>OX382179.1:8510890-9223832 GCA_947507545.1 Clistopyga incitator | reverse complement strand
CGAGTATTTTGCGAGCAGCGATTCAAAATTAAACTGAAATGTCAGTTGTACTTTGAACCAAAAGTTCAGCTGTCTGAGCGAATTCGTATCGTCGATGCATTATTGATGATCGATCCCACACGATCCCTGGTTCTTATGCACCTAGCAATAAAGTTCGTCGCCTCTTCGTGGCACTTTTTTATTCCTTCAAACCGAAAGAATTCAACGCAATTGCAGCTGAACGTTTTATGAACCCACGTGGCAACCTTTACTGTCTCTAAATGATGGAGCAAATTTTTCCAATCGATTCAATGGTTCGTCCAAGTCGATCAATTCGCTCTCATGCTCATAAATGAAATATACAACGTATACTTTAGTGGCCTTTTGATTTATTCGTTGCAAAATTAATTTTCTTTTTTCTTTTTTTTTTTTCAGGACCATTCAAGATCCTGCCTCTCAGAGGCTCACATGGTACAAACCACCTCTCACCGTTCTCGTGATCAAGAAGGTCCGTGATTCTTCGGTGCTTCCACCATTCGTCCAATTAGTCACGTGGCTAATTGAGGTAATTATTATGAAACGTTTAAAAAAAATAGCTAATGTTTTCTTTGAATTTTAAAACATATTAGTTCAATTTGTCGTTGAATGATTCAACGAGTATAAATCATTATTGAGCTGTGAAACAACCTTCGTTTTCTTGGGAAAATACTATCATTATTATTAACGTTTAGAAAAAATAAATGTACAAAGTGTTTTTGCTCTTTGTTTCCTTATTTGCTCTCACTATTATTGACAAAGTCCATTCTATGAGTGTGTCAATGATCACTGACCTACGGACAGACAATGTCATGCAGAAAAGCTAACATTTTCCATTGGCTAATTAAAAGTTTAATTTAAATCTATTTCCAGTGACCGTCGGTCGTTTTTGTCGAAATTTAAATACAAAAGAATATGACATGGATTCAGAAGCTAATTCATTGTAGGATGACACGTGAAAAATAAATATTTGCCAATCGCTAATTAAAAGTTGACTTTTAATAAATTGTAAGCAAAATTGGGCCGATTTTTCGAAATTCAAATACAATGGAGTATGTAAAATGAATTTAAAGCGATTTTATAGATATTCTGGTAGGATATTGGAATGGATTTTCGATTTTTAAAAATTTTGTTCAATATTTGTTATTATTATTTACAGGAAAAACGAATGGTCGTATTTGTGGAAGCTTCGGTATTGGAAGATCCGGCGTTGACGCGCGATCCAAGGTTTCAGGGGGTTCACGACAGACTTCAAACGTTCAGGGACGGGACCGATGATCTCCAGGACAGAATCGACTTTATCGTTTGCCTTGGCGGCGACGGAACTCTCCTCTATGCCAGTCTTTTGTTCCAACAATCGGTACCACCCATTATGGCTTTTCATCTTGGCTCTCTAGGATTCCTCACGCCCTTTGAGTTCGACAATTTTCAGGAACAAGTCACGAACGTACTCGAAGGTGAATTTTTGCGATTAAGTCCATAACTTTTTTCTTAATGGGCCTTTCAATGGCAAATTTAATGTAACTGTGAAATGAGTCTATTTTTTTATGCAAACGTTGGTACAAAATACGTTAATAATAAAGGGAAGATGTCCTTGAGTCAGAAAAAATAATTGTCGTAGTATTTGAGAAGAATTTTCTAAATTAATTTTCTTAATCAATTTTCCGAGTGAATTTTCTTAATGATTTTTCTTAATTAATTTTCTTTTCTATTTAGGTCATGCAGCACTCACGCTTAGAAGTAGATTGAGGTGTATAATAATGCGAAAGGGTGAAGAGGGTCAGCCCGCTAAACCGCCGACGAACCTTTTGGTTCTGAACGAAGTGGTGGTCGATCGTGGTCCCTCGCCTTATCTGTCCAACATCGATCTCTTTATCGACGGCAAACACGTTACCAGCGTTCAGGGTGACGGTCTTATCGTGAGCACGCCGACGGGCTCGACCGCTTATGCCGTTGCTGCCGGTGCCAGTATGATTCATCCCTCGGTACCTGCAATCATGATCACACCAATTTGTCCTCACTCGTTGTCCTTCCGACCTATCGTCGTTCCTGCTGGAGTCGAGCTTAAGGTAACTTCAACAAATTCACCCCTTAATTGTCGTCTTTTCTCAGTTATCAACTTTCATAAGCTGCAACTTGTTATTTTCATTTTACAAAATATTCTGCAAAAACGCTGACATTCTTTCGAACACAAAATTATGCAGACTAAATTGCTTTTTCGAACAATCGCGATTTTTTTTTTTTAAATAACGATACTAACAATAAATAATACCGTGTGCATATGAATTTTATACGCATAAACTTTTTATTCCGACGAAAATACGTATTGCAAAGAAAAACCATTAAAAATTCATAAACTCAGTAAAAAACACAGATTAAGAATGAAGTGTGATTTTTTAAATATACTTTTTTTACGGATATAATCAAAACTTTAACCGCTTTGGTAAATATGTAAAATAATGACAAAATAATTAGCGCTAAGACGTGATTAATTGTAATTGATGCGAAAATCCAAAGATAAATAGTACAAACACTCCGGCGATTAATACATTTGCACCGAAATTAATTTTATTATCATAATATTAGATATCAGTGTCGCCGGACAGCAGAAACACATCGTGGGTATCGTTCGATGGAAGAAATCGACAAGAGCTCTTCCACGGCGACAGGTAATTCAAACATACCGTGAAAAATTTATCTAATTTCGTTTGTGTGTGTTTGACGTGAAATTGCAGATAATGGCAAACAGCGAGGCACGCAACACAGCCTACGTCTCGTTCGACGGTCGAAATCAGCAAGAGCTGCGCGTTGGGGACAGGTGTGTCCCGCGAATATGATTTATTCGTTAATCAACTACTCTTCTTCAGTTTCTTCATTTGAATTTCATTGGAAATGGACATTTTCACAAATTTTTACTGTTATTTGTAGCTTATGTTTCTCTATTTCTTTCCAATTCTATTTTCTATCCTCTTCTTCTCTTTTACATTGTCATTCAAAATCAGTAATTGTTCATTTCATGCTATTCTTTTTCCTGTTTTCATTTAAAAAACAAAAACAAAACAAAAAATCACATTTTTCTAACAACTTCTGCACTATTATTTCATCTGAGACGTGGGCTGTTGGCTGTTGGCTGCTGAAACTTCGTTCTTTCTGTAATTAAAAACATCACGAATTTACCTCACGAGCATTTAAAAAAAAAATCATCACTTAAGGTCGTTGGAGCGCTTTACATTAGGCAAATCAGTCATTGTCGTAGTTATTATTTTGGTATCGAAGACATTGTTTGGTACTATTTCCACGCTTGATTTAGTATTGCGAAGAAATTGTTGGTATATATTGGTTTAAAAAATAGTTTCAATAACTGACATAAAATAATTGTAAACGTGAATTCTGCAAAGATGCTATTTTTTTCATACTTTTATTGTGAAAAATTCCCGACAAACTAAACGATAATAAATATTTAGTAGCGATATTTGTAATGTGAAGCGCTCGGCCCATTTTAGAGTGAAATTAAATCATGTAAAAAATGTTTTTTACAGCCTACGAGTGACGACGTCGATATATCCAGTACCGAGCATATGCGCGGCCGATCAGATTACCGATTGGTTCGATTCCCTCGCAGAATGTCTCCACTGGAACGTTCGCAAACGCCAAAAACACTTGGATGAGCTCAGCGATCTCACGCATTCCTCGAGCAATGACACCCTCGATTCCCTCGATCGGGATAGTTAGACCCGGGTGGAAAAAATTCATAAAATCGTCAACGACGACCTGATCGTCATTGTCACAATTCATCTTTAAGCGAATATAAATACACATGACGTAAGAGGATACATGTTTTAAAAAATGGTATTAGGAAGGATCATCAGCCAAGGTCTTTCCAATATCCGCAAGAGGCATAAATTTCTCCGAATTTCGGGAAAGGAGATGCAAAAAAAAACCTTTTTTTATTTTTCGTGTGTACGCAGAATTAATATTCATACAAAAATGTAATATACTTACAATTCACCTGAAAATTCATGATTTCTATACTGAAAATCTGTTCGCATTACAAACGAATTGTAATAAAAACAAGTCACGAGTCTCGAAATTCGGAGAATAAATAGAGACATTTACGAAAACACATTTAGATATTACGAAGTAATGCAAAAATCATGTTTGCAAAAAAACTCGCGGGTTTTTTTTTTCTTAATTTCATTAAAAATCGTTTGATGAGCTGTTAAAAGATTTATGAATTTTCTGTACTTTTATTAAGTTTCAAATCAAGTCGTAGTTCGGTTCATGAAGAATACCGTCTGAACGATCTTGGTTAATCACTGCGCACTATTCTCCGAACGAAAAACGTTTTTTTGCAGAAAATCTCAATTCAGAAGTTGAAAATTTTCGCGAATTCGAATTATTTTTCATGCTAAACTCAAATATCCAATGGGAATTGAAAGTAGGGCGAAAGAATATTGAAAAAGTCTTTTGAACGATTGCTTCGAATGCTAAAACGAGAGCCAAAGGGTCCGGAAGATCCTGTGCCAATTCTACAGCATTTTTCACGAACTTCGAATAATATTTTATCTTTCTCTCTTAAACGGCGAAGTTTTTCTTCGCCATGTCGAAGAGCACTCTTCGATTTTTGCTCAAGTGAACGAATAGCGAAAGATGGTTCTTTTTTGGTGATAGTGCGATCGACAAAACAAAAAGTAGAGGCGATGAAACTAGCGAATTGTGTCGTCCACACAACAACAAAAAATCTCTAGAATTAAGTTCGCTTCGATCCAGTACTTATTAAACTGTAATAATTGTATATTCTTATTCGCGATAACAGAAAACGAAAACTAGCATAATGTGAATTTTTTTACGAGCGAAATCACGACTTTAATATTTAGAAGCATAATTATTAAAAACGCTGCCGAATGTAGCCGTAATTATTAACGGAATTCGCGGGTTAAATCGTGTACCACAAAAGAAGAATGTTCCTCGAATAGGCGTAAACACAAAAGTCGTTTTTTCTGTTTTTTTTTCTTTATATATGTATATGTATCATTTTATTGATTATAAGATCATGTATGAAATACGTTGCTAATCGGTTAAATCGAAAATAACGCGGTTTGAATGTAGAAAAATGGCGCTATTGCAACTTTACCTTCGGTAGGTAAGGGCAAAAACTATTTTTGTCGACCATCAGAATCCCCGTTCGAAAAGATCTGTCGTAAGCGATTAAAAAAAAATCGAAAAACACATGTTAATAATAATATGTTCAAACGGCGACTTTCCTATTAATAAAACTTTTTAATAAAATTATTTTTTTACCAAATGTATTACGAAATGCATTAATTACTCATCCCATTAATTACAAAACTGCAGAAATGGGACATTCCATTTTCCATTCCAACTTTCTCATCATTTATTTCACTCAGTATAAAATTAATAATTATAATTCCCCATCGAATTTTGTAAAGAGTGGAAATAAAATATGAAACCGATTTGGAATGTTCTATTTGATAGAAACTAAAAAAATTAATTTTGTTCAAATTAAATAAAATATTTTTTTTTTTCAAGTTGCGAGCTAAATAAAAAAATTGAACTAAAGAGGATAATCGAAAAATTAATATATTCATTACTCAAAGTGACAGCTGTTGATAATTTCAATTTTTTTTCACAGTAATAAAATATTGAACAGTCATTAAAAATGTTGACATAAAATTCTTGATTGGAAACTTCGCAGGAACAAATTTCCCTTTACTAGGTCATAAAAAGTGTGTAATTCGAAGGAGAAATATGAATTTTAATAACGAAAACTTGATCTTTGTATAATCCAATCTCTGCTGATTTAGATGGGGATCAGATTACTTAACTTACTGTTCGAATACGTACCCACCGACACCTGCAATCGCCAAGGTCAGTCGCTTTATTATTCCGCGTTTCTTGCGCTCCAATGACTCGTTGTATTATCAATATTTTTTCCTCATTTTTTTGGACGTCAATCGAGGTAAGATAGTTTATGAAGGCACGTGTTTCTTTAGCTTGGTCCTTGAACCGACCAACCCACTTCCTTTCGCATTAATTTCAGCACTATTTGAATTTGAAAAATGTAATAGTTTAAAATTCATCAAATTAATTAAAATCCACTTTGATTAATATTTTTAAATTGCCTAAAATTTTTAATCCCAATATGATAATTAAATATTTGCAAATCCTCAAATTTTTATACGCAGATAACTTTTTTCTAAATAAATGAAATTATTGTAAAACGCATTTATTTAAAAAAAAAGGAAAAGTTTCAGAAATTAATTTGTAAATTTCAATTTTTATAGAAAAATTGGAAAATAAGTGTATGGAAATTTGGGAATTAAGAGAGCCGAAATAGCCGATATTTCGTGTCGGGGAATGAAGTGGCGCCAGTTTGGCGATTTGTGTGTGAAATGGGTCGAAAAAAGGATGCTCGTCACTTGTTTGCACAGATAACATTCGTGTGTAATAGATAATAAAGGAAATAGCGTTTGCAGTGGTAGAGATCTCTCAGTCGGTGGCCTGCGCCGTTCTTTCGTTCGCCCGCACCAAGGCCTGCCTGCCTGCTCACTTTCTAACGACAATCACTTTATATAACTATAGTAGTACGTATTATTCGACCCTTTTATTGCCGCTGCACGAAACAACCGAAGGGGGCTCAAGAATTTTGCTGCGTCGTTTTGCAATAAAAACGAGTAAATTGATTTAAAAAAAAATCCTTTCCATCAAAATGGATTTTAATCTTTTCATTATGAAGCCTAATTTTTCATAAATTTTCATTGTTTTCTCAGCGACTCAAAAGAGCCGTTGAATTTTTGTCCAACAAATTCTAAAACCGGCAAAAAAATTGCCGAATTGAAAACGCGAAATGAATTCAAAAAAATGTAACTTTTTCATGTCGTAAATCTTGGCAATACATAATAATAAAGAGAATGAAATATTTTTATGAAAGATTCGGTAACGAGGATTTCGGTAATTTGGGTAGCATGATAATAATATTAATCTCATTATTTTTGGTTTTCTTCTCAACAGAAAAATTCGACAATAATAGCAGCGTGTCCGTAACATCGAGCCGCCGCTATTCGTCACTTGTATTTATTTATTTAATGATTTATTTATAATACAACAAACGTAGATACAAACAATTGTCGGGCGCGTAACTATACGTAATATATTATATATTATTAACACGAGAGCCTTTTTGTTATATTGGTAATGATTATGGGATTATTATTTCAAGGATTTGAGGAAAATGAAATGAAAAAAAAAGTGTTCAAGGGAAAGGGATTTGGCCCTGGGACAGTACATTATGCGTGTGCGTAGTTTTCTTTGAGGTGGGACTAGAGGACCTCTTTGGCGATTGGCCAAAATTCCATTTTCATCCGTCAACACATAATCGACGCATTTTTATCTTCTTCGCTTTTTTCTTTCTTTCGGCATTCAAATTTGACTGCAAAGAACGTGGATTTTCTTGACGAGCGCAAAGTACCCAAACATAAACGATGGCACTAGCCGTACAACAAAATTGTCACGAGATAAATGGATTACGTCTTATATTTCATAGTAACGTCGTGCACAGTTGATCAATTAATTTATTCTTTTTTATCTTTCATTTTTGTGCTTTAGCTGACCAGAGCTTGGCACGTTCGTCACATCGAGGCGATTTCTTAGTGTATTATTATTATTTTATAAATCTCATGTAATTGTCCAAAAGTTTTGGTTCCTTTTTGTTTTTTTCGAGCGTTCACACCTTCTTCGAGTTCATTTGCTTTCTCTACTAACATTCTAATCGCTAATCTTATCGTAACTGTACAAAAAACGTTTCGACTAATCGAACCCGAGAGGCGATCATTGCTCGCAGTACATTGTCAAACAATCGTACGTTTATTGTTCCATCACATACCAATTTTTAATATTATTTTGTTCCTTTTAGTTTGTTTGTGTTTTTTTTTTTTTTTTCAATTTTGTGTGTCGATAGATTATATACTATATAATTGCAAAAATAAGTTACGCTTTCGACTCAACACATGAAAAAACATCAACGCACACTCGCGACATACAATTAACAATTACTCTGTACAATTTTCTCGCGAGAATCTAAATAATCGCTCTAATTTTATTTTATTCCCGCAGTTCGAGGCAGATCAACCGATTTCAGACAATAAATCACGTTAATTTTATCGGTAAATGAGAGAAAAAATCCTCACGTTGAAATATAAAAAATTGTGGAACACCATTTGTTTCTTCAGTTTTGTTAATTAATTTATATATATTTAAGGACAACAATTCTTTATCTTAGGACCTGAGGATTTTTTAAAATGCGGTTTCTTTTTAACAGATAAAAAGAAAAACCACTTTTTTGCTTGAAATCGGTGAAGGATCGATTGAGATTTGTTTTTTCTCCACTTTGAAAAGGCGAAACGTAATAAATATACACGGCAAACAAACAGTGGACGAAGACAGAAAAACAGGAGGAATCAAAAATCGTTAAGCCATGTCGGTATCGAAAAAAAAATGAAAATCGGTTTTCTCGAGATTTGGATGAATTTAGCGATAGGCGAGGGAGTTATCGCTTTAATACGACGGTGGCGAAGTTGCCGCAATCCTCGGGGCCACCCGAACAGGTGTTGGAGAACGCTCGCAATGCTGAAGAGCTGTTGAATGCAAATTATCAGTTTCACCGATTGCCCCGGTTTTTTTTTCGCGTTCGCTCGAGCACCGCTTATCTTATGTCTCGTGTAATGCCACATACGATTTATTCGGGCCTCGTAGATGGGTTAACGATATTAATTTAGATGTAATCGACAGATTGCGACAATTGCGGAAATCGGGGTACGATAATTGAGGTTTCTCTGCTGAATTAAAGAATAAAGCCGTGCACTCAGAATTTATGAGTTTCATTTCGCACATGCGGCCTCTTGAATTTCCGTTATTTGCTCAATTAAACGGAATTCTACAATTGGCATTTGATTGTCAGATTGAAGTGAGGATAATCAGTCAATTATACGTACCGACTTGAAAATTCCAAGCCTAGATTACCATCATTGTCAGTGTTACAAATCGACAAATTTCCATCGTACAAAATTGAATGCTAAACTCAATTGGAAGATTTGAGTGGAGATGCGAAAAAAAAAATTGATTTCCAAAGTCCAAAATCGTTAGTTCGAATAATCATTCAATTATACGAACCGACTTGAGATTTCCAGAACTCAAATTACCATCATTTTATATGTTACAAATCCACAAATTTCCATCGTACAAAATTGAATGCTAAATTCGATTGCAAGATTCGAATAATCGCCGTGAGTAACAAAGGAAGTAGAAGAAAACGATCGAAAAAAATCCGATTTTTCGAGGGTTCTTCAAATCGACCCGATATTGAACGTCCAGTAATCGCTGCGTTATTTCTGATAGTGTTTTCTTCGCGTGGACGTTCTGACACATGGCGGCACGTCCTGATTACCGCCATTGTTTTTCAAAATCGACGTCGGCGGATCTTTCCAGCAGGTTTTTCCGGTGGAGCTGTCGTTGAACCTCGTCTGACCGGTTGACACGACGACCAACGAATTGTTCTGCTCGATTTCCCGCTCGCCCTCGAATAGCCGGCACATTTCGCGCACGGGAACGCTCCGAGCGGCGCGATTGAGATCGTGAAGAGATCGGGCGCGTTGTTTGCCTTTCGGCGAGGGTCGCGATGCCGATCTCCCGAGGTCTTCGGTGCTGCGAGCCAAACGGCCGCCCATTCGCGATAGCGATTCGAAGAGCGTCAATTTCTCTTTAACAGGAACGTACCGATCGACCCTCTGGCATCTTTCGAGGAGACGCGCGACGTCCTCTTCGCAAGACGACGGATTTGCCGATTTTTCTTCGACGAGAGCGAAGGTCGTTGTTCTCGGTAGTGAAATCGCTCCGCGTTCTCGACACTCCAGAGTTTTATCGACTATTCGTGAATTCGAATTGGTCCGAGTGAAATCTTGACTGGCGATCGGTATTTTCGACATGAGACTCAATCGTTCTCTTCGCTCCTGGAGAAATGTTGTTTTCAGTGAATTCTCCGGTATCTGAGATTTCGGGGGTTGTTGTTGTTGCTGTTGGACCATGGAAGTTTGGGTTTTTTCACGAATGTTTCGTCTTTCACGTGCGCGGCTTCTTCTTTCGCCCGAATCGGTACGAACGACTCCAGGACTCGGCGGACTGTCGGGTTTGCAGCGGTTGGTGCAGTTGCTCGTCGCTTTGTTGTTGTTTCTCGCGTCTTCTTGCCGGTATCCGTTGCTCTCGCGAAAACGAACGATCGGCGACTCCGTGGAGGCTCTCAAGGGCGGCAATCTCCGCGTTATCGCGTCCACCGTTTCCGCAGCTCTGACGAAAGGATTCGTTGATTTTGCGCTTTCTCTCGCTGGGCTGTCCGTTGTTTTTTCGGTGATTTTCGACGTGTCCGCGTTGTTTTTCGAAAGTCTAGAGACTTTCTCTCGATCCGCGTTCGTGAAAGTCTCTCTGGGAACTTCTGTTACATGCGAAACGACAGAACGCGTTGTTTTCGTGATTTTCATTGTTTCCGCGTTGTTTTTCCTGTCCTTCGTTGATGTATCTTCGTTCCCGAATTTCGCAGACTCTCTGACAGTCTCCGAAAGCGTCCGCGCAGCTTTTTCCCCATTATCCACAATTTTATCAACGGTATTTGTTGTTTTCGTGGTTTCCCCGTTGTTTCTGTTGTCTCTCGCGTCGTAATTTCGAGTTTCCTTCGTGACGGAGATTCCGGAGGTGTCGGAAATTCTTTTCTTGGCTTCCTCGACATTGCTGCCTAGCGAATCCGGCGCACTTGTTGTTTTTGTTGTTTTGGCGTTGTGTCTGTTGTTTTTTGTGACTTTGTCGCGCTCGGTGGTTTTATTGGAGGCCGTTGTGTCCGCCAGTCTGGTGTTAAGGTCGTTGGGACGCGGAGGCACTGTTTCCGGGTTGTTTGGGGTGATTTCGGCGTTGTTTCCGTTGTTTCTCGGGTTTTCGCAGAGCCGGCTGCACCGCTGTGGTGCGTCGGCGGTTTTTCCCGTCGATTGTTCGTTGGTGTTGTTGTTGTTCTCCTCCTGGCGAGCTCGACGACGCTTCGCGTCCTCCTCGAGAACTTTGCGACTTCGCGCCTCGTTTTCACGCCTTCTCGCCTCTTTGTAACGCTGTATCCTGAGCTCGCGGGTGTCCGCTTCCGGAATCGACGGCGCTGAGTCGATGGAATCGACGCTGGAACGACAACCTGAACCCCAAGGCAAACTGTCGTCGCTGCCTTCGCTGCTTTCACTGCAGCCCCACGTTCTCGCGGCCAAAGTTGTTTCGACTTTTGGCAAAAGCGTCGTTTGCATGCTGCGAAATTCGCTCAGATGCAAATCCTCGTCGCTGGAATTGCTGCTGGACCAGCCTCGCAATTCGCTCCTCGCTCGGCGACGGGAATCCTCGAGGACAGAAGTTATTCGAGAACTCTTCGAGCTCATCGGGGAATCGCCCAACCAGCAACGCAACTCACTTCGAGAACGACGCCGTGTCTCCGTTGGACTGTCCGGCAGTGGGACTGGCCCTCGTGGACAGATCGTCAATATCTCCAGAAAATTGAGACATCGCTGAGCTCGGAACGGCGTCTGGCGAACCAACTCCGCTGCTATCGCACGCACCCATGACCAGTATATCGGCTCTGTGTCCGCCTGAAATGATGAAAATATTCCAAATGTTAAATATCATTTTTATAACAATTTTTTTTGCCTGTTTATCAGAAATAAAATCGCACAAATTATCGTTTATCTAGAATGTTAAAAAATTGTTATTAATCAATTTTGTTTTTTACGTATATATATTTTTTTTTTTCAACGCACTTTTTGTGATAATAAAATTCTTGCAAAATGAACTGCGTTTTGAAAAATAATAATGGCGAAGAGATATTCAAGAATTTCGAATTTAAAAAAGTGGTTGTCCTGGATTTCAAAAATTTCGTTCCTAGAAATTTCGCGTTAATTAAATAGAAATTCGAAGAGCAATAAAAAAAATCGCAATTTTGTACAGCCATAAATAATCGCATGGTGAATGTGTGTTAGATGAGAATTTCAGAGAAAGTAATGGTATTTTCGATTGGAAAGTATTTCAAAGTGCAAAAGAAAGTTCGGAGACGATCTTTCGCCGTTCGAGCTTCGAATTCAGAAAAGTGGTTATTTTTACGGTTGAAATTAATTGCGTGATTAATGTACAAGCATTAACACAATGTTAATGCGAAATAACAATTATATACATCGGCATTTGGGTTATTTGTACTTTGAAAAAATGAAAAATTGCAATTAAAAAATTTGCATTTGGACTATTAATTATTTTCTCTGTCTCCTATAATTCCACTCAATAAGATAAAAAATATTGTGGAGCCTGTTTCAATAGCTTGGAATATCAGGCAGCCTCTCCCAAATTTATTGACGAAAAAAAGTAAAAAGAAACCGTAGACACAAGTTGTTCTATAACAGGTGGACGAGTTGATCGTTCGTTCAACTTTGACATTCTTGCTTCCGATGCAAACTTCTTTGCTGCAGCACGATTCCCACAAAAGTATATCCACGAAAATGAATTGAAAAAAAAAGGTAAACAAGGTAAAAGCTGTAGCTGCAGGTGCGCCAGGTGGATTTTGAATTCTTCTGCGTTTCTCTCATTCATTCAACTCCGATATTAAAAAAAAGAATAAATTTTCTTGTTTACTCGAAATAAAATGTTTTAACAAGACAAAAAATGATTTATTGAAAGGAAAATGAATGCAAGGTATTTTCTGTAGTTCTACATTTCATGGTATCCACAATTCCCATAAAAATACATCCACTAAACATTTTTTTTTTTAATTTTGAAATATATTTTTACTCGAAGAAAAAAAATATATTTTAACGGGACAAGAAATCATTCATTCCAAGGAAAATTATTGCAAGGTATTTTCTGTAATCCTACAATTTTATACCATCCATGATTTCCATAAAAATACATCCAATTAAATAAAAAAATAAAAAAACGAATGGATTTTTTATTACTCCTGCATTTTTCTTGTTCGTCAAATTCATTCATCGAAATGAATAAATTTTCTTTTTTGGTCGAAAAAAAAAATTTAACACGATAAAAAGTCATTTATCGAGAGGAAAATGAATGCAAGGTACTTTCTGTAATGGTAAAGTAACAGATAGAGAGCTCGTTATCCAGACGACGACCACGACAACGAGGATTGACCATGACACACGATTTCGCCTCGTGTGGATTGGAAAGTTGTCGAGAGGCTGAACGAACCAACAGGCTCGTTGCTTTTGCTATCTTTTGCTGCTCCGAGCCTCGAGTGCGAAGACAGCAACGATAACAGCGACAGGTTCAACTATTTCTCCCAAGAATTCGGTCGCTAACCGTCCCGACGACTATTATACACTTTTCAGACCAACCTTCACTTTAGTGAAGTCTCCCGTGCTTTATGCACTGGAAAATGAGTTTGGTATTGTCACTACCTTCTAATCATCACTGCAGTGACCCTCTTCAGGTATTATGGAATTTCGAAAGCCAAGAATGGTCAAAGAAAAAAAAAATTATTCACAGTTTCTGATTCGTTGGATTGATTATTTCTGTGTTCGTTTATCTGTAGATATTAATGATCTGCAAAAAAATTAAAACCCAAATTATAAATAAAAATAATCCAATACTAATCTCTGTAATTAAGATTAAAATGAAATAATATAAACAAAGTATTCCACTTTTGATTTTTTTTTTCTGATGAGTTTAATACATAATGGAGTCAGATTTGATTTTTTTTTTTCAATTAATAACATATTTCTGAACAATAAATTTAATATTATGATTTCCATTAAATATTTTTAGGTGTACTTTTTTCACACGATTTTAAATATCCAGACACAAATGCCTTGAATTTTCATTACGTCAGTAAAAAAAATCTCTGGAAGGAAGAAAAAAAAACGTGAGGCGAAACGAGGCGCTTCTCCAAAACATTTCTGGAGGGCCATTTGTGGGTTTATCAAACCGTGGCGAAAATGAGGACGATTACATGCGTGGCCTTGCCAATCAAACGAGTCCCAGAATGGAGCGAAATTCTTTTTTGTTTTTTTATTGTTATTACTTTCGTTTATTCTCGGCTATTAAATTCCGCGCCGAATGGAAACTCGGAAATCACTGTAACAATAAGTCTATTAAACGATTTTGCAACTCGACACAGCGACAAATGTATTAATTTTTTTATTACGATATTACACACGAGTTCTCAGGCCAGACCGGCAAAGATGATGACCGATTTAGCGGCGCCCAGGAAATTAATTTGATTGATAAAAAATAGCGACTTTCAGCAACGAGCAACATCAGCTATGCCTTAATTAGACATCCCGTGAATCCACGAACAATGGTGGGTCATGGGAGAAGAGTCTGAAATCCTCCCACGCGCCTCTTCAAGATCGACGGGGTCGTCGAAACGACCTGGTGCCCACTGACCTCCAACAACCGCGACTCACACACGTTGCATAATCCAGTAAAAAGTTGAAAAAAAAACTGACCGAGTAATAACAATTTTTCATTTTTAACATATAATGAAAATTAATTTTAAGATGTAAATGAAGATTCGGCAAAAAGAATTGAAATTTTTCATTTGTTAATTTTAACTTAATTATATTTTTGAAATCTCCATTTTTATAGAAAGACAAAGGCGATCTGTTTAAAAAAAGAAGTAAACATTAAAAAGCGTAAATCGAAATAAAAAAAATTACAGAAATTATTTCCAAAAATTGATGAAAATAATTGGCTAAAATTCCGAACTTAATGATTTACCATATTTTTCAGCTTCGACATAATCTCGTTACACAGATTTTTTCATTTTTCTCTAGTTTGCGTTTGAAAAATGGCAAATGGCAGCGAATTTAAAGAAAATTATATACATAATAGAAAATAAAAATTGATCGCAAATTCTGCCACCAGAAAAAATACTATTTTCAGTGGCATCTATTTTTTACTCGACAGATGAATATAACAAAAAATGTAATATCAAGACTACGATGAAGAATTTTTATTTGCGGTCGTTAAAATTAATTCCTTTCGCCGATTTTCATACAAGCAGAAACGAAAATTTCGCTGTGCAGTTTCGGGTGGAAGATTTTAATAATAATATCGAGGCGGATTGTCGGTTGATGAAGTCGTGCCACTGACAGACATCGAGTCTCACCCACGCATCCAGATCAACGAGAGATTGTATAACCCGAGTTAGAAATCGAGAGGGAGGGAAGACGTGTATGCACTGTATCAATGTGAAGGTATTCTTAATTACTGTTGCAAGCAGTAAGAAAAAAATCCCCGGCACGAAGCACGGAACGCCTTCGAGAAAGTGTTTACACCAAGGAAACGGATCGTGCCGCAGATAAAACGTAGATTTACATGCAATTACGTTGCGTGATGCATACCAGTGTATTAAATTGGTTCACCAAAACTCTCAGCCTGGCTCTTAATTTATTTTCTTTTTTTGTTTTTTACCACTTTGTATTTTGAATGTTTCTTAAATTCAAAAAGACCGACATCAATGATATTTTTTTTTTCTGACTGTGAATTACAATTTAATAATTCGATAACATATATTTTTACATTAAAAATATATATGTTATTCGAGCCTCTGACTAAATGTGACGTTAATTTTGATTTTTATTTTCTCACTGTAGGAGATAAAAATATTCTTGTTTCGAATTTCTCAGGATGAAGAACTCCACAGAACTCGATACATCGGACACTGAGTGGCCAAGTGGAAAAGTGCCAAGCCCAGCGCAACAACGTTTGCGTTTGGAATGTCGTGTGATGAGAATGCTTCTTTGAGATTGAGTGTCTTCGATTTCGGAGCCAAGCAGCGAGTCTTAGGTCAGGGATAGACTTTCAGAGGACGTTGGCCTCTTCGTGTAGTGAGAAATAAAGATTTCTCACAGTATGGCTAGACAAATTTCGATGGGAACCTAAACAGACACCAGAAAATATCAGTTTATTCACATTTATGGAAATTTCTTCGTGGACCATTTTTCTGGACATTTTAAACCATTTGGAATTTCCTGTCAAGGAAGTGTTCGAATTTAAACAAAAAAAACAAGAAATTTTTTTTTTTGATAAAGCAAAATTGTTTTTAAATTTAGTTTTCGATCCTTACCCAAAAAGTCGCCACCAGATCGCCCTGTGAGTTGCTCAAGGTGAAGCCGAGGGCCAGAACGTGCGGTTGACAAATTCCTGGCGTGGCTTGACGAAGATTAAGCGCCCTCAGAGGAAGCCTCATCTGGGTGCCTTCGACCCATAAATAGCCCATTCTCACAGAGACGATTCGCCTCTCATTCAGATCCTCCACGTACAATTCACCTGAAATAACAAAATACAAATGTTTAGACAATTATTGTCATTGATTTATCAAAATTTTAAACACACTTAATTTTTTTTCAATATCAATTTTTTTTATTCGCCTGTATTTAAATACGCTCCAAAAGGTCGCTAAATTATTTTTAGTCCGGTACCAATTAAAATAAATTTTTGAGATCCAGAAAATTGTGTGAATAATAAAAATATTTCAAAATTCATTAGGTATTAACTTCGCCTAAATAAAAATTATACAAATGTTCAAAAAAAATCATGCTAATGACTGCAATTCATTTTTTTTAAGGTGATAATGAATTCGGTAGATTTTTTAAAAATGAATGTAGATGAATGATGCAAAACTTCATATTGTCAAGTGGTGTGCAATCCACGTTTTACCCTGAAATCGAGGAAGACTCGTTGGCTGAATCATCGGCATTGAGTGCCTCTTCCTTTCTCTCTCTCTCTCTCTCTCTATCTTACTCGCGATAGTGCCCTCGAGCCAATTTATTTTTAGAACAAACACTAATCGAGTTATTGCTCGTCTCGGTGTATCCCGATGAACGGGGAATATTGGCGGAGCATCGGATGGGCCGATATCGCGACCGACGATGGAGAAAGGGACTTCGAGAAAGACGGGAAGTGGTCACGGATAAATATGGAATCGTGTAAACTATCGTGGGCAAGCATAAGCACCGGAAAATAATGGCAGTCTTCAAGGATTCGGCGTAGCCCAATTCGTACATTTTTATAAACAAAACTTTCCTTCACACTCCCTCAACAGAACAAAAAATGTTACTCTCGCAAATAATTTCTCAAATATTCTAATAAAATTATGCAATTTTAGAAATAATTATTTACATAGCTATTAGAATAAAATGACAATTATAACAACCAAATTTCACCAAAAACACGATATTTTTTTGAAAAACAATTCATAAATCTCGTCCAACAAAATATTTTATTTATTTTTTTATTTTAAACTATTTTTCAAAAATTTCACGGAACTTATGACATTGCTTTTTATTTTCACAAATTATTGAAATTCTGATAGAATTACACTTTTTATTTTTAATTCATGTGTTCGAATATTTGTACAATTTTTTTTTAATCTAACGAAACAAGAGAAAAATAATGCGCAGTTCTCGATCGTCATATCAAATGATAAGAACAGCAATCCGAGCAATAAACTTGTGGGCAATTGCTTTTTGGTGCCGGCAGCTTTTATTTTACAACCTAGGCTGTATAATTGGTGGTTAGCGCGATCTCGAGTTTGCGCTCTTATCAACGAAATGCTTCTAATCTCTCTTCTGTTTCCTATCGCATATCGTGCCCCTTCTTTCCACTGTGCTGTACGTTTATCCCCTCCACTTTCCACTTAGCCACTGCAACACCATTCCAGATGCAACAGGCCAGTTCGTTGGCACATGAAACGTTCGTTTAAATCGTTTCTATTCTCAGCCAGTTGTTTTCACTAGCGTTTCTTGTGATCTATTTTAGTGGCCAAAAGTATTCGCAAAAAAAAAAGTGTTGCAAATTAGTACCAATTAATAAATGAAAATGTTTAATTTTCGACATTGAAAAAAATCGTGTATTTAATTATTAATAAAAAATAAAATAAATTATGTAATATCATAATTTTCTAAAATCACGTTATAGAATATCAGATTTTTATATTTTATTCAGTTAATTATTTACTTGTTACGAAGTAACAACTTGAATTGAATAAATCAATATTTCCATTCTCCTCATAATTTTATTTTCAATTTTTTTCAGAAATATTAGGTATTCAAAAAATTGAATTTGGTGATAAAAAGGAATGAAGATAATTTTAATGTGTTAATTATGGGTTATTAATTATACTGATTTTTTTTAAATGTCGAATTATTTTGGTAAAAATAGACATTTTGTGTGATTAGTTTTCATGCATATTTTGAGTTAATTGATCAATCGTTTTTTAAGAATCAAATAACCTTCGTTAATTAGCGGGAATAACTCTTTTATTGGAACCGGAAACGGACGAATGCGATATACGTATAGGCGACGTGCCGAGTGTCAGGGTGAGATAAGCGACGGGCTCGAGTCACTCAGGAATCAGCCGAAAAAAATGCCCTGATAAACGTCAACGTCTGCTGGGAATTGACTTTTCGCTTCGAAAACATCATCAATCATTTGATGCTTTGAAAAACAAAATTGTTATTTGTACCAGGAGCGATCATTGTCACGGTCTTAAAATAATAGTTCTTTCCGTGTTGCACTTTTTTCAAGGTCTTAAAAATATTTCAATAATTCAATGCACTGCAAAAAGTGCATTTTTCGAATATGCTATGTTTAATAATGAAAAAAATTGAACCCACAGGAGGCTTTGGCTTTAAACGGCTGAATAATTAAAAAATGTAATTATTATTACTTACGAAAGATAAAAAATAAAAATTCTCAATTTCATTTTATATTCATGGTGGCAATTTCAAAACAGTACACGAAATTGCCGTTAGCCCGCATATCCGGAATGCAGATGCTTGTTGACGTTGTGTATATGTATATGTGTTTTTTTAAATGCAGCATGACGACCCCTATATTAGGTCAGACTTTCGTGCACTCGCGTAAGTTTTGCCATGAAAGTGGTGCTAACAGACAGAAAAGTGAAAGAAGCGGGTTTGGCACGAGGGAGGCTCGGAAAAAGTGGTCTAAAAAAATGTATCGCTGTGAAACAAATTTTAATTATTGCTGCCGATTTTATTAATCGGTTGCTCCCGCAAAAAATGCACCATTTTGGATGCTTTAAGCGGTTTTGGAACGAGGGAGGCTTGGAAAAACAGTCTAAAAAAATGTATCGCTGTGAAAAAAATGTTAATTATCACTACCGATTTTTTTAATCGGCTGCCCCTGCAAAAAATGTGCCATTTTGGATGCTTTAAGCGGTTTTGGAACGAGGAAGGCTTGGAAAAATAGTCTAAAAAAATGTATCACTGTGAAAATTTTTTTAATTACCTCTACCGATTTTATTAACCGGCTGCCCCCGCAAAAAATGCGCCACTTTCGATGCTTTACAAATTGTTGTATCTTTTCTTATTTTATTTATTTGAAAATCCAAAATAATTTCCTTTATTTCTTATATGATATTTAATAAAATGAATATTTTTAAAAAATACAGTATATTTGTTTGAAAAATAATAAACTGCGAAGATAAAGGGTAAAAATGTTGAAAATTCTGTGGAAAAATTTCGATGGGTGTGAATTAAAATAAAAGTATAACGAAATAAATTTGCCGATGTGGAACAAAATTGTAGCTGCTGGTGCTGCCGGTTTTATTCATCGGCTGCCCTCGCACGAATGGTGGGCCAAAAGGTGTTCATGTCTCACGAAATAAACAGGAAACCGTTTGCCACTCTGCTGTCCTCGTGAACGAAAGATCCGAAGGGATAAGCCGAGGAATGAGGGGGAGGGAAAGTTTGCTATGGCGCAGTCAGCTGCCTCGTTTTCAGTTGCTTCTTCCATGGAGTCAAACTTTTTTTTTCTTTTTTTTTCTTCAAGAAATCATGAATTAAAATTTTCATTCTTCAGCTGCTGCATCTCGAGCTGCTTATGAAGTCAAGAAAGACACGCTTTATAAGCAATTTTTTATTTTTTTACTTCTTTCCTATAGAAAAACTTCTCGTTTTTTACTTCCTTCAATTTTTAGCTCTTCCTTTGATTTTATCTCTGAGACATTTTCGAATTAGACCTTGAAATTCTGCAAATCAACAAAGAGCGGCTTCGGTGCCAAATGAATATGCAAATTTTTGATTTCCTTTTAGTGGCAACAGGAAGAGACTTCGGATTTTTATTTATTTTTTTTATCATTGTTGGTTCCTTTGATTTTATCGCTTGATATATATTCGAGTTAGAAGGTATAAAGATGAAAATCAACAAAGGTGAACGTCTTAGGAAAAAGGATGTATTCTTTTTTTTTTTCTGGCGATTGGAAAACTAAACTATATTTGTGCTATTATTTTAGCCAGAAGTAATTTGAAAATCGTCCTTAACTGACATCATTTTGTTTTTTTTTGGAAAAGCTATAAAAAGTGTAACAATAATTTTTTTAATTGTTATTAAGAATTAGCGTAAATAAAAAATAAGTGTCTGATTATTTTGATTTTTGTGGCATTTTTTAATCCATTTGTGTAGACATATTTTTGTAAAGATTTATCAGCTTTTATAAAATAGAAAATTCTTTTTCCTGCACTTCTGATTTAATCTCAAAGATATTTAATCCGTACTCGAGATTTCTTCGAGGGGCATTGTGTTATTTAATCGTCTGGCGAACGCTCTCCAGTGTGGGAATACGTGCTCGAGTGTCTGTTCCGGAACTATTATGAGGTTGAAGGTTTCCGAGGGCACCTACAATCGTAACGTAATCTGACGTTATCAATTTATTTCGCGAGTGCTTAAAAAGTATTAACGAACGATGAAATTCAGCAAGAAATGTTTAACCAAAATGGCAACAATGTTTTTACGTCATCGATCCCATAATTGCATTTGTAAATAATTAATCAACCCGTTTAAAAAAAATGTATAAAATTTGCATGCAACATCTTAAAAATGTTATTTCTCAATCTCCCTAATTAAAATTTTTTTTAAACCCCCAAAAATGAAAAATAAGGGAAAACAAAGTTAATATAAAATATATCAAGAGAAAATATATCCACGATAAATTTGATATTTATGGATAAAGAATTTGGAAAAGAAATTGACTCGAGGAGTCAATAACATTGATTTTTTTCTTTCTTTCCAAATCCTAAATCTCTCGGTGATTTTGTAAATTTGCTTATTGAGACACTGTAAATTTTGGGGAGAAAGTGAAATCCACGAAAATAACGAGCGATTGTGCGTAGAGGCTAAAACGGTTGCGCACCTTTTCTCGTAGTGAGTGATCGCTAGATCAAAAATCCTGTTTAAGAGCCGACCATTTTTCATTTACTTTCTTCACGCTCGTCTGGATCCTGTCAGTTTGGGACGTGTCAGTGGTGCGGGCTTATCCTGAGGAGTGCGATCCAGCAGGACGCAGTGGGAAAAGAAGGATGTAACAATAAGTAAAGGATGGAAGAAGGAG
Organism: Clistopyga incitator; assembly: GCA_947507545.1. Classification (NCBI taxonomy): domain Eukaryota; kingdom Metazoa; phylum Arthropoda; class Insecta; order Hymenoptera; family Ichneumonidae; genus Clistopyga; species Clistopyga incitator. The sequence goes on along the minus strand of OX382179.1, from coordinate 9,202,366 downwards.
ATACAGCAAGGGCGGTTAAGGATATGGTCGAAGCCCTTGCCAAAGGCCCTTGTTGTTTTTTTTTATTCATTCATTTATACTTCTCTACAAACTTATAGTACATTGCTATGAATTATTTATCTCGTAGCAGAGACATTTTTGTCGGAAGGGTTATGGGTGACGGTTCACCGATCAATTTTTCATGCTTTTTTGTACATTTCAACTTTTCTTTCTTTTTATCTTTTCACTTATACGAATGTGATGTTAAGTTGTTGCAAGGCCTTTGAGAAAAGGATTTTAAAAAAAGATTCACATGGGAAGTCCATTCAGTCGTTGTTTTTTTTTCTTCGCTTTAATTTGTATTAATATTCGTTGAATGGTAAATAAATGTCTTTATTTATGACCATCAATTTTTCATACTTTTTTGTACTATTCAACTTTGCTTTCTTTTTTTTTTACTTATACGAATGTGATGTTAAATTGTTGCAAGGCCTTTGAGAAAAGGGTTTTAAAAAAAGATTCACATGGGAAGTCCATTCAGACGGTGTTTTTTTTTTGTTCTTCACTATAATTTCCATTAATGTTCGCTGAATGATAATTAAATGTCTTTATTTATGATCATCAATTTTCCCTGCTTTTTTGTACTTTTCTACTTTTCTTTCTTTTTTTTTTACTTATACGAATGTGATGTTAAATTGTTGCAAGGCCTTTGAGAAAAGGGTTTTAAAAAAAGATTCACATGGGAAGTCCATTCAGACGGTGTTTTTTTTTGTTCTTCACTATAATTTCTATTAATATTCGCTGAATGATAATTAAATGTCTTTATTTATGATCATTAATTTTCCCTGCTTTTTTGTACTTTTCAACTTTTCTTTCTTTTGTTTTCACTTATACGAATGTGATGTTAATTTGTTGCAAGGTCTTTGAGAAAATGGTTTAAAAATGTGATTCACATGGAAAGTCTATTCAGTCACTGTTTTTTCCACTTTAATTTCTATTGATATTCGCTCAATGATAACTAAACGTCTTTATTTATGAAATTTAACAAATGTTTAGCAGTCGATGCCATTGGCAAAATTGAACATGAGTTCGCAGTTGCGTAAGGGCGGGATTTTATTTCTCGAGCACGTAAAGCATATCGGTGACGTTAACAGGGGGGCAGAATTGTACCAGGAAGAAGGAAGGAAGTGTATCAGTGGCTTGGAGGTAGCTATGGTCGTTACAACCACCAGCGGCACAATCAGACAAGCCGCTAAAAGTCATGACTGTGAAAACTCGTATTCCGCACACAGAATAGACGACGTGAAAGTGACAAATGGACGACATGAGCTAACGGACTCCGGCGGTCAGACGCGCGTATGTGTGTGTGCGGACCAACGGTCCAGCCGCCGCTCTCGTGTCACGATAAGTACCGGAAGCTTCGTTGTAAAAGTTCTCGTGCGTGCGCACCAGAGAGAATAGGATGAAACAGCAGGAAACGACGATTGGACTGTCTCCACTCTAATTTTTATTAACTATTTAACCAACTCGCGAATCCTTTTTCATCCTGCTTCCTCATTGAGCTTTATACATTTTTTTAAAAAGAATATAATGGGGGATATTCAGAATGGTCCCAAGTGGAGTGGAGAAAAAAGCTCTTTTTTAATGAATGTTTTTATGGGCATGGAGATTTTTGTTATTTAACAAAATTTTGGTCCAATATTTTTTTGCAACAATATTTAAAATTGTTTGTAATTGTGCCTCTATTGAAGATATTTCTATTTGCTCCATTTATGGGCCAAAGAATAGGGAATGTCATGGGACGAGGTACATGGGTTTAAATTTACCAATTTTATTTGACTTTTTTTTCTATTGAACGTCAAGAAATATGTGAGACAAAATTGAAATTCCGTGTAAAATATATATTTTTCTTTTTTTAATAAAAAAAAAACGGTGTAAAATATATGTTTCTTTTTTAAATAAAAAAAAATACCCGAAGCAATGATTTTTTTAATGGCGGTATTCTGTCCCATGAAAATGGACAAAACAATGGATTGCGAAGCGTAAACATTTCGACAAATTGCGACAATGATGATGATGATGATGCGGGTGAGTGAAATAGTGAAATCGGAAGATAAAATAAAACAAAAAGTAACGCGAACGTTGCGGTAAAGCACTAAATCTCCATAGGAAAGTTGTTCCACCTCTACCTTCGCGGTTATCAAACCATCTTTATATAATTGAATTTATATATTCCCGCAGACCGGTCGTGGAAACGCGCTAGTGCATACCGCACACCTTCCGCAGTCCTGGTAATCGCACACGAGTGCCCGAGTGCTCGAGTTATGTCGGTTACGATTTTTCCATGCATCAGTGTTCCAGGTCGCCAAGTGGCTTCATTTTTTATTTTATTATTATTATTATTATTATTATTGTTCTTTTTTTTTCATTTATATCAGTTTGTATATTGCACACCAGCTGCTACCGCAGAGAACAACGGTTGCAAGTCTTGCTAATTGACTGTGTGGCCCGTTAGAAGCCACGCGAGCGCGAATTGGAACACTCTTTTTTGTCCACCTTGTAAAGTCACATAGACTCAACTGCACTGCGCTCTCACGACTTCAGTTACACGCGCATCTGTTGACCGCCAAGTTTTGGTCATCGACCGGGAAGTATTTTTCAAAAGAATGTACACTTTGGAGTTTTTCATTAATTATTTTTTCAATTTATTTACTTTTTGTTTGAATTTTATTTTTGTTTTTGTTTTCGTAGTAAGTGAATTTTTTTATTTGAATTTTTCGTCTGTTTTATATTTCAATCACCATTTTTGTATGAACTGTATATTTATGTATTTCAATTTTGAATTGTGGTGGAAATTGAAGGACAAATTGATTTATTTTTTAATCAGGGTATATTTGTTAATTAAAAAAGTGCAGGGGTTATTAAAAGATGATTAACAATTGCGGAGCATAATTCAGTAATTATGGATTCCTTTTTTTAAAAAATGGTAGCTTCCATATTTATTTTATGTCATGCTCACATTTACCCCATAAAACTACATATTGCTGGCAAAAAAAATTTCGTCTCGGTTCATAACCAAGAAAAATCCCAATTTTTTTTTCTATAAATGTTAAAAAGCTACTTTTTATTTGACGCTATATTGTGACGAAAATACATAACGAGTGAAAGGGTTTTATACGCGTAATTAATATTTATTACGCCATGCTGCTGCCACTGCTGGTGCTATCAAGGCGAGAACGACGCATGGCCATTCAATGCCCCCTGGTACACATAAACATACATAATGTATGATGCTCGATGAAGAGAAAGATGCGAAGAGATGGGAATGAGGCGGAAAGGGCGAATGGAAGAATTTCCGACAAGTGTAATGAATTACTGGAGAGACAGACAGTGGGGCATTCATACCAAGGGACATGTGTTCCCCACGATCCTCTCATCTTCTCGCTTAATTTTTAACCCCCCCCCCCCCCCCCCCCCACCTTTTATTATAATTATTTTTTTTACAAAAACTTGGGGTTCTGTTGTAAGATTACGATGAAAAGCAATATTCCCTCCCACTCGTGAGAAAAGACAATTTTCCGAGCGAATCGACAAGCAAATAAATTATCTACATTTATGATATCCAATTATTTTCGAAAAAATTAATACCAAAGCGCAATCAAATTTCCGTTACTTTTCATTCGACAATTTGGACGGTTCGTAATTTAATTAAATTATTATGTGTAAAAATTAGTTAAAAAATTGGGTGAAAATTCATAAATTTTGATTCCTGTATAATTTAGTTTCATAAATTCATCACTTGCATTTAATGCATTTTGTTAAGTGGTTTAAAGTCGTTGAAAAAAAATTAAAATGTAGCAATCAGGACAAAAATCATTTTTACAAAATCAAGAAGAGATCTAAAGTTAAAAAAAAATACTTGAATAAGGACTGAGTTGCTTGAACCCCAATGTACGTTGCTCATTTTTTTTTTTTTATTCGTTAGTTATTAGTAACAAGACTTTCAAAGTTCTCAAGTGACTCGAAAAAAAAAAAACAAATCCCAGTTCAATATTTCTTTAACAATGATGGTTAAAAAATTGATTGAACGAGAAATGTCCCGACGACCTTCCAAAGATTTATTCTTCAAAAATCACTTCAACATCTCTGTTTTTTTTTCCTCTTTGATTTATTTCGCTCGATGGAGAGTTCGTTCTCCTTCAGAGATCCTCTTCAGGCTCCCGATACTTCACATTCGAAGCAACGGTTTTATTTCTCTTTGAAGCAACGCACCGGAACAAAGTGCGTGCTCGAGTGCAGCTCTCAGAAGAAGAAGGGCACTTCTCGAGGGCCTTTCATTTTTTTTCTCCACATTTACTCATCGATAGCCACCTCTTCATTTGTCCGTGAAGCCTCGTTTCATTTCTGCGATCGATGAAAGCGAAATTCAAAAAAAATTCTAATTCAATTCAAACCTTCCTTTAATTTATACAAATTTTATGTTATTATTAGATTTAAAAAAACGGAAGCTCCCCAAAAACTGTTAAAATCGCCTGACATCGAAAAATAAAAAACCAATTTCTCAATGATTACAAAAAAGAAAACCGTAACAAAATTATATTTTCCGAGATAAAGAATTTTCTCTATTTTTTTTATTCTTAATTAATTACAGGAATATTTTGATGAATCTTTAATTAGTCCCAAAAAGTTGTAATTACAAGTAACGTAATTTAATTATAAAAAATAAATAAAAATAAAAAATGAGATAATGAAGGTATTACCGACATTTCGTTTGGAAGACACCTGGGGCCTTAAAAGGGCCTTATTCCAGTAGCTAACAAGATTATTAACGATTGTGATCCGTCAGCGAGATGAAAGAGGTCCATTAGGAGTGTCACGTGACCGACTGAAAAGTTGGGCCGGCATGAGACCCAATGGGACTGCTTTGGGCCTGACTGGGTCAGTGCACAACGACGGGGGCGTTGCCTGTACGACGATGCGGGCGCGTAATGCGATATACTGTACACCAGGCCTCGTACAGGCTATTGAACATGCAAAAAGCATTGAGAAAGCGGAGGAAAGCAGTCTTCCGGCTTTTCCGTTGTGTACGATTGTCATTGTGACCCAAAATGTAGGGTTCACATGGACATTCCTCCGGCTCGAACGTTGCGTTTTTCTGTCGACGCAACCGATGATGAATCAGCCTTATAAACCATTTTTCAAAAATCCACATTCTCCCAAAATATATTTTCAGCTCAATGCAAAAAGTAATGACTCTGGTTATATTGTTAACAAATTACCCGAGTACGCGAAAAAGTAACGTGATTCTTTTTTTTTTACATTTAAATTTTTTTAAATCCAATTATTATTATTAGTATTATTATAGATTTCCAAGTAACTCAACCTAATGACATACTAGAATAACCAATTTACTTGAATGAAAATAAGTATGAAGTAACATAACAAATTAGGGGGAACAAATCCTAACTATATATCGAAGTAACAAAGTTACTTAGCCAAGTAACATGCAAAAAATAACTATCCGTTCGAGTAACAGTAGTTAACCAAGTAATTTTTTTTTTTTTTCAAAAATTAATCAACAGAGTTATCTTAACCAAGCAATAAAGCAACAAAGTTAACTTCACTTTGGAAAAACGTGTCTGTTTGTTTGTACGGTCAGTGACGGTAATAGCCATAAAAGAGATAAATTCACTTTTAATTAACCCCCAAAGTGAATCACGAGTACTTTGTAACTTCGTAATTAATCCATTTTTAATTAAGCTCCGAAGTGAATGACGAGTACTTGGTAACTTCATCGGAGACTTTTCGTCACGACAGAGTGGCAATAAACCAGGGACATTACCGCCCGGACCATCGTCGTTGCTTTACGAGGTCACATCGACGATGACCTTTTTTGGTCTGACGTAATGGATTCCTGCGGTGCGCTATACGGATTCGTTGAACCGAGCCAACGAACGAGTCAGCTTTGCTCTATGGCTAACAGCCACATCGACGACGACGACGACGACGCCTCTCTCAGTTACCGAAATGTCATGCTGGATATTTTAGGCGACGTCCACAAACATGTATGTACATACAACACCTCGAGTCAACTAATTTTCTTTCGTACTCTTCGTCTTTCATCCCACATCTCGGACACTGGGTTTACAGGTAACGAGGTAAACAATGTTAACGAGAGTAACTTTATTGAAAATCGTTACAGCGTCGCGTGGGTGTCGTGATATACGTCAGATTGTTTCTGACGTGTTGTGAGTCAAAGGATCTATGAGATCAAATGAGAATTGTTTTTTTTAACCCTTTCCTTTTTTTCGAACTGTCATGCCGGATATTTTGGGCGACGTCCTCAAACATGTATGTACATACAACACCTCGAGCTAACTAATTTTGTTTCGTACTTTTCGTCTTTCATCTCACATCTCGGACACTGGGTTTACAGGTAACGAGGTAAACAAAGTTAACGAGAGTAACTTTATTGAAAATCGTTACAGCGTCGCGTGGGGGTCGTGAGATACGTCAGATTGTTTTTGACGTGTTGTGAATCAAAGGATCTATGAGATCGTTAATGAGAATTGTTTTTTTAACCCTTTCCTTTTTTTCGAAATGTCATGCCGGATATTTTGGGCGACGTCCTCAAACATGTATGTACATACAACACCTCGAGCCAACTAATTTCCTTTTGTACTTTTCGTCTTTCATCCCACATCTCGGACACTGGGTTTACAGGTAACGAGGTAAACAATGTTAACGAGAGTAACTTTAGTGAAAATCATTACAGCGTCGCGTGGGTGTCGTGAGATACGTCAGATTGTTTTTGACGTGTTGTGAATCAAAGGATCTATGAGATCATTAATGAGAATTGTTTTTTTTAACCCTTTCCTTTTTTACGAAATGTCATGCCGGATATTTTGGGCGACGTCCTCAAACATGTATGTACATACAACACCTCGAGCCAACTAATTTCCTTTCGTACTTTTCGTCTTTCATCCCACATCTCGGACACTGGGTTTACAGGTAACGAGGTAAACAATGTTAACGAGAGTAACTTTAGTGAAAATCATTACAGCGTCGCGTGGGCGCCGTAACATACGTCAGATTGTTTCTGACGTGTTGTGAATCAAAGGATCTATGAGATCATTGATGAAATTTTTTTAACCATTTTCTTTTTTTTTTTGCTTCGTTTCACGAATATAATGTTTTTTAATTATTAAATTAAAACATAAATTCACATTTTCAAGATAGGAATTCAGGACTTTTGAAAGTGAATTTTTTCCAAATGTTAATCAATCGATTAAATTCGTAGTCGATCTCTCCTTACGACGGACATTTTTCTAAATTATCTTTTTCCAATTTCATTTTCAGTATTTTATAATCTCGAAGTATAATTGTCGGAAAAAAAATAACGGCGCAATATTTTGCCTCTCTAAGAATTTTTTCGCTTCCTTCACGGAATGATAAAATTATTGAATTTTCGTCGTAAACTTTTTTTATTACTTTAGAAATTTAATTGCAGTCTGAATTCGATTTGAAATTATTGATAGCTCTAAGATTGAACGTCGAAGGAAATAAAAGTGCAATCAATCCCACTTTTTTTCTCTCTCTCTCTCTCTCTCTCTCTCGCTAAAAAACTTTTCATTGCCCCGTGACGTGGACACAACAGTACCGCGAGTACGTTTATCGAAAATCGTTAGCGAGTGCGAAGCAGTGAACGACGAGTCTCGGTGGACGCCGCGCCTTCTGGCGTGTCGATCGGCTTCGATGCTTGAACTAAACGACAGAAAGTCTCACTCGTGCCCCCGGCCCCCCCAGCCCGCCCGTCGCACCGCTTCCCGGATGAATTATCGGCCCTCCGAGCTCCTCTCGCTTCTCTATTTCCGCTTGCAATCGCTAAGCGACGAAACAATTGGTGGCTACAACGAAAAAATTAAAATTTCAATTAAAATTACGCAATCACATCTCATGACGCAATTCCCGTCATCGTTGGGTTAAATCGTTAACCCTATTCGACCCTCAAGGCAAAAATTATTCATAAAAATCTAATAAGTTTGATGTTAATTATCGAGAGGAACAAAATTAGAGTTACATTTTCGGAGAAAATTGTTATCATTAATTTCGGAAGAATCGATAATTATTCAATAAAATTAAATAATTAATTGTCATTATTACGTTACGATTTTAATTACTAAGACATTTTTTAATAATACTATTTTGAAAAACTGCACAGTTTTTCGTTTTGTTTTTCAAACATTATTAATATTACTCGAAAAATATCTAGAATTCATTATTCGTCATTGGAATTTTTATGTGCTTAATAATAAATGAAATAAAAATATGAAAATATGAGAAAATTAACTCGTGAAATAAGATAAAAAATAGCCAAAAGAGGCAAAAAATATAGTGAGCAGCGAGCGAAAGTACAGAAAATATTTTTTACTTTGAAGATGCAGAAAATAGTGCGAATAAATTTTGGAATATCTCTCCCCATCACCCCTCTCTCCCTTCCGCCCCTCCCCCGCCCTTTTCTCGACAGTACGGAGCAAGGGTTGGGACAACATAAATTTCGAATCATACGAGTAGCGCATTCGAGACGCAAAGGGTTGGAATTCGAGTACATAATCAGCCGGCAGAAAAATTACAAGCCCTTGCAGCAGCCACCCCGTTGTGAGATGCACCCCTAAGGGTGTACCGTTACTGAAATATCGTGAACGCGTCCACTGGGGTCTGTTATGATGCCCGAGCTGCGAACCGGCTGCCTCACCAGCGAGCAGCCGTACGAACAGCACCCTGCAGAGTTTGTTTTCACATTTTTCTCGTCTCGCCTCAAATATCGGGTTTACACATTTTTCTATTCGTCCCATCTCGCTCCAACCCTGCCCCACAATTTTCAGGTTTACATTTTTTCCCTTCTTCTCCATTATTTATTATCTTGGGAGGCGAGCTCAACGTTTGGAAATGCGACACAACGTCTGAGACGAAAATAATCAATTGTGCTATTTTTTTAATTCAAATTTAACAGAATAATAAAAATATGAATTTTTTTCCCTCAATTAGTCCAATTTCTATTAATTTTTTAATTGAAAAGAAAAAAAAATGTCACTTTAATTAAATATGGAAATTACAGTTTAAAAAATAAATTTTTATTTTTTGACACTTTTTTTGGGCGATTGTGTGTCTTTGAAAAATTACAGAATGTTCATTCATGCTTCGTACTTAATGAGGTTTTAATTTAAGATTTTTTTTTGAAGAATCGGATTTACAGAATTTTGTTTTTTAATTTTTTTTTTTTTGGGACTGGGCCCTTAATTGGGAGTTGGGCTCCTCCCACCCTGAAGAAACCCTCATTCTCTGTCCTTATTTATTTTGCTTCGCTACCCAAGGGCTCTCAATCCGGCAGTTTCGAGTTTGCAGCCCTTGGTCAGTGTCTCAGATGTCCTTTTACCTTGAACCATCTTCGCACCTCCGAGACTCATCGATCGGTCATGACTACACCCTTTTACCTTCCTCTCCGCGAGCGCCGCGTGTTGTCATCGTCACCACTGCCTTTAGTTGGTGTGAAAGGGGGATTCTCCTTTATTCACTGGTTTTTGCTACTGCCCAGCAAAGGCCAAGCCCTTCATAGGGACCATTCACTTTTTTTCTCTTTTTTCGTCGAAAGTGAAAGACATTTGAAATTTGCAAAACCTAATTGAATATATTAGCTATTGAAATTCCCAAAAATGAAGACATTTGTCAAACTATCACTACATAATTCACCCAATAATAATTTATAGGTTTAAATAGAATTTTATAATTTTTACACTAGAAATAAATGCATAAATGAAATGATAACTGCGATCATTTTAAAATTGTTGATTAATTATTTGTGAGAAATGCGTGAAGAAGAAAAAACCACGCATTTTAAATGAATTCTAAAATTCAACCCTTTCAGCAATCGATTTTTTTTTAAACTAAACTTTTTTTTAATTGGCCCAAAAAAAGTTTGTAATTACGAAAAGCTCTGAAAGCTCCAAAACGATTATTTTATTTTAACTCATTATTTTTTGAACCTCCGGGAATAATGGCAAACCATAATTGTGATTAAGCACGATTAATCGTGCGCTCTTCAGCAATGGAAGAAATAAATAAGGACGAGCAATGGACAAAACCTCGGACGTGTGGAAGACCGGTAAGTGGGACCCTCTGTTTTTCGTCGTTTGCAGGGTTGTCCCTTTTCATGGTATGTCTAGAAAAATCGTAGCCCCATGAATAAGTTCCTGAAGAGGCGCAACGCAGTCCTTCGCGGCACATTGCATAAAAACAGCAGTGGGATCAGGTCCGAAGACCCGTTTTTGCGTATTTTTCACACTTTCGAGTTTTTGCTGAGAAACAACTTTCGGGATTACTTCGATGTTCAGAAGCAAAATGGTCTTCGGGGTCTCTCCTTTCTTGAAGTTGTTGGGTGACCCCTTGGCATTTTTACCTCAACTCTAATCTTCCATCTTTATTTAAATTTCTTTTTTTTTTTCTCTCTCTCTCTCTTTTTCTTCGTTGACGCTTATGGGGTCACTGCGAGTACATTGAAACGTCTTGATCCTACAATTCTCGTCCTTAAACCCCCATGGATCGAGGGACGAGCGAAAGATCGACGTGATAATATTCACGCGCGACTTCTGCCTTACCAAACCATTGTGCGACATCTGGAATGGCTTAATGGATGTCGTCGACGTGGTAACCCCTCGAATTTAAAAGCCACATTGAAACCCCATAAGCTTGCGGCGGGTACAGCTTCAGTCGGGACTGACATATCGATGGCAATTTTTTGTATTTTTTATCCATGGTCAGTATCGTTTGGACCAAGGAAAATGATTATGGGCTTAAAGATTGTGAGTTTTGTGGTAATTGTAATAATTATAAATAATATATTATCGTTGTGGTATAAAATTTGGTTATTGGCAAATTTTATAATCCAAAAATACTGAAACTTTATTCGAAACTTTGCAAGAAATAACATAAATAAAAATAACATTGTCGAATTTCAGCATAAAAAAATATGTCCTCAGGAAAATATTCCACGTTTTGGCCCCTCCTAGCCTTTTTTTTTTTCATGGTGAAAATATTTATATCTACAAGCCTTTAATTTATTTAAAAAATTATCAGGCGCCCAATATAATTAGTTTTCTCAATATAACAAAAATTCGAGGCAAATTCAATATCAAGTAAATGGTATTTAAAAAATAATGCAATAAATACCATAAATAAATAGTATTGAATAAATGAAAAATAAAAAAAAAACGTTACGAATCGGGCTTATGGGGTTTGCCACGTGACTTCTGTTAGCTTCCATGCCCGCGAAGAAATATTCTAAACTGTGTAACGGTTTTTCCTTTCTGAAGTTTATAGTCCACGTGTTGAATAGTGGTGCATAGTCGATGGGCGGAAGCCACACGGCGTTACAGTTGTAGCGTTTTACACAGGGGTAGCTTTTGCGGGGTCAATTAGACGCCTTTATGTCAGGCGTCCTAGTCTCTCTTAGAGTTACCCATAGTAGCGAGAACTCGGAGCTCTCACCCCTGTTCCTCAAGCGTTATTACATCCGCAGCCCTTCAGCCCAACGAGTAAAGTTGTCTTAACCGGCAGAGTGAAGCTAGAAGGGATTAAGCACAAGAAGGCGCGCGAATAAAAACAAATCTGATTTTATCAAAGCAGTCAAGCGTAGCAAGGGAACCAAGGCGGTCTAATGTAACTAAACACTCGGGGACACTGTAACATGAACATATTACTTCGGTATACTTTTTTTCTTGTAAAATGGAAAAATTCTTTGCTTGAGATGCAAAGTAGAATTTTTTATTTTGTACTTTGTGAAACGTCAAAATTAGCTAATAATTTAATATGAGGATTTGGTTTATCGATTATAGGCTATTTCAGGAAAAAATGGAATATAAGTAGAACCTGAAATTAATTTTATTTATTTTTAGGAAAAATTTGTAGGCGAAATTACAAATTGAAAGTGTCAAAAAATTGATTGAACTTTTCTGACTGAACTCTAAAAAATGGATACAAAATAGGACCAATCAAAAAATTAATTAATTTAATAGGTTCTATAAAAAAAAAAATCTTTTTTTTTCTGGACCATTAAACATTCTGGAACATTAAAAATTGAAACTGTCAAGCATTTGATGGAACTTTTCCGACTGAACTCTAAAAAATGAATGCAAAATAGGAGCAATAAAAAAATTCATAAATTTTTACTAGGTTCTATTAAAAAAAAACGCTCTCTTTTCTTTTTCTCTTCTCATAACATTACAAATTGAAAGTGTCGAACGATGAATGGAACGTTTCCTGAGTGATCTCCGCAAGAAAATTAATCAAGTCACGGAGAGGACGGGAAAGTCGTGGCGGATTGAAAAATTGACAAAGAAATATAAGGCAACGGAGGTACGGGGCCTTTCACGGGTTTCCATTATCCTCTCGGGCGGGATTTGCGGCGGCGCGCATTAACCGCTATGCATATATAGTTGTGCATACCGTTTACGTGGTGGGCAACCCTCCCTTTTATTTTTTCTTTGCCTCGCGGTGACGTCTACATCCGGATGTGTACTTAGATACAAGACAAACGATCCGTGGCATCTGGTGAAACGTTTGGGAAAGGGTTTTTTTCGGTTGGTCACCCCTACCCTCGCAATTTTTACGAAGCAAGGGTAGAAACCAATGATATGCAATTATTTGACATAATAATTGTCAAACCCTCGATACGAAAGTCGACTTCCTCTCAGATGTGACAAAAATAAACAAATCGTCCTCGAACATGAAAATTTTGTTGCAGCCATCGGTGACATTCAAATTTGTATATTATAATTGATGGGAATCTCGTTATTATCATATTCTCATGATAACTATTATTGGGCGTTATTGAATTATTTTTTTAACGATGATATAATTTTTTATTTTTATTTTGAAAATGTTTATTTCTGTCATTATATAAATTTTTCCATTGCTTATAATAGGGAAGTTTATTATTGTTATTATTAAATGAAGGGCTAATAATAAATAGTCGAAAATCTTAGCACAATTTTCTGCAGTGTGTTATTGCAGTTTTTGAAAAATGTTTCTTATTATTATCATTATTATTCTATTTTTAATTGTTATTGTTATTATTATTGTCGAGATGTTGCCTATTTCGTTGACTTTATTTTCGCTGTTGCTGAGACAGGAATTTGAATATTTTTTTCCCATGGATTTTAGAGTCTCGTCAGAAACGTATCCTGGTCTTGGAGACAATATTGTCGCGACGTTCGAGGAGATACTGCTAACACGTGCTGCTGTGGTTGCCTGTCTACACCATCGCCCAACGGAATACGTGACCATGCATTTATTAGTCGGATGTACAATTCAAGAAAACTTGTCGACATTGATAAAATTTTTGAATATTATTCACTCATCCTTTTGTGACATAATTTATCCATCAACTTTATAGATTATTATTGAATACAATAATAAATTTGTTATTTCATGTAATAACAAATAAATAGATATCTTATTTTATCATGGACATTGAAAAATGATGCACAAAATCGAGCATTCCGATATTTAGATAAATTATTATTAAGTTATTTTTTCAATATTGTCATTTAAATAAATTAATATACAAATGGAAATATTTCATTTAAAATATTGGGATTGTACAAATTCAAGCTGTTTTCAAAATTTTGGGCTCTTAATAATTTTCTTGTCTTGCGTTGATGGCCAATTTGGGTTCAAAAAAAAATCTGGACTCGTTATTTCGACCTCGGCGAAAAATTTATAAAAAAAAACGAATTCTCGAATACGAAAGGGGGCATTATTTTGGCAGCTGAGAGTGGCAGAACAGGAGAGAAAGCATCGATCGCGACCAACTCGAGAAGAGGCTGGTCACGATGAGCCAAGAGAAAACACAGCGGCATCGGACCGTCGCCGAGCTACAAAGGTATCGTGAGAATTATCACGCTAACGACTGTCCCAGAAAATTAAAAAAAAAAAAAAACGTGAATGATAAAACCAGCGAAAGATTGTTAATTTGGAAGTCCCGAGGCAATTACGCATTATTTCAGGCATAATAATTATTATAATCTCATATATTCCGACAGACTCATCAGAAACCAGTTCAAAAGTAGCCCAAGCTAAAATAATCGTTAACCAAATTTAGTGACGAAAAAAAGAAAAAGAAATCGTAGTCAATATATTTTTTTTCCAAATGATTATTTCTTCGATATTCGCGAATTCTTCAAAATTTCATAAAAAGCAATTTTCAATTTTTAATTTACAACTGGACAAATTTTTTAAAAGTATTCTTGAAAAAAAAATGTTAATGATATTTTTATTTTTTTTCATACTCATTAAAATTATTAATAAAATGGTAAGCGATTCAAGGTCAAGCGAAAAAATTTGGAACTCAAAGGTTTATTGATTTTTAAATAAATAAATAAAAATTTCGAGGGTAAAATTTCTTTTGTGGGTACAAAAAAATCGCAGGAAAATGATTTTTATAGAAATTTTTGTTTTCCTTTCATTGGCATTTCCGATTTTATGTAGCGTGCTATTTCACGGTCGAGGGGCGAGAGGGGCAGATGGTAAATGATCCGAGGATATCGTGCCGCCTTTCCACAGCCAGTAATCACGTATGTATAAGTTACTTGGATTGGCGAGTGGCTCTTTCGCGCCAACCAAACCTCTTGGAGCGTGGCCATCTAACTGAAAAATTTTACTCGTTCGATCAGCGTAACAAAGTGAACAGTGCAACCATGTAGCTCTGATTTCAATCTCCGGTTACAAATATACATGTTCACCGCATCATTACTCATTTTTTTTTTTTTTTTACATATATGAAACATTCCCCAATCCTGTAGCTTTCAAATTGCAAATAAAAATTGAAAATCAAATTTTTGATCATTAATATAAATTTGTCAAACGCTGAAACCGTTTTTTTATTTTTTCCCTTTTTTTCACGTGCAAAAAAATTCTTTTGCTGAAGTACGCGATTTTTTAAATGTATATATGTTTTTTGAAAATGAGATAAATAAATTAAAAATTATAAAAATAGATGCGAAGTGTAAAAAAGGCGATTCCAATGTGCAGGCAAGTGAAGAGTAAAGCAAAGCTCTGGAGAACGGGTTGAGATAAGGGAAGAGGAATTTTTATTGCCCTTAGAAGCAGAATCAACAAGAGCTGGAAATAAAAATAAAACAAAAAAAATCACAGAAAAAAGTGTAATCACTAAAATTTTCTTTTCTAAGCAAAATTATATATATCGAATATTGGCGGTGAAATAATTATTTTACTTGTCGATAAATAACCAATAAACAGCAAAGACCAAAAATTGAAAATATATACATATATACAAGACTATAAAATCAAAATAGAATCAAGAAACAAAAAAAAAAGGCAAATCCAAAAAATCGTACCATCGAAGCACACAGAAATAAAAAGAGCTAAAAAAATTTGTTAAGTATAATTTTATTTTTTAAGTAAAATGAGAAATATCGAATATTGCCAATACATAACAAATAAACAACAAGAATCAAAAATTGAAATATATATATATATATATATATACAAGATCGTAAAATCAAGATAGAGACGAAAAAGAAAATAAAAGGCAAATGTAAAGGATCGTAGCATCGAAGCACATGAAAAGAGTGTGAGGCATGCGCGCCTTCACCAACGAGTCTGCACCAACACATTCCCGGCGTTCCACTTATCTCTGGACGTAGCGGAATGTCGGTCTGGCTAGTTAACCCAGAAACTCGAAAACTCGAAGAAACTAAATGGAAGAAGAAGAGGAGAAAGAAAGAAAAAAAGTCAAAAAACGACGTATAGTCGAGCGGAGCGCAATGAGCGATTTAACTGGTCGACAGGATAAGCGAATAAAAACGGGTATATGTATCTTTAATGTGGCGATCGTAAATCTATAATTTACTCTCTCTTCGATTATGGCTTTTCGTTTATTTTACGCTTGTTTTACAACTCGATTCGCTGCTCATCTATATTCAACTACCTTAACCGCAATTATTTTAATAGATGCTGAAGCAACATCTCAAATCATTCCTCGTAATAGCCAACCGAACGGGTTAAGTCGATTCCTGAAAACACTTTAGATATTTCAATTTCAGTTAAATAAATGTGTGAATTAAGTTGAATTAATTGAGTTTTCTATAAGCAAGTTGAGCTTTGAGTGAGTTAAAGCAAAAAAAAGCAGGGTTTAGGCAAAAATATGACTCAGGCAAAATTCACGACTTAATCAAAATACCTGAGTTAACTCAATTACACGACTTAACAAAAATACTTGAGTTAATTCAATTCCACGAGTCAACCAAAGCCCACAAATTAACTCAACCAATATTCGTGAAATGAATGAAATTCCCAAATTAGCCAAAATAAATAAATGCAACGATAAAAAACGAGTTACCCTTAATCCACTCAACTTAACCAAATCAATCAGGCCTAACCCAAAACTCCTAAATTGCATAATTTCAATTTTTTTAACCATGATGTAACAACTAATTACACAGTGAAAAAAAAATGTCCGTCGTACTCTTCATCAAGTTGAAAAAAAAAAATTGCCTTCACGAACGGCACAGAGTCCTCAGCAGCTCAAAAGTGAAAACTGATTGGTCTTCTGTGCTTAACCGGGCAACGAGGGTACGAGCTAATGAGAGCGAGAGAGAGAGAGGAGAGAAAATGAAAGAGGACGTGCGACTCGAGGCGGTTGTTCGCTCAGCAACCGAGATCGAAAGACGCCGCCGCGATTACCCTGAAGAGATATCTCTCCTCCTCAGCAACCACCGCTCTCCCTCGCCCTCAGGCTAAAAGTCCCCCAAAGCCATGAGGGACACTGGGTCACAGCAAACGGTGCAACGCGCTGACCTCTCATTTCCCCTTCCACATCAGCACTGCACCGAAGTTTCAAGTTGCCCGAAGACCAGATGATCACCGCCCGAAAAATCGAGTGTAAAACGCCTCAACGACCTCGTGTCTCTTATCAGCGCAGCTGAAAAGTGACCGAGAGAGCGTCAGCCAAATCCATTTCTTATCCCTCGTTCCTGTAACTAACTCAGTTCGAAAGCTGGTGAAACCTGCACCGCAATTTTCGAACAAACCAACACTAATTGCAACAATGCATTTCACTTTTTATCCATATCTAATGTATCAAATCTTATTATTCACTCGAGATTAGAATTATAAAAATCTTCGAGATTCATTCGAAAATGCTGAATTTACAAAAAAAAAAAAACACTAAAGCAATTTTTTGCATTAATCTTTATTATCAATATTATTTATCTTATTTATGTGCCAAGATATTCTATGGAGACATAATAAAAATAATAATAATGAATTTCGACTATGGGATTTTTATTTATTTTTCGTATCATTTAACTAATAAAAAATTTTTTTTCGAATCATTTGACGAAGTTCGTTTTTCAGTGGAATATGAAAATTGTCATGGTAAATATTTATTTTATTCATCATTTATTAGACATTTTCTTTCTAATGCAGAGGAGAAAGAATCGTTAGATGCGTTAGATCGGAAGTTAGTACAGCTCTCTAAGCGTTTTGTAAGTACACAATGATGTTAGATCGTCTGGCAACACAGTCTGCAGACGTTTGCGATGTAAACGCCATTTGGGTGTTCCTTTACAGTCCATCAGTTGAGTTCAATGAGCCAGTGTCTGGTCTCTTCGTTCGATCTAAGTTACAGCTCGAGAGGGAGATAGAGAGAGAGAGAGAGAAACATTGTATAGGAGGGAAGTGGATTTCAGTGTCTCAGGAGAGGAGAGTGGACGTATTTTCGACGTCCTATGCACACACAAACCGATCACTTTCAGACTACCAACAGAAAACACACTCACACACACACACATATATTTGCGCACATTTTGTAGACATCTGTTCCCGACGAAGGCCCAGGAATCGAAAAAGTGGCGCCCGATGAAAAACTTCGATCCATCGTCGTTACTATCGCCTCTTATTTCTTCCATTGTGCATCCGGCGATATGCAACTTATCGATACATGTGCCTTTTCTTTGGATGGATAAAATTGTGTGTTTACTCGGGAAAAGCTATGGCCCACAATCGATGCTACGTATCTTTTATCTTGAATGTTATCTGGTTTGCATTGCTTGATTTTTTTTGGTTCGGTTGTAGAATTGAGTACTTGATTATTTGCCGAATAAGATAAAATACAGTTTTGAATGTTTTGATAAATTGATTGGGAGATTCTTGTGTCAATTATTTGAGAATTGTAGAATTGAATATTCAATTATTTTCCAAATCAACCGGAAAATTGACGTACTCAAAATAATATCTTCGGCGCCTAATCAATCTATTTATTCCTCCAACAAATTGTTGATATTCCTTGATTAATTGCAAATTTAGGCAATTTTTTTTTTCAGTACTCTATCAAATTTCAGTTGATAACTCGCAAGATATTCATCGATTACTTATTACTTCATTACGCACATTAATTTCTGCAGACTTCCGTGAAAAATTTTTTTTTTCTATCCTTTACATAAAAAAAAAGTTTTCACCCTCCGTTGAATTTCATCGGTCGACTAAAGACTCATTAAATTAAACGTCGCTTAATCTGCCACGAATTCAGCATCGTTGGCTCAAGCTACTATCGTCACTACCTCGAATTCTTTTTTCCCTTCTGCCTCTCGTTATCGTCGTCTCGCTTGGCGCATCCTCCGACTGTTTTATTTTTTTATTTTCCTTTCTCTTATTCGCCAAACGGCGACGTTGGGACGTTGCCTTATGCTTATCCATCTGCGTTCCGATGACGACGACGACCAACAGCCGCAATACGGTACGCGATGCGTCTTAAACTCTGCGCACCCTCGTCCGTGGTCCAGCATCTCGCATCTGTCCAGCTTCTCTCTTTCCCTTCGTTAATTCTTCTTCTCACACTCAGACTCAACTGGCCAACTTTTTCTCCGCTCGACGATGAGATAAATGGAGAGGCGTCTAATTACACCCACTTGAGCCTGCAGAGCCTCACGATGACCAGCCGGGATCAAGTCCAGTCCACGCTGTGCGTCGGCGACGCTTAATTATCAATTTTTGTTACGATTTTAGTAAAACCGCATTAAATCGTTACAATTTTTTTTCTTTTCCGTTTTTTTATTTGTTAGAGCGTATAGAACTCCCGGTATAAAATATTTAATCCTCGAATACGTAGTTCATTTATTTTTTAACTAATTTCACTTTAGTATTGTGTTTTGTCTAACAAGATCATTCTCAATATGTCTTTCTAGACGAAGAGAGGTTTCCCAATCCGTACAATTCTTATATAAATAAATCTGTGTTCCGTTTGCTTGGACTTCTTGAATTATTTACCCTGCGCTAACATTATTATTATTCATTTTTATCGACAACATTACGTGTGGGGAATAATTTTGCCGAGGCGCAAAAAAAAATGATAATCGAATAATGGACAATCCATCTTTGGCCTTTAATTATTTTAATCTTTTTTCCTGGATTTTTTTTCCACGATTTTTCGCGAGGATATTGCAGAGCTTTTTTCAAAATTATTTTCGGAGAAATAGGAATTTTATTTACATGATATTTTGAAAATCGATCGAACTTTTTCCGTCGATTACGATATTGATTTGTCATCGATTCAAAAAATTCAAGTAAAACAGCAGAAAATTTTTTGTTCGCATTTTGATGTCACTAAAAATCTATTTTACCATCGAATAAAAAATATTCCTGTTTAATATGTAAACAAATAAAAAACGTGTGTATCTTTTCCCTTAACCCAAGCACTTAAAGGGCCAATAAATCAAGCCAATATCTCAATTTTCCGCTCGTCCCTTCTGCCTCTATTTTATCGTGGCCCTAACCGCTTAAAAATTATTTTCACACCCCTTTCCTCACGAACTCATCGATCGAACCCATCAAACCCTTATTAACTTTTTTTAACGCCGGGCTTTAGTCCCTTTTTAACGCACGTCAGGTAATAATTTGTAGGTAAAAAGTAACTTGACTTTAGCTAAGTCTCCCTAATTCCCTAACCAAGACAATTATTCTTCAAGGTTGGAGAATTCGCACGCAATGTAACCAGAAGGGTGGGCAACGTGAATTAAGGGCGCAAGGGAGAAAAAAAAACGAGGGAAGAGGCCCTTGGTGGGGGAATAGGTGTTTTGACACTTCACGGTTAATTCAATTCCGGCTTTTCCACGACAGAACTTTTGGTGCACGTTGCCGATGAGAAACCTGCCCTTGTGGATCTGCCCAGAAGGGCAAGGAAGACGATACCTGATGCCATATATATATGTATATATATATGACCATATGTACACAATTGTCCTTAGGGTACCCCTCGCCTCATCCCTTAAAGACTGCTCATCTTTCCTCCCCTTAAGTCCATCCTGAGGCTCCGTATCATATCCCAATTTTCAGCCCTGGAGGCTCAAAAATTCAGCACGCTTCAGACCGACAATGGTTGAGTAATGAGGTTAAAAAAATGAAATCTATTGTCGAGTCAAATGGGAAAAATTCAACGACGTCTCGCCGACGTCTGGGAAAAAATTGGCTTAAGGCAAAAAAAGTTCGGAATTTTTCTCACAATTGTATATATATATTTACTGATTTACTTGATCTTCGAATTTTTTTTAATGCAGGCAATAATTATCTAAGAATGTAGATCAATGTGTGTTAAGGAAATTAAGGTAATAGCATTTTGAAAAAAATAAATAAGAAATAAAAATATGTGTTCCATTATTTACAGAGTATTTTCTAGTTTTCATTATTTTTTACTTTATGTTTCTTTTTTTTTTAATGAAAGTAAAAATGAAAAAAAAGAAGGAGATGTTAAAAGAACCTTTCAGTGTCACTTTTTCATAAAATTGACAAGCAGTCTAGCCACGGAATAGTCGAGAGGTGAAAAGTTCTGAATGACTCGGGTTAGAAAGGTGAGTAATTTAGAGGAGAGATTCTAGATCTCGATATAAATGCAGGGAGTCGAGAGTGTTTCGGTGAGGGAAAGAGAAGAAGAAGAAGAAAAAAAAAGCACGGGGATTCAACAGTTTCGCTAGACAGTGAAGGCATTTTCACAACCGCTTTTCACCCATGGGACAACTGGTTTACTGGTATAACCAGAAACCCGACCAAGACCACAAAACCCGGCTCAGTGCAGAATTGACCGGGGTCAATTGGATCAATTTCGATTTCGTCGACTTTTCGGCATTTTTCAAAATAACAAAAACAATTTTTCCTCAAATAACTACGCAGCTGAATGTTAAATTAATTTCGACATCTTTACAAAAATTTCTCAATGAACAATGGACAAATAAACGACCATTAATTTTTTTTAATCACAAAAATGAGTAATTATGAACAATTTAAAAAATCAAATATTTCCCGTTAAAAAAAAATAATACGCTCAGCATGAAACTAATTTTTTTTTACACATGACAATAAAAATTTTCGTCACTATTTGAACATACAATTGAAGTATCTTTGAGACTTTGAATTTCGATTTAAATTTGGAAGCACATTCTTAAGATGATAAATTAATTTCGTAAGCAAAAAAAAATTTTTTAAACTATTTTAAAAATTAAACCTTTTTTTATTTATAAGCAAAAGATCCAATTTTTCAAATGACTCACTTAATGCTTCAGTTTTAAGGGAGTAAATTTTTCGAAAAATGTAAAAGTCGACATTTTCCTCGGTCATCGAACCCCGGTCACCTATATTTTCATCTCCACACGAATTATGGTACACGCAAGCAAAAACACGCGGTTCTGTCACCAACACTATTTAGCACATACTGTACTGTATATATATATAAATATATACGCGTACACAGCTGTTGGTGAAGCGATGCGGTGAGGCAAAGGAGCTTAAACGAATCTATAGAAATCCGGCTTAAGGGGTCGAGAGTGTACGACGTACGCATTCGTAATTGCGGACGTTTAAGTGTCTCGACAAAGATCGTGGCACGATCGAGGTGCCAAGGCGGACATGATACTCCACTAGTCCACTCCTAGTCCCCCCCTGAATCACCTTAATGCATGGCCAAGTGAAAATTTTTCAATATCTCTCCTACATATTACCTAATTATTTTTAACATCCTAATAACAATAATAATAAATGTTGCTAAAACAATTTTTTTATTCTCTCAGATTGTCCTTAAGGGGAAAAAAAATAAAATGAAATGAATTATTCATTTAGACCCACTCCAACCCACTTAATTGCACAATGCACTGATAGATAAAAGCCATAGATAAAAGCTAGATAAAAGAGCTATCAAGATATTTATCTAAATGTCGTATTTACGATAGAATATTGTGTGAAAGCAGATACTCCACTAGTCCACTCCTAGTCCCCCCCTGAATCACCTTAATGCATTGCCAAGTGAAAAATTTTCAATATTTTTCCCATATATTCTCTAATTATTTTTAACATCCTAATAACAGTAATAATAAATATTGCTAAAAGAATTTTTTTATTTTGTCAGATTGTCCTTAAGGGGGAAAAAAATAAAGTAAATTATTCATTTAGACCCACTCCAACCCACTTAATTGCACATTACACTGATAGATAAAAGAGCTCTATCAAGATACTTATCTAAATGTCGTATTTACGATAGAATATTGTGTAAAAGCAGATAACAAATCGATAAGGAGAAATGATTCATCGACTGTTAAACGCGAATGTCCTCGGACAATATTTGACAATCATAGCGTCACGCATGATTGCCATTAGAGATCGAGTTGAGTCGGAGGCTCGTGAGCTAGACGCCGTAAAAGACTGGCGTCGAATTCCATTGCCAATTAAACGCTAAGTTTGTGCATCGCTTGGAATTTGACTTATAGTTTTATTAAACATTTTTTTTTAAACTGTATAGTTCCTAGGTCGAATTCTGTGGTCCCAAATAAATTTAGGCTTATGGTGATTCTCAAGCTCAACTCTATTTTTGTTTTATCAGGCCAATGCTGTGTAATGCCACACGAATATAATAATTGATACAGAGACGAACGCGCGTTGCACATACTAGGATCAACTCGAACGATGCCCTGCTCTCGATTAATGCGAATCAAGTGAGATAGATAACCAACATCGAATTAAGAACGATTGTATTACGACAATCTGGCGCAGTTTGATGTACCAAGGAATTTTGTTTTCGTCATCATTGAAAAAATGTTGTGCGGACGTGTGCGAAATTTTAACTAGCTCCAGAAAATCAAATCATTCACTTCTTTTTTTATTTCAAAATTGCATATCAAACATCGATTTTATGAAAATATATAAAGAAAATTTAAAAACTGCAATTGTGAAACTGAAATTTGGAAAATATCTGCGAAATAATGATTTTACAATGAATCTTCAAAATAAAAAAAATCCTTTTATTTATCTAAATATTATTATTATTATTATATTTCACGTCGGGACCACGTGTGGGCCTTACGAGTGTTCAAGGACCCCACAAGTCACGGTCCCATTGAAACGTCAGTCTTTTTCATCGTCCTCACGACTGACGGCCCAAAGATAAAGAAAAATTGGCTCTTCCCCTCCCTCGTCCGCCCCCCGTCGTCGCTAAGAACGCGAATGATGTCTCCATGGGGTGTGGTTTGAATTTCGCAAAAAGTGCACTTCAAGAGAAAAAAAAAAATGGGGCAAAAGAGTCGAAGGACTGAATAAAACAGTGGGGCACAAGGAAATGTGGGAATAGTGAGTGGCGCGACGCACGTGACGGTCCGGAGGTTGATTCCTTTATAGGGCCCATCGGGGCCTTAGAATGAAGATCGTAAAATGGATTCGAAGTTCACACAGTGCAAAGTGTGAGCTCTGATCGCAAAGGGATCCACACAAGAGTCGTCATGTCGTAAAACTTGGCAGAGAAGTTAATCTTAGTTGTGCACTGCTTGGAAAAGAGTGCCCAGATGTCGCTGTTTGCCGAGAAATAAAAAAAGCCTTTGTGTGAAAGAAGAAAAAGGAAGAAGAAAAAAGTTTGTTTGTCTTCAAAAGAGTTTCCACCGATTTCCGTTGACTTCGAGTCGCGTCACAATGCCCGATTGGATGTGCGATTGTGCAGATTTAAGGAGCGGAAAATTTTTTCCTACGATTATTCCTTTGTCTACCGGGGCCTTATGTGATGTATCCTCATGAAATAACGGGCCCCAGACTAGTGTCTACGAGTTTCCGAATGACCGCGATTATCGGGGTATCCTTTGGTCCACGTGCAACGAAGAGGGACCTCGCGTGAGGCGGTAAACCCACATAAGGCCCAAATTACTGGGTCACTGTTTGTAATGGGCCTGTTAATAATAGGAAGCCTTTTGAAAATTGGAAAAAATCACTGTAGTATTGAAGCTTGAAGGACTACATCCTGTTCTGAAACCACGAGAATTAGGTTGTGATGCTCATGAGGCCCAAAAATAAATCTCTCACGAAATTCGATTGATTTTTGAGGTCGCAAAGGGTTCGAGTGAGTGAACATAAGGTGACCGAAAATATTTTATTCAGAATCCTGACCGTCAGTGAAACCTCACATTCATCATTCCAAATTGGGCCTTATCGACTCACACGACACTGAAACAACTTTCAACTACAAAAATTCAGAAACAAGTCTACTTAATCAAGTCTCAGAAATGTTTTTCCCCCATGCTTATCATCAACAAAACCAATTAGTGCTTAGACAACATTGGGCCTTACGTATCGTTAACAATAAACAGAATAGCCAAACGATTTGTAACTGTCTGAAAATGACATTTTAATCATATCGACGACACTGATTGACAGATTGGAAAAAAGGCATCGTTGATATTTGGGCCCGGATTGGGCCTTAGAGCCGTAAAATCAATGCACGAGTCACTGAACGACATCACACGATTCCGATAGTGGGTCGAGTTATTTCAATGCCAGTCAACCTCGAAATAAGAGTACAGACTATCGGATAAAGGTGTGACGACGAAGCGGTATTGCGGCGAGGCATGAGAGGACATCGGAGAACAGCGAGCAGCAGGTGAGCTCGTCGGGCCCCCCTCCCCCCAACCTTTCACTGTTTCGCTTAGTCTTTCCTTCTCCGCCTCGTTTCTTCGGCCACGATGAGCGTAAAAACACGTATAAGGCTATCCCGTTACCAGACCTCTTGCGCGCGCTAGCCCAGATACAGGATTACGAGCGTGAATTTTTAATCGCTTTTACCGAGTACACGACAGAATAACGCAGAAAACGTTCTGTCACTCGTTTACACTGTGTACATTGAAACTATCGTAGCCCGGATTAATTTAATACACTGATACGTCTTTTTTTCAACATTGCATTTTATTGATTAACTCGGCAGAGATTCGAGAATGTGATCAGTATTCGAATTATGGTATTTAGTGGATATTGATTATTGTTTATTTATTGCTCGGACGCATTTCTTTTTCACAATTTCTTTGATAAAATTGTTATGAGAGAAAACTTTTTATTATTGTAAGTTGAAAAATAATACTAACATTCGAAATTTGGCAGCAAAAATTGCAGGTATTTTAAGGGAAATATTTTCACCTAAAATTAAGACTCCGATGTTCAAAGTTCATGATTCAAAAACTATGTTCGGTATTCGGAATCAAGGGTCGAGTATTCGGTATCGAAGGTACGAAAATTCTGTACCGAGTACCGGTATTCACTGGCAAATAACAACTTATTCAAGTACTTTACTGCCGAAATACAAAGTTGAATTTATGGTTCACCAATAGCATTAAATGTTGCCAAATATCATAAATGATCCGAATACCGAATACCTGTTTACAATCCACGTATTTTCTCCCACGAAATTAATGTATTTACCACAGTAAATACCGGATTATGATGAATACCGAAAAAAACTGAACGATATTTACTTGCATCATTTTTGTGGGCCTGAATACCGATAATGTATCGGGTTAAAAACAGCAACAACGTTATTAGCATAAAATAATACCGAATAACATAAATGTTCGGAATACCGAATACCTTTTTGTAATCTACATATTTTTTCCCACGAAATTAATGTATTTACTACAGTAAATACCGGATTATGATGAATACCGAAAAAAACTGAACGGTATTTACTTGTATCATTATTGTGGGCCTGAATAACGATAATTTATCGGGTTAAAAGCAGCAAAAACGTTACACACTAAATCAGATTGATCGATTAATCGTTTTATCGTCGTTCACTTTAATCTCACGTGCGACAGTTGTGCACATATTTTTTTCTCTTCAACATCCACAAGTCCAATTTGCCCCACTCATCGTTTACATGGTTTATCAGAATTTTGTCGCTTTGTCGCTTTCCATCATTCGCGTTATTTGCACTTCCGTCTCGGTATCTCAAAAGCCACGCGATTGGCTGGCCCGTCTCACCGAGCGATTATACCAAGCTCAAGAGTTCCGAACCCTGAAGAGATCCGTCGCCGTCGACGACCACGAGCTGTGTTACAACGAGGATGTTGTAACAACTATACTCAATGAATCATAACAAGGATAATGAACGCTTTGAGCGCTTGTCTCGCTCTCTTCTTGTTCCTCGGTGGCCAATGCATGCCAATACCGCCATACAAAACGTCTGGCAGTCACTCTGAACGCCAGTTTACATTTTCAATGTAATCAGTAGCTGTCTCCGCGACAATTCTTCTCATTTATCTTTTTTTCTCCCAAGCTCTTCTTCCTAGTCTATTTTTTCACTTCCTTCTTTTAGATAGAAAATATCAAATTTTGTACTCTTCAATGTATAAAAATGAAAAACAAAAAAAATTCACAATTCAATAATTAGATTGCATAATATAAAAATAATGCATGGAAATGAAGATCATATTCAGTGCTCGAAAAATATAATAATAATGATAATAACCAACAGGCTATTAACAATTAAACGCAATTATTTCTAAATATCCTATGAAATATTTTTTTTGTTCAGGTTTCTTTTAAAGAATAAATGAAAATATTAGACCGACGATAATGAGTAATCATCATTATCATTTTATTTAGGAAAATTTTCGATTTAACCGTTGAAAAATTGTGAAAATGGTTTGACAAAATGAAAATCAATGTCGCTATCAATGGAAAAATGCTCGAATCGGCTTAAAAGAGTATTATTTTCATGATTAAACTTTTGTCATTTAATGCCACTTGAACAATTATTCGCACTTCTATAATATTTGCGAGGCTCGATCGGATTCCCGATATTCCGCGTTAACGTCGAAACGTAAACAATACGGAGACGATAGTCCAGTCCGTAGACTGGCTTTGTCCTGACGTTCTATTGTAAACAGTCACGACGAAACTTCGATGACATTTAACGTGCTAGAATTTTATTCCCCGTTCTACATTAAACTTCACTCGAGTTTCTCCGCATTTACTTTTGTTTATTCAGCCCATGTCAATACGTTATTCCAATCTATACATTTTTCACAATTTTTTTTTTCATATGCCAAATAACTTTACATTATTGTATCAAGCACAGCACGTGTCCCTTTAACTTGTACAAATATTAATAAACTGAGGTGAAAATATTTCAAAAATTCCCAATTCAATTTATCGAACTATTTCATTTTTAATAACCGATTAAAATATTTTCGGGGTAATTATTATTATGCGATTAAAGTCCAAAAGCAAAATGTCCAAAAACACAAAGCTAAGATATTCAAAATTTAAGATTGTACTTATATATTTTTTAAATACCTTATTTTGTTTAAATTAGATACAATATTAAAAAAAAAAAGTTTAAAAAAATAATAAGAACCCCGTTAATCTGCCCAATATTTTCAACCTAAACTTTTTTTTTTAAGAACTCTTGAGCATTGTCGCAACACTCACAACATTTATATCCACATTATGTTGAAATTCACATTACATTAAAATCGCGTTTCTTAATCACACAAATAACCATTATATTTACCGCGTATTTTCGTTCCTTGAGGATCCAGCGGCGAAAGTCGCGAGTGGCTCTGTTCGCCGGGTTTTTTAAGGAGTACACCGACGACCTGCGGTGGTGCCATCATCATCCTGGCTCCCTAATTTAATATTCTTATGCCAACAATGGTTATATCCACCCGGAAATCAAGTCACTTCACTCGCGCACAGAAATCATCATTTCCTCCTCTTTTTCTTTTTTTGCACCCAACAAAATAATCACCGATCACGACACATTTCTTCTTTGATCACTTTTTTTTGTCTTGTTTCAAATCCATTAATGTTAATATCCACAACATTTAATTTTAGCCTTACGTACATAAATGTGAAAAATGATGAATCGGTCGTTCCCCGGCGACGAAGAGGCGCAAACTGTTTCTGGTTCCGTTGCCGAACACAGAAATGACTCGACGCGAGCGCGACTCTCGTGACTTCCGGAACTTCTGTGTGTTTAGGAATTTTCGCAGCGCTGGAAGCGCACGAGACGGAAACTGTTTCTGTCAAGCTCGTGTTGTTGTTGTTGTACTTGTGCCCTTCAGACTCCGAACGCTCTCGCTCGAAAGATTACCAAAAGAGCAGCGGAACTTGAGATCCTTATCACCTTCCATCTATTATCTTCCGCCTCACAGCTGATTCACGAAAATGGGCCTCGGTAGTTGGCGGGCATTTTCATTGGCACCGGACATTCTCGTATATCTTTTGGTCTCTGCGCAATCGATTTTCGTGCACCTTTCGCTAATTTGGTTATCGTATCTCAGTAATGAAATTTCCGCGAATTCCGATAATTAGCGTGTACCAAAAATTCGCAGTTTTCGAATTTTTGGCTACGATTCCGGGAACAAATTATCAATATTTGGCCTTCCTGTGATTGTTTTTGACTTTGTAATGGATTTGGGAATTTTGTTTATTTTTTGAACTGTGTAATTCAATATTTTTTACTGAATTGAAAGAAATGTTGCGATTGTGATGATGAAGCTTTCGGCTTTCCGCGATTTGGTGATTGCAGGTTCTTTTTCTTATTTTTCTTTGAAATTGCCGGTTTTTCGATTTTTCAATTTCATCGTATCTTAAGACGTGATTTTTGGTGTAATGAGATTCGTCGATGGACTTTTCTTTCCAATCCCAAATTTTGAGCGAACGAGCAACGAATCGTTGCGACAGCTTGCGGTGACTTCCGGTCGCGAGTCGTTGGCCAACGTCGCTCTAGTCCCGAAAGTGCGCGCGCTATGCAATCGCGTCCCACCTTCTCGAGTTCCGCTCCGCGCTCAGCGTTTTTTTTTTCCTACTTTAGTAAATCGTACTTAAGCAGCAAGTGGAAAGAAAAAAAACTCGACATTTTGGAGCTGCCACTTACATATACATAAATGTATGCGTACAACTGCAATCAGATGCAATTAAATGCAATCAAATGCATTTTTATCCAAAGACCACGTAATTTTCAGAAAATTCATAAATAACGAAAAAAAAAAAAAAAAACTATAATACGTAGCGCAATAATCTCCAAAATTGTTATTGTCAAATGCACTTTCCGCTAATTACATTTTTTATCAGCCGCTTTTAGTTAAATATACGCATATAAATGCAATCAAATGCAATTGTGAATGCGTTTTTATAAAAGACCACGTAATTTACGAATTTTTTTTTTTGATAACGTTAACAAAATTATAATACGAAGCACTATAATCTCCGAAATTGTTATTCGGAAATGCACTCTCACGTTTATTACATTTTTTGTCAGCCGGTTATTGTTTTTGTTTTGTGTGTCTTTTTTGTTATGGTTAATTCGACGCGGATATTGCGTCTTACTCGTTGCGCACCCGGCGTACGACTGAAGGCAATAGAGATTGTATTTGAACGCGCACGCCTGCGTAGGGAGGAGAACGGAGGGTGGGGGACTCGCGCTCTTCCTGCTCTATCCCCACTACCCGCTCTTTGCTTTGGCGCCCCATAGACTTTTTCTCTTATTCTTCTTCTTCTTCTTCTTTATTCGCTTCTCATTCTCGATGTCCCTTCGACTCTCTTGCACTCACTGACAACCCTGGACATTGAGC
Source organism: Clistopyga incitator (assembly GCA_947507545.1). Taxonomy (NCBI): domain Eukaryota; kingdom Metazoa; phylum Arthropoda; class Insecta; order Hymenoptera; family Ichneumonidae; genus Clistopyga; species Clistopyga incitator. Next base: position 9,172,442 of record OX382179.1, on the reverse strand, counting down.
TATGCTCTGCGTGCAACGCCACGCGAGAATATATACATAGAATAATGCCAGACAGTAAAGAAACAAAGTGTGCGGCGTTACTCATCCTGAATGGAAGAGATCGTGACTATCAATTCGTGGCTTTTTGACGACTCTATGGACTGCTTGAATATTTTCTTATTATTCGTTCAATAAATTGATATCAATATTGATTTAATAAGATCCATTTTTTTCAATAGTTTTTTTTTATTATTAGAACGTATAATTCAATCATTTGTGGAAAAGGGGTTTTCGTTTTTATTTATTTATTTTTATTTTTCGTAAATATTGGAAGCAAAGAAATTTTGTATGAAAATGTATGATAATTATCCAATTATTCGTCATACATTTCCTCGGCGCGGAAAAATTAATACTGGTATTTTCTGCGTGAGGGTTTTTCACTTGAAAATTGAACAAATTATTATTTACGTTCACTCTCTTGGAGCGGAAATGGAGGTCAATGGATTTTTTCGAGATTTTCGAAAAGGAGAAAAAATTATATTGTCTCAGAAAAAAAAAACAAGTTTTGAGTGACATTAAAGTAATTACGAAAATCGATTTTGTGTTACATCTTTGCAAAAGATGGACTTTGAAAACAGATAAAAATCGAAAGGAAAAAACGATTTACCGAGAATAACATTTTTCGTTTTTCTGTCTCCGGATTTTTTTTTTCCAATAAGAAAAACATTGTTCACTGAAATGTGTGTAACTTGTTGTTCGTAATTCAGTTCACACTTTTTAAATAGTGGGTTAAAAAAAATTCAGTCGAAAAAAATGTAATACAAGGCCTTGTAAAATCTGAAAGCGATTTTTTTAATCTTGATTTAACGTGTCGTATTGGGTGTGACTGACCCATGGGCATGTGTGCCCATTTCGTCGATCGCTAAGGTGAGATCGTTCCACGGATGGAAAGTTGCACATAATACGACAGATGGAAATGGCGTGGCGACTTTGTGGGTCTTCACGAAGACGGGGCCCTTTGTGCTCCACGATTTATCGCGGACCTTCCGCTCTCCTTGGGGTCCCTTTGCTGTCCCTTCGGCGATCTTTTCCTCCATACCCAATTTTCTGGCACTTGGCAACAATGACACCTCGAGCCCTTGGAACTTGGCCTGTTGATGTATCGTCAATTATTCCCTGGTCACAAAACCACAATTTTCTAAAAACCGAATTTTACTGTTTTACTGCATTTTTGAATTCAGTGGCAAAGTGATTGTTTTTTTTTTTTTTTGGAAATACAAAGCAAGAACTTCTGAAAAATCCACTTTTTGAATTTTAATATAATACATATGATTTTCATTGAACAGACAAAAATCGTGAATGCATTCCAGTGTCGTTTTTATTTTATCAGAATTTTTTAAAATTATAAAATTTGTTCGGGAAAATATACATATATATATATATATATTTTTTTTTTAAATACTCACAGTGTAGTTTTTTTTAGGGGTTATATTGAAATGCCATATTTTTGGAAATACTATTTTTTCAATTAAGCTGGAAAATCACAAATACCTTTAGTTTTTTTTAAATTAATATTTCCACTTCTGGAACAGTAATGGAAAATTTGTGTTATTCGTAAAAATTTGCAGAATCATGAGGAATTCGTATAAGAATGAGCAGCTCCAGATAACTATAGTGTAATAAACCGTACATTTTAGTACGACATCGCAAGGCTGGTGGGATTGGTAATTGTGTTCGTGCAGAAAAACAAGCGGCTTAGAAATCTCATTGGGAGGATGCTTGAGTCATCCTGTCCATTCTGCCACAACTCATTCACTGTACCGTTGAGTCAAACCATTAACCCTAGAAATGTGCATTTACGAATTCTATTACTCATAATTGTAATCCCCATTATTCTATAATATAAACACGTTGCGATTCCCTCGATAATTACCGTGAAATATTAATAAATTCCAGAACTTATAAACCAAAAGTATACATTTTTGCACAAAAAAAAGTTCCAAAAAATAAAAAAGTCCTTTTTTTTTTTTTTTTTTTTCAATGCATCTGAGCCCATTTTTCAAAGCTAAGAAAAATTTTTTTTTCATCAACAATATTAAAAAATGAATAGCTGTTTTTCAATAAAAGCTGGAGATAATTTTTTTATGTGCGTTCAGAAATATTTTGTTGAGAAGAGTTTTTTCGGATTTCGAAATATTTTTTTATTATAAATTCTGTAGAGATACAGGATTTTTATCTTCAAGTTTTGCACTCGTTTTCAATGGCCCCGAATCGTGAGGTCAAATCGGGTCAAGCGTATCTAGTTTTTCAGCAAAATTCGCTAACAATGCCCGGTGGTCTAGTTTATTTCCTTGTCGAATACGCTAGCGCTCTACAAGTTGAAGTGCAGAACGAGGCTCGCTGGAACGAAATTATAGCTATTGTAAGTGGACCTGCCTCGCGTATCGACACTCCATGGTTCACTCACCTTTTTCGCAATTATGCACAATGCACTGCGGCGCAGGACCGGCTCGTGACTAATACCGACTCGAGTCATATAACCATATAAACTCACTTCCAGAATCTCAAAGTACTAAATATATAAATATCGTGATCGATAAAAGGTGCCGATTTTTTTGGGTGAAGAGGTGAAAAAAAAAACGTTTCACTAACATTGTCAATAACATGATTTTTTCAAAATTAGTTTTTAGAAAATTCAAACATTTTTAAACCATGTTTTTTTTTTGTCCTTGATCATTTGAATTGAATAATATTATTGCTTGATTAAAATAAATTATTAGAATTTCCTTGGGCTCAATAATAATAATAATAATAATAAATTTAGTGTTGTTCTCCTGATTGACGAAAAATAAATTCCTTAAGGTAAATTTGATTTTAAAAGCTTAATTAGCCCGACTTTGAATTTTTTAAAATTATATAAGTAAGTTTCGTATGTCGAGTGAGAGAAATTTGACCAAAGGACCAACCACAATGTTTGCCCACCTCGTAAATCATTTTTCCTGTAGGTTTCAAGTTATACTTTAAAACGTCGTAAAACCTCTTTACCAAGATAATTCTCCTGACTGGAGATAACAGAAAAATTTTGATCCTTGAAAGCCCGAAAAAAAAAATTCGACCTGTTGACTAATACACCGTAATCACATTCTCTATCTTCCGGGATAAGCTTCCGGATTGCCACTCGAAATCACCAACCTGCATTAACATTTTTCTTTCCTTTACGTAATTTAGTCGCGCCGCTGAACCTGATGAGTTTTCGTAATGACTCAGGACCCTGAACGTCACATCCACTTCCGGGAACCTCATTTTCAAACCTTAGCCTCTACCAAAGAAATTCTTTGCTTCTACGATATTTTCGAAATACTCGTTGCCACATTTCCAAATTTCTCAAGAATTTTAATTACAATTAAAAATTAATTCTTGTCAATTAAAATTTTTATTCGCACTTAAATTTTTTTATCGAAACTGTAAATTCTTACCATAAAGTAAAAACAAATATTCAATAACTAAGCAATGGTAAAAAACATTATTATAAATGGATATTAAGGTTTTCATTTTTTTTTTTATTTTGTGACTCTTGATGCAAAAATAAAAAGGTACGAAATTTAGAAGCGATATTGCAAAAAAATATATTTAATTTGTAGGAGGAAAAAAATAAAATACAAAAATTTGGTTCGCTTATGGAGAGAAGAGGGTCAACCCACGAGCGCGACTCAACGAAAAGATGAAGTGTGCCACATAAGCCCGGGCGAAACCTCACCGAGTGATTCTAAATTTGGAATGGTTGCTCAGTGAGACGATGCACATTAGATTGCAGCCTGAGACCAAGAAAGCGAAGAAGAGCCTGAAGAAACCGGGATTTATGAATTTCTCTTCCTCGCCCTCCAGACCCATAAAAATACCTCCCGATTTGTGCGCTTAGTCGTTTCCAACTTCCTTTGTGTCTCCCAAAAGTCCTGCTCCAAGTCGCGACTTCATTTGCCATGTGAAGAAAAATTATTTTTCGACCTTCGATCACTCGATTACTAAAAAATGTTTCAAAATTCAATTTCGCATAAATTTTGAATATCAAAATATGGTACGTCTGGATGTTAAATGGTTGTCATTTTGCAATTCGCTATTTTAATTGAAATTTCACTTTTTACTTTTGATTGCATTTTAATAAGATGACCCAAAATAACGAGTATGCATAATAAATTCATTCTACCCTAAAATCCACTCTAAACTTAGATGTACCTTATTTTAAAATTCGCTATTTTAGCCACTGTACATTTGGGTCATTTCCTATTTTTATCCCCACCCAATTAAAGCCACTGAAATAATTTATTTCGCTCTAGAATCGAACCACCTCTCATCGCAAATATTTTTTTCCAATCACCTAATCAATCCAAAAATAAAAATAAATTACTTCCATAATTAGGTCAATAAATACCGCATTACCCAAGCGAAAGAGCGAATGGAAATGAGTTCCAAAAAAAAAAGAAAAAAAAAAACAGATTTACGCACGTGTGTCACCGCGCGCATTTCCCAAAAGCGAACAATTGATTTCGCCCAACCATCAAATCATCACCCATCGCAAAAATTCCTTTCCAATCACCTAATCAAAAAAAAAAATTAATTGACTTCAATAATTAGGTCAATAAGTGCCGCATTATCCAAGCGAAAGAGTGAATGAAAAATGGATTACAAAAAAGAAAAAAAGAATTAAAAAAAAAAAACAGAGATTCACGCACGTGCGTCACCGCGCGCATTTTCCGAGCGGACCACGTTCATTTCGAAATCGTTAATTATAACCCTGCATTGTAATTGATCCATAAAGTTATCCTGGCGTAACGAACGGAGCGTGCGCGTTTCCTTAACAGTGAAAGTAAAAGTTTGCGCGGGACCCGTTGGTGTTCGCTCGTTTGCTTATATTCGTAGAGGGCTGAGCGCGCTTGTCGGTGCTTCGTGACTTATGACGTATTTAATGACAAGCAGCGCCCTCTGCGCCTTTGCCGCAACATATATCCGCCGTGTATATCGAATCTGTAGCCCGTTATCGATTCCGTGCACTTTAAACGGCTGGAGCGGCGATAAAAAGAGGTGGGGGCGGGGGCGAGTTGGGGGGGGGGGGTCTTACGAATGTACAGAGAGAACGGGCGGATCGATAGGGATCTATGACTGTCTCGCCGGCATTCAGCAAAATGAAGTGCGCGTGCACTTCAGACACGCTTTCGTTATATCCAATAGTATTATGTATACAATGCAATTGTAGTAATAACGACAAGGTGCAGCAGCATTCACTGCTCGATCAGCGAGACGTCATGAGATTAGCAATTGCGCTGTATCTAATGTACCCTCGGACAATTTTGATGAAATTGCTTTTGACCCGCAGCTGCATCTGCTCAACGGAAATGAGATTTGCTGAACAATAAAGTCAAATGTTTATTTATTTTTTCACTATCTTCGTAAAAAATTTAAAGAAGTTTGCTTATTGAAATTTTTGTAAAATCAATTGATCTCTTTTATTTTATTGATCAATTTTTTTCCTTGGAGAGAAAAGAAAAGCAGAGGGGCCAGTGAAGTCGCGGTCATCTTAATTCGGTGGAAATCGATATTTGTTACGATGATTTTTTTTTAATTAGTTTCTCAGGCTAAATATCGATAGAGACAGAGAGAGAGAGATAATTTAGTATTCCATGCCCATTTAATCACTGAAAACGATAAAATTATAGTCAATTAATGACTAATGAAACTTTTAGTCATTTGCTCCCGGAAGTTGTTCTTTTTTTGCAGGAAATTACAACCAACCAACGCTGAAAATCGGGAAAATAAATTGCCACTTAAAAAAAATTTCTTATTTCTATAGCCGACGAAAAAACGCATAAACGTATTAAGCTTTTTCAGGAAATTGCTCGGTAATAATGAGAATCCCTGCATTATCGACGGTAGATAAGAAAATTCGTTGGTCTACACGAGAATATAAAAAATCGCTTTTATGCCGACAAACCCTGACGTAGAAGTGAAAAACAGTCCCACATTCGCTTTAACCTAAAACTTAACTGCGATTCGTACGCTTGGTCGATTCGGCGTTACAATTATCGAGTTTCCGACGTTATTATACAATAACGTAATAACAAAAATGGGAGGAGTGGTTGGAATCGTCAAGAGCTTTTACTACGACCCTTTTAAGTGGTAAATACTCGTTCATTCGCTTTTATTTCATCGTCACGCGACAACATAACCTTCTAAAAGAGGCTTAACGTTCAGTAATACACCGGCGAAAATTTCGTCGCCCAATGTTAAACGCCTATAGGGTTGTCCCTCTCGCACCTCACGCCACTTTTTGGTTTATCGATTCTCTTAATTTCATGGCTTTGGATATCGAAAAGCCCAAAGCTTAGCCCAATTGTGCAATACTTCTGCACATTCTATCAAAATTTCAGCTATTTCTGCCAAGTATCTTGCGAGAAAATAGGTTTCGAAATTTTTCAAAGTAGTGGTGGGTGGAAGTATCACTGCCTCTTAAGAATGACGAGCTTTCAATTTTTCAGGTCTGTCGTGAAAAGCGTGGGAATGTTCGCACTGGGAGTGACGATAGCTCTGGAACTTCGAGGAGTCGATTTGTCTGGTCCGGTCACGCCTTAAATTTCCCAGGGAACAAATACCAACGAAAACTATGAATTTTGGAGTCGATATAGGAATCGTAGACATTTCCAGAACCACAAAACCTGGCAACGCCAACCAAATGTTTATGTTGTTACCTTGTGTACACGATTTTGTATTAAAAAGAATTTTATTTTGATCCAGCGCTTTATTGTTTAGCTTGAAAAAAACATACATTGCGATAATCTTCACCTCTGCAGTAAGAAAACATAATCTTAACTGATATTTTCTTTTCTCGTTGCACACCAGTTATAATTTATTAACTTGTAAGCCGTGTAACATGAATTTGAATTAGAATCTGTATACTGATAAAAAACTTGTTATAAAATCCCACAAAAATCTATTTTGGACCGATAAATCTCCAAATTTGTTCAATTGCGAGTGTAAATCAATAAAAAATCTAAAATATAATTATAAAAATGTTACGATTAATGAGAATAGTAAACCAAAATCTTACCCAGCTAAACAGTTTTCGAAAAGTAGAGATTTTATAATTGCAGTGATTCATTAAGCCGCAGTTCTTTAAAAATTATGTCTCATCCTTCAACTTTCCAATCTTTAAAAAGCCTAATTAATTTTACGGTCGTTCAATGACCAACGATAATTGAAAAAATTCTGAATTCCTGCATTTTCAATGAGCACACTAAAGATATTCATTCCGAGACGTGAAATTGAATAAATCCAAATCGATAAGATAAAAACAGCTGAAATTACGAGCGGAAAAAAAACATACAGTATTTGTTGGCATTTTTTAAAAATATGATAACATTTATATATATCTATATATCATGCAGCTGCAGATAAAGAACAATTGTATTTCCGGTTGCTTCGAGTTGCGTTGCATGACGGTCGTCATTTATACATAACCTTTCCATACTGCAGCAAAATAGCACATAACCTCGAAAAAGTTGCCGTGTTTGACAGATGATTGTGCAACGAATAGACAGCGAGACAGAAATCAAGCAAAAGGGGTTGGAGTTTTTGGAGGAATATTGAAAATAAATAACGCAGGAGTTTATTTTTTTTCTTCCACGACAAAAAAACGTTTTCTAATGACAGCGCAATTGATTTAACCGATTTGACGGTAAAATACAAGCAATTGGAGGAGTGACAATTATTTAAAAAATGAAAAATCAATAGAACGTTATACGCAGTAAAAAAGAAGTTTGTGTTCGTAAGAACGAAAATTGAAGATATGAAGGAAGAAATTGTGGCCAACGGAACGTCCGAACTTTCGGGTAATTACCAGAATCCATGATTAAAAATTTTTTTTTTAATCGAAATTTTGATGCAAAGTGTAATTGAAATGCTCCAAAATATTGGGACTGCGGGTATAATAAAAAATGTCTGAATATCTGTATGCGTATATGCATTTTTATGTAGTTGACTTGCAAAATTTATACGATAATAAAAGCAATCGTTAAGATTGTGGCATTCTCTACTTTTCAATAGTGCTTGACAAATAATTTTTTATTGGCAGTAATTTTTTATATAATCGGTATTAAATTTGAATACTGTCCTTTCGATAAATGAACAAATATGTAAACTGGCAATAATAATTTTATGACATGCTTATCAATCTTGATTTTTCCTAAAATTCTATCGGAAAGTCATTAGGAAAATTTCTGCCAATTTTGCTAAAATAAAATTATGATAACAATTGATATATTCTTTAAAATCGTTCAGCTGTGATCGGTGCCCTTCTCGACACCCTAGACGACAAAAATGAAGAAGTTCGAGACGCTGTCGTTGAATCCATCAGAAAAATATCGCACCAGAGTCCGGAAGTCGTCATTCATGCTGCCGTCTATTATTGGGAGTTACATAGAAAGGTATACCCCAAGAAAGAAACAGAAAAACCTGAGAAAAAGACAGAAAAAGTCACTGAATTTCTTTTCCAATTGACAATACTTTCTTTCTCGCAGATGTCGACTTCCCATGTAGCTTCGGTCCTCAGGGTAATGATGGAAACCTGCAGAGACGAGCCTGTAGTTTTGGAAAACGATTTAGCCACTTCGGTAGCCGAGTTGGCCGTTAGCGAGCTTGCTAATCACAATATCGACAAGGAAGCGTCGGAATTGCTGGTTGCTTTGAGCCGTTCCCATTGTACCCAAGCTATGGGTGGCATATTATGCAGGCACGAAAATTTTCATTCATTTACAATCATGTGAAATTATTAGAAAATATTTGCCGATATATTTGGTATACGGGAAAATCATTTTTTTTTAAATTTCACTAATTTTGTAATTAATTAATCATAGATAATAGCGCATGAAAACGAGAGTATGTTTAACGACGAGATTTTCAACAACAGGTTCGAGCCTCAGACTGTACCAAATTGCGCTGTTATAAGAGCAATGGGAATGGTTGCATCTTGCAATCCTTTTGGCATGGTGCCCTTCATACAACTAACGCTAAGCGTTATGCTCCCGATGCTTAAGCACATTCACGATGACGACCAGAAGCAGGCTTTCTGTTTCAGTATGTATACATTTTTAGCTTTTTTATTACACGTAAAATCGTTTATTTTACTGTATTTATTGTCGAGATGCAGTAAATTATCATTATTTCATGGTCAATTATTTATGAATTTATGAAAGGCCAATTTTCAAGTATTTTTTCAATGATTTGGAATTATTCAAAGCAATTGAATTCTGATGTTGAAGGATTCATTTTTGACACTCTATGTGTTACAAGAATGCACTGCTTTTTTTTAATTGCAGCACTTGGTAAATTTGCCGAGGCTATAAACGACTACGTGATGAATTTGGACGAGGCGCCTGATCCCGGTATCAGTAAAGAAGCTTTCGCCGACGAGATGTCCATGATTTTCGAGACCCTCACTTACAATTGGCTGAAGACCGGCCGTCACGAAGTAAAATTAGCCGAAAGTATACTCACAGCTTTGTCGCCAATTTTACCACTTTTACCAGCCGAAGAAAAATCTACGGAAAAAACTGTGAATCGGATATCGAAGCTAACGCCAATTCTGTTGAATCTTTGCAAGTGGCCGAACGTTCGATTGGCCGCGACAAGGTAATTTTTGTGTATCCCCATCGGACTTTTAAAAATCGGTTTGAGTAATTTTCAGTAATTTCTATCGAAGCAGACTGAAATCATGCTTACCTTTTTTTGTATCTTAGACAATAAATATCTAGCTGTTTTAATTATTCCTTTTAGAGTTTTAGCAATGCTCCTAAATTGCACTCACGAAGACGATAAGGAACATTTGAGGCCCTTTCTCGAGCAGATGCATAACAGCTTGTTCGAACTCGTGAGCGTGACACCCTTCGAAGCATATCGCGATGCACTGCTCACCCATTACGAAGTTTTGCAATGCTCTCGTGCTATTGTCGTGCTTTATCCCGAGGAAGGGCTCGACAGAATTTTGCAACAATTGAAGTCACCCACGAGCACTCAAAGGGCTCGGGCACTTATCGTTCTCAAGCACTTGATCAACACCTTGCCAACCGAAGTATATTTATCATGTTAATTGAACATTAAAAATATTTAGAAGCTAAGAAACCGAAAAAGTCTGAAGGTTCACAATTTTTTTATGCGAAAAAAAAAAACTAAGCTATTTTTAGAAAAATTCAAAATTTTAGTAATGACTAGAGCCAATGATTACATTAATTCAACCAAGTCGAAATAATCTCAGTGTTTTATTAAAAATATAAGAAATAATCAAGTGTATTACTGCTTTACTTAATTTAGGACGACGCGACACTTCAGAGGATCGCTCTGAGCCTCCAAAATTCTCTGGGCGACGGAAGTGCCCGACAAATGGTCGGTGCTATCGTAGCATTAGCGGCACATCCAACTCTGCCGCTTCTTCCGTCGCAGAGAGCTACTTTTATTCGTTTTATGGTAATAAGATATTTCTCAAAATAATCGCAAACATAAATACAAAAAAAAATAATACACAGAAGAGAGACACCATAAAATTGTATTCTCTGGGAAAATGATAACGCGGATAATTTCCAAGTGTTTTACGGTATTAATAATGCATAATTAATTATATTGTGTTATTTATTAGGTGTTGCGTTGTGGTATTGCGAATGACGAGCCTCAAGCTTACGAAGAAGCGCTTTATCTCTTGGCCACGACTGTCGAAGGTGCCGAAATGTGGCTTTGGCCTTCTCTGATTCGTGCATTGCTGGATCCCGCATACGTCGCTTCAGTAAGTGCGATTTACGTTCGCAAAGAACCAAAAATAATTAGTGACTGTAGTGTTGTCGAATAATCATTGAAAAATAATTCAACAGGCTATTCCAGTTTTGAGAGCGTTGTCGGCACTGGCGGTAAAGATAATTAGAGGAGCCGGTGCGTCAACGAATTTGCAGAAGGAATTTGCGGGCACAAAGATACTCGCTCGGTGCATCGAACTTTTGGCTGAGGAGAAAAATCGACTGGGTGTCGTGGCCTTTTTGAGGTCCTCGGCACCGCTTATGGGACACAGACTGAAACCCGAATGGGACACTAAACTTCTCCTAATCACGAGAACTCTTGAGGCGGAAGACGCCGTTGTGACTCGGAATGAAAGGTCAGAAAAAGAAAATTGCCACAGCATAAAAATTATTGTAAAACATTATAAAATCCCTTAATATTCATTAACAGATCTCCAATTATCATTAAAAATCCTGTAAAATCGAACAAATGCTCCAAATTAGAGTCCGACATTTAAAAAAAAAAACGCAAACACAAATTTCAGTGTAAAAATATTTGTATAAAGGACACTTTGAAATACTTGTTGTTATAAAAAGCTACTTTTTCTTAAGAAAAGCAATGTCAACCTTAATGGGTTAATATTAATTACGAAATCCTTAGTAAAATTCGGAAAATGTAGAAAATTTCCTTTGCTCATATAATTTTTTTTTTTTTTTTTTTTTTTCATTTTCAGGAGCATCGCGTGGGAAGAGAGTATTGTTGAATTTTTGGAGGAGAGCGTTGAATTGGAGGGTGAAGCGTGGGGCCAAAAGTTGTCAGACGAATTGGCGAGTCGGTTGGGAGTCCCGGAAGTGGCACCTTTTTTGGCAGCCGTTACGAAAGACCCTCGTCACTTGTCGATGCTGGTCGAGCTCGCAAAAGTGCAATCTTCGCGGGAAGAGTGTTCGAGAGCGTTGGGTTTTGCGGCCAAGAGGAATTTGGAGAAAATCCTGAACCTCATGGAAGAAGCTTGCGCTGTCGAGGAGACGAAGCGCAATCCCACGAAACTTCTCGGCCTTGTGAGGGACGCGAAAGCCGCGGCGAGCACCGAAGCCGTAAAAGCCAATCTTTTGCGAGCTTACGCGGAAATCGCCCGACGCGGCGACGCCGCTCAACTATTTGCCCCCATTGAAAAACATATTTTGCCGTGGGTAATCAGGCAATTAAGCGATAACAACAAAGATCTAAGCGGCAAAGAAGCCGGATTAATTGCGCTCGAACAGGTAAAGTATTTGAGAATACTTGACAATTTTACAGAATATTCAACAATAATTAAGAATATTTGAGATTATTCAAGGATATTTCAAAGTATTTAAGGAAATTTGAAAATACTTGCGAATACATTAGACTTTTTCTTGATCAAAAAATGTTTCTTTGATGTGAGAGTGTTTAAAAGTATTTAATTAATATTGCATATTTTACAGCTGGGCGGTGCCGTTCATCCCAACAGACTAGCAAATTCGACTGGACTGAAAGCCAGAGGAAGTAGTCTCGCGACATTACTGTCACTTTTGCAGACAAACTCGGGCTACAGACCTCTTCAAATTTATCCAGGAATCTTGAGAGCCATAATAGCACTTCTGTATCCTTTTATATCTTCATATCTTAAGGCAACTTGATTTATTAAAAAATTGTAGGCACCGTTTAATTTTTTAAAAAATTCCTGAACAAATATTCAGGCGAATTCCACCATTGCTCAGCGGTGAGGAAAGGGAGATTCTTCTCAGCACCGTTCTCGACAAAGTTATCGGCGCCAGTACCGATGTACGTACCAAAATGAAAATTTCGTTACAACTCGTTTTCTAGAGGAATCACAATTTTTAATAGGAAGAAATTCAATTAAATAAATTTTGCAATAATTTTTCATTGCAGATCGATACAGTTCTTTCCGTAGATACGAGCCACAATGTTTTAACGAGTTTGGCTACAGTTTGCAGTGAAGTAGTTCTCGATTCGGCAGACGCTCTTGCCGAACTCGTTGATATTCTTTTGCCGTGGATGCAGTCAAAATCGAGCTCGGAAAGGCGAATTACACTTCTCGTGCTTCGCGCTACTCTCAAGTAAATATATTTTCATCATTATACGAAAGAAGAAGAAAAAAAATAGTGGAAAAGTCGATTTTTTGTTCACTTTCGAATGATTACTCTTTTTTTTCATTGCTGAATGTTTCTTAATGAACTTTTTGCAGGTCTTATCACGATTCCTTGAAGTATACGTATCCGGGTGGAAAATTGGAGCCGGGAAAATTGTTGGGAAGAATATTATCGTGGTGCGCGGATCCCGAAAATTCGCTGCGACCTTTGGTCGTCGATTGCGTTGCCATAACTTTGGGAATCGGTGCGCGGCATCGTTCCACGTTGCCAGACAATAATTTGTCGCAGGACATCATCGAATCGAAAAAAATATTGGTCAGCGATGACACGAACGTCCTTTACGATGGAGTTAAGTCTTTGGCTGTGGCCGCGTGCGAGCGAATAGCTTCGGGCGAAGTTGTCAGCCTTGCCGAAGGTCTAATCGAGGGTCTGCTCTTTCGAGGCGAAGGTGGACTCGCCGCTGGCATTGGTTTGACTCAACTTTTTCGTATCAGAGGCGCCGATATTCCTCGCGCCGATTTGTACCTCGTCGGTAAGCGTCAATTCGATTTTAAGCCTTTTTTCCCCATAATTGTCGCCTAAAATCGTCTATTTTTGATATTTTCATGTATTTGTTTATCCATAAACATTTTTCATAGCAATAGAGCGAATAAATGTAATTCAATTACGAGTGTAATTTATTTTGCAGACAACGTAATATCGCAAATGCGACAGATGGAAAATACAAGTTGCAGGCGAGGCGCAGCAAAGGCTGTTAAATCACTGAGCATTCATCATCCCGAAGAAGTGATGGAACACTTGTTACATCAGCCACTGCCACCGGATCGAGGCACCGAAGAGTGCTGGAAAGAATTGGGTAACGACAACGATTTTGGTATTCGAGTGAGTAATTTACAAGTACTTTTTTAGTTTTACAATAATTTCACGAAACATTCTATATATTTCCTCGACTTTTTGAAAAAAAAAAAACTTCAGGAATAGTACATGGAACACATTTTTTTTTACATTTAATTAACCAAAAAATATCTCTGTTTAAACAAAATAAAAAACGCCGACATTAATCGTTTGAATGATGAATATTCAAGTTCTTGAAAACTGTTAATAGTTTCAATAATAATAATGTATAATAATTCATATTTTTATTCTTTAGACACTAGATTATCTACTGGCGCGTCTCGAGACTCAAAATATTCTCACTGAAAATCCATCGGATTGTCATAATTCTGGCAAACACAACACAGCAGCATTTCCATCATTGTCCGCAATTGTCGCGCTCCGTCATCTTCTACAATCATCAAACTCCGAAGCGTTGATTGAAAGTCGACTCCCCGAACTCGTCTCGATTTTATTAAAATATTTGGGCGGTTGGCTGCACGTGGACGCGCCCGTTTCTGTGGTCAGCACGAAATTCGGCTTTGTGCCGAATCGCGCGGCTTCGAAGCTCAGTCCTCACCGTGAAGTTTATTCCGTACTAACGAATATTCTCACAGTCGTTAATTCCAACGTCGCCTCGAGTCTTCTCAACGAATCTGTGAGTCACTCAATTTATTTCGCCCGACAAAAAATAGTCAAATACAGAGCCATAAGTCGAGATTATTTTTTTAAATAGCAAATTAAGACATTTTTTTAAAAATTCATACAATAATCAAAGAATTCTTTGAAAAATTCTGACTATATTTTTTAGTAACACAAATAATGGTAATAAATATTCAGTCAACTGTTTGGAACGAACAAATTGATCAATTTATTTCTCTCGAATATTTCAACGATACATTGTTATTTAATGTTGAAGGTCTTCGATTCGGAATCCCAAGCAGAACTGAGTCTAGTTTCAACAGTGAGATCCGTGGTTCGTTGTCTATCGACAAAAAACGGTATCATGTGGAAACTCGCGAATTCTCTGGGAAAATTAGTGACGAGCGTGTTGCCAGCGCAACGCGCCGTTGCGACTGCCTTTTACGCCGAGCTGATCGGTCGTGTGGATTGCGGCGAAAGATGGCTCGACACTTTAATAAATACTCTTCACGAGGCTAAATCCGATTCCTCGCCACTAGTCAGAAAATTGGCGACTATCGGACTCACCAGAATCGCTTATCTCGAGCCGAAGCAGGTAAAGTGTCCAAATAAAACTTAACTAAAAATCATTTCTCTTCTGCCTGATAAAAATCGTTGCGCGCTAATAAAAATCCACAAGAAGTAATTGTATTTTTCAAATACTTTTTTTAGATCGACGAATATTTCGACAACTGTATGGCAGCTCTTTTGGAGGGTTTAGAGGAGCCACCAAATGCCGAAGGTGGTTGCGAAGTAGTTTTAGAATCCCTTCGAGGATTGTCTATACTTTTGTCGGTGAAGACTGAGCGTCCGATAAGTCCGCGCGTAGTTTTAGCACTGAAGCCTTTCGTAGAGAAGGAAAATTGGGAGATGAGACTGTCGGCAATAAGTGCACTCGGTGCGATATCCACCGGATGGATGAAGAGTTTTACGGAGCCGGACGACGACGTGACCGATCATCTGCTCGGCTGCCTTCCGTGCCTCACGATCAAGATCGGAGATCCCAATTATTTGGTGGCCAAAGCCGCCAAAGAGACTCTCTGCGTAGCCGTTAATCTCATGCAGTGCGAGCAGCTCGAAAAAGTCATAAAAAATCATTTATCTCCGAACAACGACATGAATATCGAAAATTTCTTCAGGGAATTGATCGAGTGCCTGAACAACGAGCTGCCGAGAAGAGCCGAGGAACTTAGGTGAGAAAATACGCTCAATTCTTCGAATTTCTTTCGATTATCCTCAATTCTTTCAATTCATTCAGAGGAAAAATAAAACACTAGCTTCTAATTTCATCCAATCGGGAGACGAATAATATGTTTTTCTAAGCCGAATATTTGATTTCTGTATTATTTATATTTCTGTAAATTTACATAGAATTTTATTCGAGAATTGTCAAAAAATTGATATACTGGCTTTTCAGAAATGCGGTTGTACGCGGATATTCGAGATCGGAAAACACCTCAACCCGTGCAACTTCCGTTCTGATACTCGGACTGTTTGGTAACCCGAGGCCAGAGGACGTTCAGCGCATGCTTCAGCTTTTGCGCGACCAAGAAAGCGTTGTAAAAGTTGGTGCTGCTAGAGCACTCGCCCTTGGATTTACAATATAATTTTATTCAACGAAATTTTGTCGTTAGGTACATGCAAAAATCCTAAAGAAATCGACAGTAATTTCTTCGGGCTGAGAGTGATAAATTGCAGTTGAATTTCCGGGGGATATTCGTTGTTATTTTATTATTTTTGTTGATTAGATGTTAGCTGTTAATAATTGTACAGATTTTTTCCATTATTTCTTCCGCCAGTTTGGAAGTATTTTATCCATTGACCTTATCGAATGAAGTCGGATTCGTTTTTATATTGATTGATTTATGAACCGAGCGTTGTTTTGCATCGATTCGGGAGATATAAATATATATATTCCCTACAATAAGTGCGCTTATATTTTTACTATATTGATAATGATGATGATAAATAAAATTAATATATTCTTGAGACTATCACGGATAGATTTGTTAGAGAGGTGATGAGAAGTTTATGGGCTATTTACCGAATATATCGAATTCGTATTTATAAAAATTGGTAAATTATTTTAACGCGTTATGTGTATTTCGACTGACGACTGAGAATTAACGAATAAATCGATATCCCTGATTTCGTCTCCTTCATTATTGCAACTCAATCACGTCGCCTGCAATTAATTTTATTATTAGCAAATAATAATAATCTATGAAAACTTCTTGATGATTTTCTGAGCAGTTGCATTTTTTCAAGCATTTCGTCCCACATAAATTTTTTTCAGAATTTAAATTGTGCTTTTCGAGGAAACTTGCTTGTATTCTTGCATACATTTTCAAGAAGAACACTTTTTGGAACGCTCTAAAAAAATTTTTTGGAGACATTTTTGTCAAAAAAAAAGTGCAGCTCAAAATGTTCCCGCATAATGAATGATATTAATTGCCCATAAAAAATTAAGAATTACTCACGAGGCTATAGCCTGCGATACTGTGAGATCCGGATGATAGGGCGAAAGTTTGTCCTGCGCTAAAGGAACACCCAAAGCTATGGAAGTTCTATGGCCTCCATAGGACAAGGGAAATTTCTGGTACGGGAGTCTTAATTTTTTTTTACCTTCTATCAATTCGCTGATTGTTTTCCGACGTTCTTCGGAATTTTCAGTGAAATTTATGCTCATTTCAGGTGATCTATTTTAACGAGTATTTATTATTTAAATATGTATCCGTATATATTTAAATAATGAATAAATTTCCTGACTTACTGCAAAGGGCAGATCGTATTTTTTCGATCCACGAGTTGTCGACTTTGTGAAAAATCCCACTTTTTACCAGCATCTACAAATTCTCTCGGTATAAGCTCAATTTTTAAGGGAATCTGCGTGCAATTAATCTCTTGTAAATTTCCACATTTCGTAGTCGTTCAAAATTAAGTGCAATTAATTTTACTGTATTTTCGATGTCTTCAAAATTTGCTTCGTGCACGCGTTCATCATTATTTTTTTGAAAGTCACGCCAAACTTCATCAGCCATTTTTGCAACGGTACTTTTGTACAAATAATTTGCGACACGTTTACGAGTTTCCGGATTTTTCACTTTATCCAGATCCACCGCAGGACTCACCAATTTTTTCGGTTTTGTCCTTTGACAAGATAATTAAAATTCCAGGAAATTATATATTATAATAGTATTAAAAAATAATATTGTGTACGAGAAAGTTTTTATATTTATTTATCGATTATCGAAGGTGATTTTACATAATGAAATGAACTTTTCGCGATGATATTCCTCAATGTACTCACGGCGATCCATCGAAACTTTCGTTTTTTTTACATCGACAATTTTCGTGAATTGAAGTGCGAGGATCTGTGCCAATGATTTCATTCGGTTCCCAAAGAGCGTCGAAAGGCAGTCGAGAGTGAAGATCCAATTTTTGAAAGGTGTCATGACTCTCCGCGAAAATCGGCAATGTCATTTTTTTTGGCTTAACATGTTTCGTATCTTGGCGAGCGATTTTCTCGATTTTTTTCGACTGAAAGCTGCGAAAATCATTGCGATAAGTGGTAGGTTCGCCGCAGATGCCGATTAAATTTTCGGGCAACGACATTTTTTCTTCCTCGTTGCGATTAAAAAATTACCCGTCTGTCTTTTGTTTGTTTTCATTTATTTTATAAAAATCTTTGACTAACTCACGAAATTTCGGCGAAATTCGTTGTAGGAGTTGTGCTTCGACATCTTAACTTACAATTATCATAATCTAGGTATTATTAATATTGACTAAAGTTATAACAATTTTATACATCCATTTGTCTCAGTCTGCAGAATTTCTGCTCAACGGTAAATTGACCCTCTCAGTTTAACTTTTATTTGCTGTGTAATTTTTCAATGCAAACGCTGAGTTGCTGAAGACGATGCAGCAAGTGTCTCATGTTTGCGCTCGATTGGCGAAGCCCCGCCTGTTCACCACCGACCCCAAAATCCTGCCGTTGACCCAATTCAAAGTGAAGACGAGCAAGTCGCTCCTGTTGCTCTCTTATCTCCGTCATTTGCTCCATGCTGCAGTCTTTGCCTGGAAACTTATCTTTTTCACCCCTCGTTTCCCTCAGATTTTATTCCCATAACTCTTTGAATCATACATTTTATCGTATCCATTCATTTTCTATTTTCCTTTAATCATCACCGAAATTAATAAATTTCGTACTCATTATATTATGTGATAACAAATTTTCAAAAAACATTGAGATGAGAAATATATGTTATGTTTTTTCAAGACATTTTTATGAGAATATTTCACTGGATTTAAAAAATATTTTGGAAGTCGACGTGAAGATAATTTCACATAAAAAAATATGCAAAGCTTGAGCATTCCTCAGAATTTCTACGGAATTTTTTATTTATTTTTTACAATAATAATCTACGCTTCAAAGAATTTTTTTATGGTAAATTGCAATTATTTCGGACGTAACTCACCGAAAGCTCGAAGATTGCCACTGTGAAAATCCTCGAGCAACGTAAGAAGCGCCTGTTCCATACGACGTACATCGGGTACCTCTGACAAAAAGCAGTGATGCTTGCACGAAGATGCTGCATCTCGATTCGCAGCAGTAGCCGCTGTACCTACTTGAGTGCCGTGCATCGTGCCAACGTCGAATAATAACCAAAAGAAACGAAAATAAAACAATTTTCTACTAAACGAAAACAATAATACAAAAGATAAACAAAAGGTAAAGAAGAAAAAAAATGTTCTGGACCCAGCTGTGCATAGTCACTAAATTTATACGCGAAATCATCTCCAGCATCTCAGGAAATTACTGACTAACGCTTCCGAAATAAATAAATTAACGTCAACGTGACAATGACTTGTAATATTGAATATGCTTAATTCTAACGCTTTTTTCAGTCACTTTTTATGTAACATTTCGACTGAAGATGATTCCACATTTTTCTCTCCAAAAAAAAGCAACAATCACAACAATAATAAAATTTATGCAAAGAAGCTCTAATTAATCAAATAAATTCTAATTATTTTTATAAAATTCTTCTATAATCTGTGCAAATAAATTTAAGAACAGATTATCAGTGCACAATTACAAAAGAAAACTAATAAACACAGAAGTAGAAACAAATTGAAACTACAAGATAAAATAAACCAAAGATCGTGATATTCGGTAGGTGAAATATAAATAAAATTTTTTTTTGGCCATCACCACTAGGTACCCAATTAGCATTATTATTACCTCTGTGTTGTCTGCTCGACCTCGGCGGCTCAGGTCTGCTCGGCCTCTGTTGCTGTTTCTCCTGTTTCTCGTTCAAATAACTAATACGTGGTTGATTTCCCGCACTTCCAGCTCCGTACGAAGACGAATTGACCGCCTTACCCGAAGTCATAGAACCCTGGCTCGTTGTTGCCTGGCCGGAGCTTCCGCCTTTGCTGGCCGTTGCTGATATTTGCGTATTGCTTTCCCACAACACCTGTTGCTAAAAAAGAAATCGTAATCTGATTAAAAACATCAAATTCCCTTGAATATACCTGTGGATTGGCATTAAGCAAGGTTTAAGATTGTATTTGCCGTTAATTGGCTTAAGTTTCAATTTTAACCATCTCGTCTTGTTATTTATTTATTTCTAACGTGTCCAAAGCCGTAAACTGAAATTTATACAAAGTAGAAAAGAACAGAGCTTACCGAATTGTGCGAAGCGTGAGTTTCTATTTTACTCGTTCTGTTGGAGCGGGCGGGAGTCGACGGAGGCGTAGCCTCGCCTCCTCGACTCATCGGTTCTTCGCCTTCTTCCTCCTGCACGAGCTGCTGCAGCTCTCCGCATCCCGAGTTTTCGTTCATCTCGTTGTGTAATTAAATGCCCTTCATTTGCGCAAGAAGAAGCAAACGGAAGAATGGACAAAATCTGGTTTATCGCCAATTATACGATTTCTAGGTTATGTCATGAAAAATGGAATTTGCGCAATTGTCGGGAACGTGCCAAATTAAATGAACAAACTAAAGTTCTTTTTATTTCAGTGAAGTTATTCACGAAACCTTGTAAATTAATGAATCGGTGATTTTGAGGTTAGGACATGAAAAATTGCATTTACACACTTGTCCGATATCAAAAATCGCCATAAAATAAGCCAAAACAAACAAAGTAATCACACGTTTCACGTATCAAGGCGTTTTTCACAAAATTCTATCGATATCGATAAGAATTATCCTTTTAATCAGAAAAAAGTGACTAATCAACACTGAGATAAACACCAAATTGCGACGCATGCGCAGATCGGGTCGGAGAAAAGACCGCGAAAATTTGAATCTTGCGCAGCAGAAATTTCCTCAAAGAAAATTTATTCACAGGAATCGAAGTATTTTCTTTTTAATCACGAAAACTTGCACCGAATTAATGAGAAATATTCCAACATTGTCATAGCACAAAATCAATGTCCTGGATTTTCTCGTTATATTTTCCTACCGTTTCTGCCAAACCAAAATTTCAATAGCCTTTACTTCCGGTTCAGGACATAATCATCTTCAAAAATATGATTGTTGTGCACAATATTTTGGTTTACGAAAATGTGCATAATAATTAATAATAAAATACGAATTTGAAATAAATTATTACTGATCGCGTGTAGTTTTCTGCGTGCGTGACGACAAATAAATGTTATCTTGCACTACTAATAGTTTTGGCGCATAAATTTGATTTACGTTTATAAGTAATGAGATAAACAAGACGTTTCACCAGCAGGTAAATTATGAAAAATAACGGCAGCACTATTTTCGAGGGATCGGTTACCGCCTGACGCTGAAAAAAACATCTGCTCGGTTGGCTCATGGCGGGGGTCAATTGATCAATTGAGCCCGGCGCAACGATTCTAAATTACATTGACACCGTGATGCGTGTGCGCGGGCTTGAGTGTCCCGCATCGTTCACGTGACACGAGCGTAACGTACTCCGGTCAATTTAATTCATATTGCTGTGTTATTCTACAGAGAAAAGTCCAGAAAATTCACCGGTCCTCTCTACGAATATCAATTCCTTGCCAAATTAGTCGCTTTATTTTTTCGTCCATTAATGCGCGTTGTCCTCGCGCACAACAGCGGACATAACAATTAACTGTTACGTAGAACATTTTATTGAATCGTCAACAATTCATTTTAATTTCAAACTACGTAATAAACTGAATAAATAAACAGTTATAAATTTGATCATAAATTTTTATTGGAAATAATTCTTCATTTTTACAGTCATTAAAATAATGAATAACAATAAATATTTTTAATGTTGGAATTGCAACGGCTAAAATTTTTCTGCAGTGAGATAACAACAACATTTTTTTAAAATTTCATTAACCAATTTCAAAGAACTCAATCTAAGAGGTACCAAAATTTTAAAAATATTCCTTATTTCCTTATTTATTTTAATTTGATCCTTAGTTCGATATATAATTTTAATTATTTTGTCTCAACATTTTTTAATTCATTTTTTCAAAAATTGTGCCGTTTTTCAAAATCAAACGGAATTTTTACACATCTCGAATATTGTCATTGGAGAAAGTGGAACGACCTTGTGCATCGATGCCATCCAAGGTCAGAAATAATAAAACATATCAAATAAAAAAAAAAATACATGACGTTGTTAAAAACTGAAAATGAAAGAAGAATTATTATAATTCATTGGCAAACTTTTTGCTCTTGAATCATAATTAATGTTAACTAAACGCTAAACGAGTTATGCAAACGCTCGTAAAACTTAAGCCACAGTATCGTGATCATAATCTGTAACTATAGCGTAAAGATTAGAATAATTCTGCGAAGAATTAATAAGTCAGTGTACACACTGGAGCAACGAACCTGCGGCGCGAATGACATAATCTAGCGTTAAGTAGTTATACTTAAGTACTGCGACCAACTCACAGAGCTCTCGAGCACGTGCTGATCGACAAGCGTGGCCATGTATCCATTACTATTTTCTCTCTCGCTCTCGGTAACGAGTCTCACTTATCCCAACGTAATTCCAATCGAAACTATGTATAATTAACAACCAGATGTACATTTGCAAATGCACAGACGATGCGCAGTCGGGTCATAAATAAAATCTGCTTTAAACTATAATGTTAAATTAAAGGAATTCAAATCGGTATCATATTTTTTGTAAATACAAAAAATTTTCGAATTCCAAAAATCTACAAATTCCATCAATTTTCCGATGGGTTCCAAAAAATGTCGAAACGGTACCAAAAATGTGCAAATAATTTCCAAGAATTTTCAGACCCATTCTGAAAAAGTTGGGACATCTCAAAAAGAATTCGGAATTGTTTTTTTTTTAATTCCAAGATATTGCATCTTATTGTCACTGAAATATTTTCACCGGAAATCAAGGTCAACTTTACTATTATCTCCAAACCTAATCGTTAATAACTTTAATATAATTTCAGACCGATAAAAAAATTTCCCGTATTTTCCTCATGACAAGCCAACAAAAAAATTAACAATCAATAATTGTTGGAATCTCTACAAAAAAACAACAACAAGAATGCGTTGCGGTAAGTAAAAGTTGCGGTGGGGTCAAAGCTCGGAGTTTGGCGAACTGACACGTGCCAGGCGCCAGCAGACAATTTTGTAGCGTAGAATGTAGAAGGTGAACGGGGCCAGTCGCCTCGACGTTGAGCTTATCGATTTGCGGCTGCTGGGTTCGGCGTCGCGACGCTTGTTCCGGCTGTGTGCGTATTACGCGTAGGCGATCCAAGCTGGAGAAGCGAAAAAAAAAAAAAAAAAAAGATTGTTGGCTGGAACAGGAAGGAATTAGAAAAGAAGGAAAAAATGGGAATGAAGAGAATCATGAGAATCACGTGCAAAAGTCATGACGAAGATCGATTCTCACCGACGAGGCTCCTCTTAACCTTCTGTTAGCCATTTCCTTTGAAATCCGTCGTCGGAAACCGAAGAAAAAAAAAACAACTCAACTTTAATTTACAATTCAGATATACATATACGTATCCATTATATGGATATGTATGTATATATGTGTTTACAGCAATTTTCGAGGCTGCCAAAAGATTGATAATGTGACGTCATTAACGTCCTTCGTGGTTGAGACAATTAAATTTGTATTGTCATAATTGCAGTCGTTAATTGATAGCAAAATGATCGTCCACTAAATTGCGTAGAAATTTTTACGATTCTTAAAATTATTTTCATTGGAGAATCTTAAACAATTATAAAATGCAATTGTTCACTCGATGTTTTCTTGAAAATCCATTAATTCGTATGAATTCAGAAAAATCCAGGTTTAGTTGTAATACATAAAAAATAAAAGAATTTTGATGAATTTTGTGAAATTTTTTTTGTTAATTATTTTATTAATAATTATGTTTATATATAAGCACAAAAATTGGCTTTTAACCATTAGTCCACAGTTTACAGACATCTTTGCAATTATTCGCTTTTAGAATTACTTCACCACAAAATGGCCGACGCTTATTTCAATCAAAATGGCGGAAGCGTTTTTTTCGAAATGTTTCTCGGGGGAAAAATGTACCGCGATATTCTATTTTGGAATTGCCTGGGCTGAGAGAGACGCGACGATAACCAGTGGGTCGATCGATGACCTACGACAACGAGCAATCGGCCGGGAACCTTTCACCAGTTTCATATGCTCCCTTGGTTCGCGGTTCTCGCTCCTCGACGTCCATCTCCTCTCTCTTTTCTCAATTTGTCTCGTTCGACAGCTCGTAAGTCTCCACGACAATCGGCAGGTCACATTTCAAGACAATTACAATCGTTGGCTATTACGCCACTCGATAAATCTTCGTTCAATGCGTGAGCGTCCGCTCGAATTTTTTTCCGAATTCATTATGTCACCGATGAAATCTCAATAAACAAATATTTTTTTTATTTTTCAAAATTGTTACACTGATGATTTTGAAAAAATAATAAAATCTAATTCCCTTACGTCAGTTTGACATTTTTTCTAAATTTTGAAATTTTCGAAATACAAACCGAAATAATTTTTTTTTTCGTCCACGCTGAAAAGACCACATTACATGCCTGTGACTAGGGTGAAATTATTGATAATCGTTCGATTATTCATAAGGGGAAACAAAGTATTTTTCTACCATCTTTTACGGTGAATTATCAATTTTCGCATCGTTCAGTCAATTTCTACAAAATCAACAAACAACTTGCATAAAAATGCATAAAGTGCAGTGTCTTTTTGTCTCGAGCGTTTCCCGAATTTTCAAGTCATCAATTTTCGCATTTTGTATTTATTTAATCGTCCTTTTAATCGATCGATAAATTCCTACAAAATCAACAAATAACTTGCATAAAAATGCATAAAGTGCAGTGTCTCTGTGTCTCGAGCGTTCTCTTGCGCTTCCTTGGCTCACATAGAAGGATATATACGTATAATTATGGAGGATGCGTAGGCCTGCGCCCCTGAAGAGCCGAACCGTTCGGCGATCGGCGCAGTCGCCGTCAGAGCAGCAACAGTTCCGAAGAGTAATACAAGTTGACGACGTTGAAACTGCCGGACGTTGCGTCTCGTGGTCAGTCGCGGCCCGCTCATCGTGCCGTCGACACGTTGAAATTCTTCTGCTCCGTCCGCGTCGCGATATTTTCATCTCACCTAAAAATCAACAGTGTAGAACCTTAAGAGGGTATCCCCAAGCGTCTCGGACCCGAACGCGCTTCCACTTCGATTCAAAAAAAATTATCCTTTTTTCACAAGTGCTTTTTACTCTTCGCTTCCGCGAATATCTCCTAGCGATACATTCGCAAAAAAAAACAAAGACAGGTGAGATCAACTTTTTTATTAGAGTGACATTTTAGGAACTTAAACGTAACCTTTCCTCATTTTTGGCAATGTCACTTTTTTTTTGGTTTGAAACATTGTAATGGAAATCAATATTTTTCAGATTTAACGAATTGCGATGAAAAAAAAATTACTAATTTTCGGATTTTGGATCACGAAATATTGTAATTGAAATCAATATTTTTCAGATTTAGCTAATTTTAGGATTTTTCATTTGCATCGAAAAAAAAAAAATGATTAATTTACATAGAATAAAAATTATCGAATTTTGGATCACGAAATATTGTAATGGAAATCGTTATTTTTCAGATTTAGCGAATTTTGGGTTTTTGTGTGTATTTATTGGAAAAAAAAGAAATCGTGTAAAGTTTAGCATTTTGTGATTCGAGATATGAAATATCGCGGAAATGCACAGCACAGATATTTATTCACGGTAAATCACTTTGTTGTTTGTATTTTAAATAACAAATTTCCACGGTCGTTGAAGAAAGTTATGTTCGTGGTCTTCGCTGTATTTGAAATGAAATATGAATGAGTGAGAACCCCGCACACAAAGTTGACACCGCGAGCTTGGGACGTTCTTCCGGTGTATCGTTTGCGCAAAATGAAATTTTGCATTTTTTCATTATCCGTCCTGAACAAACACTCGCAAAATTATCAATGATTTCTCCTGCATTATCCAAATTACCTCAATCTCAATAAATATCTTCATTTTTGTTTTCATATTTCGAAAAATCTTCGTTATAATTTTCGTGATGTTTTTTCCCAAACTAAATTAATAAAATCCAAAACGTTTCGTCATTTATGATCCGCAATCGTCAATAATAAATCATATCAACCGACCGTGATCATAATTTGGAAGTTTGGAATTTTTCGGCTGTTTTCGGAGACACTCACTAAATTCATTTCAATTTTTCTTTGTCCTTATAATCCATCAATTATTCTTCGTGTAGATTATAAATTTTGGAATGAAGGGAAGTTCGTATTTTGAGTGAATTGTTGAGGAAATAGTGATTCGCTAATTAGCGATAATTTGGAAGTTTGGAATTTTTCAGCTGTTTTGGGCGACACTCACTAAATTCATTTCAATTTTTCTTTGTCCTTATAATCCATCAATTATTCTTCGTGTAGAAGTTTGGAATTTTTCGGCTGTTTTGTGAGACACTCACTAAATTTATTTCAATTTTTCTTTGTCCTTATAATCCATCAATTATTCTTCGTGTAGATTATAAATTTTGGGATGAAGGAAAGTTCGCATTTTGAGTGAATTGTTGAGGAAATAGTGATTCGCTAATTAGCGATAATTTGGAAGTTTGGAATGTTTCGGCTGTTTTGGGAGACACTCACTAAATTCATTTCAATTTTTCATTGTCCTTATAATCCATCAATTATTCTTCGTATAGATTATAAATTTTGGAATGAAGGAAAGTTCGCATTTTGAGGGAATTGTTGAGGAAATAGTGATTCGCGGAATTGACATCGCGATTATTGCTTTCTTCCTCTAGGATTCTCTTGGCTAGGGCGAACTCGTTGCGAGCTCTAGAATTACTGTCATAGCCAAGGGCTCGGCAGTAAACTTCTGGACTGGCGAGTCGAGTATATTTCTTCGTGCAAACTTACTCACACCAAAATACACACGAGTCCGCACAATGCAGAGCTCGGTGTACGTCGCGGTTCGCAAGTCTTTCAAAACATTTCACGACTGCTTACGAGGAAGAGACCATAACAAAGCTCGAAGGATTTCGAGCGAGAATTTTCGTTCATTCGTCTCCATTCTCTTCACGTCCCCTTCGAAGTCAATTTAAATCCATTGCGTTATTACACCGGGTTAATTAAAAATACTTATCATACGTGTTACATACATTTTTGATATGAATATTAACCCATTAAAACTGAGTTAATTTAGGATAAACATCAAATTTCCCCAAGGAATTACATCCTTGTAATGTTTTTTTTAGCGAATTTTTTTGAACCCAAATTTCCGCAATTATTTTTCTTGCTCGATTTAATGAATGATTTTTATTAATGTGAAGTTTATATTTTATGGCAATTGATGCGTTAATTTTTTATTTGAATAAAATTGTGCTTTTTCAGGGTAATTCATCGAAAATATTGTTAATTAATTTTTTTGGTTTTAAAAAATTTTTAATTGTGGGTTTGCGAATTATTGTCATCAATGTCGAATTTGTATTTAGTGGATATACATGCCTGTAAAATTGATGAAATTTGGGTTTGGATTAAATTGACAATTTTGTATGAGCAGGAAAATAAATATGTAGAGAAATTTTGATTTTCGCTTCTTCGAGGAGGAGAATTCCTGATTCTGATTCTAGTAGCGACTTCGGCTATGCACACCTGCAAGGTCTCTTATACCCCAAGTATCAATCGTCCAGTGACACACAAAGGCATGGGAGCTCCTCAATCTTCGTTCATCCGACCTTTAGACATGCGTTTTTTTTTTTTACCTGAGTGTAGAGTTTACATTCCCTCAAGCCTGAGCTCTTATTTCATTGATCGGTTTCAATCGACCCACGTCCAAAGAATTCTTACTATCATGAATTGAACAAAGAGAAAAGAAAAAAAAATTATTCGGTTGAAAAATATCAATTGAAAAGGTTTTTAAAAAAATTGAATAGAAACAACGAAAGACCAGAACTTTGGAAAATTCGTTTCTATATTTTCCCAAGCAAATGGATTTTCATTTTGCAACACAATAATCGAGGATGTTACGATTAAAATTTGACGGTCCAAGATATTAGAAAAAAAAATGATGGAGTGCATTTAAAAAACTATATTTTAGATAGTAGCTGATTTTGTGATGTAACAAATTTGCTGTTATTGCTAAAGGGTTAATAATGTGAGAAAAGAATTATAAATATGCTTGTACGAGGCAGCCATAAATAATCGACTCAGGGAATTATTGTTTATTGCTCTTCCAACTGCAACAGGTACTCGATGAGTCATGCTTATCGTTGCACTCGTTTGCAAAAATGAATAAACGACGAGATATCGATAATCTTTATTTTTTATATTAATACATGAAATTCAAAAAAAATTACTGATCCAACAATTTTCTTCATGCATTTTGGATCCTGTATAATATATTTATGCAAGTTAATAAAAATTTGATTGAAATCAAAGATAAAAATTGAATTTAACAAAAGTGAAAACAATTATAAAAAAATGATTAACTCTTCCTTAAAAAAATGTCAAACTTCCTGAAATAATAATTGAAAAACCACGAATTTCTCTATTACAACAAATATGCAACTTTGGGTAAAAAATGAATTATGATTTAAGAAATACTTTTGCAATGATCATTTTCAATCCCAAATAGATAAATAATGTCTGAAACGTTTGTATTACTCGTCGAACTGCGACTGACACTCGACTTATCACCGCGATTGTTTAAAAACAATGAATTACGATAGGATATAGATAATTGAGATTTTTTTTCCTAAGCTCGATAGTTATTTTTCTGGTTGTTCCGTATACGCAACGAGGTGGAAAATTGTGGCAGCGATTTTCATTCTCGTTGACTCGAGCAGAGTGAAAGTTGCATTGCCGGGAGGAAAAAAAATATTTGCGGGTTAATTTACGTTTTTAAAAAATGTTTTCATTCGTTGCACAATTTTCATCTGTAAAATATTACGTATTTACTCTTTTCCTTTATTGCAGTTCCTAAAATGGTGGTTGGCAGCGAGTCCCGAGAGAGAAGTTGACGAGAAAGTGCCTTGGTACGTGAGGAGAAGAACAAAAAACAACAACAGCAACATCAGGAGTGAAGAAAAAATTTATTCTCCAACTTTTGGTGGAGCGAAGAAGAGGAAGATAAATATTAAGCATCAGTATTGTTTATTCTGGCTGTGAAAAATACTAGAAGATCATGGATCCGTACTCATTGAGGTGAGTTAATGCCTCCAGTGACTTGTTCCAGTGTAGAACGTACATGAGGAATGAGTGAGCGTAGTTTAGAAAGGAAAGGTTGCAAAAATCGATGGCTGTCTCTCTACCTGCTCGTGCTAAACACGAACGAGCTCTCCCTGTCCATCAAATCTCATCTTCAAACTGCTGACACGTTTCTCAAGTTTCATTATTTGCTTCAACACACCAATAAAATATTTCATTGGACTATAATACACAGTATATTGCAGATGAGACTCTGATCTGCCCCATAAAAATTAATATCGGCAAACAGTGACAAGAAAAACTCAATGATATGCCTCAATTATTATGTAGCTTAATTAATTCGTAACATAAAAGTAAAATGACTGAAACAAAAATTAAGAATGTGAGTTTGGAACTCGTTATGCACAAAATGTGGACTACACAATTTTTTCATTAATAATAATGGGCAATTTTAGGACCTTTGACCAACTGATAAAAAATCATATGTATTTGGATAAACCAGGGAATTTATTTTAGAAGAAAAATCATTTTTTTTCCAACGCTTTGCAATTATGAGCTTTTTTTTTCAATTGCTGAAATGAATTGCTGGTCTACCTGTTCGTGGAACATACAAATAAGCTCTCCCATCTAATCTCATCCTCAAACTCGTTGTTCGCCTGCGGTTCCACTATTTGCTTGTCGAGGCTTCAGCACACAAAAGATATACCTCGGCGGAATAGGCTTAACTGTACTGTGTCATTGAAATCTCAATCCACCCCATAAAAATCAATAATCTGCCAAGTAAAATGTTATTTCTTTCCGTATCAACGAAATGAAATTAGGTCTGAAAGAAGAAAAATGTAATATTCTACACAGCAATCAAGATATATTGAAAATACCAGGAACATTTATGTTAAACAATAACGATGTCAAAAAGTCTTTGAACGAGTAATTAAACAAATTTTCGACCAGCCTTTTCAATTTTTTAAAATTATCATTCAATACATTTGGATATATAAAAAAAAAATACATTGAAAATGTGAGACTTTTCAAGCATTCCTCATAAATGACTGTGAAAAATGTACTAACAATGACGCCAAGTATTAAAAAATCTTCTCCTCGATTATTCCATATAAACAAAATCGCGGATGACTAAAGTATCAGGTCAAACATATAATATTTCACATTTTCTCGGAGTAACGATTTACAAAACATGAAATCTTAGCACGTTTCTTCCCAAGAAGTGCATAAATCAAAGCTGAATAATTAGTCAGGTATGAATAATGAAATTCTGAACGAAGAAAGCAATTATTGGTCGATAGCAATTCCCTATAATCTCGAGATGAAATTCGACGAGATTGAAAAACAATAATTCCTTGATAACTTTTTGTCATTATCATTCTTTGATTTGAACATTAATTCAAGCAAAAAAATTCGATACTATTCTTACTGTCTCGAAGTAAAAGTAATTAAACTCTCTCTCCTCTTTCAGAAGAAAGCAATTATCGATCGATCGCTATTGTGGCTAATCGCGTGACGAAATTATTCCAGAGAGACAATGTCGTCGACGAGATCCCTGGTCACGAATATCCTTTGTCATCAGTGTAAGCATCGATGCTTGGAAAATTGCGTAACGGACGTTCCAGACTGAGAGGGAAATGACGAGAGGGGCAAATTCACAGACTCTGCCTCGGCCAATTTTCAACAGCATCCGTTAGCGACGTCGCGATATCGTTTGCTCATTTACTACATAACGTTATAACGTTACGAGTTGCAAGAGTTGTATCTAACACCGCAAACATTATGACAACACAAGTAGTAAGCACGAACGTGAGATTGACTCACAAACGTGTCATTAACATTATCTGCAGTACGTGCGGTCGACCGGATTACGCTAATCATGTCCGTCGTATTATTTACGGCCTCTTCCGTGAACGTATGTGCGACTTTTTTAAAAAAGAGAAATATTAAAAAATCACACGGGAAATATTTCCTCCAATGTCAGACTCAAACTTCCGGAAGCATTGAGAATTTCATTAGCACACTTGAATCTTTGATTTTTGCTGTCAATAGCACGTCGCAAAATATTTGACGAGAAATTTAAGGCCATTTTCTCAAATGCCTGTAAACAAAAAAAAACGCTCTCATTTTCGGTTGAGTTAAAATGGAAATTCGTCTACATTCGTCTCGCTCTCATTTTCGGTTGAGTTAAAATGGAAATTCGTTTTTTTTTGTTGAGATGGAGAAATTACAATATTCTCAGGACCATTACAATTGTCTTGTGTAATATAATTAATTTTCTCAGTGATAGGATGCAGCGAGAAAAAAAAAGATAAATTGTCGGATCCACAAATATCATTTATAAAAAATCGGCGAGAAATTGCGGCTAATCTTTCGACGCTTTCGATGTCCGATTGAACGATGTCTCGATACCCTAGCTGTTTTATGACGAGTCTCAATCTGAATAGACTTCACAAGCAGCAGCTGGTGACCTCCGCCACCAACGATCGGCTCATACTCGTTATAAATAGTACGTGCAGTTAGCCAATGCGAGCAAATTGCGAAAAAGAAAGTAGTAATCTTGACATCCGGTTGAGGCTTCTGACCCAAAATTGAGAGAACAGGATAGAATATTCATCTAAGCTCTGGGACCCTTAATAAGACTTTTCACTTCCATTCTGGACTCAAAGTTCAACAAAGTTTATTTTAAAAAAAATGAAGATCCAAGTCGATACATTGACAATTTTATTTAAATAACCACAATGTCAATAAGTGGTTAGTAAATATGAAATTCAATAAAAAGTAGAGTGTTTTTTAAAATTCCCATGAATTGGTTAATTTCTTTTTATGATGTTTTAAAAAATCGTGCAATCGCAATTATTTTTTAATTAATGTTTAAATAGATGTGAATATTTTTAGCATTTTTGATGGAAAGCACATGAGAAATTTCAGAGCGATTGAAAGCAAAGTTTCATAAATACCGAAGCATATAAGAGCACAGCAGAGAAATCTGGGAAAAATTAACGGTGATGACGGAGGATATTTTGAATAATAATAAATGCTATCGATGAATCACCAATAAAAAACTTTCAGAAATATTGACACACATTTCCATGATAAATGCATTCGTATTCAGAGAACACAGGATTTTTCCCAGCTTTCTACAATTAAGACATTTTTCATGTTGACCTCGAGAAATTTTTAAAACGTCGCGAATTCAAAATTGCGAATAAAATACAAGCAAATGAAATTCATAAAAATTCAACACGATTCAGGAAATTCATTTCTCAGCGAAAGAAAATTGTTTTATCATCATTATTCAAAACGAATATGAAATGTTAATTCCGCACATAATTCTCATAATTAAAGTTTTCCGCCTTTCAATTTACCTTGGCTGGAATAAAATATATTCGCGTTAGCATTAGAATGTGGTTTATCGAGGGGAATGTCGTATTTATTGTAGTTTCCGAAGGAATCGAAACTTCCGGCTCGTTATACGATTAAACTGTCAGGGTCATGATAACATCGGCCGTTTATACGCCACGAAATTGCTGCCAAGTTCACGTACATAATGCCACACATGAGAGCTCACGTATGCGATCGATTACGCAGTCACGATAACGATTGATAACACCGTCGATCTTTCTCCATAATGCATTTACGCAGAAGAAAAATCAGCGGTAAATATATCACGCGTATCGTGACAAGGCGAACAATTCTGCAAAAAAAAAATGCACAGTAATTGAGACACAAAAAAAAATTCATTGGTGGCTTCTTCGATGACTCAACAATTTCGCAAGTCAAACGTTGGCCAATCCTCGCGCCGCTGATCTTAACGAGGTTGTTTAGTTGGAATTTGATCTCGGCTGAGCACTATAAATTTTTTAATATCAAATTGTCATAGTCATTCGGTTGAATAATAAAAATGTAGCTAACCAAATTTATTATGGCCAGTTCAGATGATTTTATGTGTACTGGCGTATATAAGCCTGTATGGTTTCAAAGTAATCAATCGATATTCGGACTCGATAATATAGATTTTTTTCGTTGGATCGATAGAATACAAAAATCAGCTGATTATTGGATATCAATCATCATTGGATTTTGGCAATACTCGATATTTGCGAGGGGTTCCCTGTATATTTATTAATGAGGAATAGCTAATAAATAATACTTTTTTTAAATGCAATTTTTCGTCAGCAAATGCAATAAAGATGAAATTAGATGAAGCTCATTTAAAAAAGCGCTATTATCACGTTGCTTTACGGCTTATCGAATGGGACGGCCTTCGTTCGAAATTTGTTTGGTCTCGTGATCGAGTTTCCTTATCGATCTTTATCGTCTGCAATAACGCGTTTCCCGAGGCTCTTCCCTTTGCGAATATCATGATTGAAGCGTCGTGACGCAGCTCGAAAATTCCTAGGAATTCCGGTACCAACCAAGCGCGTCACAATGGTAATTTCTTAATAAATAATAAATAGATAAATAATGCAAACATTTTAATGACGTGCATTCGCTAAATCTGCATTTTTCTTCCATTGCCAGACTCGGGCAAATGTTTTTCTTGCTTCTCCAATTATTTTTTTATTTTTCAAAAAAATGTCAATTTTTCTGTTTACAATAAAAATATTTTTAATGAATTTTTTTTTCAGCAGAGATAATTAAATTTTCGTTATTCTTAGGATCGCCAATAAAGATGATTATTTTTCAAGGGCTAAATTTGCGATTTGTGTCTATCATCCGACTTGAGATTTCTTTGCTTCTGCATAAATTTTTTAATATTTTTCTGAACTAAAATGGAGCAGTCTATTTTCGCACACTTTTCATTGACACTCGGAGAGAATGAAAGGACGAAAAAAAAAGGCGAGAAAATAGTGCGACTCGAGGTAAAACTCGACGCATGATTGTGTGGCGTAAGCGCTAAGCAATTTGCCTCGAGCGTTGGTAAATTGCTGGCAATTATCGAAGGACAATTATACCGGTAGTGTAAAATATTAGAGGCTACGTAATTTTATTGTTGTAGAGCATTCCAATAATTATACAATGTTTTTGTTTAACTGAGAAAATTGAAGGGTGTGATTTTTTAATTAAGATAATGAGCGTAACATCGTAACAAATGTTTCATACTCAATAAAACTGTTTTTTTTTTACGTCTGTAAAATAAATCATCACCGGGTATAATAATGCACATACGCTGCACAAAAATAATGGTAATAATTATGTCACTCGCTTGAATAATTAAAAATTTAAGGGCAGGCTGCAATTCACACAGTGCACCAATTAATTAATTAATTTTGTGCATTACCAAAAATAATTAATTGATATGGAAATAAAAATGATAAGCCAATTTCTCGATTAATATTAATCACTTTTGCGTGACTCCCTGACCTTAATGATTAATCATTGATCGTGCAGTTGATTGACAAACACTTTCACCATTTGCACGTCGATTATTAAGAGGATTAAGAGTAAGACGATTATTTAAGGCCAGACAGACACCCAAGCAGTCTAGACTCTCTTATTCCCTCAAGTTGTACTTTTCGAATATCTCATGACTGAATCAGCAATTTTATAGCAATATGATAAACACACGCGCGAGGTGAACGATCGTTCGTCTGAAGATTAGGATCCAGACACTGACGTATATTTATTCGTTATGTAAAAGTGAATGTTTCGAGTAAATAGATACAATCTAAGAACGTCTGGCAATCACTACTAATTAAACATTTATTCTACGTTTCTTTTGCATTTTAATGTTTCATTCTACGCTAGAAATGCTATTAAGGTTTTATCATACATTGATTTATCATATATTGAATTAGAATTTTTTTTAATTGAGTCAGGAGAAAATTTTTGAAAATTGTAGTAAATGAAAATATTCTAAGTAATCCAAAATTGTGATAATGATTTTAAGAGGTAATTAGAGTAATGGAAAAATGAAAATAATTATTAAGGGCTGTAAAATGTTGTTCCTTTCTCAAAAGATTTTTTTTTCTGTAACGATGGGTCAAAATTTGCATAAAACGGACATTTTTGTTGGGAACGTATGTGTGAAGCATTCTTAAAGCAGTCGTGACACAAAAGTCGATTGAAATGACATCTCGCTCATTGGGACAATGATAAATCCCCCAGACGATTCAATTGCCATCGCGAGCTTCATCTTGCTTTGAATTTACGAAAACAATGTCATCGGGAATTTCCGACACAATCTGCAATACGCCTCGGTTAATTTCCGCACATCCCAGACATTTTTTTATTCACATTCACTGGAATTAAAAATGAAAAGTTTATAAAGAATAAAAAAATTTCTGTGCTTTGCTTCTTTTTGTTATATTTTTCAGGCACTTTTTCGTCCAGGCAATTTGCGATATTTTGCGAACTGAAAAGAGTCAAATATTATGCTCCAATTGATTTAACTTTTTCTTTTTTACAGTGTCGAGCGTGAGGCTTCGAAGAATATCGAGGAAAATGAGAGAGAATGCTTCAAGGATGCGATTGTGTCGAGCCGAAGTCTCAACAAGGGTTTCGTCGAGCCAACGCAACTTAAAAATGCTGTACCAGAGGTGAAAATTCAACGAAATTAATAACCAGGGATACAACCTTGTTCGACGACTCATAAATAAAATACAATACAAAATTTCCTTCTAGATCGGTGCCTGCGTGCTTGCGGCGAGTTTTCACATAGCTGTGGGCCTCAGTATGGCTTATTCAGCCATTCTCATTCCCCACTTGGAGGACCCAAATTCCGAAATTCCGGCTACAAAAGACCAAACATCATGGATAGGTAACTTATTTTTATTTATTTTTTTCTCTAATCTCAACGATTTTTCAATTATTTTTCAACTATGTAAAAGACATTTATAACTTTTCAACATCAGTAAAGAAAAAAAAAAAAATCAAATCAGAATTTCAGATTTAAAAAATATATAAAAACTCAAACTAAGGTCGAAAAAATATTAAAGTTCCGCAAATATTGCGTTAAAAAAATCAAAAACAAAATAAAATAAAAACTGTGCTTTTATTCTTTATCACTTAACACATTTTTTATGTATTAAGGATACATGGAAAAATTGATATTTAAATTCTTTTTGTTTTTCAGCGAGTATAATCGTCGTTGCGGCTCCTTTAGGATCGCTACTTGGTGGTTTTCTGATGGAAACTGTCGGTCGTTTGAGAACTCTTCAGATCGGCGCTATTCCTTGCGTCGCAGGCTGGATTTTAATAGCTCTTTCGACAAATATCCCTATGATATTGGTAGGCAGAGTTTTGTCGGGCCTGGCAACGGCGATGGCGACTTCACCGGCGATCGTTTACATAACCGAAGTTGCAAGACCCGAACTTCGGGGTTCCCTTATGTCGTTCGGTCCAACGCTCGCCTCTTTTGGCATGGTACTTACTTACGCGAAAGGTAGCCTTCTCTCCTGGCGACTGGTCGCCTGGCTCAGCATTATTTACGCCGTCGTGCCGGTAATTTTGGTACAATTCTTTGTTCCGGAATCCCCCGTTTGGCTGGTTTCCAAGGGGCGCACTGCAGAGGCTAAAAAATCCCTAGAATGGTCAGTCCTTCATATTTCTTAATTCACTTCTAGACCAGAGAATTTAATTGTTATATGATTTTTTTTTCGTATCAAGTTTTTCTATCATTAATAGCATTTTTTCAGAAAAATTGTCCGATAAATATTCCGATCTTTATATCAGGATATATATTTATGAAGATGTACCTTGAATTATCAGTCACTCATAATTTTACATTTATTTATAAGCTAGAGAATTTAATAGTTCCGAGATTTTTTTTGTATACATTTTTTGTATCATTTATAGAATTTTTTCAAAAATTTGTCCGAATAATATGCCTATCCTTATATCGGGATATATATTTATATAGATGTTTGATTAAAATTTCATTTTCAGGCTGTACAAATCAGACGTAAAGCAGGGAAAAATATCGGCAGCTGAATATCACTTCACGACGATTATGAAGGAGAACGAGATTAAATTGAGCGAACAGAGGAGAAGCAAGCACGGTGGATTGTCGACGAAAATCCGGGCGTTCCTCAAACCCACGGGCTGGAAACCCATGACGATACTCTTTCTGTTTTTCCTATTTCAACAATTTTCCGGCATCTATATCACCCTCTTTTACGCTGTCACGTGGTTCAAGGTCGGCATTTCTTCATAATTAATTACAATTTTAACGATTATGGCATGATTATAGCATCCAAATACGACAAATCACTTTTTCTTCTTTATTTAAACCAAAAAAATGACCATCTTCAGTGAAGTTTATAATTTTTCAGCTCCTTTTTGGCCAAAATTAGTCAAATTTTGTAGTTAATCAAAACTTTCGTTGTCCAATGTATGCTTGATAATTTTTTGAGTATGTTTATGTTATGTGGGATCCACTGGGAATGATAAATTGTTGATTATTGCAGGAAGTTGGTACACAAGTAAATCCGTACATGGCTTCGATTTTCGTTGGCCTCACGCGATTCTTTTGCTCCATGGTCAACACTTGGCTACTTCGGCGCTACAAAAGGCGACCGCTTTGCATTATTTCGTCGATAGGAATGGCTGTGTGCATGATTATCTCCGGTTACTTTACAATGATGATAAAACAAGGCGATACCAGCGGCAACTGGGTCCCCGTGGTTTGTCTCCTTCTCTACGTGTGCACATCCATGATTGGTATGCTAACCATACCGTGGACCATGACTGCTGAATTATTCCCCACCGAAATACGTGGAATTGCCCAATCCTTCAGCTACGCGATGGCCAATATTCTTATGTTCGCTGCTGTTCAGAGCTACAGAGGACTCTCGGATTTTCTCGGGGGTGAGTGAAATTTTTTCACTGAAAATTTTCATGTGTTCTTTTTGTTTGGTCAATTTTTGTAATTTGTGTTATGAATTTTGTTAACTTCTTCTTACTCATTAGCAAGATGCATTAATAGTTACCTATTTAATCTGGGAGACACAGAATTTATTGTATTATTGGCATATTAAAAATTGGCTTATGTTGAATTCTAGTAAATCTAGTAAATTTCAATAAAAAAAATTTGTAGGTGCTGACGAAAATTATTGACAATTTCTCGCGAATCTTTGCTCAGAGACTAGATTTTTTTTTCTATTTTTTGAGTAGCGGGAGAAAAAACAGATAAGAAAATTTTGACTTTCGAACCTCCAAAATTATCTATCATTTTGATTAAAATGGAATCAATTTGCATTATCAGTACAAAATTTCATCAATGTGTCTTTTTTGTAGGTGCTCATGCAATTCAATGGTTCTTTGCTGCCGTTTCTCTCGGATCGGCGGTATTCGTGTATCTTCTGCTTCCCGAGACTCATGGAAAGAAACTCTCCGAGATTGAGGAGTACTTCCACAACAATTTCGTGGCTTGCGGTGCGGAGGCAAAGGCGCGAAAGCGCAAAGCTAAGAGACGGGCCCAACAAAAAGCTCAGGCAGCTGTGACGGCACCTTTGAATCCAAAAGGTTCCGCTAACGTCTAGGAATCGAGAGTTGGACCGAAAAAAGAAAAGAAAAAAAAACCATAAACACAGTAAAACCTCAATTAATTGAATTATACGTGATTAGTCTAATTAGATCGTTTGGAGCTGCCGAACAAACCCGAGCCATCATCTTTTTAATTGCTTTTGCCATACTTAGGTATAGTATAGAAAAATGAAAGTAGATAACAAAGAAATGGCAGCAACGAAGAAAAGATGAAGATGATGAAGAAGAAGGTAGAAAAAGGTGTGCTAAAGTCTTTCATTATTTGGCCTTCGTTTTATACTATCGTCCGAAAGTGGCCTTTCCCCGTGCATTACAAAACGCTCGGGTCATTACGAAAATTCAGTAACCACCATTTTGTAATTACATCGCCATTTAGTGGTTAAAAAAAAATAGCCAACAGAATTTATACATTTGTATCTCCATCGCTGTATCGATACACCGAAATACCGATAACGATTATTCTTGACCAACGCACAAACGGAATATTCACCGAAGTACGAGCGAAAGGGCAAATGGCATTTTTTTTTTTTTTTAGTGAAGAGCCTCGCGAATATTTTTTGTATGTATTTCAAAAATAATTTGAAAAAAAAAAAACGTACTTACACTACAATATTTACTTAATGTATTAGAAGAAGAGAAAAAAAATGCAGTTACTTTTATTGAGGGTTCGCATTGAAACCATCATTTTCGAATAATATGCAAACGGTTGTCGGTATTGACTATTTTTCATCACCGTAGATTGAAACTCAGTCGAAGCAAACGAAACACAAGGTATTATTTACGATTGTTCGTTCACTTTCATTGAGGCGAGTGGAAAAAACACGCGAAAGCACCGATTGTTACGAGTCGTTGATAAGCGAAGATAAAAAGATCATACTCGTACTGATGGGAATTCTCGCCGAGATCCGGGAGCTTGATTCATCTTAATCAAGTTTTACAGAACTTGTTCTCCAATTTTTTGCTCAACGAGGCTAATTATTCCACATAATGTCTTAAGCAATTTTGTAGGTAAATATTATAGTTTATACTTAGAATTTGTAAGTTTAAAAGTCCATCGGTGTATCGATGCACTGAAATTCAATAGCGAATATTATTGATGAACGCACAAACAAAATCAATTTTTTTTTTCACGAATTAACCACTCGCAAAATACACAAAACAAAAGAGTGACAATATAAAAATGGACAAAACGAAGTAAAAGTACTTACGGCCCCGGTGTTTACTTAATGCATTAATCAAGCTAGAAAATACTTAAGTAACGAATAAAAGTAATGATGAAACGAACAAAATAAGACACGGGCTACTTAATGGTGCGCTTTCATGACTCTTCGGTGAATTGACGTTAGCGTGTCAGAATCTAGCGAAAAAATAATTTATGAACGTTTAAACAAAACAGTATATGTAATGCGTTTATAAGATACACTTGCGATTTATTATTATTACTATTATTGTTGCGATTGATAATATTTTCGGCTATGAATGTCGAGCTCGCCGTTTAAGTAACGTGAACGATAAAGCGAATGAAATATCTCAATAATTTATGAGTATACGAGAGTAATATTTATATTGCTATATTTTCTAACGTTATACACTCGCCCGCGCAACATACACGATAAAATAATACATATATATGTATATGTATATATGTATTTTTCATCTTGTAATCCAAAGTATGTAATTGTAAAATTTTCTCTCACTTTATGTTTGAAGAACAAAGAAATCTGAATAAACGAAGCGTTTGTGATAAAATGTGTGCTCTACAAGTTCTATTTTTCTCGAGGAAAATGTTGACTTCTGAAAAAAAAAACCGTCGCTTTAATGTGTTTGCGTGTGTTTAAATTCATTTCAATACATTATCGCAATACTTTAATTTATTATGTTGGCAATTACAGTAACAATACAGTAAATATTACAATAAGAGTTACGATATATTAAATTATCAGCGTGAAAAAAATTGCCCATGTTACGAATATTATGCCTTCCTTTATTTATCTGTTCGTTTAGTGTGATTATGCTTCTTCGTTCTCGCGATCCGCTTAAGTGATTTTTCATCGTCGATTTATTTTCGTCTGGTATTTTGTTTCCATTCGCTCGTTAACGTCGAGCTCGTGCGCAATTTGGAAATGTAATTTCGCGGTTACATATTCCTTTTCTCTTTTGCTATTTTTGCACCCTCGCTGTTACAACTCGCGATGAAATCGACCGCAAAATGGCGGCGGAGCAAATTCGCGCTCACGAAATGGCGGCTGCTGTACGACTCGCGTCACTTGGCAACTTTGACGCTTCACTGCTGCCAAACGGATGTCTATTTTTTTACGTTTTTTGGGCCATAAGTCGGGAAAAACGTGAGTAATACTGATGCCGGTGTGCGAAGTCGCAAAGTGACGCGAAAAAAAATCCCATTGTCGTGGCGGCCTTTGTAGTCAATTGATCGGTAACAAATAGAGCGGTACAATTTTTTTTCTTCTAAATTTGGTTACTCTTGGTGATTTTTATTACTTGTCACAAAAAAACAACAACCAAAAAAGTAAATGTGAATAATTTTTTATATCGTACGAAATTTACAAAAATAATAGGTGGTTTTTGAAAAAGCTTTTACGGTAGGAATTCGTTGATGAATTAAATTTTTCACAAAATAATTAACGTTTACGTAGAACCTACAAACAATGATTGTTTCTGGCGTAAATGCCTTTAAAATTATTTTTAAAGAAGTGTTTAAAGTAAAGAGCATTTGTGCTGTTAATGTCAAAATAATGTTAAAGGCTGGACATATTGTACGTTGTTTTTTGTGACAAGGAACGAGAATCTCGACGAGAAACTAAAAAAAAAGTGTTGTTGTTTTCTTTGCTAATAAACCGCCCGAGTAGCCAATCATACTGTGATCCAATCACGCCATTTTTTCTTCTCATTCGCGATAAAATTATCATTTACAAATAGTTCAACGTATCGGTTTGTCGCTACTGACACTTTTTCATCACTTGAAAAAACCAAAATCTTCCATTTCCCCGACGTCGACGATACAGAAGCTTAAACTTTGTGTAAACGAAACACCAGATGCTCGATTAAGCTTCCCCTTTACGTTTTTTCTTTCTTTTTTTTTCGAAAGAAAAAAGGCGACGTAAAAGCGTCAATTGCCACAAGCCGTTGTTAAGCGAAGATAAAAAGAAAAACTCGAACGTCACAGCGTGCACGTATTAATGAATAAATTCGTTAATTAATAATACATAATAATTTCATATCGATATATAATAATAGTGCTCGAAAAACTTAACGGAACAAGCTTTCAATTGTTACTTTTTTTCTTCTCTCATTACGGTTCATTTATC
This sequence comes from Clistopyga incitator, assembly GCA_947507545.1. Classification (NCBI taxonomy): domain Eukaryota; kingdom Metazoa; phylum Arthropoda; class Insecta; order Hymenoptera; family Ichneumonidae; genus Clistopyga; species Clistopyga incitator. The sequence continues at coordinate 9,130,430 of OX382179.1, read as the reverse complement.
TCGCTTAGTAATATTATTTTCATAATATTTCTTGTTGACAATTCATATTTAATGAATGAACGAACGACGGCTCGTCAAGCACCGAAACGCGTGTTTCGTTCAGGCACGTGACGAAAACCCGCGCCCGTGACGAGAACTTTGTTTCCTACACTGTTCCTAATTTCGATTCTTCTCTCCAATCGTTAACCATCAATCATTGTCGTTATTATTATTCGCTTAAGTATTAAACATATTATAAGACCTATATATACAATTGTTACACACTTGAGAGACCGTCAGCATTTCGACGTTTTACAAAAGAAGAAACAAAAATAATGTAAACTCGATGCATCAAAAAGAAATGGAAAAAAAATGTTATTTTGCAACTCACTGAATCGTACATCGAATATCCGTTTTTTTTTTGGCGTCTTTTATAGCGTAGATATATTATTCTCGTCGAATCACGAAAAGCGGCAAATCCTTGGCTTTACTTTTAGCAACTGCTGTGCGGAACAAAGAAAGCGTAGGCGGCGAGTGTGCGAAGGAGAGGTTGTTTGTTATTTCTTGTTCTTTATCGCGATTCCTGTCCATTATTATCTACCTTTCAATCATTACTCTTTTCTTGCGTATCTTTGGCACGGAGCGGCCATTTTGTTGTTGCATTGTTGCATTAGCTGAGATGGCGCTCGTAGCGGTGGCGTCGCCAACTAACGACCCACTCATTAACAAAAAAACAAAACAAAAAACACAATGTACTGCCCAGAACTAAAAAATATGTATACGTATATTACAGGGGAGAAACAAAAAACAGAGCTTATGAGAGAGATTCGTTATCAATGGCACGAAAATGGGATGAAGAGTAGAGAGAGAGAGAGAGAGAGAGAGAGAGAGAGAGAGAGAGAGAAAAAACAAAAAATAAAGTAAAGAATACACGTGTGAAAATATCGATTATATACAATGTAAAAACCACTTTTATTACGTCTGTTCCTTTTCCTCACTTTCGGTTCCTCTATGAATGTAATTTTGTTAATGTGTGTGTATGTGTGTCTGTGTATTTTTGTCGGTTTTTCAGATTTCTCTTTGTTTTTAATATTTATTTTCAGGGCAACTATAAGCGCCTCGCTGATGTCACGGGCTCGATCTTCTAGTGAGAAAATTGAAGAGCATTAGCTCGTGCTTCGCACCAAGCCTTGCAAATCTTTTGAGTATCGAGATTCTGAGGGTCGCCGCAGCGGTCGCGGCGCTTATACTGCCGTTCTCTAGCAGTTAGTTACGCGGACTCGCCGACGGACTTGACACCTGTCGCGCTCGTTGTATATATATGTTCAACAATTTACGTTTACTGCCGTTCAGCGAGGCGAGATGCGGTTCTATCGCTTCCTCTCCGACAACGTTGTAAATCGCTACCATACAGAATACTGCGGTTTTCCTCATTTTGCTTTCCTGATCGTCGTAGGCCTGCAAAATCAATTACACTTTTTAGTACAAATATTTTCGATGTTTTCGTCGGCTTATTTACGTCCACGTATATATAGATTTTTTCTGCTACTTAACAACAAAATTGCACACTGGGTCTGTCAGACCCGGCCAACTTTCGAATCTTGCATTTTCCACAAAACTACGTTTATTCGGATACTTTTTATTACTGAAGAAGAGACTTTTATTGAAGAGTATCTGCAAAAACAAAATATTTTTATGTCCCGTATTATTTTTTTTTGTGTTCTCTCGAAAAAATGCGTTCGAGGCTATACAATCGTTTTTTGATCACCATGGTTTTGCAAACATCCTGCAAGATTCCATTTTTCTTGCTAATTCGCAAAGTGCAAATATGTAATTTTAAGGAGAAAGACAAGGCGATGAAATTTTTCATCGAATGGTGAGGCAAGAATCAACGATTTTTGTGCCTCAAATTCGTTTTGTAATGTCAAGGGATCAACGATATCAGGCCCTTCAAAATTTTGTCGGGTCTCTCAGACCCAAGTGTGCGTTCCTAGAGGTAAGCTATAATAATATTCGATAAAATATTACTTTTAAATCGATACATGTGTAATCAGTGAGATTTTACTACAACTTAAGAATAATTTTTCGTGATTTTTTTTCTACATTAATGCAGGAGCTGTGTATTTGTGTGTGTGTGTTTTTTTTTCTATCAATTTGGTCATATTTTGAAAGATGAATAAATAATACAGCACAGGTTTTCTTACCGTTATAAGACCAGGCATAATTGTCGACAAATTCGGCTCAATAGCTTCTCGTCCTCGGTGCTCAACAGCCGCGTGAAGCATCTTAATAGCGCCCATGTTTTTGGGATAAGGTTCGGTAGTCATACAACTCGACGCGAGAGGAATAACCTGCTCAGCCGGAAGTACGACGGCTATCATCGCGGCACATTTTTCTGCGACCTTAAGCCCTTGCATCTGTTTGGCGGCCCTTAACGCTGAGTTCGCTTCGCCGCTTCCGTCCGTTCCACTCGGTTTTTGAGGCTCATCGGTACTTTTGTGAGCGTCCAAAACCTTCAACACCAAAAGCTCGGCGTACTTGCTGAAGTATTCGACGAGCTCCGGCCGTTTCATCATCATTTCGATGAGCGTCTGCAGAACCTGCATCTCCAAATCTTTGTGGTTCGAGGCGAGACACTCCAGCAAAGCTTTGAGCAATTTTCTACGTAAAAACAATAAATTCTTTCATTAGATCGAAAGAAAATACTGGAGAATTCACAGTTTTATTTGTCGCAAAATTGTTTATCCACGTTTTTAGTACCAATAAGTGCTCAATTTTTATTTTGCATATGTGCAACTTGTGTTATTGCGAATTTATGTTCATTTACGAGATATTTGTTATTTCTGTACTAACTTGAAATGTTGTTTAATGTAATCGGCGTCGCCCTCGGCTATGTAAAGCTGAAAATCCTGAAGAGCTTGAACTTTGGCCGAATTGTTGGCGGATGTCGATTGAAGTATTTTTATCGTGTTGTCCAGAACTTCGGGGCCTCTGGGCATTTCCGGTGACGAGCCTTTAGGATTAACAACGATACATCGAATATTCTAATTTTCACTATGATTCAAATATATAATTTGAAAAATTTTACTGTGGGTGTCGTAGCCATTGTTCTCCTTTGGCAGATCTCCGGGTATCGAGTCGCTCGAACCGTTTACTCCCATATTCATCCCCGTTCTGCCACGTTGAGTAGGCGAAGATACGGACGATGATCGTCCCTTAGATTTACCAAAAAAAAATCGTAAATTATAAATGATTGCATTTACAGTCAGCAGTTTCCTCTATCAAAATATCAAACTCCCAATCATTCGTATTCTAATAAGTCACAAGGAATTATAACACGTTTTTTATTCGTTGTTGTGTAAAAAACTATACTCTTACCGAACTCGTCATGGTAAGACTCTCAAACTTTTCCTCCACATCCGCCATGTTGTGGATTCCGCTGTCTTTACTTGTCGTTGCTCTCTCGAAGCCGTAATTTTGAATTTCAGCTGTAGTGCGTCGCAAAGATCTGCAAAGAAATTCAGTTATTTCACTTCTGTGATCAAATCACGATTTTCGTGCCTGATTGCTATTAAATCAATGGCAATGTGGTAAATAAGACGAAGATAATGCTTAAGGATTTTTAAAAAATTTCAATCGACAAGTTAAATTAACTTCCATAAGTCATTGCTTTGCAGTTTATAAAAAAAAATAATGTGCAATGAAAAAAAAAAAATCTTAGGGAAATTATACGCACTTGTAGACTTCCTCGGGATTAAGATTATCGGCGTCGGTCATGTCGGAGTCGATTTTCGTTCTCGTTCGAGCGGGCGAATGCGGCGAGCGTCCGTGTTGAGTTCCTGGCGACGCTGGATTTGAGCCGGATGATCTTCGCAGATGATTTTGCACGAGAGGCATAGCGGCGTCCTTGAAAAAAGCAGCCAATTGAAATTTTGTAAGACTGCCATTTGATTTTGAACGATCGAAAAAAAGAAATAGTGCACTAGAATTCCTGCGAACCTGATAGAATTTTGGGAGCTCGCTCAGTAGCATCGGAAACTGCGGTGGATTTAGATTGTAAAGCGCTATGACAGCCTCCTGAGCGTGACGTCTGACGTCCTGACTTTTGACGTCATTAGTCCAGTCAAGCAAACGCGCCAGCGCCGATTTGCACGAAGAGTTTAGCGCCGATGGCTCGGCATTTTCCGCGACGTGGGTTAAGAACGTCAACGTTGACACCTTGACGCGGGAGTTCGGCGTTTGTGTCGGATCCGTCAGAAACCTCATTACCGCCGGCAGCAGAAGATCCCCCGGAAAGTATTCCCTGTTTAAACATTGTACCCAATATTTTCATTTGTTTTTTCCTCGGCCTACTTTTCGCTTTATTCACACTTTTGCTCTATTTAATTACTAGGTCATTTTTATCAAGAGTTCATTCAAAAAAGCACTTGATTTTTCTTACAAGAGTATTAATTAATTTTTAATCCTAAGTATTTTCTTCAAATCTTTTGTATAAATTTTATTATCTTTGAAAATGTATTTCAAAGCATAAATAAATATTCTCCTATTTCGAGGAATCATTAACAATTGCAGGAATTAATGATTTACAGTGTGAATTTCTTTGATTTTTAGAATATTTCAAAGACTCACCTAACGACGTCGAGGGTCTTGTGAATTTTGGTTTGTACCGAGCCTAAAAGGTCGGTGCCCAATTTGTTGAGTAGCCTCGCGCACAGAACGTAAAGCCAATCGCCCAAATCCTCATTGTGCGTTGTAATCAACTCGTTTAGAGTGTCGAGAAACAAGCTGAACACTTTTGTGTGTGAGTCCATGAACATTTTCGCGAATATATCGGTTATCTTCCGAAGTTCCGTCGCGGTGAGAGTGTTGCCATTGGCAAGAAAATATTGCAGACAAACGAGGCCCTCCTTCCGGTCGACCCACGATTTTCGACCGCAATTCTCAATTATTTCCTTTATGTCCTGTCGGAATTTTCATAATCTCGCGTTATTTCAATATCTTTCATCGCCAAATTAAAGAATCAAGCATTTGCAAGGTGCATCGTGTCAATACATTTCATTAGCCAAGTTTAACCCGTACCAAAGTTTTTTCTGGTTATTTTACCGCACACCAAAAATAAACGATGGAACATTTTGGAGAATAAATTCTCTTTCGAACAATCACGGAATAGCCGAAAACAGGAGTTCGCCCTTGGAAACAAATCCCACCCATTTCCGGCAAGAATAAAAGCTCTTTCCTTGATTTCACCCGAATATAATATCCTGCAGAGGGGGTGCGAATTTTTTAGTTAGCGAATTAAGCAGAACGAAAACGTTGTCTAAAAATTGTCGCAAGTTCCCATAACTTTTAAAAATACGGACCTGGGTATTTTTCCACATGATCAAAACACTAAACGCATGAAAATTTCAAAGCGATTACGTATCAAGCGTATAACTTTTTTCCCAATTTTTTTTTAACGGGCCAAATAAATAAAATACGATTCTTGGCCGGAAACGAGTTTAGCCCCGAGTAAAAGGTACAAACACCATGTAAATCGGGGAAAGCGTGCGGATATAACGACGGGAAAGGGGGAACATTAGAATACACATAGTTAAAAAAAAATCAAAGAGTGTGATTGAGTGGATGATTGTGAGAGATAGCAAAGAAGTTTGTTAAATTAAAAAATGATGGTGAACAAACCTTGGGATTTGACTGCTCCCAAACGTCGCGGGAGTAAAGTCTCTGTTGTGAGCCGCTCCACGAGTACGACTATCGGATGCGAACGGGGTGAGCACGTAAATTGGGAAAGCGATTTGAGGTCGGGGAATGGGAAGTGAGAAAAATTCAACGATAAGTTCATATAGATCCGTACGTGTTTATGTATATATGTTTGTGATAACGAAACCAAGGAAATGGGAATTATCGATAATAAAATTAATGACAAAAAAACGATTCTTCGAAGAAAACAAAGAGAAAGAAATTGAAGTAAGGGCGAAAAATGGCTGTAAAAAATATTTACTCACATCGCTGTGTCTTCTAACGCCGTCCATACTTCGCTCTGAGCACATACTGCTCGTTTCGCTGTCGTCGCTGTGATCTCCTTTGCCTCTCGGTGTTCTCGCGTAAGAATCTATCGTGTCGAAGGTCAATGCATCGGCGAGCGCTGATTCTGCCTCCAGCGATTGTTGCAACATTTTTTGGGCCATCACGGGCCTCGACGAGGGTGGCCGATCGCTTGGCGTCATGTACAAGTTTCTCCCTCTGTCAAAAAAATAAAAATTTTTTATTACGTCAAGTAGCTTTCATCGTTTGCGCGATTTTATCTGAGATTTGGGGATTACATTACTCAAAATTACAGTGTAATGTTTGCTTCGAATTGACGAAAGCGTTTTTAAAAAATTGCTACAGATCGTCGATAAATGATATAATTTCCGTTAAAATTACCGTATTTTCGTGGCAGAACCCATGCCAAATCGCTGTGGGCTTGGCTCCCGACTGTTGCTCGTGCTGCGAATTCCCTGACCGGACAATCGACGCGGTCGAGGCACGAGAGACTCGCTTTCGCGATTGTAAGTCGCGTAGCTCAGCCTCGAGGCTGGAGAGCCTGAACGACTGCTCGCTGATTCGAGGAAAGCCAAAGTAGAGTTTAATCAAATTCGTGGCTATTTGCGCTTGAGATACTGCTCTTTAAACTGATTAATGGTAACCTTAATTTCCACAATATTCTGCATTAAAATTTTGTAAGTAATCATCAAAGATTATGAAAAAATTCGCTAAAATAAGCCCCGATATAAATCATAATATAAATTGTATATAAACTATAAATGAAAAAAATGATTCTCGATAAATTTGTCAGTCGTTCAGTTTTACACATTAAGTAGTCATAAAAAATTACGAAAAGCGTGCAGAAATTCGCATTAAAATTGGAATAAACATTTGCAGGAATTTAGCGCAGTAACTACTTCATACATTATCATTTTTATTTGTTTGTTTGGTTTTTTTTTAACTTACGTTGCGACTGCGATACACCGGCGACTCTTGTGCGCGTTCTCGGCGTTCTTTCGGTATTTGCTCCCGAGCCAATATCCGGCGACCTGTTTAGTCGCGCTGTGTCGATAAACGGTATGTGAATTAAAAACTATGTCACCAATGTTTAGTCGATTAATTGGATAGCTCGACAGATAAATTAATGTGTTTAATAAAACGATGAAAAATTCTTTGCCATCGATGTACCTTGTCTACTCTGTTCAGTCCCGTGATCGTTATCTTTCCAAGCAGCGTAATAATTCGTTTTCGATCGATCAGAATATTTCGATTTTAATTAACAATTCTTTTTTTGCCGTTTAATCATTATCTCCAATTTCGTTTTTGCTCTCATTTACTTACGGGGTGTCGCTCTCATGCGATTCATGTTCGCGTAGATCGTTCGTGCTTGGGCCCGTTTGGCCGCTTGAAGATCGATCGCGCTCGTGGATCTCGGCGCAGGAGTAACTCGACCTGTTTTTTCGTTGATTTTGTATTATGTATTAATCGATATCAGAAAATTTGAATATACGAAGCTTATTGTTTTTCATGCTCTAATTAAATCTCGAAGCAGCGTAATTGTATCTAAGGATTTTTTCAGCAGACATCGATCGGTACAGGCGGGTGATGATTTCTAAAGTGCATCGATCGGGAGAAAAACGACAAGGAAAGTGAAAGCAATGTGCCGGGGATAAACACACAATTGGTCGTCGAGCGACTTCTTTTTTTTCTCTCCATATTTACGAGTTAATGCAATGTTTTGTCTTTTTCAATTACAGTGATTGTCAGTCGTCTGTCTCTGAAGTATAGGTATTCCAGACTGACGATAAGAGCGTGGCAGAGACGGTGTCCGTCTGAGGGGCCCGTGGGGCGGGCTCTGATTCGGTTGCAAATTTTCCGTGCTGCCTGTATCATAGTGGTTTTTTTTTGCGATTTCGATTGGTTTCGATTTTTTTTTTTGTTTTTTGTTTGTTCGTGCAGCATGGAAATAGAAAGAGAAACGAGAAGGAGGATATTTTCTTTCTCTCTTCGAAAAACATGGCGATTTTTAAAGGAATCAATCGGAAATGCCATTCCAAGTTTGTAAAATAAAATCGAAATTTCGTTAATTCACGAGACACGAATTACAATTTATTTTCTTTTTTTTTTAGTCAATTAATCGCTTAATTTAGGCACATTGGTGAAATATTAATTCACTGGATAATGTGAATTCATTAGTGGAAATCCAGGGGTTTTATTGTTAATTTGTAATTCTAGCAATTAGAGAATAAAAATATTGAGACATAATTTATTGACAGCGAATTATTCAGTATTCGATAGTCAATTTCTATTTACATTTCATTAAGTCGTTAAATTTAAATTAGTTCAATCGGATTAAATTTGGAATGACATTTAGTACGATTACTCATGAGGTCGATAAATATTCTTAAAATTATTTCTAAATTATCGCAAGCGTTTATGAATATTTTGTCGTTTTTATTACTTTTTTTTCGTCAATCTTATCGAAAAATTCAAGCTTTGGAGCTTTAAACGAATATCGAAGATATCAAAACCAACCTGCTCCGCTTATTCCAGGCCTCGAGGCACGTGGACTTGTCGACGAAACTTTGGCGACGGCGTTTAGGCTGTTCATGCTTCCGCTGTTGCTCAACGCCATCAACGAACGTTTGTACGTAGAGTCCAGACTATTGAGCAGAACTTCGGCTTGTTCCGGAAAATGGTCCTTGAATGCCCAATAAGATCTGTTTACGACAAACAAATTTAATGAATAAAACAATGGTAACAGCGATAATTTTTTGCGAAAGAAAAAAAAATTTTAATGATAAGATTTACAAATTGTGCAGAAAGATGGTCAAATATTTCAATAAAAATATACAAAAAATATTAAACAAAACGAATAAGAATTGTTACGTTCATCTTGAAGTACTCGCATTTCTGCGAGAATTACAAATAAATCAGACGAATCATTATTTCATGATTGTGAAGTCTTAGAAATTTTTTCCAAAATTGTAGAATCTCTCTAAGATATTTTGACTTTGGTGGATATAAAGGAATTTGATCGCTCTTAAAATTAACCGAAAGTATCGAGTTTTTTTGCTTACTTTCGCGCGAAGACACGAGCGTCCGAGTCCGAATCAGCAACTCCTTTCTTTATAGCTCCCTGAAGTACAGTCACGTATTTTTGAAGTATCAAAGTCGGCCACGATTGCAATATTAGATTAAGATACTCGCAACTGGCTCGACGAATGTCTTTGCTCTTGTTGCTCAAAGAGTCAGCGATTATGGGTATGAAACGACCGCTGTGAGTGTTTTGGAATATGAAACGGAGCGCCACAGCTCCTGCTGATGCGACAACCTGAAAATTTTGGTCCCATTTTAAAATCCAATCAAATAAAATGCTAAGAAAAAAAATTGATGAATCCTTGGGACAAAAAACCACAAATCCTCAAATTTCATACATTCTAAACATGACAAAGTTACAAACCCCTTATTTTCATCGCATCATTATTCTCTTTCCGCATTCACAATTTACGTTTAAAAAAATTATGGATCAAATCAGCAATTCAACTTGCAGTAAAAAAAGAAAATTAAATTTACGTTCAATACCTTCAATCTACATTTCGTCAATAAATATGATAATAAAAAAACTTTCAAGCATTCGAGAGTGAGAAAAAAGTTTTAGTTCTGAGTTGATGGATCATTCGATTTGCCGTGAATCTGACGGACCGTTAAAATGGCTATGAATCACAGGATCGAGAATCTAGTTTCCTACACGAGTGAATCAGTTGGACGCGAAAATAGAAACGAATTATTTCTAGTTTGGGATTGTCGAGGTTTTCCGGAAGGTCGAGAAACTCGAGGAGGATTAAGGCAACGACAACAAACTTGTGATACACATATCCATTTAAGTAAAACTCGTCATTTGTCAATGTTACCTTGGCACTGTTCTGTATCAGGTTCATTAACGGAAGCAAAATGGCCTCCACGAAGCTCGCGAATTTGTTCTTGAGGTTTTGACTTAGATATGCGAGGGTTATGCACGCTTCTCTCACGACTTGTGACCTCAGCTCCGTGCACGCACCCTCAAAAGGCCGCTGAATGCTCTTCAACAATTCCATAAAGTTTTCGTAGTTCATTCCGCCGGCGATAATTATGCCACGAATTTTTTTCAACTGTCGAAATAATTCGCAATTAATAAATTTCCCAATTAACTCAATATTCTAAGGGGATTTCCTCTGGTTTTTCTTGTACTCACACTCTCAGTTCGCTGCTTCCAGTCTTTTTGATCGTCGCCTATCGTCTCTCTAATCTGTTTCATCTGATCCTCGAGATCCTTCGCCGAGAATAATTTCACCGGGGGAACATCCTCAAAAGCTGTGACAAACGATTCCTCGTCCACTGCACCGGCTTGTCCTAAATTTTGTTCGTTCAATTACAATCTTAACATGAATTTCAGACACACGAAGAAAAATATCTTGGAAAAATAACCATAGTGTCGGATTCTAACGAAAAGTTACAAAATATTTCTTTAATTTGTTACTCGACCAAATTCACACGTTTTTAGATGAAATTTTCAACGACACTGCTAAGAAATAATGTAATTTTTCCCAGATTTTTAACACTGCAAATTGAGCAAAAATTCGTTGGGTTTAAAAAATGTACATCGTTGAAAATACGAGATGATTATTAAATTGTGCCAAAGCTGTGACGAGCATTAATTGGATGTGATAAATAAACAAATACGTGGATTATGTGCTGCGGTTTCGTACAAAGAGAACGGGCCTTTATTTATCATTTCAATGAGATTCTTTTTTTTAAATAAATTTTGTTGGCTGATTCGTTTCGGTGATTTTGTGGAGTTAACGATAAGGAGGCGAGTCTAATCGATTGCTCGTGAAGTAATTAGCGTGACTAACGGATCCGCCGAAGCGTTCACGTGCCGTGCGTGCCAACTTGAATATTCGAGTTAATTCGTTCATTCAACCGGGTCATCCAATTGTGACTTGTATATTTATTTCGATTTTATTTTTTTATGTACCTGACGTTTTTCTTATGGAAGAAACTCTGTGGACGCTCCTGCTGACCGCCGCGGATGAGTTACTGCGGTGCACTGTCATGCAAGCGGTTTAATGTGATTAAGAAATGAAAAGAAAAAAAAACAACAGAAAAGAAAATCTGAATTATGGATGAAAATAATAAAAATAAGGATTGCAAAAATATGGCTTTCTGTACAAATGGTAGGACACAAATAATTATTATTGGAATTATTATTGAAATATAGTTATTTGAAAATATCGATGACTACGTGAAAATATATTTTTCCAATTACTATTTACATTGAATATAAAAATAAATGAGTACTTGTGTAAATATTATATTTCTGAAGTTTTTGTCGCATGAAAGTGATTGGATTATAAATGTATAATAAATATAAAATGTACTGTAGTGATTTTTTTTACGTATATTCACTCTAATATGATAAATTAATGAAAGCTGCCCAAAATAAGATGTTTTTAGCATCACTATTGTGCAAGCGACTAGAAAAACTGTGGATTATGTGAAAAATATTATACATGCTGCCATAAAAATGAAAATAGTTAATCAAATGCCGATGAAAGCTGATTTTTGTGTTCATATTTATGCTTAGAGCGAAATGAATGGCAATGAGCCCTTGAGAAATAATTTTTCGATGGCCTTTGCGAATATAAATACCTGTAGGAGCGACAAGCGTTTTCGCCGGTCCAAATTGCCCCCTCTTTTGCTGAACACTCGACGTGGCTCTTTTAACCGGTGCGGACTTAATCTACAATAACAATAAATGTAATATATATTCATAAAAAATTAAGTTGAAACGTCCTGGACAAATTCTCAGTGACGTGATGAACATTCCGATAAAAATGTATTTTTTAATAATCAATAATATTTTGTAGAATTCATTATAAATTATAATTTCGCACTTTTGCAATATATTAATAATTATAGTTAAAGCGTAAAATTTTCCATTTCACTAGTAAATTCAGTTATAATTATTTTTAGTTTGATTTTTTTATTTAAAAATGTATGTAATCCATTAAGTAATTCTAAAAAAAAATTGATTTTCTTTAATTGGCAATTTTTTTACTTACCGCTCTGTCAGGTTCATCGGCATCTTTACCAACTGTAACAGAAAAAAACCCATTATTGAGCAAACGATTTTATACAATCTTTGAGAATCGATCGCGATTTTTTTTCTTCTTTTTTTTCGTTTAGGGAACCAAGTCACCTTAAAAAAGACGAAGAAAAAAAATTCTGTAGATAATACCCTTCTTTTAAAAAATCTTATATTTAAACCTCATTAAGTACATGTTGAACACTATAATCCTGTAATGCTGTCCATTTTATTTTACATTAAGTATTTCAGTCCACTACCTTTACAAAATTGCAGAATTATAATGCTGTGCATTTACTTAATGGGTTTAAATGTAAGATTTTTGGAAAAAAAAATCTCCAGAATTTCTGCTGGCTTGTAACTTGTTTCAGGTGGCTCGATCCCCTTAATTTGGCTTTTTTATGCTTGTACCTAAATCGGGATACAACCAAGGAGGCTTGTGAACGTCGCAATGACATCCACGAGCCCGAGCACCCGGATGCTTAACGATGTTGTCCCACTGGAGAATCCAGGTGCTGCTCGGATCCCACAATTTTTTGTCGACGCTCGGATACTTGACGAGACCGCGATGGGAACATCGGTGACCGTTAGTCACGAGTACACCCGAATCGTTCATCACGGTGCACTTTCACTCAATTACTTTTGTCGCGAGCTACATTTATAAACCCCATTCGATTCGGTTAATAATCAAACAAAATAACTGCAAAAAAATACAGGATATATCTTGAAATATTAAGGACATTGAAAGAGCAAAAAGTAATCAAGCCGAATGGAGGAAAGAGAAAATCTGGTGAAAAATCATTCATATACTTTTGTTTTTCCAAATAACATTTATATATATGTTTTTATGCCTACCGCACAAAATATTTTTAATCGAAATGATTAAAAATTGAAAATTCTGGGAATTTGAAGTAAAATTTTATTGCGTTGTCATTTTTTTTTCGTTTGATAAAAAATTCAATGATGACGAGGAAAAAAATTGTGATCATGATGGAATTTCAGTGATGTTAATTTAGTGATAATTCTAGGTCGGGTTTTTTTTGTGTTACGCGTGATAAGTTCGTGAGTTTGATGAAAGAATGAAGAAAGTGTGAAATTCTCATCGTGCCGGTGATTCCACGATGATAAAAGGAGTTTGATGCACAGGAGAGAAAATGTAGACTCCGGAGCTATTCACACCGCACAGGCATAAATATATCAACGTCGTTCGCACTTTTTACCGCTCATTATACAACTTCAGTGCAAAGCGAAAGAACCGAGGGTGAAAGTGCGTTTCCTCGTAAAACCATTGTCTGAGAATTTTTTTTTTCGACTTCCCCGATTATTCGAAATTGGGGTGTAAATTATGGGGGCTTTCATGGGGGAAATTAGCACACGGTAATTTATATGATGCCATGGTTCTTGAAGCCGGCAGTTGCAGAAAAGAAGTTATGTGAAATTTACTGATATTCAACTGTACATATTTACAAATAATATTTACATTTACACTTTTCCTGTAAAAAATTAATGTAAAAAAATTCTCAATTTTGGTGACAAAAAAAAATTCATCTAAAACCATATTCAATTTAAAAGAATTTCTCACTCTAATTATTCCTAATGTATTCAATTTATTCCAGCCATTTTTTGCAAAACATTCTCATTAATCTTCCCAAAAATAATTACCTGAAAAACTTGAATGGTAGAATGAAAAAAAAAAAAAAAAAACAAAAAAACAAAAAAAATCGAATGAAGCTTTCACAAAATGATATTTACAGTTAATCTAATTATTCTGTGTCGAAGGCTGTGCCGCATATTTGCTGAGATAATTACAGAAAAATTAATTAATTGAATAAACATACTGCACGAATTAATATTTCTTTGCGTAACGAAAAAACAGAGTGCTTGGCAATTACGGGCGGAGATCGTGAGTACATAGATTATAAAGACGCCGCAACGTCTGTCAGTGTATCGTGTAATTAAAAAAAAATCTGGCAAGGCGCAGAGCGCTCTAGGGAACCTGGTGGCCCCCGGGGGGCCATCTCACTGTAATCAAAGCTACTTTGCATTCCCACTCTGTCGTCGTATCATTAAACATTGCTCGGCCGACTCCTCCATCGCCTCTATGCACAAATACACATGTAAATACGCACACGACTTTGCACATGTATTCCCGACAAAACGAAAAAAGGAAGTGGAATATCAAGTTCGCTCACACCGCGATCGTGATTAAAATCTCCAGTCAACAGAGCGAGTAATTGGTGTTTGTTTGACAAACACGCAGTAGAAGCGCCACAGGTGTCCAACATTTAATTTACTAATTTTTCTTTTCAAAAATTTCTTAAGGTGCAATACAAAATATTTTTTTAACATTTTTTAAAAAGTTTATGCCTTCTAAAATATTATATAAGAATTATCAGATTGAATTTCAAACATTTTCAATAGAAGCAACAAAAAAACGTGTTTTTATGTTTTTTTAAATTTATACCTTCTGGAATATAATATCAAAATTATAAGATGAATTTCAAATAGTTTGAAAATGGCCTTCTAAAATTTATACCATTGACTTCAATTTTTATGGCATCAAGTAAATATATTTTTTTTCTACAATTATTCAGGATTTTTTTTTTTCATTGGATAAAAAAACTTGGCATTGAAAAAAAATGGATTTTTAAAAATATTTTGGCATTTTTTCAAATTTCAGTATTTAAAAAAATCCTGAATTCTGGGGAATTCCTAAAATATAATGAAATACTTCACTTTTTTTAAATTTTGCTCTTGGATATTATGTACCATTTTGTAATATGGATGTTTTTGAGAGAACGGCTTTTTCGTTTGGGGATTTTGACGTTAGAATTTGTTTTTTGTTCACTTAAAATTCCACGAATTCGAATGTAATGTAAGACTCGTTATTTTTCAATGGCTTTACGTCGTTAGTATTCCTGCTGGTTGCTTTTGTGTCGGCAATTTTATGTGCCTGTTGCACGTGGCGATAACTATTCGACGGATTCTCTCGAGGCCACATGAACCTTTTCTTTCATTATCCCACTATACAATGCTATTTGAAATGTCCGCAAAGATTTTCAGGTTTTACTGTTCTTTTATAAACTAAGCTCTGTTTGATAATTTTCCAATTTGTCGACTTTAAGAATGCTTCATAAATCCAATCGCAAAAAAAAGCAATTCAATTAGAATGCAAGTATTTCCCTTCATGAGAAAAATCTCTCATAAAAGCGACTCAAAGAATTGTTTGAAAATAATTATTCAATGTTTCTTACAGACTTTTTCATCAACCCTGAAATTGAATTCTCCTATTTTAAGAAATGATATGAAAAATCGACTTCTGAATTGAATTTCATAGCAAAAACTGCATATACAAATTTTCAGTCGCATTCAACAGATTGTTCATTTAAAAAACGACTTGAAATTAATTGACTGAAAAAACAGAACTAACAAAATTGTTAGATAATTCTGGTAGAAAAATCTGAGAATCAATTGCACGCAAAAAATGCATTATTGTACCAATTCAATGTTCTTAGTTTCTGTAATTTCGTTTTTTTTGTTTTTAATTTGCGGCTCGGCGCCAAAGAAATTCCGTTTTTAATTGGGAATGTATGTGCAAGGCATTCTGCATTTTCTTGTCCATTGATAGGAAATAATTGACGATTAAATCCGGTGCACTGTTCGAGTCGGTGTCGCGTGGATCTCGAGAGTAGCTTGACCCATTTCACGCGGATACGCGACACAACCGAGCGGTAGTACTTAGTACTCTCGTCGGCCACACACGCCGTCGATCCCCTCGGTAACTCGCTCAGTACTTGTACCTCTGCAGTACATAAAATTAAGGAGGTACAAGCATTAAAGTTTAACAAGGCAACCGGAAAAAAAATGTATATATTTTTTTTCTTCTGTTTACGTGAGGCTGACATCATTGAGGCTCTGTTAAGGTCATTCACTATTGCCAACCGGGCGAAAAAAACGATAAATCACATTTAACAAAGATGTTTTTTTTTCTGCAATTTTCTGCATTTATTCTGACGTAAAATTTGTTAAATTAATGGAATATTTAATTTTACCGTCTGATTGTATTGCTCAGAAAATTCCTCACAAATTAGTGATTGTGATTTTAGATTTGATTAGAAGTTCAGAAGTTAGAGATATTTGTCAACAAGGCGACTGCATTTTTGTTATGGTTACGTGAGGCTGCCATCATTGAGACTCTGTTAAGGTCATTCACTATTGCCAACCGGGTGAAAGAAAAACAAATAACATTTAACAAAGATGTTATTATTTTTTTCTGCAATTTTTTGCATTTATTCTGGCGTAAAAATTTGTTAAATTAATGGAATATTTAATTGTACCGTCTGATTGTATTGCTTAGAAAATTTCTCACAAATTAGTGATTGTGATTTTAGATTTGATTAGAAGTTCAGAAGTTAGAGAAATTTGTCAACAAGGCGACTGAATTTTTGTGTTATGTTTACGTGAGGCTGACATTATTGAGGCTCTGTTGAGGTCGTTTTCTATTGCCAACCGGGCGAAGAAAACAACAACACCTAACAAAGTACAAGCCTTTCCGCTGCACTGTTTCCGGCAAAAAACCCGTTAAAGTAATCGAATATTGCATTTTAACGCCTCATCATCTTCGTCAGAAAATTCTGATAAATTGGTCGTTCGATATTTTCCATTAGACACACACTTTTTGCTTGTTCATTTTACAATGTATTCAAATGAATCAAATCAAATATGCTAGTCACGCTTATCGAATATTCAACAACGACAACAACTAAATTACAATTCGAACACAGAAAAATTGTGTCTTAGAAAGGCCCTTTAAAAAATGTAATTCTGTCCACTTTTTCTCAGACAAAAATTTTTATAAAATCATTACAACAACAATATCACCACACCTATCAACAAAACTAAATAAATCCACATAATCCTTCAATAAATATTGAAAAAAATATTCCCCTAATTTTCCAAATCATCGATTATTCCAAGAATAATCCAGAAAAACCGAAGATCGGTATTGCGTGGATTTCAAGTAAAAATTAGCTAAAACCCACAGCCATAAAATCGTTACAACAACAATATCACCACACCTATCAACAAAACTGAATTAATCGACAATGGCTATACAAAAATATACCCCCCCAATTTATCAAATCGTCGATTGTTCCAAAAATAATCCAGAAAAACCGAAGATCGGTATTGCGTGTATTGCAAGTAAAATTTCGCTGAAGCGTCTCAGAATTTTACTGTGCACTTCCGTCCCATCAATTCTCATTATTCTTCAACAAACGTATTCGTATTCCGACTGCACAAACAATTTGGGTGACTAAGCAAAAGCATTTTTAGTTCTCCCTCGAATCACACAGTTATGAACAGCCTCTTTGGTCCAGATTTTCCCTTTTTCCACTCGGTGAACGCACAGTGGCTTACAATCACCTTAATAACGACTCCCGACGGAAGATCGTCGCTATTTATCCTGAGTTTGAAGTTAGAAATGCGAAAAAAATACAGCGAAAACTACAATACACGCGCAGTTCGCGAACCGATCCGAACCTCGCTCCTGCTACACTCGCTGTAGCGGTAATACTATAGAACGCTCGGCCGAGTCGCACGCTCACGATTCACCGTCGCTCTCTCGCACGATTCTCTAGCGTCCCGAAAGTTCGCGAGAGCGGGAGAGAGACGGAATACAAACACGGAGAGAGAGAGAAGGAGAATGGGAGGAAAAGGTACGAAAGATCGGTAGTGGGGGAAGGGGGGGGAGAGTCGGAGGGGTCGGCCTTACCCCATCGATGCGCAATTGGAGGGGTCGGGAATACTACATCACATATTAAGCGCACAGCATCCCAGGGCTAAATTTTTCTATCGCACAGCTGACAATCGAGATGACAATCAACGATGTACAGTGGCGACTAAAAGTTTCCTTCTTTTTTTTTAAATTTGGGATTGGAAATAAAATGGGGAAATCGAGGATGTTGAAGAAATTCTGAAAAATGATTTTGAAGATTTAATTTTTGTGGTAGAAAGCAATTAAAATGAGGAGGATAAAAAATTATTTATATATTATATGATCCATACAATTTAAAAAAAATTGAAGACTAGTGAAAAAATGTGTTAATAGTGACGGTAAAATAATTTAGAAAAGTGAGGAAACACTTTTTTAATGAATGGGACATAAAAATTGATTTCTTAGCAGGAAAGCAATTTGAATTAGATTTTTTTTTTGTTTTCAATAAGACACTTGGCCGACGATTAAGACATCCACCTTAATTCGTCAAAATTATTTTCAAAATTCTCCTTGGAAAATATTTTTAAGGATATTTGTAGGAAATCGTAGATTTATCATTGCAAAATTTTCAAATTAGCGGTTGTTCAAAATTTCTCAATGACTTGCCTTACTTTTATTTAAAATAAATATTCCTAGCGCGCAATGAATTTTTTTTCAAGTTTCAAAGTACAGAAATTGAGATTGAAAGGGAAGTTTTCGTTGGCTCGAAAAAAAATTGCGTTGAGAATTCCAAAATTGCGAGGCCGGACTGAGAAATCAATAGTCAGATCGTTTGGATGTGTTCTAACGATTTGATTATGATCGGTATCAGTATAATCGCCGTTATAATTATTGTGATAATAAATACGCTATTTGAAAGTGAAAATAACGAGGGAAATCTTCGCCGTTACGCTTCGCGAAGCAAACATAATAAACCCCGTATAATTCCTGAGACGTTAATTTACGATTTATAGTTAAACCGGTAATTCGTCAGCGGACGATTAACGGCTCTCGCACAAGTGGACGAACATTTCGGTGAGAATCGTGAATGTCTCTCGGCGAGTGTTTGCCGTCCTATCGTCGAGTATTCGCGCTTTTTTGCTTTGCCAGCCCGGTTCTCTTCTGCTCTTCAGCAATGCGAATTAAGCGATGTTGCGAATTCACGTCGTGTTCGTCCCGGTAAATTAGGTGATTCGTAAGCCGAACTTTTATTTAAACCTGTCCTCTAAAACTTTTGATGCTCTCACGATTATTCAGGATCCGGTTATTGCGATTCTTGTTATCTTTAACTATAAACAGCAAAAACGAAATAAAATGTAAAAATAATGAAAACAAATGTATATCCAATTGTCGCAATTATCATTGGAATTGCAAAATCAAATATAATTGCAAATTGCAATGGATCATTGATATCCAAGGGAAAATAGAGAATATTTATTTTTCTCGTTATCCTCGTTATTATAATTATTATTAATAATAATAAAACTAAATCTTTGGAATGAAATTGTTGTGAAGATGAATATCGAAAAATTCACTGTGTAGGATTTTGCATGTTTTTTTTGTATAATCAAAAATAATAATGCACGAAAAATGGTAAGAAATTGTTTGCATTTGTTATTTCAATTTATTGTTAATATTGATTGTTTGTAACGACAGCGGGAATTTTCTTAAAAGTGTCGTGAAGATAAATATCATAGCACATCCGTGAATCGTTTACTCGACGTGACATCATCTTGACAATCGGAAAACTTGGATAGTAAAACGAGTTACCGGGAAATTTTTGCCCCGGGCACGGGTTATTATTGTTATTATTATCATTCTAGTATACCATCGCCCACACACGCTAAAAGGATTCTTGAACGGTGGATCTTTTGTTGCATAATGGGTTAGAAATGATTTGCCGCACACAGGATATTAGAGACGTGTAACTCGAATCAGCTGTGAAGTGTAAAAAAAAAAACACACACACAATTAGCTTCTTCTTATTTGCTGCTGAAACTGAACGATTCAGGGACGTCCAAGCGTTTAGATAAATAATTGCGTGGCGAACCTTCCTAACAGGTGCCATAATCAGAAGCCCGTTAATGTCCAAGTTGAAGAAAAGAATAAGAATCATCGGCCTCACCGTGATCACGAGTTTTTCTTATTTGGCAAGACGACCTACATTTTTCCCACAATTTCAGTCACTTACAATGACTGCACATTATATTCTGACCCGCAATAAAATTTAAAAAAAGCGAAAAGTCTTTTGCAAAACGTGAATTACGTTGATAGTCAAAGCTATGATAGAAATTATGTCCAACACACGTTTCATTTTTTTTTTCGTTAGTACATTTTTATGAATCTTCAGCGCACGTTTTGATACGTAACAAAATGAATTGTAGATTTTTGTTCATTTTTTCTTCCACTAAAGTGACAACGGTTATTTTTCATCACTCAATTTCCCCTTGACATTTTATTTCCTTTTCTAATTAACCAATTGAGCCTGGATATCATGACGAGGCTGTTTAATTGGAATTATGAAATAAAAACTAAAGTCAACTGATTTTCTATAGATATTATAGCGGCCATGCCACTTTATTTTATGATAACGCGTTTGTATCTCGCTGATTTATGCACAACTCCTGCATTAAACTTTTATTGCTTCTATTTTGCATATAAATTGCATCTTCTCGGTTTTGCATCGGATCGCCGGTAATCAAACGGTGATTTTTAATTCACCAGTTTATGATTTATCGTGATGAAGCTACACGATGAAGATACTCATTTGATACTTGAAAAGGCGAGAAAAAGGCGAAAAAAATTTTTTTAAAGTGTCTCATCCGGATAGCTCTCGTGGTAAGGCAGCGTTGAAAATTGTAGAAATTCTCAGCGTGCCATTCCAAGCTCAGAGGGCGTTAAACAAGCCGGCGCGCCTTCGTTAGCAAAATTCTCAAGTATCGGTAAGTACGAGTGTGCACTACGATCGTATGTGTGTACCGCGAATAGCGGTTCAATGCGAAACGCTGTCAGACAGCCCTTCACTCTCACAAATAACATAACCGGCATCCATGTCCACGTGGTGTAACGCAGATATACATCTACTCGTCATATTTTCCCTTCCACACCGTTTTGTCCCTTCTCCTCATCCGGCGATGCATGCACACGTGCTGAAAGTGAAAGGCCGTTAAGGGGGTGAGCACTTTGACTCTCCGGCAGAAAAGAGACGACACTAATTATGGGAAGTTGCAGGCTTCAAAAAATGTAAACTCCTGTTGAACATAAATATAAACAATGATGCGTTGAGTAAGTGATTGTTAAAAAAACAGTTTGCAATTAAAAATATTGGAAACGACTAAAAAGTATATGCAGAAGGATAAATAAACCGGTTTCATGCAATTTTATGTGACTTCACCAGAAAAGAGACTGAAAACTACTGAACCATTTATGAGAACAATCTATTGATAAAATATGTTAAATATTAAATATTTTTTATGAAATAAGAAACGTAAATGGCAGGATATGAAACGAGGTTTATGTATTAAAAAATTTATGAGCTGAGTTATTGGTCGAAGAATAAATAATGCGATTTTAAGTATTTTGCTTCTGTTTTGTTTAGGGATGGAGAATCGAAGAGAATTGTTTGAGGCAGAGTATTGGGAAGTGGCCGATTAAAAATGGCGATACTGACAATCCTACCGATTATTATAACTATTCTTCACGGCTATTTTGAGTTCTATAAATATCGTATGTAATCGAGCGCGACATCGACAACGACTGTAAGCTACTACTATGTCCGCGGTGATCTATGTCCCTGTAGCCAAGCCCATGTATGACCTAATAGCGATAAACGAGCGTCTTTCCACGTACAACTCCAGCTCCACCTTCTCGCTTATGCCCAAGAAGAATAAGAAGTAGAGGAAGAAGAGACATGAGAATAAGGAACAACGGGACACAAGAGAGAGTCACGTGAATAGAACGAATCGAAAAATACTAACGCACGTGCGCGGTTGCAGCTGCACACCGCAAACTATTTAGCATACCTCAAACCCCTTATTTTACAGTTAAGCGCCACGTTCCTTAGATTCATGCTACATTTACTCACGACCTTAAGCGGAAATTCAGCTAAAAAATCACCGATTTTCATCAGTGCATATTTCACTCCATGGTCTCTTGATATTCTATGGAAAATATGTTGTGTCGCACCGTCAAAAAAATCATTTTATGCTTGGTTGAAAAATTAACAACCTACACAATATTTTAAATTAATTTTGTACTTTAAATGGTTTTAAAAAAAATGGATGCAGCAAATACTGTCAAATTATTTCCAGTTATTCATCAAATGTATTGAAGCATTGCTCAAAATCTTCACGTACAATTTTTTTTGTGACTAAGAGTATTTTGTACTCGTTTGGAAATATTTTCATGCAAAGAAGATATAAAAACTGTTTAGTCATATTGGAAAAACATTTATAAGCAATTTGATTAATGTTATTGACAATTCTTATCTTTTTCCTTCTTACTTTCGTGAATAATAATATCAATATTATGTTTCAGTATTATTATTACGGTTAGCACGAAACATATTGAGAATAACGATCGCCAAAACGATTACATGAACGGCGTCCTTGTCGCTCGTCGATTCAGGTGACGCTGTCGCTTCGAACGATCGTTGGAAATATGACATAATCGTTTCTCGGGGTTTTTTTTTGCGTACCGTCTGTGCGTTTCTTGCACGACGAAGATTAATTAAAGAATCGTCTCTGGTTCTATTCGCTGGAAACGACGTACTCGCGGTGCCAAGTCTCGGGGGCTGTCGTGAATAGCGTAATTTTATGGCCGTGACACTTTGCCCTGTGCTTTCTCTACTTTGTTCACCAACGTATCTACTGATATTTTAGAAAGTTGTTTGTTTATTTATTTTCCTGCTTGTTCGGATTTTTTTCTGGCCCTCGGCCAATTTTTCCTTAATTAGATTTTATAAATTAACAACATAATAGAATTAAAAAAAAAATATTGCCCCCCAAATTATTAATTCTACATTGGATGAAAAAAAAAATTTCATTGAATGCGATAAATTTATGAAAAAATTAAGAAAAAAAATCATTCGCTCAGTCATGCCGAATTTAAGAAAATTGCAATTGGGTTTTTCAATTTGATCGTCCCAATTTTCGGTAACTGGAATTCTGGCATTTGTTGTGCGGTAGTTAAATTGTTTATTCGTACAATTTAATCGTATTTAGTAAGCTAATAATTATTTTTTTAACGCTTGGAACGCATTTTATAAAATGCCGAAATTAAGAAAAATTGCATCATGCTGGATTTTAAAATTCGATCCTCTCTTCACGTGTTTCGATACTCAATTACTAGGCAGCAGCGATGAAAAAAAAATCGCGCGTGACCGAGCAAATGTTGAGAGTCTCGAGTAACTCGTCGAGTATCGAATATTTGCGCGTTGTAATTCGAGCGGGCCAATGTAACGTAATCTATATACATACACTTATTCGTGTACTTGTGGACGACAATATGGACGCGTGTGCGAAGGAATAGGGAGGTTAAGAGTTACTCTCTGGCGTCTAGAAACCGGCAAGTTCCGCAAGGCCGGGTCCAACACGGCAACATTAATATTGCTCGCCCCTGTATCGATTACCCTGTACAGGTTGAGATACTGTAACGTGCCTATTTTTTCTTATTCTCATTCTCTCTGTAACGCGACGTACGAAAGATTTGCAGGCTGCGACGAAAAACTGCAGGCAATAAAAAAGTAAAGCTTAAACCCCAAAAAAGTTCTCTTTCGTTTTTAAAAAAGTGCATAATTGTGGGACGCATTTTTAATTTCCGGTTTCCCCAAAAGTTATATGAAAAATAAAAGAGACGTTTGCGCAATGTACTTTTTGTAAATAACAAAAAAACGATTGTAAAAATTTTTCTGGAGTAAAATTAAGTTGCGATTATTTTTTAAAGTGTGTATCCTCAATTTCAAAAAGTTGCAATTTCTTAGGCTATGATGGACCTATATTTATTGACTGACCCGGAATTCCGTCATTTTTCAAGATTTCGATTACAAATTTTAATTTGTATTCGTTGCATATTTTGGGTAAATAAGAACGGAAAGAATTGGCGGATTTAAAATGGGCCAAGTCACATATTTACTAAAAATAACGAAATTATTGATACAATAACAAACGACCCAATTTTTTCATTAAAAAAATTACAAATTAATTGGACTTGACGTGCGATCTAAAATAATTAATTTGTGTAAATTGGTTGTTGCCGTAAAATGAATTTTTTACGGCGGCGGAATGCGGAATTGAAACTTCCGTCACGTTTTACTGAATGTTTTTTTTTCTTCTTCTTTTGTGACTTCGAGCCTGTGTAGAAAACGCGATAAATATTCATGAAAACGCGGTGGATCCGACGCGACTACTGGCAACGACTTTATCCGAGGCGCTTCTTTACGCCTATATAGATATATCCTCGAAAAGCGCTTGCGTGAGTTTAGAATGGATAGGAAACTGTCTTTCCAGTGGCGGTAAAAAGGCTGAAGAGGTGGCAGCACGTTTCTGGCTCGGTGCCGCCGAAATAAGTACACAAAGGTTTTCTATGTATCGATAGAGTCGACGCTGGCATTTGAATTATCAAGGAAAATTTTTTTTTCACCTACAAAAAGTGTCCCCAATAAATCGCCCTTATTTTTTAGATCACAAATTTGAATCAAATATTTTTCTAAAAATTCATTATGCAGCAGACAATTTTGTAGTTGTTGACGGTACGATCATGAAAATCGGTATATTCGAAACGACAACAACTTTTCGAATAGGCAACTATTGCCAAACAATTCACGGGCCTTTTTTAAATGAATTTTTAAAGATACATCCCGAATGAAAATAATAACGGTCGAATGACAAATCGATTGTCTGATTTTTACGCATTTCTAACGTTATTTTTTTCTAGATTTTTGATTGTTTTTAGTTTTTATTTTGTGATTGTATATATCTTTCGTTTTCAACGGATAGTGTCTTTTTAGTTTAATCGAATTCTGATATGTCGAGGAATTGCAACGAAGAGCGTATGAAAAATTTACTAATCGTTCGCATTTGTAAATTAATTATTTTTATTTAGTGCCTTTTTTTTACTCACCATCAGCAGACAAAGCAAGTGGTAACATATCGCCGTCAGCCTTGACTTGGTCGAAGCGTTCAACCAGTAATTGCCACCTGATTAACGAATAAAAACGAACGATAAATTAGTCATGGCGTTTTGAAAATTTCCCTCAAATAACGCGACGAAAATCTGTCGACTCTCGATAAATTTGTCAGTCAACAGAAAAATTACAACACAAAAATTAATTTTAACCGTAAATATTTTTAGTCGTCAATAAATATGATAGATATTCGATCGAAAAATATTGTTTTTCAAGTGTTCATTCGAAAGCTTTCGATTGCATCGAAAAATGTCAGTGGAATAAAAAGTTGTTAGACCGAAATAAAATGTTTTTCGTCAACTTTTAAGCACTCACTTGGCCTGCGGTACATTGTGTTTCTTTTGAAGGTCGAGACGGAATCTGTCGCCAACGTGACTGTAAATTGTGACTGCGGTGTTGACAGCCGTCTCGCGAACTTTCTCGTTCGGATCGGAGAGAAGTTTGACGATACTCGGTATTACCCCCGAGAGTGCCATCTCATTGGCCCCGTGTCTGAGCGGAACAATCGACAAACACGTTGAAAGCATGAAGAAATGTATTCCAAGCATTTTCGCCAGTAAAAAAAATAATGGAGTTATCGAAAATAATGAAATTGTGAAATTGCAGACGTGTTAATAAAGGGATTATTTAAAGAAATATCAAACGGGTTAAAGGAGAAATAATTTGAGCAATTGCAAAACGCTAAAAAGAAGCTGATTGAAAAAATTGTCAATTTGACTGGTTAAAAATATTGGGTTTTTGAAAAAATTGCTGTGAAAAAAAGGAAAAAAATGGTGCTTACTCATTGAGCGTTGTCGTGAGCAACACGAGGGCCTCCTCGCGGAGTTTGGCATTTTTATGACTGAATGCTGGATGTATACGGTCGAGCAACTGCTGCGGCATCATACTGCCCTTTTCCATTACTTTTAGCAACACTAGACGAGCTTTCTCTCGTGTCGTGTCTTTGCTATCACCTGTTTAATAAACACAGAAAGAAAATTATTTATAATTGTTCTTTCATTTGTCTATAAAGGTTTATTCAAATTTCTCATTTTTAAATATTGAGTTCATTTTAATAAAATGTATTTCTGTTCGGTTAAAGATTGAAAAAAAAAAAAAAAAATGAGAAATTGGATGACTATGACGATAATTCGTTAAAAATAATTGTATAAACTTTTGGTGATTACTTACCTAGCCTGTCTATCGTAGCTTGAATAATCGTGGAAATATAGGGCCTGAAATCGTGACCCATTCTGTCGGCGAGATAAGTGAGTATTTCGAGCCCATTTTGGACGACCTGAAATAAAAAATAAAAAAATTTTGAGTGTCAAGCATTCTGAGAAAATTGTAGAAATAATTTATACAAATATAATATTGGAAAAGTCGTTTAAAAGATAATTATTAAATACTATTGATTATATGAAAGAGATTATTTATGAAAAATCGATGGGCCGTTAGTTTGCATCGACGTAAAATGAAACGGAATAAAAATTAATGATGATACTTGAGCACAGCAGGCGCGTCGTTATCGTAGGCGAGGGGACTGCTCAATTGATGCAATTAATTTAGAGGCGACATTGAACGCTCCTGAAATCCGTTTAAGACGTTTAAGGTCGACTTACAAAAATGGCTGATCAGCCATGACAACGAGTCTTCGACATATCGATGTGAAGAAATGTCTGGCCAAAGTTGAATTCATAGTTTATCAGACAATTTTGATTAAAGGACGATAAACATTTCTCTACCTTAATAAATTACAATTACATGCAATGTCCTCGCTCCCACATACCAATTAAATTAAATCATTAAAATTTGTTCAAGTGCTTTTAGCAAATTACAATTATATGCAAAATCCTCGCTCAAAAGACTAAGTAAATTAAATCATTATAATTTTGAAAAATGCTTTTAGAAAATTATAATGATAAACAAATTCCTTGCCCAAAATATTAAATAAATTAAATCAATTAAATTTGAAAAAATGCTTTTAGAAAATGATCATATATTTTACTACAGTTCAAGGCCCACCCTTTTTATACATCGGTGGATAATTCACTTGTGATAATCTCACACCTCGAACGTTCCGATAAGGATAAAGCGTAGGAAAAGGGCACGGAAGTAAAATATAAGCAAGGTGCACTCTCACGTGTCGATTCCTCAGAGCAAACAACCCTGAGGGTTGCGATAGGGGTGAACGAACTTTAGTATCGCTTCCTCGCCCAGATCGATATTTAATGGATGGGTAAAAAAACCACATTATTTATTCTGTGACAATATCACCGACTTCTGCTATTTACCAAAGCTAATCAGACTTTCATTGGGTAATTAAATTAACCATAATTAAAAATAATAATAATTGCCCATTAATACCATCAAATAAACACAAGTAAATATACATTCACAAATATTATCATTATTACAATATTTGCCAGCAATATCACTACAAGCATTATTATTATTGCTATTATTTCGATTTTTGTTTTTAAAAATTACTCATTGATATTAAGAACATTAAGAGAAATTCAACAGAAGATAAAAAATTGTTCTGTGATAAAATCACAGCCTCATAAAATTTTCTATACTGAAGAGATTATTACAAAATTAATTAATAAGACAATATCAATAACCACGAATCTTATCATCAGCCAAAGAAACGTTTATTTCCATTATTGTTATTGTTATTTCATTACGTTGCAAAAGTGTAATAATAATAATTTGTTAAATAATGATATTTATCTCGTTTTAAATTTAATGGAGACTGGTGAGTGCGTAAAGAGTGCACAGAGAGAGAGTTCATTTCGACGTGTACGAGGATGAGTGGGGAAACTATTTTAGTACAGTCGGAACCGGGGTAGACGTTCTTAACGTCTAACCGAGCAGCGCAGCCGCGACTTCGCGTGTGACATCGTGGCCCCAACATTGCCACTCGCCGTTGGATTTTTTTTCCTCTTTCTTTTGTAAAGACCTTTTTTATTTATTTTTTGCCCCTGTTGCGCGTACCCTAAATAGGCTTACGTCTCGCTTCGTACTTAGACTGCACCGAAAGTAACTTGGTCTGAGGTTGGCTGAGGTCAATTCACTGAAGGTGATAGGCTTTTGCATCATTTTGCTTCCTTGGACCAATTTTTTCTTCGCATTTTATTTTTTCTAGCCAAAATTTCCAGAATAAACAAAAATTGAAATAACCACAAATTTGTATACCATTTTTAACAGATTTTAATTTATTTATTGTGAAATTTGGATGTTATTCAGCAGCTGCCAAAAAACAAATTACCATTTATATGTTTTTCATTTTTTTAAAATGTTTTTCGTTTTTTAAGAAGAGGTCTAAAGATTTGGTTATGAAAAAAATTATTATTTGTGATTATCGATTGACATTTAGATCTTTTATATCAAAAAATTGGGCAATGATTTTGCTATCGAATCTCCACAGATTGAAATCCCGGACAAAAATGTACAAGACATTTTTTTTTGTGAATTGGTGGAGAATAAACAAATTCTTAGGTGAATGAGTTTGTCAGCGAGCGAAATGCAAATTTCCTGTTATCAGTTGAATCATTTTATTTGTTTGAAGAAAATCTTAATTTGGCTAACTAACTGAAATTCATTAAGTGATGTAAGAATGTTTAAACGGTGTCGTAAAGGGTGGGCGAAATCTGTAGCGTTGCAAGTTTTGTTATGTTCACATATACACATATATATACAGATATAAAGGCGTTGGCGACCGGTCTGGCCTTACTTGTTAAAGAGCTGGGGAGCATAGCCCCGTTAAAATCGCGTTTAGGCTCGTGTGGGTGTTTCCTCGTGTTACCCTCGCATTAGCAATATATAATAATAATAACCCGAAAAAAAAACAAAGAAACGTCACGCACCGTAAGCACGCAAGTGCATGTGGTATTAAAATGGCGCATAAATGAGGAATAAACGTTCCGGAAATAAAAACACGATTGTGAAGAAGTGTTAAAAAAAATGTATGACTATTTATAATATGAAAATAATAATAATAATGAAATTTCTTAAATTCAGCTGTAATAACGATTATAATAACAATTATCATTACAGTTTATACGTAGTTATAGTTATTATAGTTGGAATTATTATTATTATTATTAAAATTTTTTTAATAAGAAGCATTGGCTATTTTTTAAATATAATGACAATTGCAGAAATAATTGTATTTCGAATTATTATTTTGTGCTTATTATTTATCGAATAGCAATCAAAATAAATGAAAAAGTGAAATAAGAAAATAGGATGAGCAACGAAAATTGCAAGATCTGCAGCCGGTTTTCACGAGACGAATAACGATCGCGAGCCTCGGTTGGGACAAAGTGACGTCACTTGCGGTTGCAATCCAAACAAGGAAATGTCCGAGGCGAACGAGGGATAAAGAGAATACGAAGAAGTGAATAACGAAAAAAAACCTAACTAGGCACGAATGAGACGAAAGGTGTAAAAAAGAAAAAGGTCGTCAGCGGTGATGCACCGATTCACCTACTGCAACAACGTCGCGCACTTTGTGTCCTTGACACCGATCGAATGCATCGTACAATACGATTTAAACGAATGCTACAGATGTTCCTTAATCTTCGATGTGAGGTCATTACTGCAAGTGTAAAACTTTTGAAATCGCATTATAGGGAAAATTATTGTTCCCGTAAATAAATAAATATATAATTTTTAAAAATAAACAATCTGAGGCAAAGACTGGATCAATATTGATCTGCTGATGTTATAAATCGATTAACAAAATTTTTGATTGTTACATTGAATTATCAGCCGCTGATTATCATTATGTACAAAAATTTCTTTGGCTCTCATTCAACTGGCCCTTTAAGGCTGTGGATAAACTACAGGACATTTGTTACTGTTATTATTATTAATATTATCTTTTATCTTTAACAATAAAAGTAATACATTGATATGAAAAAAATTAAAAAATTAAAATAAAAATCTGATGCTACTAAAGATAACAAAGTAACACCCCATAAATTCATTCGATTAATTTGATTGACCCAAGGCAGTAATAGAGTAATTCAATTTTCTTAAATGCATTGCTTTTTGTTCCCACTGCATTTTTCAATCGTTGTCGTTATTATCGTCATAAAATTATTATAACTGCTGCAAGTGATATGCAATATTTAAATTCATTCATTCTGTGATTTTGCAATTATTTTCTGTCTGCCTATGTATTTTTCCGTCCCATTTAATCGTTTGTGTCCAATGTTATTAAAACAGCTTGTTTTCCCATTGAGAAAATAAATCAATAACAGATCGTTATTATTATTGAGGAATGAGGGGGGAAAAAATGGGAAATGAGAATTTTCCTAGTCTCACCTGACTCTTAGCACGTTCTCTAGATTTCTCAAATCTCTGACGAAATTCTAATAAACCGTCCACCGATTTTTGCATTATTCGCTTACAATATTGCAACTCGTTTGGGAAATAATTCGGTGATTGGAGCGACAATTAAGAGGCAATCGCGTAACATTTGTCTGACCAAATGGCAACGACTGATGAGAGATCAATCTCCGAGAACGTGGCTCGAAACCAAGTTATGAGTTTGTGGCAGAAACAGGACGAGAGCAGGTTCACGACGTTGCAAACGTAAATGGCGTGAAAGTTTTCGAGTCCCTTAAAGGCGGAAAGCAAGATGCCGGTTGAACCGGTGTATTCTCGATGCAACGATGACGTTCCTTTTTCTTCTCTTTTTCTCTTTCCTCCATCGAGCGAACGTAACGAAGAGAATAATCTCCTTAATCTAATAATGTCCCAATGAATTCTCGCAATCAATCAATGCGGATTCTTAATTGACTTAATTGGAGCATCTCAATTCGAATATGATATTTTGTTATTCTGTCCTGAAAAAAATTAAAACTTCAAAAATGTTAATATAACATTATTGTTTTAGCCGAAGTTTTCGTGCATATCATTCTGATTTAAGAGATAAGAGGTAAAGAGATATTTGCATCAAGAGGGAAAAACGATTACACAATGTGTGTGTTTGGTTTGTTACGGAAATGGAGTATTTTTGGTGAAACAATTGTTAGATAGCGATTGTAATGGCTTAGACATTTTTGAAATTTGTTTACTCAAATTGGAGATATTAAATTGGAACTATACCTGCCTGAAACATGGCATGGACTAAAAAATGAGTCGACTGTTAATAATTCTATAATTAGAACTGTATTCAGGTAAATACTGAATATTTTCGAAGCAATTGTAATTAAGTATGTCAGCAGGTGAATTAAATTACCTGCGTTTTGAACAATTCTAGAGAGAATCCAAAATATATACTTATTGTTTCCATTTGTGAGTCAATAAATTCGCGCATACAAATAGCAATAACAGTATCACAGGTAATTTTATTATATAAATTTGCCTATTTCTGACTTTCATTTGATACTTCAAAAGACTTATTTGTCGTGTTTTTACATCTTGAAGAAAACATTCAAGGATCATTACCGTCCACAACATTTTTACATTAAAAAATTCAGCGTGTAAGAGAGAAAATACCAATAAAGATATATCAACTCGCAAAATTCACCTTCGATTCAAATTTCTCAATAAAGTATGCATTTTTTGCTCACCCTCGGATTGCCGTTATTCAGCCAGGGAATAATTTGGTCGATGAACATTCCGATGTCCTGGCACTCGATGCTTTTGGAAGGATCACTCAGATAGTTTATCAGCATATTTCCCACGTTCATTTTCTTCTTTATGTCCGTGGTGGACAGCACGGCCATGAAGCCGTCCATGTCTCGAGGATTTAGCGCCATTTCTCAGCTCGGCGGATAACGACTCAGGATCTCTTGTTATTTATGAATTAATTAAACAAACGGCACAGTGTCGTCGACCGGCCTTCAGTCCCTCCGACTCATCGCGAGCCGTTTCTCTCTTTGCACTCGCAGAACGTAACGCTCTCTTCTTCGGTGGAACTCTCGATTGGCAGCTCCCGTCGTCACATAACTCAAAAGAGGAGCGCTACCAAAATTTGAGGTTTTTGGTTGCCCGCGAGATGATTCCGCTCATGAAAACATTGCTCCGCAACGAAACAAAATTGAGTCCCCTTATTTTTTGGTGTCGGCGTTGAAAAACTTGTCGATGAATATTGTGGCAAATGTTGAGTGAACTCGTGTAAGTAAATATGACGAAACAACAAATTTCATGGATAATTCACGAAGCAACGCCCAAAAATTCGAAACAAAAACGTTAAATCCAAGTTTTCCCAGTTTTACTAGGTTACATAAATATAAAAGGAAAAACAATAGATAACTAACAACAACAGCGGCGAAATAACTGAAAATAATATTGTAACGATTGCCACAGTGAGTGACGAGAATGTGACGTTTTTTTTCTCGGCGACAGTGAAAACCGTTGCCAGATCGAGCCAATGAGTTTGGCGAATTTTTTTTTTCTTCTGTTTCTTCGGCGTTTTTTTTTTTTTCGCGCACCTGATTACGAACACTCGTTTCACCTGTTCACGATATTCGGGCACTTGTCAAAAATTATTCGCCGACGAACCGAGCCACGAATTAGCGGCGAATAATCGTGCTTAAGGGGGACGTGAAAGGCAGGGAAAATAATTGTCACCTCGGGTGTCAGACAAACTGTCTTCTATCCAAATGTCGCCATTTTGTTTCGTTGCGGCGCTGCTTGCCGTTCGGTGATGCGCAATGCGCGACCGTTTCCATAAATCACTGCGCACACTCGCCGGTACTGTACTCCCCCGCACGATTTCCAAATATTTGCGAAATTTCACGGAAATACACTTTTCCCGCATTCGGCAAAATTTTTCTTTCAATATTTTGTAATGTATTCGCAATATATGGAGCAGTTGCAACGGCGCACATGCAATACGATATTTTTGTAAAAATTTTATGCTGCCGGATATCGTTGCGCAATATTGCGATTTTTTGAAATGCTTGCAAATATAAGCATAAGTTTAAAACACAAGTGAAATGTTGTAAAAATTGTTATGTCAATTAATGGGTATTGATTTAAGGTTTATTTTGAGTGCAATTACATGTTTTATTGGCTTATTCTTTAATTGTTTAAATTTTTTTAAAAATAGTTTTTGTGTTTATGAATAATCAAAATATTTGGGTGTGAAAGAAGAAGAATTGGTAATTCCGCAATGATTTTTAATGACGAATGGCATTATATACATAAGTACAGTCACATATACAATATTTTACATTTACAATTAATAAATCGCGTAATTATAATAACCGATCTTTCAATTTTTTGTTTTTTTTTTTTTTGTTTATTGATAACGCGATTCGGTGTCTCAAAGAAGCGAACGCATGTACGCAAATAATAACTACAAAAGATAAGTGATATTTTTTCGATGGAAAAATGAGAATTTTTGCGAAAGTTATTTTGGCGGTAATTGAAATTACAAAAACTTTTTGAAGGCGAAATGGACGATACGTACACAGTGTCTCAATTACCTCGGCTTTAATTGACTAGTTAAATTAGTTACGTGCAGAGCCACGAAATAATCTAATTATTTTCGTTTACATATTAACTTGTTAATAATTAACAATGTGGAATGATCGCGGGCGCGCGTTTGCCTTTCGACAAATGGAAGATATCGGGAGTTTAATCGTAACGAGTTATTGACGCGCGCCACTTCGACGATACTTATCGAAAAATCGTGCGCACCGTTTCTAATCAGCTACAAAATCGACGATTATCGATTTTTATTTCGAATTACTCGCCCTTCCACTAATTTCTACGAGGTACTTTAAAACTTGATAAAATGACGTCGACATTTGGAATAACATTTTTTCAAGACAAAATTTCGCGTCTTCCCTACGGTTTTTTTCCCTCTTTTTTTCGTGCACAAAGCTTTTTAGTGTAGAGTCAAGTCAATCGGCGTGCTTACGAACATAAATTCTGTTCAATCGAAAGCTAGTTTTCCCATTGTTTCTCGAGTAATTAACGAAAAACAGGCAAAAACATTGCGTAAGCAAATTTATATTTACGCGAACACCCGATGGCGATCTTGTATCAAACTAATTTCAAACTAAACCCTAATGATTTTTATAATAGTAAATCTAATTAATTATCGTTACGCGTTACGCAACGAAATAAGGTTACATAGAAAAGTGTACTCGAAATTTCATCGGCAATCATTGATATTTGTTAAAACAACCCTTTCAGTTTACGAAAGATTGAACAACCTTCGGATACAAATAAAAATTACAACCTCCGTTATAAACACCCCATACATTTAAAATTCACTCTATTTTTTATTCATTTCTGCGACGTGAAAAGTACATTGATAATAAATGACAGGAAAATGAAAAGAAGTACCTTTGGGTTCATGTTTTATCGAATTTTCAAAAATTTTCCCAAAAATATGTTAGAATGTTGTTTCAAAAATCTAATATTAAGCTTTGTAACGAATGGAAAAATAGAGCGAATTAAAAAGTGACGAGATGTGGAAAATTTCTAACATAGCGATTAAAATGTACTGATATTTTTGATTAATGATCCCACTGTCAGCTTTTAAACCATAAATCGTCTTCCTCGTATAATTAGTCTCCTAAGCGATTTCTATAATCAACTACATTATGTAATATTGCTTTTGTCCCTTGGTCGAAGCGAATGATTCGATCGAAAGGGTTTTCAATAGAAATCGCGACTGTTTTTTTCCCGCTCGGAAAAAACTTTTGTCTACATTTTAGTGACGACATTCGTCAGTGAAATATGTATTTTAGGCTCGTGTTATGTCGGGAAAATATAAATAACAATAAATCATCCATAAAGAATTCAAAAAGGCAACGAATAAATATTAACAAACAAGAAGACATAAAACGTCTTAACTTATTGAATATAAATAAAAAGGAATGCAACCATGATTACGATATTAATGGTAACTCAGCGACTCTGGTATGAAAGGAACTCGCGTTGAAAAATAAAAACGAATACTCTTTACGCAAATAAATAATCGGCTTCAAATTGAATTTGTTATTGTTGCTGCTGAAGTTGTTGCAGCAGCGGGCAAACCTCGACGAGCGGCGTGCCTAAAATGTCCTGACAAACTTGATTCATGTCCTGTTCCATCATCAGCGACGAAATCTGATCTTCGCTCAGCATTTCCACGCTGAAAAAATTTTTTTTTTCACGTGTTCATTCATTTTTCGATCGAATTTTTTTACTTGACCCAGTAAAAATAGCAAGAGAAGAATTACCTGGCGAGACTCTCGCTATCAGAAGTTTCTTCGTCGGGGTTCAAGTAGCTCATTGTCTTCTCCAAAGGACTCGGTACTTTCTTCCCTTTTATTTCGACTTTTTCCGCTTTCTCGGTCTTTTCCGTCGGTTTATCGACGTTCTTTCCTTCGCCACGGAATCTTTCCGATAGATTACCGATGTCGAGCATCATAATACCGTGGCTCAACAATTCGGCCGCCCTCTCGACGGTTCCTGTGCTCCACAGCATGTCCAAACTTTGCCTGCGGCTCGAATTAACTGAAAATCGATGTTTTTAATATTAACCATTTATCTGGGATTTTTCTTCCGTTCCGAATTGGCGATAACTTTTGTTTCACTCGATCGATTTCGCTGTTTCTTTTTTCCTTCGAAAGGTTTTACGAAAATTAGCAAAACTGCGTGAAGATCATTGCAATATCTTAATCATTAAGCCCATTAAAAATTGTTTTGTAAACAAATTAAAGTGTCGTTCTTTTTTCGAATTTCGGTTTTAATAAATCAGAAAAAATGTTTATATTTTTGCGTAAATTTATGCAGAAAAAGAAAGTCTTTGTCTTTACCAGTGTATCAAATTTCAGCTTGATTGTTAGAGTCGTTGCAATAAATAAATACAAATTTACTAACTAATGTTTCTTTAAATGAATGAAAATGTTTACCAGAACTGCTGCAGCTTGTTTCGCCCGCAGCCGAACTCCTGGAAATCCAATTGGCCAAACTTCCGTCCAATTTGCTTTTGCCTTTGACGGAAGGACTCCTGGTGACTTCGGCCCTTTTTTCGTCGCTCATCGACAGTTCGTTGCTCTCCATCGTGGCGGGCAAAGATTTTTGGTTGATCAATTGGTTCTTTCGTCTTTCGCGACCCGATTCGTCGCGGACGATCGTCGTTCCGCCTGCCATTACTTTTGGCATCGTCGTGGTCGTCGTTACAGAGATAATACCTGGGGCGTTTCCGTTTTCCGGGCTCAATTCACTGGGCAACGGTTTGTAA
The DNA here is from genome assembly GCA_947507545.1 of Clistopyga incitator. Lineage (NCBI taxonomy): Eukaryota > Metazoa > Arthropoda > Insecta > Hymenoptera > Ichneumonidae > Clistopyga > Clistopyga incitator. Next base: position 9,094,177 of record OX382179.1, on the reverse strand, counting down.
GGTATTTGATCCTCCTCGTCCGAAAAATTGTCGTTTGTGTAATACACATCGTCCGGCGAATTGTTCAAACTTATTTCGGTCCATTCGTCACCATTTTGGCTGGTGCTCGTGACGCTGCTCTTCTCGTTACTTTTTAAATCTCCGTTTTCGTTATTTTTCTTCGTACTCGACGCTTCTTTACTCTTTGCCAATTCTTCGCTGGGCGTTGTTATCTTTACTCGTTTTTCCGTCGGCGAAACGACTTTCGCCAGATCCGATAACCTCGAGGACGACAAACTCGAACGGTTCTCGGTTGATATTGGAAATTTCTTAGTTTCTGTCGAAGTCGCCATACTTCGGGGCCGCTCACGCTTTATGTATTTTCTTGGCTCCGTCGCCGAAAGATTCAAATTACCCAGGCCCAAATACTCGGAAGTCGTGTCTTTTTCCATCTAGAATTCATAATTTCAAGCATTTTTTATAACGGAGCACACTTATTCAATTTAGTTCAATTCACTTTCTAAAATTGCAAGAGATGAAAGAAAATCTTAAAGCCAAAGATCGATTTTTGAAGTTACATTCTTTAATTTTCAACCCCAAATGCTATTGTCAAAATAACTAACTCTCAATAAAATTTATAAATTGAAACAAATGGAAGGAATTCATTCAGTCGAGTAATTTAGAAAGACACACTAAAATTCGTACCCTTTTTGGAACTGGACACGGTGCATTGGAGTTTATCTTCTCAGGAAGACGAAGATACTCATCACTGGTATAATCAGTGCTATCCGGCGAACCAGTTATACTCGAATCCGAGGAATTACGCGCAGCGTTTGTTTCCCCAGATTTTTTTGAGTCCTTGGAGGCTTCCTGAGGCTTTGAAAAATCGTCGAGGCCATCGTATCGCCTCGTCTTTAATGAATAATTGGTTATTTTATCCAGTGTCCAGACAAGAAAATTACGGTAAAGAAAAAAAATCTGTATATTTACGTACTCGATGAATCTCGTCGCTTATTTTTTCCAAATTTCTGAGGGCCTCGGCATAAGTCATTTTTGCTTCGCCAACTGACCGCTCGAGGACGCTCACTCGTGTCTTCTGCTCCTCCAGCGTATGATTGAATTGTGCCTTCATTTCGTAATAAGGTCTGCGTGCAATCATCACATTGTTTAATGGTATCAATGAAATCGTTCATTTTCGAAGAATAGTATGAGCGAACAAGAGTTCCAATATTTTTCGTCGTTTCGCAGAGACGTGACGCCAAAGATTCGAGGTGAGCTCCGTGCACTTACACAATGGCGGCCGGATAACCAATATTTCTGGTGCAAAAATCGTTGTGCAAAAAGTTCAATTCTTACCGTGAAATACAGAAGCGGCGACTGTTTCTAGGAATTTTTTCTAGACTTTTCATAATTTTTTTAAAAGGTGGGTCGATATATCTGGTGCAAAGATTATAAAATTGTTTTAATTTCACAAACTTAAGAAAAATGTGATTGCCAACTGTTCAGCAATAAAAACAAGCTAGCAACTTTTAAGAATGGCGAACTGCTTCACGTAATTCTGCAGTTAAAAATCCATAATTTCGCTAGTGATTTCTAAAAGGTACTTACAAATTTACAATTTCACCAGAATGTGCTTTCGACTCACCTTAAAAACGTGATAAACGTGCATGCACAAAAAAGGTCTGAAGTTTCGATACTCGGATTTGTGTTAATCGAAATTTTCCAAATTCAATCAGTAGGGATTTTTTTTTTCAAACAAACTCGAGAATCGTTGATCCAAGAATAAGAAATAAAAAATTAAAGAAAAAAGGTGGTCTAAAAAATCCGGCCCAACGAAGTTATTGTAAAATCGGAGGTCGCAGTGAAATGACGGTAAAAAACGCAAAATTAAATACTATACTACTTACAACATGAGCAAGTTGTGCCGGTAGGCGATACTGTTTATCAGAAGCAAGCTGCGACGTGCACCCATACTGCCAACATGAACATAACCAAAGAGTGACATAAATTCTCTAGGTACTACAGAAAAAAATTAAAACCAGGGGAATCACAGAAAACAAAAAAAACTGCATTCAATCGAAAGATAACAAACTGTATTGATGCCAGCATATGACATCCCTATGTAAAAAATCACTACAATTAGGGTTGGTGAAAGAATAAAATAAAATTGAAAAAAATTGAAAAGTACAGTAGAACTCCGGTCATTGATCAATTTTACTTCGGATAATAACAATAGCACAAAATTATCCAATGTTTTTGGATAATTCGACAAAAAAATTCTTAAACATGCGAAATATATTCTACTTAGTAATGATTAATTTTTTTCGAAATGCACAATTGAAGAAAACTTCGTGGTTCACAATGTCAGAATGATGAACTTCATTGCTGATCAACGTGAAATTCGATAAACTTGACGATAAAAAAAATTCTGGTGCCTTGACAATTAAATTCTGTGATTATTTCACCTCTGGGACAATTGGGTTTCTACTGTACTACTTTTGTTTTCTTGTTAACAAATCATAATAAATATTTCCTCTAAAATTCATGCAGATCATAGAAAAAATAGGGGGAAGAAAAAAAATCAACAGGGCCATTAATATTTATCATATCGACGGAATGTTTGGCAAGCAAGATTTGAAGGCAAAGGAGCTTACCTCGATTTTGCTATTGCTCGCTTAAGTTCTCTCTGAAGTCGCTGGACACTGTGTTCAGCCTGATGATAAATAGCAGTTGTGTGTCTGTGTTCAGCCTCTGAAAGAGCTCTTTCGTGCTCCGATTCGTTGACTCTCGACGTTGCATGATTCAACATTTCCTTGGAAATTAAAAAAAAATTGTACATGACCAAAATTATTAAACAACAAAAATGCCAAGATTGTACATTTCTGGACCAAAGATTTTTCAAGAAAATATTTTTTTTAATGTATTTTATATTGTTTTGCAATGCATTCAATTCCTCTTCAATTCAAATTCCCTAGAACTTTTGTTTGCTTCAACAACTTTTAAAATCATTATTTAAAAAAATAGGATATTTGATTTTCTCTTTAAATTTACTAGTGATGTGTACGTCCATTACCTGCCAAGCATGGTCAAAGCATCGCCCTTCGGTTTTAAGGCCTTCTTCTGCTAAATAAACCATTTCCTTGGCAGCGGCGTGTTGACCATTGGCCCTTTCGAAGCGAATAGCCGCTTTCTGTGCTTCTCGCAGCGCCTGAGCATAGAAAAGTGATAATGAGTTAAATGAACTCGACTCTTCTTAGTCTCTCAGATTTCTCACCTCCTTCGCTCTGAAGCGTGCATCGTAATAAGGCCTGGATTTCTCAATACAGGCGCCCAATTTCTTAGCTAAATTGTCTATGTTAACGGTGGACTCGCAGAGCAGTTCCCTGAAAGTCGCTCGGGCCTCCTGTGTGCACGTAACAGAACAAAAATATAAATCAATTTCTGACTGCTCAAGTCTTAAATCTTTTCCACCTTTGCCGGGCGATTTGTCTCAATAAAAGTCAACGTCTCAGAGAGAGAACTCGACTATTATCCATTTGTCAGATGTTGAGCGTGGCTCGCCAATCGACTAAATGAGACACAACAGCCGAGTGCTTTTCCAGCAATCGGACAAAGAAATAGAAAAAACGTGTGACAAATTTCAGTCCACAATCAAAATAAAAATAATATTAAATAACAAAAGAAAACGAAAATAAAAATCTTGTAGAAATGTCAACTTACGTCCAAATCGACTTCCAACTTATTGATATCGTCTGTAGCAGTGTTGAGGCGTTCCAATTCGATCTGCGGTTACAAATAATTTGTAGAAATGTATAAATATGTTGAAAACGCGTTAATCGAAGGCTAAAAGTGGTTTGAAGTGAGCCCGAAAAAATGTCAATACGGTGACGGGCTCGCGGCCGCCACCTCGAGTTTTTGAAGGGAGATTGTGACGTAATTACCTGAACTCGCGGGTCAACCGCATCGTCGATACGGTCGGCGTCATTGGCACAATCATTTTCCGACCTTTCACTCATTATTTCACCGAGCGGAAGTGTTTATTCAAGCTAAAACACTCATAGCCACCTGCGATCGTCTGCTACGTATCGGGCGGCCATCTTGGATTTAACAATGTGAATAAAAAGGAGCGCCGAACGTGGAGTAGTCGTTGCGATTACGGTCAAGGACGTTCTTGGAAACTGATATGATAAGAAGACATTAGTTTTTCGATCATACCCTTCATCATTATTCATCGAAAGTCGCTCCACTACCGACGATAATCATTTGAAAAATTGTCCAAGCCCCGAGAGCCTCGAGCGCCCGGAAATTCTCCATAAAAAAGAAGCTGCATCGATTAGCCTACAGAATCGGGACCCCAATTTCCCCCTTAATTCTATCTCCGCTTCGATCAAACAAGATTTCGCGCATTAAGAGCCGACAAATCGAATTATACCGACACCTTTGAAATAATGCCGCGGCAGAGCTTCTCGTGACGGCCGATCGATCGGGTGGCGCTCGCGTCGCTGAAAATTCACTTCCCAGCATTCCTAATTACAAATTTAATTACGAAAATTAACCTTTATTACAAGACTTCGTTATTCGGATTTAATATCTATCTCTTTGTTATTCCAAATTCGGATATCCGGTCATTCGAACTTATTAAACATTGCTGATTATGAAAATTTCTTTTAATTGAAAATATGTATTATCCTTAATATCATTTATTTCTGATATATACCCTTTCGGCTTTTTACGTTCGACACTTCGACAATCTCTTAATGCTAAGAGAAAATAAATAAATTACAAAATTTCGGTAACAATTCCCGGTTGTTCATGTTTAATTCGAAATTTTCATATCTGCTTATCGATTTTAAATCATTCAAATGATCAAACTACATATGAGAGCTTAAAAAGCTCCCAACAATAGTTGATATAAAACTTCCTTATTCACGGCGGAATATTTCCGTTCATTCCGCTATTTGAATCAGCCTCTTCCGGTCGCTGTCAGATGGCGCTTCACAGTTTTTTCAAATGTCGCGGAGGCCATCGTTCCCCGCAAATTCCCCCACGCGTTTCCTTCGGCGAGACCACCTATCCGCCCAGTGTTGGAAACGAACGTAACCGGGGAGCACAGGGCGATCCACGGCGATCCTCTCGCTGATACTCAGGCACTTGGTCTCGTCGCGCACTCGTGTTCAGTGTGTCCGGTGTCGGAAGAACAGGTGGATTACTTAGCGGGGAAAGCCGCGCCGCCGCCATAGTGTTTCCCTGGTGGTGTAGAAACTTCGACAATAGCAGGAAATTGTGTATCTGCGCAATCGTTCAACCGGTGAGTGACAATTAACAATATTTTTCATACAAAATTTCACTAATTAAATGCACAATCAAAAGCCTAAAATAGTATTAACTCACATTTGATGAGGAGGCTCATATTGAATTTATAAAAAAACCTCGAGGAGAAGTTTCTTAAAAGATAATTTGAAAAAAAAAAGAAACAAATTAGAATTTTCGAAAATCGAGCTTTTTTGTTGTTGCCAAGTTGATTGTAGTTTTATCAGTGATATTGAATTGAAGGAAAAATCATGGGAAAATTTTTGTGCAAATCGAGGATCTTTGTTTTGTTTTTTAAATGTAAGTTAAAAAATGAGAAATTCGCACTTTTGGAAATCGAGGATTTCCTTCTTCTTCTTTTTTTTTTCTTTTGCTAAATTGATTATAGTCTTGTATATATTTTCGTAATTTATGGACGAGGGGGCGCGGGGCTATTTGAATTGGTACCATTGTTGACGTTTGCGCGATTTTAATGCGCTGCGTGGTACCACCGATGAATTCTCCAATGTTTATATACAAGCGGAATTCAACACCACGACGCAGAGAGATTATACAGTATCTCCGGGTGACGAAGCGCGCGTTCTCTGTCTTACTCGCGATCGCGAGTGTCGTGATTGCTTTCGATATTATGATTATTCGGATCGTGACGCCCACCGAGAAATCACGCGGACCTAGAGTGAACCTCAATTGAAGGATCTTTTATTAATGAGCTTTTATTTATTCGTTGATGGATGTCAGAAATATTTTGAAATTTCGTAACGTGAAAAACGTACATTTTTTCATTTGGAAAATTTATTTTTCGACAATTAAAAGTTAGAAATTAATTCGTCTGTAATTATCAATAATTGCTCAATAAAATAAACCCTCGGTAAATTGACACTGGCGATTGTGACAATTTAGGGATTCGATTAAAAATTGATTATCAACAATTGAATTGCATAAATTCATACAAATGTTTTAATATAATCTGGAGTAATTTTTTCAAAGAAAGTCAACTTTATTTATACTTATTTTAACAAGTGTCATTGTTATTGGTAAAATAATGATTAATAATGACAGGGAGAAATTTTTTTTTTCCATAGGTATTGGTAAATAATCACTGAAAAACGCGACACCCGGTATATTCCCATAGGCAACGGTGCCCGTATGGTGCATTTAGCTATTTAACTGAAAACCACGAATTCACAAAAAACATTTAAACAAAATCGCCTACATAAATAAATAAATTCTATACTCGTTACAATAACTTTCGTTACTATTGCTAATCTAACAATTAACACTAACCAGAAGAATTTCTTGTTCTCTGTGTATTGCTAAATAATAATTGAAAAAACGGTGACTTTCGGCAAATCGAGTAGCAAAAAAAACACACACACCCAAAAATTCACAAAAAACGCTTAAATAAAATCTCAATAAATCACGTTACCAATTACAAAAAAATTTCAATTGAACTAAAGTGTCATACTCTCGTTTTATTCGCTTTTTGAATTCTTATTAACGGTGAGGAAAATTATTTTTTTAATTTTTCTGTCACTATTGATAAGTTATTATTAGAAAAAGGTGACACCCGGTATATCGGCATGGGCAACAGTGACCGTATGGTGCATTCAGCTGCTCCTGCGAGTCTCTGCTGTTAGCGACGGGCCGGCCTCCCTGGGACTCGTATAAAAGCACCGCTGCTATGCCTTTGCTCTCTGGGTCTCGACTACATAGCAACTATACAGTGTTTAACTAGTATACATATATTCCCTACCTGTATACCTGCCCGCTTGCCTTCTGCTCGACTCACTGCCTCCGCAGGACAAAAGGATAGTTTTGCGTCTGGCTCGCCTCGAACTTCCAACTCCCGTTCTCCCATATTATTATTTTCTCATGCCTCAATACCGACTTATCCACCTTACCGACTTCTTCAATTATTCTTCCTAATCTCCGCTTTTCTCAATTTTTATTTCAATTCAAAACGCCCCATTATATTAATTAAGCTCGAAAAGCTATGGATTATCAAATTATTCATTAATTTATTCAATATGCATTTGGCAAGCGAATATAATATCAATTATTACAGTCTGGTTATCAGGATTGAATTTTTGTTATCAAAAGGGAAAGGATATCTATGAAAAATACTGACCTAAGATTGCATTTCAAAAAAATATATTTAAATGTGCGAATGAATATTTTGCAATTTTATGGCAAATGTTTTTTGGTGATATTTTGAAAGAATATTTTTTCTGGGTGCAAAATAATTTGTGCACTTGGGATAAATTTTTTTGGTGTTTTCACTGCATATTATAGAAAAACGGATCATAAATTTGTAATGTATTTAAGGAAAAAATAGAAAATAGTTCAATGAATGTTTTTGAAAAAACGTAGAGAAATTATGAAATGATGATATACACAATCTTGAAGTATTATCAAATTTTCTGCGGGTGCACTGACTCGAGTAGCGTGAACATCTCCGCACTCCTTAGGAGCAACAGAGTTATGAATTATGAATTATTGAAAATATAGTTATCAGAATTATGGAATGAAATTTGATGTTATTTGCTGTGTGCTAGAAAGTGAAACTTCCTCTTGTGCACAGTCAACTCTTGCAGCCTCAGTGTACAAAGTACATCGCAATTTAGAATTGTGCGCTAGACGCTCGAAGCGAGAAAGCAGTCGTTCTCAATGGCAAGACGCGAATTAAGCGATTGAATTATTGGACGTAAACGATACCCAACAATTTACATATTACAAATTCTCCACTTTGTTCTGCATCACATACATGCAAATGCATTCATTATCACCTCTGATTATGGCCACAGTTATCCTCACTTTAATTAACTCTTTATTTTCCAACAAACAATTAAAAATCTGCAATTTAACAAAATTACAGGAGACTTTAAAAATTATCTCAGATTTTTTGATTCAAACTATTGTTATTCTAAATAAATAAATCAAAATTTATAAAAGAAATAAATATTGAGATTAATTTCCTTGGATACAAAATTGTTTAACTATCATTATTGCAAATATAAAAAATCTACGAGGGAGAGACAAATTATCTCCAATTTTGAACTCAAATTACTCGAGTTATTATCGTTGTTTTGTTTTTTAATCTGTAGATAAAAAAAAATATTCGCTATTATACAATTATTTGGCCTTTTATGCGAATCCGGTTTTTATGACCTTCGCCTATCGAAAGGATGCACAGTAGAGAAATTGTGCACGAGAGAACGCTCTAATCTGACAATATACACGATATGAGAAGGGGGCAGGGGGGGGGGGGGGTAAAAGTTGCGCTCGCAGTTAACTTCCGGGTTCTCGAAGGGTAATTGCTCGTTCGCAAATCACGCCGTACGGATAAACGCTGACGAATGAGAATCTTGGAAACTCCAATGATATGGAAAATAATAACTGCGAATATTTCCTATCATTTAATACGGATTTTTTTTTTCTAAACACAATTAATAATCGTTTTTTTTTCTTTTTTTTTTTTTTTTTTCCGAGTGAGGTTATCACGTTTAGGTGGGCGTTCGCATTTACGCAAAACGTTTTTCGGTCTGATTACGCAGTGGGCGTAAATAACTATTAATCTTAGCGTGTCTTGATTATTATTCTGCTTTTAATCAGTGAATAACATAATTTTTTGCGTGTCCTGATTACTATTCTGTTTTCAATCAATGAATAAAATAATTTTTGCGCCTCTCGATCATTATTCTTCTGCATTTGTTCGATAAATAAAAAATGATGGAAAATGGGTGAATTAACGGACAGCAGCATTGTCTATGCAGGTTGGGCAGAAATGACAATTTTTTGGGATAAGTCGATACCTTGACAAAAAATAGAAAAAATTCGAATTAGTTTTTACCTCTATAAGTACAGCCGCATAATAATAATAGTACATTCAAAATAAGCCTTCGAAAAATATTTCGCAATGAATAAAAAAAATTTACAATAAATTTCAACATATCATTAGAAGAAGAAAAAAAAGATTTGCCTCAGAATTTCACAAGAAATTTCCCTAAAAAACCTCTCCCAAGACGCCCGAATTCATATTTGCGAAAACGTTAGAAAAAAAAAACAAAAAAAATCATGTACAATTTGAAAAAAAGAGCACCGAGTTCGCGCAGAAACTGCTGTGCGTCAGTGCGATTGGGTGTAGGGATCGGTGATGATGTTTGACCCTGAAATTCGATCGACGTATCGTATAGGTAGCGAGATTGAGATAACTCAAGCGAGTGTAGCAGAGTGTCACGATAGTTGAAACGATCGGGTCTGGTAGGATGTGAATTGACGGCGTCCGTTCAGCGCCGAACCGCAGTAAGCCCCGTTGTTTAGCCGTACAGTAGAAGAGCAGCGGCGGGGCGGCAGTTACCGCCTCTGCTTCTTCCTCTCCGCACCATCCCGGCGCGTATCTACGTAATGACACGCTTTGTGAAAAATTGCCCGTCAACCAGAGAGAACGTTCGCGTGTCTCGTCTCTCCACGGCATTCACTGTTTCGATCAGTATTCACGAGTGCACGAGCACTCTCATTCTCGGCTCGTAGAATGGCCATTTGCTCGACGGATGATCGTCACTCTTCTAGGAAACCTAAACGATGCTTTCTGTTTTTCATTTTTTACTTTCCTCTCTCTTCATTTGTTGTGTCTGCTAGTTAATTTTATTTTAATTTATTCCCATTATATTAACGGAGAGATTTTTTTTCCTGCCTATATATATTTTTCAGCGATAGCCTAATTTTTTTTTTTTCACCTAGTGACCTTTTTTTCGGCTTACTGGACTGTCATTATTATTCCAGATTCTTTTTTTTTTTTTAAAGAAAAGAAAATTACGATTTTGGGGTTTATTTATTAATGAATTTATAATATTGTGGGAAAAAATTTAGTTGGTGATCGTCGTTAATTTTGCAGAAATTAGTTTGGGTTACGTTTTTTTTTTTTTCTGTGCTTATCGGAATATATTTTAGACATAGCTTTAATTTTTTTTTAATAAAAAAAATTCTTTTTAATGAAAAAATTTGTGTTTTGGAATTTTTAAAAATATAGCTATTTTTCTCATTAACGCATTGTTAATGTTGTGCTAAAAATGTTAGTTGTTGATCGCGATCGCCTTTGCAGTCCTTACTTTGGGTTACTTTAGTCAGAAAGGTACGTGGCACTCCATAATGGACAGGAAGTGGCCACCGACCATGACCGGAGTCCCAGAACGGTTCCCATTGTTTTCCCAGTCTTTTTGCCCTGAATTTTTCGTTGCCGCGGAAGAACGATTTTTTCTTTTTCTGTACGTAAAGTTATAAAACCAGAAATTAACAGGAACGATAAGATTCTTATCAGTGCATATTTGACAATAATCGTATTCAAATAGAACTGTTAAAAAAATAAACTAATTTGCAATTTATAAATTAAGAATTCCAATAAAACCATTTTTCCAATTTTTTGGTCTAATTTTGAATTTTCGGAGATTAGATAAATGTTTGTTAACATATTTTTTGTAATAATGAAGTAATTAATTTTTTCGAGTACCTACAATTTATTTTCGAATAAATCGCAATTTTTGCCCATTTTTCTTGTTAATAAATTTAGCAACTTTTACGCGATCAATTTTTTTTGTAAAGACCTGTATCCACGCGAAACGACGACCACAACGACCACACCAAAAGGATAAGACTGGTTCTTACGCGTGCCAGTTTTCTTCCTCTCCTCGTCTTTTAATCGTCTTCTCTGTCGTCCGGCATATACCAGAAATCTTGTCCTTAATAGTCTCGAGGCTCTTGATACAAAATGGCCACTGTGCAATAGTAACCGTAGATTGTTCTTAACGGGACTTTGTTGATTAAAGAAAAATTCGGAAATAAAAATAAAAAAAATATCATAGATCCGTTTTTTTGGTTGTAAATAAACATTGTTACAAATAATGAGTTACAAAAAAATAATGGAAATATATGTAGATTTTCTTTATTCATTAAAATATCATATCTCACTTGATTAATTTTCTAAATATTCAGAAATACATAAAACAAAAAAGTTGTCATAAAGTGAAAAGATAATTGCAACCAATTAAAATTATTCTTCAGCAACTTTTGAAGGAGCCTGTACACGAATTGCCAAATTAAAAAATCATGTAATTGATTGACTTTATTCTTGCAAAAAAATTTATTTCCCTATCTACAATTTCCAAAAAAAAACAAATTCTCATACTTGAAAAAAATAAATTAAAAAAATTCATAAAGTCGTCACAAAACAAAAAGACAAAATTGCAGGTAGACAAAAATCGTTCTTCAGCAACGATTTTTGAAGGAGCCCGTAGCCGGATTGACAGTGAGTGGTATCGTTCTCTGTGTACTCCAGAGTGAAAAGTGGAGGTGGAGGTGCGGGAGCGTGCGATACCACGAGGTTCTCGATCGCGCCGAGCGGTGGTGGCTGGTACCGCCATCCTCGAAGAGAGCCACGCGCGTTCGTCCGTTCTCCCCCGAATATCGTTGCTTTCCGCAACTCCCAGAGCTTCGAACAACACGATCTCTGCTCCTACGTTTATGGTACCGTCGTTGCTGTGTCACTCGAGCTGGCCAGTAGTGATTTGAGTCCTCACCGTGCAACATCATCAACACAAACAATAACAAATAAAAATAAACGTTTTCTCAAGTGTTTCAATTAATTTATTGTATTTCTTTCAAAATTAAAAACAATAAATAAGTAAATGAATATATAAATGAAAAAATAAATAAATAATAGTTTATTTTATTTAAAGTCTAATTTAAAAAATGACATTAAAGTGAATCAGTGGAACGATTAGAAAGTGAGTCTTCGTTTTCACACGCTCTCATTTATCTTCTGTTCTTTTCCTTTTTTTGTTGTTATTATTAATTCTCCACACATTCCGTGGGGAATACAACAGCAAGTCACTTCGGTACGCATCCGTGAACACGCTAAACGTCGTCACTAAGATCACCCGACTCGCGGAGTTGTATACAAATGAATCTGAATGCTTCTTAGCATGTTGACACACGGAGAGTTGGCGAGCTGCTGTCACAGATTTATAACGATAACCACTACATGAAAAAAGACCTAGCTGCTTAGAGGCTGGAAATTCTCGCGTGAAAGGAAACTTAATGCCGGGTTATATCAATGCGAGCCGAGGCCCGTTGTCTGCGAGGCGCTATTCGCTATGAAATCTCCCGGGTAAAAGCTTTCGTGGGGCCTGGGCAAACCATTTATTCACCATTCCCTCCGACATGGTTACTTCAGGATTGTTATTCAGTCTTACATATATATATATATATATTTTTTTTTTTTTTGCAAAATTGACAAAATTAATTTAAAGTCAATCGAAAGTTTTTGTGACATTGATAAAATATTTTTGGCCAGAAATGTCAACAGAAACTAAAAAAATATATATATCGAGACTATCGATTTTCTATCTTTCGACATTTAATTATAAATGTAATGCGTTAAAAATTCTAATTCATTTCTTGGCTATGTATGAATTTAAAAATTGATATTATTTTAATTGTGATTGAAATTGAGAATATCGATATAACAATAATGCTGAAAAGTTTTTTTAGCATTCGTCAAAATTATTATTTTATTTGCGGAATAATTGCGATTTATTTTGAATAATGATAACGTAAAAATTTTAGACCATTATCTTCATCAAATGAAGCGGATTACAGTTAATTTTTGTTTCACAAAAAATAACTTCACTCATTTTTATTCATCCATCAATTGCAGTGAAAAAAATATTTTTTTTTTGCAAGAGGTAAAAAAAGGCTAAACTGCTTGTCGAGTTTATCATGAGATCTTGAGTCTCGCCGACAATCATTATTTCGCCGGTCAAAGAGCATCAAAGTGACTCGGTACGTAGCGGTAAAGTTTTTGTGATTGTCTGAGATCCGCTGCATCGAGGTCGGCTCGTGAGTTTTGTGCCACATGCTGTTTCTGCTAAATACGAACTAACAGGCGGCGATTCTCGGCGAGGAGTGAAAAAAACAAAATGTATATCGAAAAATCGTCAATGCCAGTTTCGTTCGCGGAAGCTTAACCCGGTTCAGCTTCTTAGTCAACTCTCGCGATGCAAGATCGCGACTCCCGTCGAGGTTATCTGTTTATTTTTGTTTTATGTTTTGTTTGTTTGTTTTTTTTTGTTCTAATGGATATTCCCGGTGACGCATCGTCAGCCGCCAAACCAAAACAAAATAGTTTCGATCAATATGAAAACCGGTTTTGTACGAAAACATTTCGCTTACGCAAGAGCGCTCGGTGAATTCTCGGATATCTTCGCACAATAAACTATTTCTTTCCTCATCACGAAATTAATTTTTTTGCCGAATTATTTTTGTTTGTTATTTTAAAATCGGTTTATTATACGGGCGAGTTGAAAAATCGGGATTTTCGGATTTCTTCTGAATCCAGAATCCATAATAAAAATATGTGAGAATTTTTTGAATTAATTATAGCTAATTAATCGATAATAAAAATTCGGAGTGACAAAATACCGAATTATTTATTGGATGAGGGAGACAAATTTTATTTGTTGGACAATCTTTTTTTTATAACTTATTTATCAATGACTTTTACGTATTAATATTGTGATTCAAACATTTTTATCTCCGAATTTTAAAAACTTCGTGTTTTTGCTTCCTCAGGAAGCTTTTTTGCGTGTAGTCAATTTTTGTGTTTTTTTTTCCGGTTTTAAATAATGACACGTTTACGAATGACGTTAATTTGTGAGAATTTAGTAATTATATGTTTAGTTTGAAGTCTGAAGTTTATTAAAAATTAGACGAAGGTTATTCAGGTTCAAAAGTCAATATAACCTTAATTACTCCGGTAACCTTTTGGCCGTGTCATTAACCTCAACAAGGCTCCAGAGGACGTCTCTGGAGTCTCGAAGTATTCGCCCCAGGCAATCGACCGTCGAGGAAACGGTTCGACGAGCTCTCGCCTCTCGCGGACCAACATAAACGCATTTTTCCAACGGATGCGGTCGATTAGAAAATCGGCGATAGCCCCGCGCGTCGACTCGCACTTTCACCGCCGTCGCACGACTCGATAACCTCGCATTTCGAGATTATCCGACGCTTCCGAGAATCTTGGAGAGTGAACCAAATGAAATTAATGGGAATTTCATCTAATTAAGCCAGTCATTCATTGGAAAACTCAGTTTATTACCGAGACGTTCAATATCGGGCGCCATGTTTAAAAGGAAAAACCAAAGATTCACGAGCTCCGCCGAGTCACGACGAACTGCAGACAGAATTGCAGAATTCACAGAGTAACGATTCTTCTATCCAAATTTTAAAGTAAAAGCAAGCAATTTTCATAGTCTATTACACTTCAATCTAAATTCAAATTTTTTTTATTATTAATGTCATTATTTTTCAATGATACCTACAATTTTCTTTTTTTTTTCCTAATTTCGAAATTTTCGTACTGCACATTTTTTCACCAAATTTTATGCAACATATAATTTGTTCAATAATCCATGAACTTTATTCTATATAAAAAGAATAAACATATTTTTATTTAAAAAATGACTGCAAAAAAATTAAGCGTGTGCAGTGCAAAAATAAAATATTTCAAATTCGACACATTTTGTGTGTGTCCAATAATTTTTTTTTTCTTGTTCACGCGATTGGTACATGATACACGAAGAGTTTAGCGATCGTTAGGAGGGGATGAATTATCATTTTCCCGTTGGTAGGCACCAAGGTCGAGTTTAGAAGAGTTTACATCGAGAGTGACGCTCGAGACGATCTCGGTGAGCTGAAGAGGGAGAAGGAGGAGGCTTGTTTCGTTACGCGCGTCGACTCACTTTTAGCCGCACACGTATATGTATATTCTTCAGCCTTTGGGTCTAACTATACCTACCACTCACTTTTTCTATCTTTCTATCTCTTTCTATCGCGCCCAAGAATCGTTATAAACCAGTTTCCATATACGAATGAGTTCAGTTCATGCACGCTGCCGGTTATTCTCCTGTTATCATCGTAAGAGCCTCTCGAGTCCTCGATAGCCTGTACATTCAACCCTGATTCTCTGTTAAATTGCACCTTTGTCACAATTACCTTATAACGCGTGTCTCCCTTCAAGGTCACGCACTTTTTATCACCTCACATTCGAATTTTTCCTTTCCCATAAAACAAATCGTGTTTTCATTTTTTTCAATTACTGAAAAACCCAAAATGTTCAGAAAAGTTGTTTAGAAAAAATGTTGACACACTTTTCATCGCAATCTAAATTTTGCCTTCTCATTTAAAAAAAACCTTGTTTTTATTTCAGTTTTTTGACTATGCATTTTTTCGGAATTCCTTTTAATTCCGTAGCGAAAGTACCTTAATTCTACAATTGTACCTTAAATGCCCCACTCAAATATTCAGTAGTGTTGATTTGATTAAAAATAATTTTCCAAAAAAAATCCCCCAAAACCTACCGCAACTAAGCCCACAATCAATTCCACAAAAAATATTAAATTTTCTCAAAAACTTGATTTAACAAAAAATCTAACAATTTCAAATCCCAATTATAAGCGAGCGAATAAAAAATAACTCCCAAAACCTCAAAGCAGAAATGTAGAGTCAAATAATCTAAAGTAAATAACGATTTCACGGGTCGATCGAATTAACGTCAATACTAATTGCTCCAAGTGGCTCGTCGGTTGCTAATGGAGGTTGTAAAAGTGACGACGAGTCTTTCAGGGAGGAGTACACAGTTTCACCTTGAAGGTTATGTAACCAAGTTCTAAAGAGTGGTGTATATATATATATATATGTACATGAACATACAACATATATTTTAAAAAACACACACACACACAAGTATGTGACATATATGCATTACGAGTTAGATGTCGAATGTGCATAAACAGTGCATACAAAGAGTCGTTCTCATCGATCAGTATCGAGATGCAATGGCGTCACGCTATTGGCTCGTCGCGCGCTCACCTCGAGATTCCAGGGATCAAATAAACGCTGAATACATTGTTATAATTATGCGCCGAGTGTTCAAGGTCATCGCTGCCAATGAACCATTATTTTCCCCACGCTAGATTTTCAACCCACTGATCCAAATACGCGGTGTTCCCAATAATCGAGATCATCCTAATTGGCAAGCGAAAGTTATTGGCGCTACGCTCGATAATGAGCCAATGGCACGTACTTCGGCATCCTCGGCTCATCCCGACGAATAAATTAATTATTCACGACACGATTGTCGCGCCTAACTTTGCATCCTAATCATTCGAGGTTCGCCTCTTCTGTTATACGCACATTCCACTTATAAATGGAACGGTGATAAGGATAACAAACAAACGGTACACGTGAACGAGAGGTTAGCAGTGTTTGACGATCACGAAGTGAACGTGGCGAGTATCGAACGGAAAAAAAAAATTCAGCAGAACGAGGATGAGTCGTTTGAATATTCATGCTAATTCTTTTTTTCCTTTTTTTGCGCTCTAATGCACGGTTTTAATGCATCGGCGCAGTAAATGTGCACGTGATGCTGAGGAATGCAACGGGCAATATTGTCGGTGGATGTACGCATTAAAAGTGCCAATCGGTGAATAATTGGCGGCCACGAGATGATCGGTAAACGATTATTGGCTTTCCGGGAAACGCTGGAAAATAATTTGGATAATTAATTCTACTTATTTTCGAGATATATTGGGCGGACAATTTTCATTTTTTTTAAAATTATTTTTTAAAATTATAAATATTACCTTATCCAAAAGTTGGAGGTTTTATTATTTGACGATATTAATTTCGTTGTTGTGGTGTTTTGAGAGCCAATATTTGATTGCTATATTATATTTTTGCTGTATCTTTGATCCTGACAATAATCATTAACAATATATATTTATGATCATAAACTTTATTTCATCGTCAAGGAGTTGGCTTGAACCAATAGTAATCAACAGCCAATATTTAGCCGTTATCAATATTATTCAAAAGCCAATATTTGGCTGTTATCAGTATTTGCATCTCTCTCTTTTTATTCTCTCATTTATTATTGGGAGGAAAAATACAACGTTCGCAATTATGTCATTATGTTTTTAATTCAGTAGTCAAATATTGGCTTCGTAGAAAAAATTTCAAAAATATTTATGTGACACTCGACGCTGTAATAATAATTTTTTCTTGCACGTGCCTCTTACGCACAGGTCACAAAGTGCAACGTTGCATTTTCTTTTGTTTTCCTGTTTTTTCTTTCCGTAATTTACGTGACGCTTTTACGCTCTCGAGTCACGTAGCAATGATTTTCGTGCTTTTGTCGGGTATTTAGGAATTCATTTGGCAAAACAACTGGCAAACGTTTTACGACGACTTTGTCGCGTCGTATCGTTCATCTCCTTTCGAAATATTTGCCCGCGTATTTGCAACACTCTCACGGTGACGAGTAAAACTTACCGACTCTAACACACCTACTCGAAAGGTTAGTGCACCTTTCGTCGAGGAAGTGACATTTGCGATGCACTCTCAGATTGTCTAGACACTAAGCGTGACTTCGGGACTTTGACTCGCTGATAATGTAACGTTTTGCGATTTTCAATATTTAAATCACTCGACCTAGATAATCTGGAAATTAAAATAAATAGCGACGCTGCGAAAGTGGCCGATTTTTTTTTTTTTTTAGAAACACGATTTTTCCCTTAATGTTAAAATATTCGGAAAGTCTGGATAAATAAATAAATAATATTCATGCGTAGAAAGTTATCCTGCAAAATCGAGGTACCGATTTTGAGGTCGGTTATAATTGTTTAAAAAAATGTTGCGGCCTAAGATTTTTTTTTCAGTCGCGAAATTTTTTGTAAATTTAACAAATTTTCAATTAAAAAAAATTTACTAATTAAATTTTGACACATTAACATGAAGATTGCAATAATTTTTATATTGACATTTTTTTTTTTTTTAATTGAGAAATATTTCATTCCTGTTCTGATTTGCATATAGTTACAGTTTGTAAAGTTAATTATTGGCAAACGTTGATACAACAATAGCAGCGGTAAAATTGGTGTGCGGGTAGAGAAGTACAATTGGAGATCGCTTTTTAGTGTCGTTGGTACGACTCCACAAACTAACCCAACCCACACGCGTCGACCTCTTTGCCGGACTTGCGTTTCTGCGTGTACGTGGGAGGAATAGGAAGTCGAGCATTAAAACCAAACCTCCGCAACGAGATATCTCACGAAGTGAGTTCTCACTCGGTTTCGTCGGTTTCTCGTGTCCACACGCGGTTTTTAAATTTAATTTATGCCCACTTTCGTTACCCCGAGAAGGTCAGTAACCTTTAAGAAACCTCACGTACAATTTTATACGTTTTACACTGTTGCCGGATGGCCCAAAAAAGATCCCCAGATCAATTTTACAGATTTGAATAACATATTATTGTCTACATGTGTTAAATGATTAATATTGTCCACTTTTTCTGCAAAATTTGTGCAAATTCACCATAAATTATTTGAAATGTCATGAAATATTAATTCCCGCTTTTTCTTATTAAATTTACTTCCCATAGAAAGTGAGATTCGCAATTGTAACGATTTCAATTAGTGAAATTAATGTAAATAATTTTATAAAATAAATCTTCCACCGAAAATCAATTTTTAAATAATACTTTATTTGCTTAATTTGCCTATTTTATTAGTTGCGAATTAATGTTGAGATTAAACAGAATATATTTCGGAAATTTTGCATACCACGCGATCCGATTTTTATTTATTTGCAACAAATTATCAAAACTATTTAAAAAAAATTTTTTGAAACATAGAAGGCCATTGAATGACAGGGAGAAAATCCTAGGAAAATTTCCGCTGTTCAGTCGGGAATAAAAAAATCCCTGTGCAAAAAAATTATTCAAAAAACAGAATCGAATGGTGGAAAATCGTTAGACACCCGGTGTATTGAACGGCGCTCTCACTATCGAGCTGCACAGACTGGCTCAGTGACGTGCAGCATGGAATGAACGAGCGAGTGAGCGTCGAGCGCGTAGCAGATCGTCCGCTCTGCTCTCTGTCATTATTTTCAAATGGGAAAATTTATGATCTCTGAAAAATATGGCGAAGTGGGACGAGCTAGATTTCTCGTCTCGAATCACTTCCACTGCCAGCGAGATTATTTATGAAACTATAGAGATCGAGTTTTATTATGCATTCCGAGTCTAGGAACATTTTTTCTTTTTCTCTTTTTTTCTCTTCACCTCGGCAAAAAGTTTTACGGCATCTCCGCCTTCCTCGAATTTGCGTATCGTTTTCCAATAAAAGCAGGGAATTTTTGTCGCCGATGACAAATTTCAAGGTGGCTCAGTTTTTTAATTTTTATTTATTTTTTTATTTTTTTCAAATTGAAAAGAGGCTTTTTTGTCGGTAGGTAAATTGTAAATGAGGACTCGTGAACTTGACTTTTAGATATTTTCATTTTTTTGTTATTGTTACTGAAACTCTAATAATCTAGTCATTTTATGCCGATTTTTTTTTCCTTGACGTTAATTATTGAATTTTAAGAATTTGGTAATTTTATGTCCATTTTCCTATGAGTTACCAAACTGTTAAGGTAAAAATAAATCCTACGATTTTTATTTTTTCTTCATATCAACATTTTTTCCTTGATTTAATTGTTGAGTCTTAATGATTTAGTGATTTAATGCCAATTCCCCTAGGAAGTCGGGAACGAGTAAGAAAAAAATAAGACTATTGTCGTTGCGGATATAAAAAGAATTGTTCTTACCGCAGTCACGCATAGAAAGTACCTTCCGCCACAGGGAAATCTATACAAATGCGTGAGCTCGTGGCGAACCCGGTAGAAAGTGAGTCGCGGCATACCATGAGAAAGAAAGAAAAAGATAAATAGAAATAGAATTGCGCGTCTGGGAGCGACAGAAATAGGAAATGCATGAGCTACTTTTAGCCGCTCACAACGATCTTCCTACCAAGTAACATGTCCTGTACTTGCAATCTTAATCTAGATCTCGTATTATAATAATTCATGTTAAATTAGTACGAATTTACATAATTTTCCATAAATTCATTCAAACATTAATAAAACTTAATTTTTTTAACGAGTTATTTACCATTCCATAGAATTTAACAACACCAAAAAATAATATAATTTTTGTCATCGATAAAAAAATTCATAAAAAAAAATACCACTGACATTTTCTACCAAAGAGATTTTTTATTTTTTACTCCGTTTTTAAAAATATTTTCTGTTGTAGGATTTTGGGAAAATAATTTATTGGCCAATAGATTAGTAATAGGGTTATAAATGTGCTGACTGAATCACATTTTGTCTAGTTCGGTGGCTGCAGGATGCGGAGTACGTAAGCGAGATGAAAGAAAACGTGATAGGACGATTGAAATGAACGGTAATGCCACGGAGTGGACGTTATCGGCTTGACCCACTATTGGGCGTTTCAGAATCACTTAAAGGCTATTCACTCGTCGTCGTCTCGGTAAACGCATGAAAGGCTAGTGGAATTATTAGAGGCCTGACTAAAGAAAGGGACAGATCTATATCTGGGGTCTCCCCCCCCCCCCCCCCCCCCCCCCCGCCAAACGGCCAATAAATACTGGGCTATTCGCTTCGCGAATTAGAAAATCGTCCTCTTAACTCACAATTTCCTCGCAAATTGTTACGTCTGTTTATCCAATGTTTATTACACGTTATTATTATTAAATAATATCTGCAATGAACTGAATGAAGAAATTCATTTATTTTCAGACCATTTCTGGAGCCAATTGTAAAATAAGGCAGCAATAATGAGGAACTCGACGCTTCTCAAATGGGCCCAAAATTCGACAAACAACAAAAATCAACAATCAAGCAAAAATGGAGGTTCGTTCAGCAGATATATAATGTTTTTTTCAATTAAATATTGATTGGTTTTATGTGTACGTTTTGAAGGTGGGTGTTGTACTCGTAACTTAAGTCAACTTTTGTCTCGATTGTCACAGGAACAAATAGAAACTGGATACACCCACCGGACGCGCTACAGAAAGGCCACATCGCCTACCTAGTCAAGGTAATGTATCCTGTCACACTTATTTTCATTCCCTCACTCGCCGTTTGTCATTTTTATTTTTGTGAGAAATCTTTCGAGGAAATAATTTTCTTGTATTGTCTCGAATTTCACCGTTTTTATATTGGTATTTAAAATTTTGTTCAGTTTTTTTTTTCGGAAAAGAAATTTTATCGAGTTCAGCGAACGAAAATGCACCATGCAGAATTTTTCCCGATTTTTTCCGTGTCACCAGACCGATGAAAGTTAATATTGGCTCAATATTGGCAGTTTTTCGCTGCTTCCCAAGTCTTTGCATCGTTTAAAAATAGAGCTCAGTCTAACATGAAATTGAACCTATAGCCATTATCAAGATAGAAATAAGAAAATAAAATTGGCAAAATATTGGCCACTTATTGGCTATATTTTTTTTGCGAAACAAAAGTTTGTATCGCATTTCAAAATCTCTATAATATCGCGGCAAATGAATATGGAACATCCAATTGACAAAAATGAATATTGGCTCGATATTGGTTGCACGTCAATGATTAAAATGTCTTTCCATCGTACACAACACGAGTAAAGTTAAATCGAAGTCACCGATGAGGGATAAAAGCGAAATCACGAGTTTTTAATTTGTTTTCTCCACAATTGGCTGAATATTGGCCGCTATCGTTTTCGGCACACCCTCATCGAGTTTGGTATCGTTTCCATGTATTTTTTCCCGTTGATTATGATTATCTCTATTATTTACCATTGCAAATATCAGATACTCGACGCACAGTCAAAATGCCATCAACGATGGCAACAATTTTTTTCTCTAGAATTAAACTAGAATTTTTAGCACTGCATTAAAGACATAAAAGGGAAACGCATTTGGTGAATGTGTGGAGAACGTGACTCTTGGTCAAAGTCCACGCGCGATGGATCGTCCCGGTACACGATTTCATCATCGCGTATATGTATACAGAACGAAACTGCCGATGCTGCAGCGGGCAGCATCTCTGTGATAAAACGCATGGCGCCAGGAATTCCGAATGACGCAGTTACAAAAAAAAATGAAAAACTTCAGCTACACTGTCGATTTTTCTTCTCGTTCATTCGCTTGTAATGAGACGATAAAACGTAGCTGAATAAGCATCGGAAATTAGAAATTCGCCAGATCGTTGCGAAAACTTCCGAAACAAAAACATTCTGCGCCTTGTTGTTTATCGTAAAAGTTTGCGAAATCTTTGTGGAAACGCTCGGCTATTTCTATCGTGAATTTTCATGCCTCAAGACCTCGACGTCAGGCTATTGAGACTTGCAACAACGATAAATAATTCAATAGACTTGAAAAAAAAAAAACAGTTCTGTATATATATACGCGTATGTATAGAAATAAGAATTATTTCTTCATTTCTATCCGAATAGAGAATCCAATTAAAACCATTACGGTGGAATCGCGGTTTTATGGTGTAACGGGACATCGCGGATGAATGGCGAAAAAGTCACTCCATTTCCCAGGCGTATAACACAAATTAATAAGGAGACGAAGAAAAATAAATAACAATCGCAGAAGAAGAAATTCCATTCTTTAATTAGAAGACAAGGATAATTGAGCTGGGAAAGTCGTGACCTGAAAAAAAAAATTGTGTTTCTCCTAAGAGCATGCCACAAAAAATAATAAATAAAAATTACCCTCAGCTAATTAATACGCACAATAATTAGCCTTACTTATCAAATGTGTGGCGCGATTATTCTTATTGCAATTACTTTTTTTTTTATCCAGTACTTGGGCAGTACCGAAGTCGATCAGTCCAAAGGCATCGAGATCGTTAAGGATGCGATATGCAAGCTCAAGTTCACGCAACAATTGCGCAAGAGCGAGGGAACCAAAACTCCGAAGGTCGAGCTAACGATAAGCATAGATGGTGTGGCGATACAGGAACCAAAAACGAAGACAACTCCAAAGGTTATTTGATTCACTGAGAAATAATAATCAAAATCAAAGCTGTTGAAGTTTGCATCGTCAAAATGCTGGCAATTTAATCGACTGAAAAATTCAAAAATACCTTGCCAAAATAATAAACAAAATCAAAGATGTTGAAATTTGCCTCGTTAGAATGTATTTTGGCAATTATTAAAAAACGAATAATTTTTATTATCATTATTCGTGCGATTAATAATAATTTGAAGGTATCGTTATCGCAAGTCGAAACGTCGTATTTAACAAAAATGATATTTCGTTGCATTTTAACGATAAAAACTTCAACAATATTAAAGTCAAGCAAATAGTAATGAAATTGTTGTTTCATAAGAGACGTTTAATCGTTTTTTTTTTTTTTTTTCTAAATATTTTAGCGTATTTTGCATCAATATCCGCTGCATAGAATTTCTTACTGCGCGGACGACAAGGGCGAGAAAAAGTTCTTCAGTTTCATAGCAAAGGAGGAGGACGCCGAGAGGCACACGTGTTTCGTATTCGTTAGCGACAAACTCGCCGAAGAAATAACGTTGACCATTGGTCAAGCGTTCGGTCTCGCTTATAGACGATTTCTCGAGACGTCGGGCAAGGACCTCGAGGCTCAACGGCGGTGCATGGTTTTGCAACAAAAAATCTGGCGATTGGAACACGAGAATAACGTTTTTAGACAGAGGCTGCAGGATATATCAGCGATAAAGGGATCGGTAAGTTTATCAGTTCTCTCATCAAAATATCATGTAAACCATAAATCATTGAATAATACAAGTTGTCCTTATTTTTCACCATATTTGGATTGATAAAAATCTTAATTGTAATGGATGAAACAATACTTTTCGGAAAAACAAAAAACAATAGCGAGATCAAAACCCGGCAAAATGTAAATTATTAAGATAATTTAACAGAAAATTTACTTTTTTAGGCCGACGTCTCGTCTTATCTGACGCAGCACAATTTGCCGGACATTCTCCACGTGCCCGAAAGTGCTACTACACCCTCGGAGTCGACACTGGAAGATGCGCCACGATTGAACGGTACGGCGAGCAAATCGACCGGCAAAAACGGAAATGATACGAACGGAAATTCCAATGGGTCGCCGCAGCCACCGCCGGTTCCACCGAGATCGTTCGAAAAGTCCTTTGACGACGATTTTATGGGGTAATTATTAATCTCCCAAGAATACCTTCCTTCCAGGACTGAAAATAGAAAAAACACAATAAAAAAAAATTGTACTTCATTTATTTAGAAAAGAACCTACACCAACGCCGACAGTCGGTACGAAACTCGAAGGCTTACTCATGGACGAGTTTGAGGAAGATTTCAATCCTCGCGCTTACGAAAGCACTTCCAATGGCTTTGGAAGTCACTCGTCGAGCGGTTCGCTACCCATGACCAATGGACAAGCTACGGCAGGAACTTTCTTCCCGCAAACTAATGGATCCATGAGTTCTCCGCCGCTTCGTAAGTTTTTATTGATAATTTACAATTACACCATAGATTAATTTTGCTTCAAATTTGTATAATAAAGTAAATATACGACTTTATGCATAAAAACTTTGACTATCGGGAACATCGCATTTGCGAATAAATTTTGATAAACGTCACTTGATTTTTAGTGGCTCCGCCGCCAAAAGCCAAGGACTCGAGGCGCCAGAATGGATTGAAGGAAGATCTATTCGGCAGCGTACCGTTCAATCCTCCAACTCCGGCAATTGGAACGACCACGAGTTCGTCAATAACGACTATGAACATCATGAAGAACGACTTTGACGATCCCTTCGAAATGGGAGAGTTTGAGGCTACGACACCAATATCCAATCCCAGTCAACAGGAACTTGAGAACGCAATCGGTTTGCTGGACAAACGGCTTCTCGAAATGAAGGTTAATACTCGAAAATTTTTTTATTCAATAGAATTTCACCTTTTATGCAATAGCAACGATAGGGAATTGCAAATTTCATAAAAAGTGTCTGAAAAAAAAAAAAAAAATCATTTCGCAGTGTCATGTTAATTAAAGAATCGATTTTATAAAAAATCTTTAATTATTTTTGATAACTTCAGGATGGCTTCATTCAATACATTTTCACGTTTCATACAATAGCAATAACAGGGAATTAGTAATTTCATAAAAAGTATCTGGAAGAAAATCATTTCGCACTTTCATTCTAATTTGAAAATAGATTTTCTCAAATATTTTGCTTTATTTTTGACAATTTCAGGATGGCTTCAGCAGAGGCCTGTCCATGGGCACTGATGATTTTTCTCTGGAGAGTCTGGACCCTCTGAGAAACTGAAATCAACGAGTCGCGAACAAAATAACTAAAAAAGAAACGAAAAGATAACGTGAAATGCGGTAACGAGTTTCAAGATGTTGAAACTGTCCAGTGAGTCGCGCGCAGTCCGAACTTCCGAAGTGTCGACAACGCGCAGCAACCAAAATTAGTCAATTATCTCATTAATAATCGCAATTAAAATGGGCGCTTCTCTGTCGGTGAAAGGAGGTATAAATGAATCTCGAGACGAGCGCGTATCAATAACGGAAGATAAATAAGTACAGATCTTTTGTAATTTTAAGAGAGAATGGGCGATAAAGCTTAGGAAATAACGATATGCTTCCGTCGTCTTCCCATGATGAACAAAAAAAAAAAAAACAAAACATTTTTATCATTCACCGCTTCTGCCTTACAAATTCCATGGTTAAAATGTAATGGATCGCTTTATTCGCGGAGAGGATAAAATATATTTTTTACATTCCCAGCGCACAGAAAAAAAAACAAAAGATATCTTTTTCCTTCTATGTCGTAACCAGATCTGAATTTATCGATTTCACGATCGTCGGTGCAATCGACGATTCGACCCGGTAATAATAACAATCGTGTAAATAATGGAATTTCGGTTAACGTTATTGTTGCTCTATTTTTTAAGTATTATTTTCCTTCACACTCTTAGAAATTAAAAACAAGAAATACATATCTAGTAACGATTTCGGCCATTCGAGAATCTGCAGGCTTTATTATTATTATTATTATTATTGCTATTATTATTATTAATATTATTATTATTATTAATAATCACGCATGAAGATAGAATTTAAAAAATTCGAGATTCCTAACGCGCGATAAACGTTCGATAATTATGTAAATATATATAAGAACAAAAAAATCGATTTATTATATATACATTTATATTAATAATAATATTATATTCTATTAATTATTATCATTGTTGTTTTATTGTTTAAGGATTTTATTCGCCAAGAATATACAGTTATTCACGTACGTAAAAAATTCTTGGCTTCGTATTGATTTTTTTACTCCTTTTATAAGTAAAATATTTTTACCTTAGATAGGAAAAAAATGACACAAACTTTCGAAGAAATAGGCTTTGAAAAAGCAGGGCTTCATTGATTTTTTTAAAACAAGAAACTATTTTATAAGTACTGCAGATTTTGAAAAAAAAAACGAATATTTAAAGAATTCGGAGCATTTAATTGAGTAAAACAGCGAAAAACATCGGAACGTACATTTAATAAAAAGACAATCGTCGCTACAAATTCTGTGAGTGTCATGTGAATATTTTGTAGATCTAACGTTAAAATTAGCTGTGAGAGTTTTTTTTTACGTCATGGCTCAGAAATTTGGAACAATTGTATATTTTTTTCTTTCACTTTTCGTCATTACTTCAAGCAAAAACGTAGGCGAGGAATTTAGTATCCCCAATTTTTCTGATTTGGGAGAAATTTCAATCAGTGGCTCGCCAATTTCTACGATTACCGCTATAGGCCTAAACAGACAAGATGTTGGCGAAATTTCTCCTACGCTTGCGACGAAAGATGAACTTTCGTCGTTATCTTATGAACAGAATGTCAGAAAAGAAATTTTGGAGGACGTTGAAAATCTCAATCTTTACATGAAGATGATAGCTGAAGAATTGGCCAATGACGTGAGTGTAAATTATAAATCGCATCTTTATTTATTGAATATCAGGAAAATATTCGATTAATAATTTTATCAGGGTGTCGTTATCGTCCAAGCTGTCAAAACGAATAACTTCATAGAACCACAAAACGATGCAGTCATCAACGATGACAAAGAAGAGTCAGCAACTTCACTTGAGGTTTTTTCAACAGGCCCTAAATCGTCACCAAATGTCAATTACTTGCATGGCATGAAAGCTGCCAAGCCGCCGATGTGTAAAAAACTTGAAACTAAATTTCCAAAACCACGAAAAGCTGCTTGAAAATACCACATGTATTTTCAAAAACTTTCCTGAAATTTGAAGAACCAAATTATTTAATTCGCACATCCGTAGAAAACTGAGAAATAGTCAAAAAACATCTTGACGATATTATATATATCGGAATATAGAAGAGTAAAAAAAATAAAATAAAAATGTACTCAATATACGTTTTTCGTAAAATATCTATGAGCAATTGCCCAAAACTGCTATAATTATTAACCTCTCCATAACAGCAGAAACGTGATTCGACTTAAATCATTTTTGAAAAAATCGATTGCTTTCACCAAAATACTCATTCAATAATTACAACCTAAAACCTCCATCAAATTTAATCCACATTGAAAAAGCCCGCGCGATTCCTGCGCTCCCCGAGGCTGCCCGAAGTTCTCCGAAGGGGCGTTCGGTTCTGCGACGGCTGCACGGGGCTGCCCCACCTCGCGACTTTGACCCCCAAAATCTCAGCGAATATAAGGTCAAATGGATCGCCAATAGGCTCAAATTAATCCGCTTATTTGACACGTTCGATCGCTCATAAAATATTTGACCAAACATTCACTCAATCTTCCACAATCTGCGAATTCCCTTTTCAAAGATGGCCGCCGTTGACTCCTTCAAACCGAGAAAACGAGTGAACGCGCCGAATCGAGGCCTGAAAATTGTTTGTTCTCGATGGATTCGACCCTCGATATCTCTGAACAATCGATAGATATATATCGCTGCGATAAAATCTCGAAAACAAGCTTCAATTGACTTCGATAATTGCAAATGGTTGGTTAATAACAGATGATTGAGCGCGTTCCGCTAGGGGGGCAAAGCGCGAGGCTCTCCGACCTGGGCTACTCAGCGCAATAAGGGTTTTATCTGTCAAAAGTAAAGCGAGGTGCGAGTGCCTCGATTTACAGGCGTCGGCAACGCCGGCAGACCCTCGGCTTCCGTTCACGACGATATCTTAACGCTCTGCGTAAACGTTCAGTGTCCTTATCGTAGTTTCTGCGCTGTTTAACCCGCAGAACTTAGTGTTGACTTGGCGAAGGAAAAGGAAAACAACAGGGTGTCCTCAACCGTTAACCAGTGAAACTCAAAACTACCCCTAAGAGCTTCGCTATTAATTTTCCTCTCAGCGAAAGCTCAAACCGACACTTTTGTGTCTGACTTTGAAAGGGGATTAAAAACATTTTCACTCCGCCTATCTCATCCCCTAAATATTATGTGATCGTCCTACTGTAACATCGAACGAAAAACAAACAGTGCAACAAGGGATAACTATTTTTTGTAATTAGCAGTGTGTGTGATAAAGGAAGAAAAAATAAAAATAAACAATGTGGAAAGCAGAACGGGATCTATTGTGTCTCGTCCTCGTGACCACGCTGACTGTAACTACTCTCGTTTCGGCAGGTAAACAACAGATCTTTTATTCGCATAACACAATTTATTTATGATGAATACTTTTTTTTTTTTTTAATTTGTGTACCGAATGGGAAAAATTGAAATTGGTGAAAAAAACATATACGACGTTTATGCAACAATGCGACGTTCATATAGATAATATTTATTGGCCTTCTCGAATTTCGACAAATAAACAACATTTTTAGCATTCATAATAATTTTCAGAATTTTATTTCACTGCATATATTGCATGAGAAAAAAAATAACAATAAAATAAAACGAACTCGAGCGTTTTGCAAAAATGCGCAATTTTCAGTAAATTTTATTGGCATCATTTTCGCAGGTAAACAATAATTTTCTCATCCACAATAATGCAAAATTACATTTCGCTGAACAATTTTTCTCATGCATGAAAAAAAAGAAGAAATAAAAATACAAACTCGACGTTTTCACAACAACCGCGCAACTGTAGATAAATATTATCCACCTCCCTTCGTTTCAGCAGAACAAAAGTTTTTGCTCGTTCGTAACAATGCAAAATTGAATTTTGTCGAGTAATTTTTTTCGTTCGTTCATCGAGCGAAATAAAAAAATGTATAACTTTGCAAAAATACAAACTTCATGTTTGTGGAACAATGAGCTATTGTTGCAGATTAATTTCATTCGCCTCCCTCTTGTGGCTCGATGTCAGTCTATATTAATGTCGTAAAATTTTCCGCTATCGCTTAGCGAGCGTCCGCGTTCGATTTCACAACTGCGTCGCTAATGTGTCTAAGCTTATGTATCTGTGGCAAAATATATACGCACATACATAGCAACGGCGGTGCGAAAACAGATTACACCGAGCTTTCGGTTTATTGTCGAGTCTGGCTCATTTTTTTTTTGCCCAACGAGAAAATTTTATTGACTCAATGTTTTCCGTCACTAATCATTCATTGACTCTGCTGGTTAATGAAAAATATCGAAAATGCGATAAAATGGGAAGAAAATAAAATATGCGCTCGAAGAATGCATTAAAAACTCTGATGCTACTGTCGAGTCGCGCTTATCTATGATAAGAGCCTTTTTATCTCTGGAAAAAGCTATTTAACATTTTTATGCTTCCGGTCATTATGCTCTTTATTATTTTTGTCTGTATGTGAATTTTTAAATATATATTTTTAATGGATTCTTTCTATTATGCACTTAAAGCGATAGTTTATAATCTCTGTACATTTTTTTCTACTTTCCATAATTTTTTTTCGTGCTATGCTATGTTTGTTAATGGTTCCTGTATTTTTAGATAATAAATTGATCCGATCTAATTTGATTATATTGGAGTGAATTACGATCATAAATTATGCATTTAATCGTAATTTCGTGATTTATGAGCATATTTTTCATAACTATGTGATTTTTTTTCACTGTTCATTATAAATGCAATTTTATTGACTTTTATATCGATTATCACTATCTATCGATTGATAATTGCAGTATTTTATGAAAATTGAGAAAATTGAAATGCGAAAATGGATTATTAAAAAATCCTTTTGCCGAATATTTTTGCAGTTATTTTAACTCGTAGTTTCATTTATTGATTCGAATGTCTTCGAGTCGAAATAGAAATTTGTATTGAACCTAGTGCGTGATAAATCAATCTAATCTAATCTAACAGTGTTCAAAGAAAATTTGATAGCCTTGCAACTATCAATTGAAACGATTCTGCACGATGCTTATTCCGTTCTCTTATACGATATTATTCGTCCACATTTTCTATAATTCCGTCTACTGATTGTTCATAAACTTTTTCCCAAACAAAAATAAAAATGTAAAAAATTTCAATGACCATTTCTCTTGAATTCCTATACAATTGATAGTTCAATATTGATCGACTGGTCGAAAAAATTTCATCAAAAATTTTTCAAAAATTCAAATAACTTTCTCACTTGAAAAATCAAAAAAAAAATCAGGAAGCAAAAAATTATTATGGAAAGGCTGTTATATGAAAAATATCAAATTCGGAGCACGGAAAATATGTTTTTCTGAACCTATCGAAAATGTTTGAAATTTCTGCTGAGCTACGCTACGAAGTGTGACGAGGATGGTGAAAAGTTCCGATTGCCGCCAATTGAGCACTTTGGTGTGCGAGAGTCTGCAGCTAACGAGATTGGCTCGTCCGTTCCCCCTCCCCCCAACTGCCCTTCACCGCCCTTTTTCAAGCACAAGGGACAATCGTCCACTTCCGTTTAAGACGATGTGTGTACCGAGTCGCAACGAGTGCGAGTGAGAGGGAGCGATTTCAGTGGAGGGAGAGAAAACGAGACAAGCGTGGACCGCTTCGTATTAACGCAGCCTCCGAGCTGTCGGAGAAGAAATCTTTTTGTCCTCGTCAACAACTCGAATTATGTTGACCCGTTAGTTTTCATCAATAGTAACTACAAGTTCTATCATCTTAATTGCAACTTGTTCTCTCACAAATACATTTTAAATTGAATGGACCGAAATTTTTTTTCTCCGATCACTTTCAAAAAATGGTTCAATAAAATTGATTGATTTTTTACTGAAAAATAAAATGATATCTTAATCATATTCATCTTAATTAATTTTTTTTTCTATATATATGTTTTTGCAAATGAAAAATCAATGATATATATCAACATTACAATTGTTCACTTTTTTTTTTAGTTCTGACAGTTTTAACATTTTACGTCGTTATTTTTATCTTGTAGTATTTTGCGTCACGCGATCTCGAAGGACATCTCTTTTCTGCACGAATTTCGTACTTTTTCCATTTAAATATTTAGCTATTAATTATAAAGTGAAATATAACGTACATATTGCGTTTACTTGAATTTATTTAATTAAGATCCAATAATGTCCCTGAATAAACATTGAAATAGTTCAAAAATAAAATGTCGACGACAGTAAATTTGGGAATGCGTTTTTTTTTAAATCTGTAATAATGATAAGCGATGAATTAGGATTAAAAAAAAGTGTTTCACGTGATCAAACAAAATATTTACATCACTGAAACGCCTACGTTAGAGCTGAATATAGATTTTTCTTTGAAGAAACGTCTGAGTGCTCTCATTGTTCGTGCCAATGATTCATTCGACGTATTTACAGTAGCACAGAACGATATTACGCGTAATTAACGCAAAACAAACGGAAGTCTTTGTATCGTTCAAGAAGATTTTATTTTCTTTCTAATTGAAGTGGTAACCCTTTGTTGTTAACCTGGATTTGCTTGATTATAATTTTTTTTTTCACTGCGCACATTAAAAAGCTTTTTTTTCTTCTTAAAATTAAAAAAAAGTCATTTCATTAATGTCTTGTATTTGTTTTAAACTATTTTTTATCTCTAATGTAAAAAAAAATAATAATACCAATTTGGAGCATTTTAATTGAGACAAGTACAAAATTATTGTGACAATATTTTATGACTTTCCAAATATTACAAATTTATTTGCATACTTTTATTTTAAATATGAATTAAGAGATGATTTTTAGCAGTCACGATTTTCGTGATTTCAATTGCTGCCATTACAGGAATAAAAATTACACTCGTTGAACCGTTATTCTATTTATAGCCAATCAAATCGATGACGGGATCTCCGTGACGCATACTGAAAACTATTTCCCCGAAGCACTCGCAGTATGCAAATTTTCGGAAAATGCAATAAAATTTACGTACGCTACTTTCCGTCATTCAATTATTCATGTAAATATATCAAACTCAGTCACGTGAACGAAGAAAATATGAAATGACTTTTTGTTTTTCATTATTTGATCAAGGCTTTCGCTGCCAGCCAAGATATGTTGAAAATATGTTGGATATATGAATCATAACACAGTTATGATTCATCGGCGATCGGATTAAAGTCGATAGACTCGTAGATCAACTTGACTCAATGAATCATTTCCCAACATATTATCATTTAATTTGCTTCTTACGATAATTATTTATTGAATGGGAATGGAAGTACAAAAAAATTAGAGCAAATTAGGATTCAATTTGGAATTTGAATTTTTCTTTTTCAACAAATTATTTTAAAAAATTGATAAAAAATTTGATTTGTGTGTTGTGATCAAATTTAATTCACATCTAATATCTATTATCAAATAAGCACAGTTTTTGTATCGGAACTCAAATCAACGATTCTGTAGATTCATTTACAAATTTGCCTTTTTAAAACCATTTTGTTTTATTTGCAGTGGAGGAAGGAGGCATATTGTTACGGGGTTGCGATCCAGAAGACGTGAGCAATCCATGTGGGAACACCGGAAGATGCGTCGAAGATGCGGACACGAAAAAATTCGTGTGCATGTGTTTGAGAAATTATGTACTGGACTTGCCCAGTCAAAAATGTGTCCAAAGACCAACAACGACGGTACCACCGCAACCGGAAACTACAACTGAGAAGCTAAACGGCACATCCGGATCCTCAGGTATAATCAATAATAATAATAATAATAAGATACTTAATTAATTTACTTCCTATCATTTTTCTATTATTCTTTGTTCAAAAGTTACAACCTGAATTGAAATTTGTTCAGGTGAGGACAAATAAACTTTGGAACAACTAATAATATTAAAATCTGGATGAAACAAAATTAACTTTTAATAGAGATTAGCATCCTTGAATTACTTTGTTTTTTTTAGAATCATTTTTAATAATTTAATCACAATTTTTGCTAATTTAAACATCTAATTTTGACGAATTAAATTTTTAATAATTTCAAACATGTTTTCTAATCCCAGTAATTGAATTTACAGGTAGCTCGGTCGCAGTGGGTCTTTTAGTACCGACGTTTCTAATAATTGCCGCGGTATTAGGTTTCTGTGCCGCAAGACGTTACGGGCTGTTGCCATGTCGCAGAAATCTCTACGGTAATGTCCTAGTCACGAGAGACGACGACGACGACGATCCACCGATAGCGTAAGACAGATTTTAGTCTTAATTTGTAATTAAAGAAAAAGAATATTATGATTTCGCATTATTTTATAATTGATCGATTGATTGTTCGTAAAATCCGGTGCGATTAAGGGGAAGGTGGTCTTCTGTTGAGAGGAGGACAAAGTATACAGAAGGTACAGGCCAAATGTTAAGTTAAGAAACGATGTTTTGTATTCCTATGCATAATGAGAGAAAAAAAACAAAAACAAAAACAAAATCACGAAGTTAATTTATAATTTTAAAAATTAATCTTGAGGTGATGTGATGCTCGGTCTGAGCCTCCGGAAGTCGAGAGAAATAGCGTTATTAGTAATAGCGGAGGGGAGTGAGTGAGAACGATAAAAATGTGCATCGCATTGCCTTGATTTAAGGAATATTAATGCATAATTAATTTTAATTGATTGAGATTTAAGTAAGAAACGATTCTAATGGTAACATCGTAAAGATGGTCACGGTGGAGAAAAAGGAGTAACGAAGAGGCCAAATGTAAAGGAGATCACATGCGCGCAATTTGTTGCAATTCTTCAATATTTGTTTTCTTCCACGGCAATTAGCTCGCACGTGATCTCGTGTTATATTGATGTGTAACGCTGCGATAATCGTCGAGAGTCTGTAATATTTATTATATATTGTGTACTCGCCTCACCTGTGCTCTCGGCTAATATAACAATTATTATATATATATATTATTATTATATATCGAGAAGAGAGATAATTTTTCTACATTTCGACGGTAAGGTAATCGGGTCAGTAAACTCTTTCTCAATGTAATTATTATTATTAACAATATTCTTCTACAATATATACACTTATTATATACATACCTATACATATATATGCAGTCACATATATGTGTATTGTATGACGAAGAAATAATGGTGTAAATATAATTGATCTTCTTTGAAAAAAAAACAACAACAACAAAAAAACACAGTCTACACACCATTGTAATATCGATAATTTACAAAGCATAATCTTGCCTGCTATCGTGCATTTTTCGCACACGCAATTATTTGACTGAATAATGTAACTGTTGCTCCTTATCTGTTTTTTTTTTGGAATTTTCAACGAGGCTTACGAGATCTTCGCGGGTCAACGGGAAATCAAGATGGCCGCCGCTGCGAGACAAAATGTCCGCCATGTACATCTTCCTGCTGATTTCGTACGATCTCAAATTATCCAGTTTTGTGAACGCCCGGACAGTAAAACTTTTAGAAGATTCTTTCAAGTTTTTGCACTCAAGTGCCTTCGTATTTGTCGCTAAATTTTTGACTGTTTTACCCTGTAAACTTGTGAAATATGAAGGAAAATCAATGTCGCCACATTGAAGGGTTAAAAAAGTTAATTTGCTCAAACCGAAACATATATTTCCTACAAAATAAGACTAAAGACGTACCACTTCTGCATTTAAAGGTTCACCCCGTGAATATGCATGTTTTCTTCGCAATTCATTTTTCATTCTCAAGCAATAGAAACTTCCGAGGTCAAATAAAAAATTTCACGTCGACTGGAAAAAGTTAATCAGGCAAAATTATTAATTTTGTGTTCAAAATGAAATGTACCTGCGATTGCATTTTCAAGTTAATCATGAATATGATCTAAATATATTTTTGTTGTGTGATTCTTGTGCTGCCGAGATATAGATAATCTTCTTATTTTACCTTTTTGTTGTTAAGTAAACTGAATAAAATTCAGCAAATTTATTCTTAAGTAATAATCTTGTTAATTATGAGAAATACCGAGGAAAAAGTTGTGTTTTTCAGAAAACTTGCTGACGATTGCGATTGCGACTTGGCGCAATTTCTTTTGAGGAGTTTGCTATGCAGTTTCTCCATTTGACTATCCGGGCGTAATTCTAGGTCTGTTTTTTTTAATTAAGCTCTGTGATGTATGTTACGTTACGATAATTCAACTGTTATTGATATTGATTAAGCTCAACGATGTTATTTTAACGTACTATCGAGAACTGTGCAATTTATTGCTCATATTTCCTTCCTTCTTACCTCCAACTCTGCACATACACACGTTAAAGAAATAATAATAATAATAAATAAATAATAGGAATAAAGGAAAACACAATTTGTAAGGAAAGTAAAATTTTTAAATAATAAAACGATGAGTTTGGCGATATTTGCTCAAACGCTAATTTGTAACGCATTCCTCGAAGGCTGCAGGACAAATATATAAAGGAGTGAGGATAAATAAATAAAAAATCGTTTGTTTTACATCATCGTATTTATTCGTTTACTTTTTTCAATCGTATAGTTATTATCGACTTACATAATTTACAAAAAAAAATAATAATAATAAAAATACAATAGTTTAGGACGTACTCGGAGGACAGTTACGCGCTCGGTGATCTCCGAGCCTCATCTGATTACATTCAATAGCGATTACGTCATTTTTTAATAAAATTAAGTACATAATTTTGGCCCTTCGTCACAGACACAGCGCAACCGATCGATTCGCGTTGTGAGCGCAATTAATCAACGAGCATTAATAATTTAATCACGAGCAATAGATAGAGGAAAGAATAATGTTAATTTATGTTTCGTTTTTTCTTCGTTTTTTTTTTTTTTTTTTTCTTTGAGACAAGACCACGTTCCGTACTTTATTTACAAGTTTATTGTCCGCCACGAGAAAGCGAGGAAAGATTCGCCTCGAGCAGCGGTTTCTTCATTTTATCTCTCTTCTTCTTTTTTTCTTCAACACTTTTATCAAGTTAATCTACGTGAAAATCCAGCAATAGGGAAGAAATCCGACAGTTGAACGGTGGCTCAATTCACCATTCACAAAATAAAGAGAAAGACATAGAAAATAGTCAAAGGAACCCTGGTGAAAATATTTGTTACAATTTTTCTGTCCTTATAAAAATTTTCATAAAATTTCAAAGTTTTACCTGATTTTTTTTTCTGATATTTGCAGATTATCTCCTAATGTCTCTGCATTATTTATTTTCATTGTATCGAATTATATAATTCTGATATTCGCAAAAATTTCACGTATTTCGTGACAAAAAATCGGATAAAACGAATGATTTTCAGCGGAGCATTTTCACCAGAAGGAATTCCTTGAAGAGCAATCTTTCTCCAGTTTTTTTTCGCTGACATTCATCATCAGCATAATTGAGAAGATGATCGCTAAGGATGATCATCTCAATATCATCATCTTCATCAATTAAATGTCTGATTAATAGCCCGTATAATCGTGCCAAGGTCCTCTCTGATGTCTGTACTGTGGTCCAGTAACATGCACAGCCTCGGGCGTCCTGAAGTACTGTACGGATCTGGACCTCTCGTTATTATTGCCACTTCCAATATCGGCCAGCGGTAAAAATTGTGGGCTGGGAACAAAGGCCTTTTGCTGTTGTTGGGCTTGGTTCTGTTGATTGTAAGGCCTCGATACTTTGTAGCTATTCTCGGTGGACTGAAGCACAGCGTCTCTTCCCAATTGCCGATGAATCGGCAAAACAAAACCGCTCGGCAAGTTGCCCTCTTGATTGCTGAACGCCGGAGTCAGAGCCTCGTTCAATGTCACGTCATATTCGCTCTCAGGAATATCCTGAAGACGATGATGGGTCACGACTTCGTTGATTATCTGTTTGTTGGTGGCGGAATTGCCGGTCGGTCCTGTGGGAAAATCTCGATCGTTGTTTTCGTTCGCATAGGTGTCGCTGTAGTAGCCAGAATTTTCGGTGACCGGTACCCGAGCCTTTTGCCGATTTTGCGAACCGGAATTGTTATCCGATTCATGGCGAACGTCTCCTCTTTGTCCTTGTCGAAATTCGTCGCTGTTCCACTTCAATACCGATTTATCACGATCGTTAGACGTTTCCTCTTGATTTCTGGCTCTTCCTGCAGAAACGGGCCTCGAGATACCCGAATTATCATCTTTTTTCGCAGTCTGCACGTTCTCCGGAATTTCGTCGTTTGGTCTCCTGCCGATCGTCCTTATTTCTTCCTGATTTCTCCCTCTGTTTACGCCGGTATTTCTCGAAACCCCGGAATTATTGTCATTCTTCGATGACTGTACTTCTTCGTTCTCTTGAACAGGTCTGCGGACGTTGGGCCTCGTTAAGACTCCTTCGTACTCGTCCGATCTGGTTTTCTGGCTGACGTCAGGTTGAATTATTTTGTAGGCGTCGTAAGAGGACTTGTCGTCATTCGAAATTGGACTCCTCGAGTTTTCCTGATTGTCGGAATTGCGGTAGGCGTCTGAGTGACTGGGACCGCTTCGGACTTGTCCGGAGCGGTTAGATTGGGTTTCCTCCTTTCTCGAAGCCTCGGGAGCTTTAGATCCTACGGGCGATAGTCCGCGTGGGTTTGGATTACCTCCTCGGGATGGCAAAAATGGCCGTTTTACGACCCTGACCGTTGTTCTCGGAGGCGGAGGAGGCGGGGCTGGCTGATATTCCGGTTCATCGTAGTACTCGTCCGAAGAATATTCTTCCGGCTCGTTTCGGACCTTTTCGGACGCCCCCGACGGTTTTTCGTGATGTTTAGCGATCGCTTCTTTCGGTGATTGTTGTTTACCGATTTCTGGGCTCTCGGTGTGCGAATGATGCACGTTTTCCACGGGACTTTGGCGAACAGATTGAATTTCCGGTTTGGAAGTCGTTCGAACAGGTGAATTGTGGAAATCCTGCCGATTTCCGTTTCTGAATGGTCTGTCGGGACGATCGGCAGAGTTGTGGGAAGAAATTGAGTCTTTTTGAGGTTCCGTTGAGGTCGTAGGTGGCGCCACACTCGTTCTGTCGTATATGTTGGGGCGTTTTGTGGTTTCAGAAATTTCCGGAGGTTCTTTAGATTTTGGTACCGATCTTGGAGTGTCGTCTCTGTCGCGATCGCGACCTCCGAGAGGTCGCTCGGATTCTCCATATCTCGCACTGTTGACGCGTTCCTTCGGCCGATCCAAAGATCGGTCCCTTCCTCTTTCCGGTCCTCGCTCGTAATAACGCTCGCGATTTCGTTCCGGATGTTTTCTCGGTCTCACGATATCCTCGTCGTCACCGCGAATGCGCTCGGGATGTTTTCTCGGTCTGATGTCGTCGTCGTCACCGCGAATGCGCTCCGGATGTTTTCTCGGCCTGACGTCCTCCTCGTCGTCACGATATCGTGATCTAAAAATTTCGAAGGGTCGATAGACATATATAAATAATTGTATTTGATCAGATTTTTTCCATCATTTTCCATTGAAGCTTGACTTGTTACTGGAGATGATATCGAGTTTTTTAAATCTACTGTCTTCACATTAAGAATAAAAACATCAATCGTTCGATCGATTTCTGCCAACCGATTCTAAGAACATGTCATAAAATACAACCAGTCAGTTTTCAATGGATCTTCTTATTTCAGCGATTTATTCGATCTGAGCTGTGACGATATGTGTGTAGTGTGTGTTTTTATCGTGAGGAAGTAGAATAGAGCAGAGAGAAGAAATATTTGAGTATGGCTTATGGATGTGATTGATGGAGGGTTAGTGAGCGGATGAGATGGGTAAAGATATGGGTATAGGATCATTGTGTCGTGTCTACGTTACCTTACCTGAAGGGCCTATCACGATCCCTCTCCCTCGGGTTTTCGTAGAAATCTCGGAATCCCGGTCGTCTTCGATTTACCGGACGACGTGGTCTAACTTCTTCAATCTCGTCTTCGTAGTAATCGTCTTCGGCGGCAATTTCGGCTGGCCGTCTGCGTGACTCTCCTTTAGAGGAATAACAAAAAAAAAAATGGGTATGAATATGTAAAAATCGGCAAAGATCGGTAAAAATTTATTCATTTGTTAATTCAGAGAAATCGGCAAAAATCGGTATGGAAAAATCGTCCGCCAACGTGTGCGACGTGATTAAATAATAATTACCAGTGTTAGGAGAGGCGGAAGTGGCTTTGTAGGCGAATTTGTCTTGTTCGGCAAGTGGTACCGGTCTACGAATTTTCGGAGGTGCACGTGGCCTTGCGTATACCGACGAAGGTGGCGCGGCAGGTTTCACGAGAACTTCCGGGCTCCCCGCGGAAGAAGCCGGTCCTGCTGCGATTGGCTCATCCTCGTAATCATCTCTGACACTGCAATCGGTATTGTACACTCGTTAATGACAGCTAATTCGAAATCTATATCGACATGCAACCATTTTCAGCAAATCCTGCGAGTAAAATGGCTTTTAAAAAAGATTAATGGAATCCCAAGGTTCCCTACCCCTTATCACTATAGCGACGATCATCCACGTCTCTGATTCTAGAGTCCAATGATTTCTTGTCATCAAGCTCTTCAGGGTCTCTGCTCCTGATTGGCACATCCTGGTCCCTGCTCCTAATTGGCCCATCCTGGTCCCTGCTCCTAATTGGCCCATCCTGGTCCCTGCTCCTAATTGGCCCATCCTGGTCCCTGCTCCTGATTGGCACATCCTGGTCCCTGCTCCTAATCGGCCCATCCTGATCCCTGTTGCGATTTCTGGGCTCATCATCAACTGGTTCTCTGAGAGCAGTGGCTCTCGGTGGATCCCTGCGATTATTCCTCGAAGGGAATCTCTCCCTAGGGCTCAAAGGAGGCACTTCCCTGTCATCCTTGAGGGGTCTTTCGGAATCCCTGAGCGGATGATCAGGATCTCTGGTCCTGGGAAGGTCCCTGTCCCTGTAGTCTCGATCCCTGAAGTCCCGATCCCTTTCACGATCTCTTCTCGGATACTTTCGGTCCTCGTAGTCGTAATCGTCCCTGCGGTCGTATCCTCGAGGTCGAGTCCTCTCGTAACCCGCTTCGTCCTCATAATAATCATCGTCGTAGTAATCATAAGCCGGACGTCTTCTGAAACCAGGACGTCTTCCTCCCGACAAGCGTCCAGGACGTCGTCCTTGTGGAGGTGGTGGCAATGTCGTCGTCGTCGTTGTCGAAGTCGTCGACGTCGACGTCGTGGTCGTTTCCGCAGCTTTGTAAAGTGCGTCATTTCTGTGCCAATACTTTTTCGAATTGGCACAATCGACTTCGGACGCAAAGTGACATATAAATGTCTTCTGATCGAAGGCCGTAAAATTTGCGCAGAGAAAGTCGAATCGGGTGCCGAAGAGACAGTGGTGATACACCTGAAGACAGAAAGAGAGAGAGAACATTTTCGTATGAATAATAATCTCTTGGATATCATGATTTCTAACGAAAAAAAAAAAATCAACTTTCTTCAGCAATGGAAATATACTTGGAGAAATTTGTATAAAATCTTTTTTCTCAATCACTCTGAAGAGGAAAAGTAATTTAAATAAAGGGGTAAATGACATTTATTAATTTCTGTGCCTGGTGTTATATGAAAAATATATATAACCTCGTAAAAATTTGCAGTGGACGAAAATGTATCATTTTTTTAGTCAATGTTAGGATTTTTTTAATAACAATTTTTATGCTTGGAAAAAAAATGAAAAAAAAAAAAATTGGTTTGAATGAAAATTGTAAGAGCTTGAAAATAAAAACTGGTGTTCCTTCTCAAAGAAACTCCAGCTGTGGGCTGCACGACGAGAGACTGTTAGCTTTCACACACCCGGTGAACGACGGGTAATTGCTCTCCTCCTAGTCGTTGTCCATCAGACGAGGCACAGTCTTTTCCTTCGTGAATCGTTTAATATAGTGTCTACTATAATGTGCATACCATATGAAATATCGTACATGAAGTATGGTAAGTGAGCTATTAATAAATTAGTGTTAAATAGTCATTGCATTGGTCAATGACTACTTACCTCCAAATATAGACACACTATTGTCCACAATTGTAATTTTTTGTAAATCACTTTAATTACGTTAATTATATTTTCATACTTTTTTTCATTTTAACAAAAACTTCAATTTCATTATAGAAAGTACATCCGGTGAATCAACACATCCAAGTTTCAAAAAAAAAAAAAAAAACGTTGCAAAAAGTCGATAATAAATTTTATTAGGTTTGAAAAATGTCTATTTAATTATCCTGAAACTTCAGTATAAAATATTATTTCTTATAAAAAATATTCGAGTTCCACGTGATTCTAAATGTTGAAAAAAATTCAAAAGGGTTAAAATTATTAGTAATGACATTGGCATTATTATTATTATTATTATTGAAATTTTTCATTGGCCATGAAGTACTAAAATTATAATTAAATAAATTTTTTCATTGTGATTATGTGCGCGTTACATGCTGAAGACTGACCCCTAACGGCCACTGAAGAAAAAAAATCGTGGGGTACTCGCATTACAAGTGCTAGAAGTGTTGGTGTTCGCTATATCTCGATGTTTAATCTCGAATCATTCAGAGCGAGTCGTCCTTACGTCGAGAGCGAACGGCCGCTCGTTCCGCGTACGATATCGCGGTAGATTTTTATACGAGTCCGGTAAGAATACACCGAATGTTATTCCATTGGCCTAAATAACTTGGTCGAGCTCGTATGAGCGCTAAAAAAGTTTCTAATTTTGCAAGGAATGCCACGAATGTTGTAAGCCTCTACGATTTTTAAATAAATATTTGTTGGATAGTGTATATTTATGACTTATCATTCAGCAACAATTATTCGCGGGATTTCTAAAATATGAATAATGATAATTTATGAAAATATCGTGAAAAAATGTATAGAAAAATAATCTAATCCATTGCAAAATCATTATTATTTTTATGTGAATGTATTGAGCATATCTTCTTTTTGAATGCA
This sequence comes from Clistopyga incitator, assembly GCA_947507545.1. NCBI lineage: Eukaryota > Metazoa > Arthropoda > Insecta > Hymenoptera > Ichneumonidae > Clistopyga > Clistopyga incitator. The sequence goes on along the minus strand of OX382179.1, from coordinate 9,051,733 downwards.
ATTATCAAATCATTTTCATGAAACGGTAATAATTAAATAAATTACAACATTAATGTTTGATTCGGAAGGTTGATTTTTTTAATTTGCAAATAAATTTTTATATAATTTTTCTTAAGCGTCATTTTGATAGAAATGGGCTGTGAAAGTTATTTTAATACTCGGTTTCAATGATTTATTTTTCGTTAACGCTTGATAGTCGAGCGAAATTTATTTATGGAAAGTTTAAGATTATAATCGGCTAAAAGATTCGCTTCGCTTGGTCTCTTTTGTTTCCTTTCCCCGGTTTTATCACAGCAGATTTGAGAGATCTTCGCGGGCTTCCGTTTCGCGATGTTTCACCGGATGCCGGTAATCCCCTCTGGCATCTACCAACCCCCTTGGATTCAATGAAAATTTGCATAACAATGGACTACCGATCTTGCCTCGACGAATCGATAATTCACTGCAGAACAGTTCCAGCTAATGATTATCGCAATCGTTACGCTGTCCGATACCATGAAGACCTTTGACTTTACCGATTTCCGGCATAAATAACCTTCTGACAGGAGTCTACCGATTTTCCATGAAAATGAATGGGAAATCTTCAGGCTACCGATTTCATAAAATTGTGAATATGAAAATAATAAAAAATTATTCTAGATTATTGTACATATTTTTCATATAACACCAACAGCTAAAAACGTTAAATACTCGAAAATAAGTATTACCGATCTCTAGACGATTTCTTCCTTTTATCATCCACGATCGTTTGAGCTTATTTCTTTACAGTAATTTCGTTTTCTTTGCTTACCTGACATTTGTGCGGAACACTGGCGTAAAAACCATCGTGCAGTCCATCGCATTTAAAATTAATCTCTTCAGGAATGCTACTGTAAAACGGGTAGTCGCTGAGATTGAAACCGTTGAGCTCGCGCGGTAAATTGGGGTCCCAAATGTAGTCGATTTGGGGGATTCCCGTGAGTGTATGACCCGTGGTTGCGTTCACATCGCTCGATACCGTCGTCGCCTGGAGGGAAAAAAAACAAAGATCGGTATGAAAAAATTTCTCCAATAAATATAGTTATCGATGATTGCACCGTGGAACCTTCGTATTAGGATGCAACTAGGAAGCTGCCATAATGTCAGAGGGAATCGGTTACAGTGATGCCATGCGTTATACAATTATTATTCACTTAGCAACCGATTTGATGACACCGGTTTAGAAATCGTTGAGGTTGCGCAATGCAAGACACTCGCGACGTTCATTATTCGAAGGTGAACCTCTGCGCCGTGTGTTTGATGCACTCTTGACACCGGTAAAAGTTGCCATACCATCCTCTTCATCGCTAGCAATATTTCTTATCTCTGGGCATTTCAAGATTCTGTAGAAATTTGCAACAGAGTATTGCCGATTTTTATTAAATATTTTTCTGCTTCGCAGAAATTGAGTTATTTTGAAAAATCGGTAATTGAAACAATTCGATTTTATATAATATATTTAAATCTATGATGAAAGTCAATTATTTTGAAAAAATCGGCAACTAAACTTCGATTTTTTAAAGTTACGAAAGTACCGCTTTCGTTTACCGATCTGAGCGTAATTTTTTAGCGCCTTTTTTGTATTCGATCGGCAGGAAGATCGGGAAAGTGACGATCGGTTCGCTGAATTAACGCTACATTATGTTTATTTTACAGCGATCTAGTTGAGTAAGAGTTAAGTTTTTGTCTGTCCTCGACTCTACACGCTTTTACGAAGCCGAGCAGTTTGCTTATCATTAAACGCAATCGAGAGATCGTTATACTGCACACATTAAGAAGGCCCGGGAAGGAAAGCGAAAGTATGTCTTCTATCTTCGCGCTGCTTCGGATCGTGAGAAAAAAAAACAATAGCCGATCGTAGCCGATCTCAATGATCTATTACCGATCATCGATCTTCGCGGTTTCGCCGATGAATTTTCTACCACCGTTTTCAATGTACTATGCTTAGCGTTCTATATCTCACGAGTTATTTAACCGATTTTTAAGTTACCGATCAATCGGTATGAATTATAAAATTATTTTCTCTCTTACAGAGGAGTAACCGATTTTTAAATATGGAATATTTCTTCGATCGACGTATTGTAACATCTTAATCACCAATTCATTTCGTAACCCGAGCTACCAGCAGCATTTAAATTCGTATAAAATTATTCAGATGCTCTCGCTTAATGAACCGGTTTTTTAATTTTCGAATAATAAAAATGTTTTTTTTTTCCTGGTATCATAATACTTTCGATCAGAATATTTATGAGCTTCCGTGAATAGCGCTGGTAGTTCCAACAGCGAATACTACAGAATGTCAAGGACCGATCGTAGGAAGCATACCGATTTCTTGAAAAGCCTTGCTCATACGTACGCCAAAGTCGATCGTTTCATATAATTTTGTAAAAATGAATTCTGAGAAAATTCTCGGCGGTCAGTAGCGAAACGAAGGCCTCGCCAATTGGAAGGAAAACAATTAAGGTCAAGGAAATCGATAGACTTAACGATTTTTCTCATTAGTGCCATGTTGTTTTCCTACACACGTTACCTCAATTTCGCCATCCTCGTTCTCAGCGACGTTGGGCTCCTCGGTTGTCGTCGTTGTCGTCGAGGTTGTCGCGATTTTGAATTTGGGCCTTGTGGCCTTAAGGGCCCCGGACACAGCCGTGGCCAATAGGAGTCCTGAAAAAATAAAAACCACATTTTGCATTAATTTTTTTTAAACCGGTATATATGTAATAATATTCAGTGACGCTGAATAATTTAACAGACATCATTGAAATGCATCGGATAATAGAACCATTTGCATTTTTGATATTATTTCTTAGCGACTAAAATTAAATGAAAAAAATTGTTACTTGAAACTTTTTGCAAAGCTTACATATGAGAAAGACAAAATAAACATATAGTCGCGAATTATGTTATTGTTAATGCGAAAAAAAAAAAAAATCATTTTTATTTGCATTTTCACAATTTTATTTGTTACAGTTCTCATATTTATTTCTCGACACTCGCGTTATTAGTCTTCGGTGTTTAGCAGTGCAATGCATTTTCTCGTAGGCGATTTATACAGACAGCCTTGATCCGTTTCTGAACAATCACGCCGACTGAATGCATTCACCTCTTCACACTCGGTTTTCATCACTTCGATATTCACTCCACATCTGTGAATTTTTCTCGTCCGCCGTCTCTCTATTTGTCTTTCTCGTTCGTTCTAAAGATGCAATTGCATCAGATGATCCAAGTTCCCACATTGCCAGCTTCTTCTTTGCACAACAACGCCGACTCTTCTTCGTGATTTTCGCAACTCCACGTGCACCGCTCAAGCTCGTCTTCGACAGCACCTTTTAAGCGTCCAACTATTTCTTTTCTTTTTTCAGCTCGACTCCAAAGTGAACGAAATGAAAGCAGGTGATTTATAGGGACCTTGAACTACTTGAAGCTTTCCATAAATTTATGAGGGCGATTTTAAACAGCAAATTGAAAATTGTTTAAAAAAATGTCACCTTTTCTCACTTCATCGAAAAATTTCGTGCTCATGGTTTTTTTTATTCCAATAAAATAAATGAGGAAGAAAAATTTCGAAAAAAAAAATACTGACTGCATTGGATAAACAAAAATGTTGAAATTTCAAACAGAAGTTTTTTGCGAGAAAAAATAACATCGAAATAGCATTTTATAAAAAATAAAAAATGAATCTAAAAAATAAAAATAGTTTAATTATTTTTTGTTAAGTTGGATAATTATTAAAAAGGAAATAAAAAATACTATTTTGCAGCAACTGTTCATAAACGATAAAGAGAAAATTATAGTTTGCAAAAAAATTGACAAGTATCTGTGAAATAGTAGCTGAGGAAATATTTCTGAGTATCTCAAAAAGGATTTAAGAGAAAAAACTGCTGATCGCATGGGAGCACATAGGTTTTGCAATAACTTAAGCCCACTTATACAACTTCTTCGACATAAGATACCGTTATATATATATATATATATATCTATATTTATATGTATATGCATACAACGCGAAGGATAGTCGAGTGTTGTGCGTTTAATAAAACGACGCCTCGAGACTTTCTATTTCGAAGCCTCGAGGTAATTGTATTTCGGTCGGTTAGCTAGAAGTTAGCTTCGAAATATCCATCAACCACAAAATTGCCAGTACGTGGACATTTTTTTTTTTTTATAACAAATCATCTTTTTTTTACATGTTGTTTCAATCTATTCGGAGCTTTATTATTATTTTTTGTATTATAGGAATGTGACTTAAGCAAAGTCATGAACAATGTGAAATTTTTTTGCTAGGACGTGGAAAAAAAAGATCATTCCTTTTGTCAACATATTGTTTTAATCTATTGACATTTATTATTATTATTACTGCTATTATAAAAATGTGACTGAAACAAAATTGGGTTCACTGTGAATTTTTTTTCCAGGACGTGGAAAATTTCAAAAAAACAAAAAACAAAACATCCCTTTTGATAATATATTGTTTCAATCTATCGATATTCCTATTATTATTATTATTATTATTATTATTATTATTATAGGAATGTGACCTAAACAAAATAGTGTACATTGTGAGAAATTTTTGCTGCTAGTAGGGCGTGTCCGTGCAGATCAGACAGGAATCGTGTCTTGGAAATCCTTCGACAGCCGCAACCCGCGTTCTGTACACGTATTCTCACAAACAAATTGCTTCACCCTGGCCTCGCTCGCCATATTGCGGTGTTCATGCATTTTTTTCCTTTTTTTTATTGTATTTTTCATTCTCTTGCACGCCCGGGGAGTTTGCACAGGTATGGGAAAATTATTCCAGACCGATTCGTACATTCTCCATGCAATGCACTACGGTGAACGAGTCCAGAACTCACGACTTTTCCATTCCAATCTACCACTTAACGACTTATTTATTTATTTCTCGCACTAACGATATCAGGCATTTTTATTAGTTTTTTTCTCTAAACTCAGTTTCAATGATTTTAAAAAAATTGATAATTGTCTTTACATTCTCGTGATTATTAATAAAAAATCCCCATCGATTTTTCCTGAATTTCTGGAATAAAGTTCCCAACAGTTCAGAGAAAATGACATTTTTCTTTGAAATGCAAAAATCAATATTTTTTCGGGGAAAAAATATTTTCTTCGCAAAAATTGTTTTTTTGACACCCAAGAAATTTAAACAAAAATGTGATAAATTTTGATTTTCAAAAATTGGAGATCCTTCAACATTTTTCAGGTTTACGATTACAATTTTTTTATTTTATTTACCATTTTTTAAACTGGATTAATTTTTCTTATTCGGTAAATTATTGATGTATTATTGATAAAGGTTCCTTCACCTTTAGCAGCAGTCGAATAAAAAGATGAAATGTCGCCGGGAGGCGCAAAGAATACCGAGAACAAAGACAATAAGCTGTTTTGTATTCGAGAAAGGTGGGTATCCACGAGACACCTGTGAACGTGGTGCCACGTGTCCAGGAGTCTCAAAGCGGAGAACCGGAGAGGAACAACGTGTCGTGCATTTTACTCGAGGTTTTGGATTTTTTTTTTTCTTTTTTTGTCGTGGCTATTGGTTTGTGAATTTTCGACACGCGTAGAATGTATTCTTGGCCACCACGAAAGAGTGGTTAAAAACCCGGTTCTTTTCCAGGAACTTTAGAGATGGCCATTCAGATAACCGCCGAAGAGTTATCCTCGATCCTCGCTATGCAAAACTCCGACTGCAGTTCGGTGCATTCTGCATTCCTTACCAAATATAGAAACAACCTGGAATGAAAGAAAAAAAAAATCTTACCATACAGCGCTAGTAGCAGCCATCTCCTCTCCCGCATGTTGGCACTTCTGCAACAAAAAAAATTTTTTGTTTAGAAAAAAACCAATTCTTTTGTATTCAATTTGAATAAATTTAGAAGAGATCTCTTTTTTGTGCGATAGAAAAATGGTGACAATGAAAGATTCCACTTTATTTCTCACATGGAATAAAGGCACCAACACTTTGCTTCAAAGAAATAAAATTATAATTAATTTATTCCTGTTTAGTTGGGCAAAAAATGTTTCATTAGAACCATTTTTCCGTCGTTTTTCAACATTCGTTATTATTTTTTTTAACATATAAATATCATAATCATAAAAACCTGTTTCACTTCGGTTCCCAATACAAAATTAGAAATAATTAAGAAGCTCATAATTGTCCTGATTTTAAAAAATTGTTTTTTTTTATTCGTAAAAAAACGTTTCATCACTCGGCGTAAAAGGCAATTTGGTATGAGTGCATTGAAAGAGGTAGAGGTATCCGAGACATTGGGTATCCAATTGGAGTCCGCGAGTACGCGCGCAGTGTTGAATTTAAACGAGCGCGCTACGATAGTTCGAAAGTAGCGGGCGAAGAAAAGAATTCGCATGGGGACCGGCGCTTCCCCCACTCCGGGGCCGCGCGGGCCCAGGCCCAGCGTGGTACCCCCACTCCGAGGGGCCAGTCGCTCGGCTGTTACTGGAGCATGGCTGGCGGAGCTTCGAGCCGGTGGGTCTGTCCGCCAGCGCTATTATAGGGCCCCAACGACGCGGTATAGCGGTGCACGTAGCAGTAAAGCCGCGCCGCGCAGGCATATGGGAGCGGATAGTGGGAACTTTCTCTGTGCTGTCACCACTGCTAACCATATAATGCAAGGATAATGTGGGTGTTATATAAAACGCGCTTGGGTATCACGTAATACCGGGTGTGACTTTGTAGCAGTCGACTATCGGAATTAATATTTAGCCGATAACTCACAAATTTTCTCCCTCCGAAACCGATCAAGAGTTTCACTAATTATTATTATTTTTCGAGTTGAGTTGATTTACCGGAATAATGATTTTTAGGTGAAATTGTTTATGAGGCATTTCGAAATGATAAAATGTTTATTAAAATTTTGTATGATGATTTTTCTGACGATTCTTCATGTTGTCGGAATGAAAAATGGAGTGTCCGAGTTGACGACTGGTTGTTAATTAGACACCATAAATACGGCTTGTCAGTCATGCGGTGGATAGGCTCGTTGAACACAACGAGGATCGTGTCTGATATTGCGAATAAAATAAAAGGAAAGATCTCGAAGGACGGGTTCTCAACACTAGGGGTGGCCTTGCTTCTCGATTTGACCGAAGCTCGTATTGGCTTCCGCGTTCGCAACACTCGGCGACTCTTTTATGCGTATATTTCTGTGTAGCAAAGTACCTTAGCTGCATACTGTATAGTATTAAGTCTCGAGCTCGTGGTGAAAGTAACCTTGCAACGTGCCGCGGGTTACGTTGTGTGCTTGGACTTTGGCCATACGCGAATGATTTTTTTTGTTTGATTTTTCATAAAAATACATTTGAATTGCTTTTCCTGCGATGTATAAGCAATATGCACACTGCACGAGAGTTTATCGCTTGCAAGAACTCGCCAAATAATTACTTCCACTTAACACGACTAATGACAAACATGTTTAGGGAAATACAGTTTTAGTTACAGTTTAGTTTTTGTAGCTACAGAACTCCGTCGCTCACTTCGCGATTTCAAAGTGTCATATTTTGCAAAGCAATCGGTGGAATTAATAACTTGTGGTCCGAAATGAAAGAGGAAAGGTGAATGAAAGTTAAATGTATCGTATTAACGAGAAATATAAGTTGTAATTGTTGTAACGGTAGCGGCTGCGCCGGAGCCACCTACAGAGACGCCATGGAACTACCGATTATCACTTCGTAAATTCAAACAGTCATATCTTGGCAAATAATCGATCGATTTAATCTGTTGTTGTCTCAAATTAAAGAGGAAAAGTGCATATAAATTTATAGCATCGTACCAGTAGTATTAGCCGAGCGGATATTTACACTGTGAGGACCTAAGTGTAGAGGGTTGTCCAAACATCTAATTGACGCATGTACAACGCTCAATAGGTTCTTAGAATATTAAATCCGCTTATGGCACCTGAATATCTCGTTACCTCACGCAACGTAACATTCTCTGTTACGAATGGTGCGAGTTAACGGTCAAGCGTGGACACCGCTAAAGGTCGACGGAAGTCACGATCTTCCAGACCAGTCCTACGCCATCAGACGACCACGAGACTATTGCCGAGGCGTCATCCAAGCCTTTCACCTTTCGACAAACCATAAGGCTAACTTGCGGATACAAATTCCTAATATTTCTACTTATTCATCGTCAAATAGTAAAAATAAAATTAACCAGTTTTCGGCAACCGATTTTTTCTACCGATCCCTCGACATTTCCAAGCAATACTTTTATAACACACAACACGCACCAACACTTGAAATCGATCGGAAGAAATTTCACTTCCGTCATTCTCAAGAAGCATCCACGCGTGTCAGAGAATAATTTTTTTTTACCCTAACGGCAATTGCTGCTTTTGGTTTACCCATCAACAGAAGTCACTTAAGAATAATTTTGTATATCTCGTATAGAGAATTTCGGGAGTTTTTTTCACATATTTTATAATTTATTTATGGCCATTAAAAAAAAAAAGATCTGTGATTGTATAAGGTGAATGTTGTTATGAGTGTGATTTTAATCCGATCCGGTCGTAGCAACTTCGTTGATATACCAGGTGTGTCTTATTGCCAACGTGTAGCCGAGCGTGTCACGCACAATCTCAAGTAGATTATTCCCGCAAAGGTCAGACCGACATATTCAGGAATAAAAAATCGGTGCATAATGTCCGTACATTTTCTAAAATACCAAGTAGATGATCTCAAGTGATGTTTAGTCGACGATTTTTTAACTCTCGCGCAAATAACTGCATTCTATTGATGAAATATCATTTAATACGAGTTAGTGGAATAACCTCGTATAGGTCAGACATATTTTAACCACCTTATACACCAAGTTTTCCTTACTATCCAATCTTTGTTTGGAAGATCAATCTTCGAAACGATCTATAGATCGCAATAATTCCGCACTAAGTAGAAATATATCGATCACGTCAGACACCGATATATATTAATCATCAGCTTCATTGCAACTTCTACGCAAATGCAACTGTTTCAGAACAGTTTTTAATAGATGAAAACCTTTCTAACTATTTAATGCGTTGTTAAGTAGAAAATGCAGTAGTAGGTCAGGCGCGTTTAAAAAAACGAGTGGATAAATGCATGATAACGCTTTTTGTGCATAATTGCGTTAATTGCAAACGTGGGAAAAGATTTGTTTAGTAGACTACTACAAGATAAGGAAAAAAGAACAATGTTGAAGCAATTTTTGAAGAGCCTTTCAAAGTAATTGGCTTAAAGCTACAAATGGTGGAATAATTTCGGAAATGATTATTGCGTCTGAGTGGCTGCTGCGCGTGCAGATCAGACGTTCGTTAAAACACTCTGATGTGTTGTCCGGCGAGCCTGGAGATTATATCCTGATAAAATTTAATGCCGGATGGGTTTCGGTGTCAAGGCGTCATAGGTAAGAGTTTCCGGACTGATGAGCATCACGAAAAATAATCGTCAAGGCTCCGGTGTTACAGGAGCAATGGTGTAACGGAAGTTCGTGTGCTTCTATAAACGAGCACGAGCAAATGAATGAAGAACATAAAAAATTATTTTTCAATGGAAACAGACCTTCCACGTTATAAGGAACTAATTATCGGGCTTTATGGTGCATTGTGCATTGTATTTTCGTTACGTCAAATTACGGGTGCAATGTAACCGACATTTTTAAACTACAAATTCGTGATCGTAAGATTATGCAAGCATTTTTTTTACCGATTGAAAAAAAAAAGGTTCTATGGGAACCAGTAGATGAGCGTTTAAGATAATTTATATTCTAAAAAAATATTGTTAACATATAATCGATGGCTAGTTGCATACACTTTTTTTCCGTTTCTAATGATTCGATTTTTATTGTATCGGTGAAAAAATATTAATTACCGATCAAACTGTGATTAATTGATGTCGACTTTTCGATTTGTACGATTTATTCTTTCTTTTCTTGAGCATATCGATGTATTCCATTCCGATACATTGACCGGTAATTTGTCGAGTTAATGTCCAGCACTTCTTTCTTCTATTCCTGAAGTTACTCATGCAGGTATAATTATTCAGGAGGCAAGCATTCACGACGTTCCGGACTATGTGTAACACGGGCAGCATGGCCGCTTGGGCAGGAAAAAGAAAAAGAAAAAAAGGGGCAGAGAAAGAAAGAGAAATATAAGGAAGAGTTCCTGGCGTCCGGAACATTTTCCCCGCTTGACGACGAGCCCGACGTCGTCCGAGTGTTGCAAAATAAATCGGTATTTATCGAAAGTGAAATCAGTGGCGATATTAATGCGCGAGTCGTCGCGGACCCGCGGCGACCAAATGTTATGCGGTCCGAAACGATAGAATCGTCTGACATACTTTTCTTTGGTAGTTAAACTCACACCACGATTTTTTCGGCGGAGCCCGAGGCAATTCCTATGAGAATGTGAACAAACGAGTCTTTGAACGATTTGAGAGAACTTCGAAGCGGAAACTGCCGAAATCGGCAAAAAAATCGGCACTGAGTTTGCTCAAACTGATATATAAAACCTTCCGGAATCGTTGGTTGCAATTGAAGCTACGCCTGGAAAAAATTAAGACAAAAATCGGCAAGAAAATCGGTTGCAAGGGTGTCCAAAATAATGATGAAGAAAAAATCGACATCAGTTGAATGGAATATGAGGATTTTTCAGTTGGCCCGCTAATACTGACCAGAAAATCGGTATCGAAGTGAAAAAAAAAAAAATTGACAGTGATCAGGAAATCGGTATTAAAATTAACGTTGAACCGGACTGATTGTACACTATTCGCGCGTATACGTTGATCGCTACCAATCAAAATCGGTAATAAACAGTTGAAGAATTTCACAGCAAGAATACATTGCAAAACGATTTTCACAACATACGTCGATATGCTCGACTATAAATTGTAAACTGAAATAAATAGCAATGTATTAAAAGACTTTCGAATTCGAGGACACCTGGGCTGACGTACACGTGTTCTAACGGTATCAACAAGCATCGAAAGTGAACGTGAACGTATTAGAATAGCATTAGGAGAGGCCCGTCGAGCCTCGCAGTTAATTACTATGCGTGATCGTGTCGTGAGAGTTTCCGAGGTTAAAGAAAACCGGTGAGATTTCTCAATTAACTGTCGTCGATCGGTAAGATCGGTACACCGAACGGGCTATAGTCTAAAAATTAAGCGAGAAATAATAATCTTTCCATTACCGATCACCTTAAATCGATTCGTATGGTGTGTTCCAAAGTGCGAACCGATATTCTCTTGGTGAAGAAATTTTTTTTCGAATAATTCTGTAGTTAAAGTCATCGATCGTTAGCGATACAATTAGCTTCAACCAGAATATCGAGGTACCGATTTCGCCGATGAATTTCAGTGAAATTTCCATGCGGAACAAGATCGAGATTGATCGAGTGATACAATAGAGCCTAAGTGGGACAAATCGAAAGTTTTATTCAACGCCAGGACGACGATCGGTGAAGATCGGTATAGAGAAGAAAGAAGTCGTGGCTGTCGCGTGCTCGTGACGCACGTTCGACGTTTCCTTCGTTCTTCTCCTTCGACGAGCGAAAAAATGAACTTGCATGCAAGTTTCTTAATTTCTTTAAATTATTTCCAAGAAGAAAATGATGAGGAGAGAATCTCAGTCAGGTGAGCCAACTCTAAAGACCGTAATCAGCCGGTCGTCTGATGGCTGTGCGGTAATTCTAGAATTCATTACGAAGCCACAGAAACGCTGAAGAATCTCGGTCAAAGGCGCTCGCAAATAGTTTTTGAGATTTTATTACAAACATTTTTAGGACGACTCTCGCGTTGACAGATCGGTAAGCGAACCGATTTTTAAAATTCTTCAACTTCCGCTCTGCGAAACGCTAAATATTTAATTTCTCCTCATTACCCCATATTTACCGACTTCTTATTCAGCTTGCTCGCGCTCGGTGCTCTACGGCTAACGCTCGCTGAGTCTCTCGACCGTATGTCAACTTTCCCGAAGATCGGTCTGTCTCTCGCCGATTTTCTACACTCGCGGCTCAACCACCAATACCGGAGGAAGTCGCCATTAATTTTCATATCGAAACAAGGTTTTTATAACACACTTTGTCATTATCATTATTACACTAACAATTATATAATTACTCAGCCATGATGAAAAGTTACCGATTTCTAACCGATTATTCGACAAATATTCACGTAAAAATATTGAAAAAAATACCACTACCTCAAAAATTAATATCTGTATTAATGTACACTCATGACAACAAATTGCACACAAAATTGCCATTAATTACACCAATCCAAAGTTTCAACAATAAACACCGATTCGACTGCAAAAATAATTCCACGAAGAAAAACACTTTCATATTCACGAAAATACCTCCCGATTGCCTTGACACAAAAAAAAATGTAGAATCGCACGTAACTTATCTTAATCTCTACCAATAGTGGAAGGATGCTTACCTCACTCGCTATGACAGCGACTCCTTCTTTTGGTCTAATCCCTCATGAAGATCCCCGAGAGTTCAACACATGAAAAATGTTCACTTCGACGATCACAAGTAATCACCCGATTTACGAATTCTGCCGAATTAAAATAATAATCGAAAACAATTAAAAAAACCCCACTTCACTTGTATCTATCAATCTCGACGATGAGGAAAAAAAAAAAATCTGCTGTCCGAGCGAGAGACAAAAAAAATCGGCAGTAATAATAACAAAGAGTAAAAATAATGAGAAAAAATTTAAATAAAATAATAAAACCGGAGGATTGGATATTCCACGTCTGGCCGAGCTCGCTCGGTATCTGAACGCGTTCTCCTGGTTGTTTCGCTTCTCGGCTCCCGGCTCGGAGACTCGACGACGGGACCAAGTGGAAAACACCAGTAGAGCTCAGACAGACGTACGAACACGATTGCATTTTAAAATACACACACAATGTTTACGCGGACGTTGTTACAGGGGGAAAAAGTAAATGTGTGGAGGAGCCACAAATACAGAGAAATAAATAAGTCTTGACTTTCTAGCAGTGAGAGGAGAGAAGGATGAAGGTGGAAGGGGAATCCCATAGGCGTACGAAATTTCTTCACTCAGCTTCTCTCACCTTCTTCCTTTTCCTCCTCGAGGCTCGCGACTAGCCCATTGGCGCAGCGAAATTTCTCATCTCCTTTCTCTCACCTCCAATGCTGTTGTCTCTATTATTTCGAGGAGGAAAAAGTGGGGGAGGGAATTGTGCGATTGAGCTATGGTGGATGCAGAGGGAAAGGCACTTCGAGGTACTCGCCTTGGGTTCGCGTGGGCGGATTGTATACACCGGTGGACGTTTCTTCCATGGCGAGTCACCTCTGCAACTGGAATCGAGTGTGGGATGGATGGGACAGGTGTAAAAACGAGTTCTTTCTCCCTCTCGATTGAAGGTCGCGGGATTTAAGTACCTCTGTTGCGAAGGGCTGCGTTTCAACGAGGTTTTGTGAAGAGGGTGAAGATTCTCATTGTTTCGGGTGTCAGTGATTATTTCTTTATTGGGTTTTCTGGATTTTTTTACTTGGGGCTGCGTTCTGCCCTTTAAGGGCGGTTTTTGTACTGTGTTTACTATTTTTTTTAATAGACGTGATCGAGTTAAAAAAATTATTGCTAATATCTGATGATATTTTTTTGGTCCAATGTCTGAAGATTTTCACATCGTTAGTTGTTGAAGAGTTATAAGCATTTTTTAAAATTAAATCTAATTTAATATGGAGAATATAAGTGGTCGAAAATTTTTATAATCGGAATTCGATTATCCGTTATTCATTTGAAAAAACAGTGGAGAATTTTTCGTCTTCTAAAGTATATCGATATAAAAAAAATGAGACAATAATTAATTTTATTCTGTTAAAAAATATATGAAAATATTGTAAAGGGCATAAATATTGTTGATGACTATTTTTTTTAAACCATTTTTTAAATGTTCGATTCTGTGATTGTATTATTTTCATAATTCACCGACGCTGGAATTGGAAAAAGGGTTATTGACCTGTCCTTTCCCCAACTTGTCATTTAAAAATGGCGAGTTGAAAAAAAATCCTGGCATTTGGGATTCGCATTGTTCGATTTTATCGACGAAGAGCATCTGAGCTTAGACCGATTTATTAAAATTCCAAACGCCCACTATAAATACGCTGTTTTTTTAATTATTGTTGAAGAAATCAATTGTCTTCGGTTGCCCAGACGCTTCGACGCGTAGGTCGATGGTCCCCATTGTCTCGATGGATAATCGCATGTGAATGTATAAATCTGTGGGAAAATCGTGAGTAAAGCGATCGGAAACGATCATGTTGACAAGTGTTCGTTAAAGGTCGATTGGGGTGCATGATCTCCTCCCATATACGCCTTAAGAAAATTCCGGGGCGAGGCAAAACGACCATTCTTCGTTGCCAGTTCTTTCACTGGGCCCAACCCAACATAGCCAATAAATATCGCAACGTGACTGCACAACCAACCCTTTTTTCTTGTCATTCGATTGAGCCCAAGGGAAGAAAAAGTTCAAATTATTTTCAACTCTGTCTTCACTGTTATCAAAATAATAAAACCATATTTTCATGCAAATTACATTTTTTAGATTTTTTTCTGTAACTCAGAAAGAAAAACAGCAAAAACAAGAAAACACGTTAAACTTAATTAAAATTGTTAAAAGGGATTTTATCATAAATTATAATATCAAAATATATATATTTTTTTTTCAATAAAATAATCAACTGAATTTTTTTCTGGTAATAATTATCGTTGAATAGTTAAAAAAAAATAGCCCCGAATAATTTTCACAAAGGGGTGTTTTTGAAGGATGAAAGAATAAAAATATATGTTGGACAAAAAAACTTAATTGTTATTACTATTGTTTTCAATATTTTTTATTAACTTGTTGATCATTGTTCCAACCTCTGGCGATGCTTATCTTTCCCAGGTGGCGCCTCCTTAAGGACGACCAGTTCAGCTCTCTTTTCTTCTTTTCTTCTTTTGATACTTGCACGTGGTCTGACCGAGCAAAAGCTGCAGCAACGTTCACCCCACAGCAGTGTCAGAGTTCCAAGCCCCTTCAAGGCTAACGTGCCCCCTCCTGGGATGCCTCGTACGCCTGGGGCCCCCTATGTATTTTTACATCTGGGCCCCACTTCGTTTCTTCAATGTTTTTCCCTCCGGCGAGTAAAGCCTGAAGAAATTGTCATCCTCGATAATTTATAACTGATTTATCGTTCAAGGACAGCGTCTAATATTTTTATGGGCATGAAAAAATTAATTGCAATTTTTTTACAAAAATATTAACCCTTAACTATTAATAATTACGACCTTGAAAATACAATTTTTTTAAATACAGAGAATCAGAAAAAAAGTGAAATAAAAAAAATCTTTTGAGAAAGTAAAAGGGATTTAAAGTAAGAAAAAAAATTGATTCGAGTGAAAAATTCTTACCGATCTTTGGTAAGGATATGCTATTTATTTTGTTTTTCGTATTTGCATTTTGTTCGGGAAGTGAAAAATAATGGTCGGAAAAAATGGTGGATTTCTTTTATTTCGCCGGACGAATTTGTCTCGAAAAATGGAGAATTTATGGTCACAATGCTGAAAGTGTAGCAGTTCGGGCGATTCCGGGGTATCTGAGGGAAGGGATCGGCCGAACGGGCAATCGTCGATCGTGCCGATCCCCGGCCACTCACTTTCTATTGCCCAATCATGCCAAGAAATTGCCAACTTCGTGCTCGACGTCTATTAACCGTGTCCGGTGAGTTTTGTAGATTTCATTCGATCGACATCGGAATTTGCACGATTATTATTGCCGATTTGCCGATTTTTATTGGGCAAAATACTTCCTTTTCGTTTGCAAACGATTTTCGCGAAAAATCGGTTGACGTGACATCTTTTAGAAATTACGATCGGTAAATTAATTTGGTCCAAATCGATTTATAATCGGAACAAAAGTTAATTAGCTTTCATCGAGTTTTTCTTCTGCGCAATTTTTTTTCCTTCTTTTTTTTCAAACGATTTGATTATGAGTAAATTACATTGCAGAATTTTATATTAAATGAGACTAGGTAAGAAAACCATTTAGCTTCCACATCGTTGAAATATTTTTTTTTTTTCGAAATTCTGGATTTATGTACAGAGAAAAAAAATTCAAAAGCCAGTCGATAAAGTAGAGATGATTATTTTGTCCGCCGGTAATATAGAAGTTGTGAGTCGGGACATTGCCGGTCGTCGGTAAGGCAGAAAATCTGGATCATCAGTTGAACTTCTGGGGTAATAATTTTTATGAAATAATTTTATTAAAATTGCAGCGATAGGGTATTTATTTAAAGAATACAATTATATTCTATTGCCTCTCGCGTCTCTGTAGAGGTCGTCGTTGATTCCGTAGAGTCTTGGCGAATCTTGGCAGTCGACCTGAAAATTAAAAAAAAAAGGATGAATAGTAGAACCTTGCGCATTGCTTCCTCATTAAATTTTGCTCTTTACGAAGCAATCTCTACGAGGAAGTATTGTGATTGATTTTGGCTTCCTCATAGAGGAAGCTTTGTAAAGAGCTAAATTTAAGGAGAAAGCAATGTGCAAGGTTATACTTTGCGTCCTTGTTTCGAATAAATAACGACACATCGCATTTTTATCAGGCACAAACTATTATTTTACTTTCTTAAGTTTTGCGGAGGTTATAGCGAAAATCTCTATTTTTTCAAATATTCAAAATGGTGTGAAATTTGAACGACTTTACCGATCACCACCAAATTTGGTACATAGCAAGGCTGCATGGTATTTTTTTGTTTTTAGAACATTTCAGTTGGTTTGCTAATATTTTACTTGATTTATAGCAAAATTTTTATTGTTTACGAAACCTCCAAATTCCATAAAATCGGAACCGCTTTACCGATTTTGTGGAACTTCAATACCGAACAGCACTTAACGTGTCTCTAGTTATGAAGAAATACTTTGCCATATTGGCGAACTTTTACGAAAGTTAGAGAGTATACGTCATTTTTCCAAAAAATAAAAAATTCTGTATAATCAGTATACATAGATATATTTTTTTAGAAATCACAGCAATTGAAGAGGAATTAAGGCTCTACTTGCATGCCAAATTGATTATTTTCTTGAAAATCATTATTGAGATTATATCGACTATTAATTATGAAAAAAAAAAAATGCATACCTTGAACCACCAATCACACACGCGTACTGTCTGACTGAAAACCGTGCCGTTTGGACACAAAAAACTGTACATCCGACCGTTGGGTAAGCACCAATGCCAAGCCTGACATCTTGTCTCCGGATCGGCGTAGTAACCCGGCAATTTGTTTTGACATGTGAAGGTAAGGCCGAACGGAACGCTGTTGTAGATCGGGTAATCGACGCCAGGTCGATAACCGTCCACTTGCTGAAGAAAAAGAAAAATACATAACGCGATGATAAAAATGTTTATATTATTAAGGAATTTGAAAAATTTTACACGTGTTAAATAAGAGACACTTGTTCAATAAATCCCTAATGTTCTTCTGACAAAATATTAATACTAAAAAAAAAATAATTTATTATAAAAGCTATTTTTAAAAAATGCCGATTTCTTCATCTTCAATTTTATCTTAATTTCTTTGTGCAATTCGTCATTACCGAATTTCATTTTTTCTTATCATAAAAAACCGGAAATCGTGTTTTACGTTATGAATTTCCTTTTCTGAGCAAATTTGAATAATCTTCGGCAATTTGTTGTGCATAAAAATTATTAAAAAAATGTTTTATAGCTGATAAAAAAACGATGCCGATTTCTTCATCTTCAATTTTATCTTAATTTTTTTTGCGTAATTCGCCATTACTCGAAATGGAAAACAAGGCTATACTCGCGGTCAAGTTGCGACAGAGACGATACGCAGCCATCCAGTCAGCCCTCGGTGGTGTCGGGCTGTATAGCTGTGTCGATGACTGACCGGAAGCCGTGGTACATTGTTTTCGCACCGGAGCGGATACGCATCTCTACGCGGCCTTTGTAACCGATCTTTCTTTTTTTACACCCGCCACTCATGTCTTGTCCTGCATCCCTATTTAATTTCTTTTTTTTCCAGCAAGATGAGCCATCAAAATAATGACTTTTCCTCAATTATATTCGAATCATAATATTTTGGCTTGCATATAAAATAAATAACAACTAACTGAAAAAAGTGTATTCGCGAATATTAATTTAATTTTTTTTCCAAGATGTTATTTATTGTCATTATAATATTTTTAAATAATTCCCAACATAAAAGTAATTTAACAAGGTTAAATATAGTATTTAAAAAAATCATTGGACTAATTCCAAAAGTACCTTCTATACTAATCAGAATTGTTTAAAGCTTCTGATTTTTTAATGAAAGGGTCTAAAAAGAAAATATTTAAAAAAAATGTAGTTCACTTATTTAAAAAAAAATGTATTTGACTCAAAAATTATGATATCCGAAAAAAAACGTCACTATTGTTATTTGTGATAATTTATTTTAAATAAATAAATATTTGTGGTTTTGATGACAGTCTTTTTTTTAATTCAATTAATAATTTATCGACAACTAACAATTAAACGTTGCACTCCTGCGGCTGGCATAATTCCATAATTGCGGAAAACGTCAGCGAGGTACGAGTCTGTTACCTCAGACGCGAGTTAATTAATTAACGTTGAGGGGGTTACACGCGCCGAGGAAAGATGGCAGATACGGTTCACTCGGTTGTCATTGTTGCGCGATAGACCGTGAGAAATTGGGCTCACACCGAATAAATAAATATAATAACAATAATAATATAAGGTAATTATCAAGTTGGTTACAATGATTAGGACATTTTCAGAGAGTTGCCCGCAACAGTCTTCTTCCTCGAACCTCCGGCGCATCAACCTTAATCTTATTCTTAAGGGGGGAACACTTGGTTGCGCAATCACTCGATTAATTCATGTGAAGAGAATTCGCGTCACATTCTTTTCTACTATCTCACGAGCGAGCAGGACGTAATAATGAAAGGCTTCACACACTCACCGCCTTAGCCTGGTACAGCAGTGCCACGCCGAAAAGAATAACTCCACATAGCAACTGATACCTCCCGATCATCTGCAATCAATAAATTTAGCATTTTTAAAAACGTTCACTCGCGTAGAATCGAACAAAAATTGTCCGGTCGATTTATTCCCTCAATTAAACGATTGACGGCCTGTTGAAAATCCCAAGTGGTGGCCAAAAAGTGAACTAATCCGTTGCCATTTTGTTTTACAAAACCAATACAATGCAGGAAGTGAAACAAAAAATCATGTACTCTTTTAAGAACCGTGTAAATCAAAAGAAACTACTCAAATTTGGAATTAAACAATTCTTTTTCAAATAAATGAATTCTCTTTGTATAAATTCATGAAACAAAATAGGACGAAAAAAAAATGGTAAAAAATCGTCATTAATGTCGAAATAAATAGACCAATAAGATAAATAAAGTAAACGTACCTTGGGCATCGCTGCGGTGATTGTGTCTTTTAATTTATAATCCCTTATTCATTGATCTTATTTTTGGGGTCTCACGTTTTCGGTACTCACAAACGATGGACGAAAAAATTAATAATTTATGCTTTTAACGAGTGGACGACGAACTGGTTTGAAGGAAAAATACGACGAGACTGTTCGTCTGAGATATGTTTGGAAGATGTTCGCCAAAGTGTTTTGTTGTTTGGGTATATATATGAGCTCAGCTCGAGATGTACGGAAAAAGTTTGGTGGGGGATACGGTCGAAGGGACCTGAGAGTCCCTCCGCATCGGGGCTCTCACAGCGAAGCTGCAACACCCCACCAGACTCACGCCCCCATCTTCTTCATCGTCTTCTTCTTCTTCGTTGCTGCTGCTGCTGCTGCTGCTGCGGAAAAAAAATCACGAAACAATTCAACGTGAGCAACGGAGAAGATTCCCTACTTTACGTCGTGTAAAATCGGGGTAGGGGTTCCCCCGTGGCACTGATTGCGCAATACTCGGTGCTCTTACAGCCGTGAAAACACACTCGGTCGTAATAGCTCCCCGGTGCTTGGGCACCGGGCTCATTAGAGGGTGAACGCATCTTCGTTACACTCGGTCAATTCGACTGTGCCAATATGCTAATTACCGACAGCCAGACGAATTCATTTATTTACTCTTCGATTTTTTGTATTATTATTTTTCGATTATTTTTTTTAAATGACGTTTTCGAGATTCGTACTCTATTGTGCTGTTAAATTGTTAATAATTTTTCTTGAACAGCTTAAGGATTTTGAATTTCATTATATTATTAAATTGTTAATCATGCTTTTTCGCACCGCTTCCGGAATTGGAATTTTATTGATTTATCAAACTGTCAACAATTTTTTTGACATTAATTTTGCAGTCCAATTTTTTTATTTTTTCTTATGGAAATAAATTATGATTTATATATGTTAGTCACTGATTTTTTATTTTTATTTTCGAATAATTCTATTTTTTTATTAAATTTTTTAATGAAATTTCAGAAATATATATATTTCTTCATTTTTACGAGCTGCGCGTCCCGATATGCAAATGAATCTCACGCCAGACGAAATGCTCAGTATTACTGCCGGTCTTAGAACACAATGAAACGTATACAAAAAAAAAAAAAATACAAAAACGTAACACTCTTATTTGAATACGATCAGCCACGGTTTCCTTATCATTTGAGTGAGATCTCGAGAAAATTAAAGACCCCGTTCATCATCCTTGGCGATGATGAGATATCGTTGAATGTTTTTTTTACGTTTGGACTCCTTCTCAAGGCCAAAATGTAAAAAAAATAGCGTGTACACATCCACTCGCAATTAAACGCGTTCAATTGTGTCGATTAAAGGAGATCGCGATCTTGCGCATTAATTATTGGTTGTACCAAAGTCCTTCGTACTACGTAACGATTTATTAAATAATCGAGTTATTCAATCAGTCGATTTCAATTTAAACACATTTTTTTTGAGAATGGAAACATTTGCACATTTAATTTTTGTGCAATTATGTATATTAACTTTTATAAAAATTATTTTTAAGGCTTGATCGTCATAATCTTAAGACATGAATGAAAATAAAAATATATAATTATCAAATTAATTATGAAAAAAATGTTTCACAATTTTCTTAAAATGTAAAATAAAATTCCAAAACCCCTGCGAATTTCTAAATCACAGTAATTAAGGACCAGAAGAAAGAGCATGGAAGAAATCAGTCGCTGCGAGAATTCCGAGCGGCTATGCAATTAAATAAATTCTCTGGGGACTCGTTAATTAAATATCGAGGTGAAGTTGAGCTAAATTCACAATTCTGCGTCGTGAAATTTTCGTTGAGGTAAGAGACGTGTGACGTGACGAGAAGAGATCGTCCGAGTTGCGCCAACTCGTGAGACATTTATAGTATTGTTGCAGAAATACATTTTTTTCTCTCCAATTTATTATTATTATTGTTATTATTAATATTGTTTTTATGGTTGTCACAATAATCATGAAAGGAGGAAAGATGGGAAATTAATTGCCTCATTTTACGTTCATCCACAGATGAATTTGTTATTTTTTAATTTTTTAATTTTTAATATTCAAATAAATTCGGTGATAATTGCAATTTTACTAAGCGTGGGAAATGTGCCCGCAGAGTGATGGCAATCAGTCAGGGCGTCAATTACTTTCGCAACATCGTCCCTGCAGTAATTTCTTCGTGATTGCCTTCCTCGGTTTTATGGGATTTCAAAAAATTTCGTGGAAATATTTAACTACCACGTATAGTCCCATGAACGATATGCACATGTCTCTCGTTGCTTCACAGTTGCCTATGGGTAAGGATAATTTGGGTGGCATGGGAAATTCACACGAAGGTGACGATTTTGAAGAGCAACATTTTACCGGGAGGGCGAAGGACTCGCAATTAAATTACATCGCGAGGTGCTGAAATTCCCAGCAATTTACTCATTTCATTGTGCAACATTTTTATTGTCGGAGGGAGAAATTGACAAATTTAAAAATTTTGCTGCCTGATTCTTCCTGAGTCTTCGGAAATTTTATTGATGTAGAGGTTTTAAAAAAATCAGCAATAATTAAGATAAATAATGTGTGAGGAAAAATTCGTAATCTTATTTGATTTCATTGAAATCAAAATTTGTAAATATGTCCTCCATTTTTTCAAATTAATTAATTGATAACTTTACAATTTTTATTTGAAATGGATTTTTTTAGTTCCTTTAATGATGAATCCAAGAAAACTTTCAATTGTGAATTGTTTTATGGAAAACACTAGAATAAAAATCGCATCTGAATTTACACCGTGAAAAGGGGAAAGAAACCATAAAATTGTTTTTCCCGAATTTTTGAAAACGTTTTTGAAAAAAATCCGAAGTCTCTGAGCTTACGGAAACCGATTTTGATTATCGACAGTATCGGGAGTGGCGAGGGGCCGGAATGCGCGGTGGGCCTTACGCTCGCAAAGTCCCTTTACTATCGGCGCCCTCCCGCGGCAACCCGGCGCATCAGTCGGCGCTGATGGTAAGTCGCATTTCGTGAATTTGATGTTACGAAACTCTGCCATCAAACCAAATTTAACGGTACAACCACATTTACCCAGTTACCGGCACGGAGCAGCGCGAAACGCATCACGGAACGTTACGATCTCACAGTCCGATTTTATTCATAACGGCGATGAAGCGAAAAGTTCCCGTTGTACACTTATAACATAGAAAACGTAGCCATCAAATTACAGCGTGTTAAATTCCAGCGTTCTTTTATTTTGGGCCTTACACCGTAGTACATATTACCGTAGGTCCCAAAAATAATCAATGAAGTTCGATTTCGAATGATTAAGGAAGTGAATATGAGTGTATACATTATGTTGGGCCTTACCGCCGAGGCAAAGTTTTTTTCGTTACGATTAAGGCCCATTTTCTTTCGCTTACAAGCGTCAAAGAGTCATTGTGATTTTCAGTGAAAGTGTTCAGTGATGTATTGATATCAAATTTGACCTAAATAAGTTAATTTTTGTGTATACTTGATTTTGGGCCTTACTGCTAAGGTAAACTATCGATCGTCATTGTTATACTCTCTTTAAATATGAATCGGATTTTTAGTGAACGTGGTTTGCAATATATCGGCTTTTACTTTGGGCCCCACTGACCCACCACTCATTTATCGGGCCCAATTTGACCTTTCGGCGTGTCGCGCAGTCGACGGCAGAAAAGGGTTTGTGGACTACGACGTCCGCTTTTACGTCGATTGTAGCCGGCGCCAAATCCCCTCTCCTCTCGTCTCGACCGCCTCACTGGGCTCATGGGCCCACTCATTTATCCCGCATTATTGTTTACGGAAACCAGGCCCGGCGGGTGGGGGCGCCTTAAGGAATTCCGTAACGCTGTAACGGCCGCAAGTGCGGAGAAAGAAAGTGTGTACCAACGATTGAAGAGCCTTGCAGTGATTTAACCAAGTTACGAATTATTTACCGATATTTGGACGGCTCTGCCTATCTGGAATTTTGACAAGTAGGGGCCTTAAGGCCCCGGATTGCAGGTACGCGCTGTCGAGCCTAATATTTGCTTGTGTTTCAGATTCTCGGGCACTGAATAATTCAAATGAATATTTAAAATTTCAGTCACGTCACGACATTGACGAAAATAAAAATGGGCCCTATCTGTTCATTATCGAAAAAAAAAAAATCAATCTATAACAAAAACATAAAAAATAAACTAAAACCTGAATTTTTATTCTCGGCAAAGTTAAAAAGGTAAAAAAAGTAAAAAATTAATTTACTTTTTCGCTAAAATTTAAGCGTGTGATTAATTGAGTTATAACAAAAATTCTAAGCTAACAAATTTTCTATTACTTAAAAGAAATTGAGTTATGATTTAAAAAAACCATGATTCGTGGTTCGAATGAAATGGACGATTTTTCTTACGTAACCGAAAATTTCATCGCCACGCCTAAGCGAAAATGTATGCCCATAAATTAAGTATCTGCAAATATCCGTAATTTGCATTAAGCAAGCTCATAAATCGAGAGATAAAAATGAATTGTTCGGTACACGTTGATCTTCGGAAATTGCTCGATATTTTATTGTCGGCATTTTTGGGCCTTGTCTTCCCCTCGAATTTTCGGTGAGGCTTTTCAACGGTCAATTCGGCGACGACTGTTGGTAATGTGGAAGGGTACGCATCGCTGAATCGAAAGCAACTTCAGCGCGAGCGACTTCCGGTCGTTTCATCGCGCGCTCCTCTTCTTCGTCTCGTCACTTCCTGTATCCCGGTAATTGTTCCACTGCTGTTTTGCGGCGCGCCTCGTGCACAAACAGACACTGCAAATGAATAGAGAATGGCACAGTCGCCGGCTCTTCGTGTACTTTCGCGGATGCCATATAAATAAACCAGCAGGCCGACCAACAATAGCACAAAATAACATATAAAAGATAGAAAGAATCGTGCTTCGCTGTGCGTGACGATGGTCGCGTTGGTCCCAACGCCTTTTTGTCACTGTCGATAATTATATCCTCAATTAAAAGGGACAAAAAAGGTTGCGTGCCCTTAAATGCATTGAATCTGATGAAATTGTAATTTTTTTGTTCACTATTCCTGCTGAATATATATATATATTTTTTTTTAAATAACGATTGTTAATTAAATTGATACCAAAAATCTTGAAAATTTTTAAATTTTTTTTAAAACAAGAATAGGCCCAATAAAATGTTACTGTCTCATTGAATTTCATAAATAAAGACATTTTCGGTTGCATCGTTTTAACCGTGTGCTTGTAAATTTATTATTAGTTTGTCAATGCTAATTTTGTAAATAAAAGAATAAATTTGGAAAAAATATCTTGCATCGTTTCGAAGCAAAAATCAGTTTTTAATAGGACGCCCGTTATGTAGAAACGCATTTAACGCTGGCGTGGGCGGATGGGAGTCAGTGACAGGTGCGCAGGTAGCGTATAGGGTGTCTCATAATTACGAACTATTTTTTCTTACACCAATTTTCATTGATTCGAAGAAAATCCCTTCGAAATTTGCGTTTATGCATATATGAATATTTCGAAAACTTAATCGTCCATTCATTTCGATGATTTACCATGATTGAAACAGTTCTCATGACCCAAGAATCATTTTAATAAAAGGTCTAGACACTTATACTGTAACACCTGTAACGGACAGTGCATAGTAATGAATAAGCTGGCGCACGGTCACCTGACTCATTTCCGGTCTCGCCAGCCACAATTTCACCGACTCTGCGTTAACCTCACGTTTTTTTTTTTTTTCCTGATAATTAGATGAATCCATAATTAATTTTTCTCCGCTTCTGGGGCAACAATGTAATTAATTATTTGCATACATTGATTTTCTTTTGATTCAAATATTTTTATTTATTTTTTGTGTATATTGTTTTTAATAATTTGTTTTATGGTGTTTATGGTTTTTAAATTTATATACATGGTGTATGTATTTAATTTAAGTTATAAATATATTTCTTCGAGTTATTAATTTTTTGGATTTCGAAAAAAATTATGAAAATCACACGAATATTTTTTAATAAAAAGCAACAGGATGGAAAGGGTTTAATTGTTTTCAAAGGACGTTCCAGGATATCTAAATGAATAGATACATATTTTACATCAATTTTGATGCAACAAACCAATTATTTTAACTGACCTCTTGGGATTAACGGTCGCAGGACCCAGTCAACCAAAGTTTAACGTTCGTAGGGCAAAAGGATAGGGACATGGAAAAGAAGGGAAAAAAATATATAAAACACCAGGCATCAAGACATAACTGGTCAGGTGCAAGGTGCAGCACGTGCTCGACGCTCGACAGCTGGTTTCCGGTTCCCCCCCACAAAAGTCTTAACGCACGTTACTTTATCCCCACCCCAATATTCATTTTTTTCTTCTCCCGAATTTCGCGCTTCGATTCACTCCTTTATTGCTGATAACTATATTTAGAAGATAATAAATATAATCCAATCTCAAAAAAAAAAAAAAAATTTGAAAAATGCAAATTTATGAATTTTACTGTCATTATTATTTTTTTTTTACAGAAAACATTTATAAAAATTGTAATATTCAATCGGGATTATATAATAACAATATTTTTATCTAATATGACAATTTGGCCTGTGAGATTGTTGTGAATTTAAAAAATGCAACGGTTTGATGAATTTTAATCGGTTTATTTACACATGCGTATGATACAGGTGAATGAATAATTAACCGGTGAGCCCAGCTTGTTTTCATAATTAAGCGTGTTTGAAGAATGCGGTATTTGGAGAGGGGGAGAAAAATCCACGGGGCGTGACGAACAATCGCTTCCTTCGGAGCGTTCCACCTGCTGCAGTTTTTATCAGTGACACAATCGACTTTAAACAAAAGTTGACATTTTTTTTTCTTCCTAACCATATTTTGTTTACAACAATTTGCGCAATTTATTTGCAAGCCCCGGTGAAACGACGATAAGCTCAATTTTTTCTTCTCCTTCTTCAATCTAATCTCCTCGAATAGAATCCCCCGAAATCGTGACGTAGAGATAAGAAACGTAGTGATTACCTCGGGTGAGACGATATCAGGTGTTTCGCTTTTATCGCGGTTCGCACAACGGAATAAAACAGTCTTTGTAGATCGTTCCAACGACACAGGAAATTAGTTGGATCCGCTTAAAGGCAAATTTATCATTTTGCCATTTTTTTCATCGACATTAATAAATCGCAATCATAATTTACATCCGAAAAAGGGTAAACAGTTTCACAACAACAAAAACAACCCTTCGCGAAAAGTGTTTTGCAAAAATTCCGGAAATCGATTTCTCAAAAAAAATCCTTCATTAAAATATTGTATATTATTATACGCACATATTTCTCAATGTACAATTGCAAATATTTTTATCAATCTACGCATAAATTGAAAAAATTAATAAAAAACATTTTTCGTTATCCTCAAATTGGAATAAAAAAATTGCTTGGTGTTTAAAAAAAATGAGTTTTACGTCAAAGTTAAAAAATGGAGAATTTTCGAAAATGTCCAAAATTACTATATATTAAATGATATATTATACATCAAGTATTTACCAAAATTGAATCGACTTTTCGCCTTTTAGTCCTAAAAAAATTGCATTCATTGAAAAATCTCACATGTCAATATTTATTTTCGCTTTTTTTGCAGATATGGAAGACGATGATTTTGGTTTTACGAAAAGGGAAGACAGGGTGTTGAGAAAAGTGCTCGACAATGCAGAGGCGAAGGAAAATAATGACGTCGAGGATAAAAATAATGCGAGCGGAGAGATGAGCGGTCCGGCAGGTGCGCAGGGCACGGGGCCCTCTGGGAAGGCTAGCGACGGTGGTGATGGTGGGTCAGTAATACCGGACGAGTCCGAGGGCGTGTCGAGTGAGGAGGGAGGTGGAAATACTAGGAGCAAGAGCAGCAGGAGCAGCGTAACGTCACCGGAAACCGGAAGCGAGGAGGCCAACAAACGGCCGAGCCAACTCGAGTCCTCAGTCGGTCCTCAAACCCCGAACATACCGAACGTCGTCGAGTACCACCTAAAAGTGAAGCCCAAAAGTCAAGAGCCGCCGGAATTGGAAAGGGCGAACAAGGCGAACGTTTTGGGGAATAAAACTGACGTGAGTAACTGACAAACAAGAATTTCTTTATGCGTAAAAACCGCAAGTTTCGTTGAAATTTTTGCAAAACATGAATTTTTCATTTTTTATTTTTATGTAAAAGCTGAGGGGAGTAATTGATTATTAATAAGAATTTCCCTGTGGGTAAAAATAGATGATTTTGTCGATGTGTTTGAAAAGCATGCATTTTTCGTTTGTTTATTGTTTTATAATAAAATATCACTTTATAGTAGTAATAAATGAAAATGGGGAGAATATGAAAATATAGAAATGATGAATTATTTAAATATTTATTGAATGGTGTGGATAAATCAAAATTGACATTTTGTGTACTACAAAGATAAAGTGTATTCCGATAAATTTTAAGTGTCAACAAATCATTACTTGGTCGAAGGGTTGCTTTAATATTTATTTTGATATTTTTCGCAATTGTTGCGCAATATTTTTTAGTATGTGCGTAAAAATAAATGCGTCAAGAATACATTATAAATAGTTGTCACTCAATATTTGTCAAGCCTACAATTAAGTATTTAAATCAGAGTATCAAAATGAAAGAATTTATGAAGATATTTATTAATTTATTAATTTATTAAGACTGTCGAAAATATTAATTTCGAATGAATATTAATTTATTGAATTTGATAAACAATTAGAAAGTAGCGTCGCAGTTATTTTAAATTGACCATGAATTTTTAAATTATAATAATAAGAAAATATTTCATTTGACTTTATTGATTTTCACAGGACACAAAATCAAACGAGAAAATGAGGACTGATTGCAGAACGCCTCTGTCGTCGAGGGACGAAAAGAAGAGTCTTTCCAGCGCGTTATCAAAATTATCAATCGACAACAACGTATTCGAGGGATCGACAGATTTGCCACAAGTATTCCAAGTCAAATATTTGGGATCTCACGATGCTCGCGGCTTATGGGGAATAAAACACACGCGAAAGCCCGTGGACAACATGGTGTCATCAGCGAAATCACTTCCAACAGATACAATATTACCATTGGTCAAGTTGATAGTGTCACAAGACGGAGTTTCCCTTTTGCCGATTGGAAAACGAAAATTCGAATCAGGTATATCGAAAACCTACCCCATAGAATCGATTTCCTATGGGGTTCAGGATCTCGTTTACACGAGAGTATTTTCCATGATCGTGGTTCGAGACAATGGCAACTTCCGGCGAATATCACCATTCGAATGTCACGCATTTGTGTGCGAATCGAAGCATCATGCGAGACAATTGACTTACGCACTCGCCACAGCCTTTCAAATTTATTCGGAGAACGTCAAGGCCCTAGGAAAAAACGAGGAGACCACAGGAATCGCAAAGAAGAGATTTGCCATTGATCTTCGAAGTCCCGAAGAAATCGAGACGGACCTAAATCTCGATTCTGAAGCTTAATACCGAGATTTATTTTTATTTTTTAATTCTATGGATTTGTTGAGAATTTTTTCAATAGATTTATCGTTGTGTTATCAGTATCCGAAGTTTAGAAGCAATTGGCGAAATTACGAGTGGCTACAATGATAGAGATCACTGAAAATCACTCAGAAATGCACTTGGATCCTTCCCATTGCTTCAGAATCCGTTTAAATCCGCTACAATTTATTTGAATCCGGCTAAATACCTTCAGAATCCATTTAAATCCACTGAAATTTACTTGAATTCGACTAAATATCTTTTGAATCCACTTGAATTTATTTGAAACCGACTAAATACCTCCAGAATCTATCTGAATCCATTCTAGTTAATTCGAATCAGTTCCGAAAATTCATAAGTGCGCGTTAATGGATTCAAATTGGATTCGAGCTTTTCCAAATCCGCTTAATAAAATCCATAAAAATTCGTCCGAGTCGATTTCCAAAATGTCGATCACCACCGATTTCGCAAATTGCCGTAGTTTATTCATTTGTAAATACCATTTAATTTAAGTTTATATTCGAGTGTATAAATATTCATTGAGACTGATGTAGAAATGAAAATCGATGGAAAATTTTTTGTGAACACGAGATTGACTATTTGAACGGCAAGCGAAAAAATGGTTTTTGGTAGACAACCTGAGTTTTCGCGCCTGACACGATGGCTAGTTATCCAAAGATACCGAGTAGTGTGTGCGCTGAGGACAGAAAAAAGTGCATTTTTCTCTCCTCCCATTTGTTTGGATTGGATTGTAATCACGTGTGACATTCATTTTTTAGCCAGTTTATTATGTATTTTCGCATATTTTATTGTCTGCTTTTCTCTTCGTTTTTCTTAGACTAAGTTCAATCGAACCAATATCGACACATATCAATCAGTTGTACAGCATATTTAGCGCTAACAATAATAATCATTATCATTATTCGCTAATGATAATTAGATACTTCAAAGTATTATTTACAATAATTTAATTGTTAATTTAGATAGTAGGTCTATCCCTACGCACAAATTTTCTTAATTATTAATCAAGGCTTGGGACACTTGTGTAACTTTGCTTCGCTTGTTAGCAACAATTTTCTTTTTTTTTTGTTTGCATTAAGAACTATGTTTTTTTTTTTCGTTTTTGATAATATTGAATATTGTACATAAAAATTATGGATGTAATTACATCGGCACTATATAATCCCATTTTAATAAATCGATATCCCATTTCATTGCCAAGACGTCTTGATTGTTTTTTTTCCTCAATGTAATATTGTCATTTACTGTCTAGATCGGTACTTGGAGGAAATTCTTGCACTCCTCGACGATGACAGTGTTACAGCTTCCTCTTCAGCTTCCGTGGTTTCGGTGATCTTCCGACTTTTACCTCTTCGGAAAACCCTCGTTGAGGGCGTTGGCAATTCTGCTTCGGCGTTATTATCGCCGGCTGAATTTTCCGGTTTCTCTTCTTCCTCTTCTTCGATTTTACCGATCTCTTCGTTGAGGGCGTAATATTGTTCGGACTCTTCGCAGGGTATGGATCCTTCGGTTCGTGTGCAGACGAATGTGGCCTTGAAAATTTTCATTGATGTTAATGATAATTGCGGATATTTAAAAAAAAAGTGGTAACTAATATTAATTTACACAAGAATGAAATAACAATAATAATTTATAAATGTTCATCGAAAACTTGTAAATTTTTGGTTACTTAAGTGATTTTGAAAAATAGATCAATAATTTTGTTAAAACAGTTATTTATAAATTTTCATAATAATTGTAGAAAAATGATAATTTTCAAACATTATTTTCCATTTTTATAATATACGAAACTTACGATTTATAAAAAAAAATGATGTAGCGACAATAATTAAAAAACGGCTTTCATAATGACTATATTAATGAGATATTACAAATTGAAATTGATAAAAAATTGAGATTACTTGATTGAAGACGGTTTCAGCAGGGCAGATAAAGCTCCACCTGGCCGAGCCTCGTTCTTGAGGCAAACAAACGTGAAAAACTTGACACTCGTTCTCGACATCAGCGTAATATCCATAAATTCTGCCATCACAGGAAAACGTGTCCACTATATTCTCCCTTATGGACGTCGCATTGCTCGGCAATTCGAGACCTTGTGTCGCCTTCTTCTTAACACAATTTGTTGTATTAAAATTATTTGTTCAGAAAAAAACAATTGTATAATACATTTCTTTAAACTTACTTTGAACACAGGTGCAGGTCGTTTTGATTTTTGTTGCTGAGGCAGACTCAGAGCCACAGCAACTAAAGAGAGTATGAAAATCACCGAAACTTCGTACCGATTCATTTTTAGCCGATTTTCAAGATTGGAATCGATCTGGCTTTTAAGAAGAGGTTAACGATTTTTGGTTCTTAATCGCTCGTCTAAGATCGGCAGAACACTGATGGCTCGATAGGCCGGAGGGTGTTATATACCAGACTCATGGCGGAGGATCTTGAATATTGTATGAATGGCTGGGATTCACGGTACCACGGGGGTGATCGGTAATTTAATCACGTCGTGGTCTCGCCAATGACCATCCCAGACGAGTCTCGGCACACGATCATCATCTTCATCGTCGTCGTCGTCGTTATCCAAACGCACGGTCAGGCTCGCGAAGGCCTGATGCTAATTTATCCTACGCGACGATCGTACGTTACCGATCTTCATCTTCATCCACCACACGAAGAGAAATTTGAGTCTGGTTCAATGATTTATTTACCTACCCCTCCGTCTGAAATATTAAAACGTAGAGTAAAGCATCGATCGGCAAAATGATAACGATTTTTTGTTAATTTTGGTCGACTGTCTCGTACACTTAATTGATGAGGATGATGTTAATTGGGGTAAGCCTATACCGATTTCATTAATGATGGGTACCGATTTTTTTTACCGATCTTCGTGTTTTTATTTTCTCAACGTGTGACCTCATAACAATTGTTATTTTGCGGATATCTAAACGATTTATTCTTACCGATCTCCCCAAGAGTTCAACAGTTGTCCTTCGATCGTGATGAATTTCTTTTCACTGGAAATCTCTCGTTTGAATATCCAGTCTTGCCTCGTTTGATGTTGAAGGCCGATGCATATACTTGACTGTTCGAGGCCTGTAAAAATTTAACGTAGTTTTTTAAATGTTGCATAGATCGGTACGAGTCATGAAACATGATGAGGTTATATATTTATCTGAGTGAATGACACGGACGATCGATTTAGGCGCTCGTGATACGAAGGCAAACCACGTGGAAGCCGCTGAGGAATCTCAGGCCGATCCCTCGGGATGAATACTTAAATGCTTAGATCGGTAAATACCCAAAACGTAAAGTGGAGGGAGGAGGTTGCGAAATAATTTCAGCAGTGGTTCATTGACCATGAGGAACCTACAAAAAATGCTCGACACGCATCTCATGAAGAGCACCATCGATACCGATCTCATTTTTTGACAATGAATCTACCGATCTTTTTCAATAAAAGCTGCGAAAAAAATTGCTTCGATTGGTGAATTGTTAAGAATGCAATTAATAACCCAATAAAAAATGGCAATCTAGAAGGGCAATTTTTTTGGTGTAATTTTTTGAGACCTCAAATAGCTCTTAATTGAAATATAATTTTTTACTAATTTAGGGACGTATTTTTATGCAATTGTCTTCGGTGTGAAATCAAAGTGAGAACTCGTTAAAGATGCACAACGCATTTTCACGTGGATGATGAGGAATACGAAATATCGGTGAGAGTTTTGGTGGAAGTGACAAGGACGTTGTGCGGAGTCAAGGTAAGCCAAATTGCAGAGACGAATGTTTGCCACTTCCAGGTGCACTTCGTCCTTGTGGCCTCACTTATTTTTTCCTCGATCGTAGATAAATAATTTTTACCCTTCAACTTCTGTATCTCCAATTCATTTATAAATAAATTATTTAATACCAATGATGCCGATAAATTACCAAATTAATTGTAGGAAAAATGAACGTTAGAAAATCCTCCATTTTTTAATCTTAGAAAAAAAAAAACGTATAGTTCGATAAATAAATAACTAAAAAATGTAATCAACGAATTCGTTATTAAAATATTTTCTAATTAATTATTAAGAGACTTTGGATTCTACCATTCGCATAATTATTACTTAATCGTTACATCGTCAAAGGAATTTGAAACAATTATAAGGAAAATAAATAAACAGAAAATTATGAATATCCAAATTTATTTATAACAAAAATACACAGACAATAAAAAAAAATAGTGTCTAACATATGAAAAATTTGATTTTTTATATTTTAATGGAACATTAATCCTCAGAATTATTAATAACGCGGAAAAATTAACAACGGAGTGAAAAGGATAAGGAAATCATATAAAACTTGTGAATATTGCTCATTTATTAACAAAAAATATTTTCTAAAAATACGAATACACGATTCGACAAATAATTACAAAAATAAATAACTTAAAAACGTGACGAACACGTATTTCTTCTTTTCAAAATATCTTCTAATCGATTATCCAGAGACTTTGGAACACGAAATTCACTCCTCGCGGTAACGTAACTTCTTTTTTTTCTTCTTCTTTTTTTTTGCTAGAAAATATTCACAGGTACGTCCAGATTGACTTTGGCTTAACGGGATTTCGATTTGATGTACGTACGAGTTACAACTGTACAATATATCAGCACGTGATGCCCGGAATCTTAATGTAATCTATAAACACGACATAGCCTAGGCGATTTTTCTAGCAATCGAAAAAACAAAACAAAAAAAAAATACGTTTTCGCATAGCTTTCGTTGGCTATGACACACAAATAAATTATAACTATGTAACGAGACAAAAATAAAATAAAACTTTCCATGACAAAAAAATGTTTCTCATCATAATAAGAATTACTAAATTATGTTGCGTATTACATAACGATGGTTGATGAATTCATGATGCCTATAAATAAATAAAAAATGAAAAAATTCCTTTAAGCGAAATTTTTTTCTTCATCAATATTCTTGAGCATAGGCGCTGTAAGCTAAATCCTGTGGCGAATCGTTGGACGATCTCTTCCAGTAACCACCGCCATGCTCGTCCTGATCGTTTTCGTAGTGATGCTGATGTTGCGCGTGCTCGTAGTAAATAACCTTCGCCGGATGATGACTCTTCTTGAGATCGATCCAAAAACGTGCTACGTTGACCAGAAGACTGACGATCGCGATCGCGAAGAATTTGAACTGGAAGTGGGTCGAGATGAGCTGAAGAAGCAGGCTTATCTTCGCCTTGAACAACATTATCAGCGGAACCAACTTCAGTAGGTGCTTCTTCTTCTTCTTGCCGATTTTGTGCTTACGGGCTTCGCCTGAAATTGACAAAAATATTGGGGATTAATATTCATATTTTTATGTGGATAGCATTCATTTCAATTTCATCGTATGAACATCCAAAAATTCAAAAATCCAAAAAATCCGAAAATTCAAAAAATTCGAAAATCTAAAAAATTCGCACATCCGAAAAACTCGTAGATCCAAAAAATTCAAGAATGGAAAAAATGTTAAAATCAAAATAATGCAGAAATTTTAAAAAATTCAAATAATCAAAAATTTGTATGACATGATCTTCGGACTCAAACGCCAGAGGGTCATGACCTTCGAATATTGATCAGTCCCAATTTGTCCCGTTCGATTTCTTCTAATTTGAATTATTAGCCGATTGATCCTATTCCTCTTATGAAAAATTTCTTCTCCATCATGAAGACGAACAATGAAGGTCATGGTCGTAAAACGATCGTTATAACAATTTCCAAGCATTTCCATAAAAATGAAAACTCGACTCATTCGCCGTCTGCTATTGTTGCCCGGCTTATAACATTTTCCAGGTTATCTCATGTTCATTGCTCTCCGCTTTATCGCCAGTAACAATTCCTCCGCACTAATATGTGCTAATTTAACCGCTCCATTGTTTGTTGGATGCATCTTGAAAAATTATAATAATAATGCGGCCGGGGTGCCCGTTCCATCAATTTCTGCATTTTCAGGGTGTCGCCATTGGTGAGATCAAAAATAACGATTGGACGCACGAGTTTGGGTGGCCTGACCCAGAAACGGTAACCTAGCTGCCCCCCCCCCCCCCCCCCCCCCCCCTCGATTTCTTATGCCTCGTTCGCGCACCTTTCGTCTCTTTCCATAAGTCCCCATTCTTCGGTCTTAAGTTTCATGACCACGCACGCGTTAAAGTCACGTGAGCAATACCGGAAAATCGTAAATCGTTCGATAAACCACAGGTATTAAAATAATCCTCTGACGTTAGAACTATTCGCGTTTTTTCTACTCATTTATGACCGAACCTTAAGCCAATTTTTGAAATTTCACTAAACGATCGAAAAAGTTTTCTTTTTCAAAAGAAAAATTTGTCGTGAAAGTTAATAATTATTTCTGTAACACTGAAAATGACCCATTTGCGATTCGAAAACGAAGCTGGTTAATTACTGTTTTATTGAATATTACCATTTTTCGGAATCTTTTTTTCTTAATAACTCATTAGGAATATAGTATATTTGTTCATCGACCTTACGTATTTATTTATCTATTGTTACCACAAATTATAATCGGGCGAATGATCACTTACTAATTTCACTGTCATCTTCATCAACATTGTCTTCACTGTCCGCAACGTCATCCACCTGACCCAGAAGCGATTGTGTACCATCGACAATAAAAGCACCAGCTTCTTCCAGTATTTTGCTGAAGGTCATCGAGGTCTGATTTCCCGTGACCTCGACCTCGATTCTGTCGAGTTCGGCGTCCGCGTGTTTTTTCGCACAGGCCAGACTATTTTTCTCGTAAAAACAACCGAGAATTCCGGATTCCTCATTGTCTTCGGCGAGGACCGAAAGCGTCGCGATATTCAGGATCACGAAGAGTCCGAAGATCGAGGCACAAACCAATGAACGGCTCATTTTTATATTATTTTGTCGATTATTTAATTTAATTTAATTTTTCGTAAGACTATTGATTTATAAATTAATTACGTTGAGATATTTCTCGGTGTGACGTACGCACCACCGCCACGCGACACTGCACAATACAACACTTTTTTCTTTGCAGTCCTTCTTATTTATCCTCCGCCCTACTCGGCACATCGGTCTCTTCAAGAACCAGTGGAGTTGGGGTAACGTGCGTAGCCCGGACCCCTGCACATGTGCGCCACGAATTGCCTTCCCCCCTCCCCTCGGAGCCAATCAGCCGTGTGGTTACCCCTTCCGATCGCGCGGGTCCTGAAAAATGGGCCTCAGGACCCCCCAACACGACACTCATCTCGACTCTGATCTGGGCAATCACTCAAGAGCGAATCGAGCCTTCAAAATTTTTCATCGTCAACGTGTATCGCTGCTCCGAGAATTTCTAAGAATTATTTCATTGCCGTTCAGACCCAAAAACAAAAAAATCAGTTGGGCCCATTTTCTGTACACCTCGGAATTTCGGGAAAAACCAAGTTCACTTTTTTTGGGGGCCTTATTTGGGCCAGTAAATAATTTGGGCCTCAAGGCCCACGGGATGAGAGACTTATCTCAACTTTGATCTGGACATTGAATCAAGAGATAATAGAGTTTTCAACATTTATGATGTGAAAATTATTTAGTTACCGTTAAGGCCCAAACGATTATTTGGGCCCATTTACTCTTTTGACTTGGAATTTGTGGAAAACGCAATTACGACTTTTTTGGCCCTTGTATTTTATTATTATGAATTTGTTCAAAATGAATATTACTTTTTGAGCATTATTGGGCTTTATGATTAACATTTTTTCAGGCTGAGAACACGGAAGACGATTTCTCGTCAAATTATTTTGATGTCTTTATAGGAGTGTCGTTATCCTCTCTCTAACGGTCTCAAACAGTTTTGGATCGGATTTTTACAGCAAGAATTTAGGACACGGAAAGGGGCCTCAAGTCCCCGGAATTATTGTCACAGTCCATTTATTCAATAACCCTTGACAATGTCTCCGACATTTCACTCCAAAGTTGATTGATGGAAAAGAGAAATAATGATTACTAATTATTCATTACTTCTGGGCCTTACACAGTAATCGCGAGCTAGGTCGGCCAATGAATAGTCATTGATTTTATATTTGGATTGGAATTCCGATTGTATCGGTATTCAGGCGTTGCCCACGCGTGGACACACAGACATTCAATACCGGAACTCAAGGAATGGGCCTCACCAACACCAACGACCCATGCTAATTACAACCTAAATCCTAAAAAGATGAATTTTATTGCCGACTCAGCAGGAATTAGAAGAAATTCGACTTATAAAATTCAAATTCGCTTACATGATAAACTATAAAAAAAAAATATTGGGCCCGTATAAACGGGCCTTATCCATTTTTACTGTATAAAAATTGTAAAAATAGCTTTCAATGAATACCAATGATTGTGTAGAACTTTGAAATGAGAAAAAATGAGTTTGGGACCAACGAAGTTATGCTGAAAATTTCGTAGGGCCCAAAATAAGGTTGTCTTCCACACGTATTTCTAACGCTGAGAAATTGAAACGTCAAACTGACTACTTAATTACCATAATAAGAGAGTCTAGTCACTTTTGTACGGGTTAGTGGTCACGTATAAGTAGCGTAGTAATTGACAGTGTCACAATGACTCTCTGTGGCACACGACCACAGCTTCACTATTATTATCATTACCATTTGCCGCCACAGAGAAATACCATTTTGAATCATTAAAAGTCAATAAAAAGCCCATATCCCTGCGATAAATTATAATAACTACTAACATTTCACAATACTAACATTTTTGAAAATTTTGTTGTCTTAACGAAAGATTTCAACAAATAAAATTTTTTAACCTTAAAACATATATCTTAAATATAAATAACAAAAATCGCAGTGATGAATTTTAGAAAATTCCTAAATAATTTCTTCGCCGTTTATTTTTATTTGATATTTTATAGAGAACAGGAAAAATTGAAATAAGGCTGAAAAATGATTTTTGCAACATCTGGACAATGTAAAGTCACTCGGCGAGTGAAGCTCGGATGCGAAACGACGTTAATTTTTGCCGGAGGCTCCCTCACGTCATGTCTCCACGGTTTAAAATCCACTGAAACGCATTAAACAACGTTAAGTGGCGGACGGAGTGATACCTTCTTCTGGTTGCACGTGCCAAATGTAGGATAAAATTTTCTCCACGCGACAGAAGCAGCACCAACGCTGAAATACTTTCGTACCATGCCTCGTGCATGGCAATAGCACTGTCTCCCATGTACCGGACACTCGACAAGAATGTCCGACTCGGTGCTTTGATATATTCGTCCGGAGGCCTTGAATAAAACTGCTCTTTATACATATATATACGCGAAATTCTTTGTAGTAATTTCACCAACTTTTAGAAACCGAGTTGCTCCAAAATTCCAATTAATTAGCCAGACTTTAATTAAGAACTAAAATTTCCCGAAAGATATTTGACATATCTTTGCCTTCAAACTTTCGAGTGTCATTTAATTAAACAATTAATTTCCCGGAAGTGAAAAATAAGTTGAAATTTTTTATTAAAAGGAAAATCGGAAGAATTTTTGTTCTGATAAAAATTTTATTATTGCAATTTTGATGTTACAAAAAATTGAACAAATTATTTTATTGGGTTTATTTTATTGCCGGAAATGATAACGCGTTAAATGTCATAGTATTTTTCGATAGTTAACAATTATTTCATAGTCATAAATTTAAATTTGTAAGTATTGGGGTTTTTCTCTTCTTCTTTTAGCTTCACGGACTTGAAGAATGATTAAACGCAATGCAATTTGTATTCCTGGGAAGACTTTGTGACACTGTGCCCGATAAAGCTTCGGGTTTCTGGAGCAAACGCGCATCGAATATTGCGGACGATTTAAAATAACAATTTGTTAAAATTGTTAAACGTTCGGTGAGAGTATCGACGGTATTAAACATTGGATAATTGCAGCTGGTCGATAAACGTCGTCATTCAAATAAAAATAAGCATTATAAATCAATGATTATTATTATTCTCCTTACTTTTACTACTTTTAAAGTTATGTCGACATTTCCGGTGACTCAGCACATCGGAAATCCTCCAGAGGAGAAAAACGGTAGCCGCGCGTGTTCGAAGCTGAAGAGCAAATTGGGTGAGAGCAAATAAAAGTAGTTGTTCTGTCACGTCATTTTTCTGCTGTCACTCAATTGACTAATTGCCGTTCGAATTCTGTCTTCTTCAGTAGAGACTCTTCACCTAATTTACCAATTACAATAAACCAATGAAACCCCACGAGACAAAAAAATAAGACATATTTTTCATGAAAAATTATATACATATTCATTTTTTTAATGCATATATAATTCAAAAAAAATTTATATCCGTTTCTTTCCAAAAGTAGCCGGAATATTTTTTTTTATATGCTCTATATATTTTTCTATTTCGCATATAATCTTTAAAAAAATACTATCTATATTTTAAAAAATTTCTATATCGTTAGAATTTTTTTTCTCGACGAATATATTTTCCTTTAGCTCGATACAATAAAAATTACGGGCTGAAGGACGTCGATCAATGGCCCATTTGCCTTGTACAAAAAAAACTATACAACTTGGATAATGGATTGTAACAATATTGTAAATCTGAGGCTAATAAATCGCATTTACTACTACTATTTTCCTTTGATAAAAATGAAATTTGCAAAATGTGATACTAAAAAAATGTTGAACTGCAAATTGAAATAATGGATAAAAATGTCATTGAACTTTGAGGAATATTGTAACTTCGTTCAACGAATTAATCGACGAATGAAAAAAAAATCTAAAACGAAAGTTTAAAATACTATCTATATTTTAAAAAATTTCTATATCGTTAGAATTTTATTTCTCGACGAATATATTTTCCTTTAGCTCGATTATATAAAATCGCTCTCGTACAATAAAAATTACGGGCTGAAGGACGTCGGTCAATGGCCCATTCGCCTTGTACAAAAAAAAAACTATACAGCTTACATAACGGATTGTAACAATATTGTAAATCTGAGGCTAATAAATCGCATTTACTACTACTATTTTCCTTTGATAAAAATAAAATTTGCAAAATGTGATATTAAAAGAATGTTGAACTGTAAATTGAAATAATGGACAAAAATGTCATTGAACTTTGAGGAATATTGTAACTTTATTCAGCGAATTAATCGGCGAATAAAAAAATCTAAAACGAAAGTTTAGACACCGAGTTCCGAAGACTCGCGGCTTTCCACGATTTCGTTTTCAATCCTGTTTTTAACGAGAGAGAAATTGGCGGAAGGAAGGTGGAGAAGATGATGAGGCAAAACGAGCTAACGTTGCCCCCTCTCTTCCCTCGTTCGTCTGCCACCGACTCTCTCGTAATATCTGGACCGAAATGCCGTTACCTCGTCCGAGAAGTGGGACACTGTAAAATATCTCTTCGATTCACCCGCGAACGCTGCACCTGAACTGACCACCTATTGAATAATAGATTTTTTTTTCGCCTTTCCTGCTCGAGCTTTTCTATATTTAAAATCAAAATTATGGGTGAGAGTTCGTGTCACGAAATTGAATAATTTCACCTCTCGACTCGAGGATGGTAATTGGGCTGAAATGCGTATCAGAGATGGAGCAATTAAATTTTTATGACTCATTAATTATTTTCATCAGAATAAATGAGAAAATAGATTTTGTTCACTGTGAAAAAAATGTGCGGGGAAATATTAAGGGGGTCACTGCCAATAATCGCTCAGGAACTTAATGAGGTAAAATTTAGTGCAGTGCATAAAAAGTAATTAGCAATTTCGTAATTTAAAAAAGTATTGCAAGTAATTTAATTTAATTTAGAATAGTTGAATTAATAAACAATCGTATGGAATTGATATTTTTTTTAATGTCTAAAAAATATTCGAATAACTGGACATAATTAATTTAATTAATGCAATTACTCACATTGACTTACCTGGATTAGTGGCTCTTTGGTGTTTCAATTGAATTTTCTGTATTTTCTCAAAATCATAATATTCCTTTCATAACTTTATTAATTTTTGTATCTCTAGTATACATTAATATTTATTAATAATATACATTAATAATATATAAGACGTCTATACCTCAACGTGTTAGGATCGTCCAATAAAAGGTAGTTAATATCTAATCGAAAATAAGTAGAACGAAATTTACTTAATCACGCATTTTCGACTCAACCCTATTATATTTATACATATATATATTTATTTATTTATATTTTGTATGTATATACGAAGCAACTAGTTTAATGTTAACTCTGGAATTATATAAATCTTTTAATCTGTCCGAGAACGATCAATAATAAAATTAAATATACATATAATAGTACGTAATTTTTTTCTTTCTTCATATTTCATTGAATTATGAATTTTCTCGCAACGCAGACTTCGACACGATGACGATGCATCAAAATACACGAGAAATCATCGTTTCCTTTGTTGTTTTTTTTTTTCTTTTAATTTATTAGGATTCACACATTTTCTTTTTATTTTTCTATTAGTAATTAATAATTGCAGTTAAGACCATCGGTAATTCAATTAATAGTGATAATGATAATCGTACATCGAAGCATTTTTGTAGGCCTACCACGCAGACGTCGTTATTTAATAATTTTTGTTATTTGCTTATGTTTGTTTTTATTTTTATTTTATTTTTTCAGCGCTAATAGATTAATTACAAAAAATCAATAATAACGGTTATAATCATTGTTTTTTTTTGTTTTTTTTGTTTTTTTTCATTAAATCAATCGGTGAATACAAGTGGCTTTTCATTTATTAATTAGTGTGGAGATGTGAGAAAAGTCGTGGGAAATTTCACTCATTTTTTTTTCTTCCCAAATTCGATATTTTTTTGTTGCCTTATTGCAGAGGAAATAAAATCGATAGAATCGAATTAGAAGTGGCGATGACCATCGATAGCCCAAAAATCATTGACAAGTAAACGATAGTAATTGTTTCTCAAATTTTCTCAAACAGCTAGAGCGAGTGTAATAAATATTAACGCTACTGATATCCCTTGCACAATTTTTTCGCACGTGTTCCAATTTTAAGTCGTTTGTTTGTTGTTGTTGTTGTTGTTGTTATTTTTTTCTTCTTCGTTACAGCTGTTATATTTATTTATGTATTTTATCATTTATATCACCCCTACATTGACGTTTCGTAATATTGTGTTAGTATTTACATATACATGTATATACGTGAATTTGAGTCACACGCATAAAAGTGTATATCAACTTGTTAGTTTTTTTTTCCCTTGCTTTTCTTTATTTGGTAATTAAATGTTAATTACACGCTGAGACGACCTGCGATTAATATTCTTCCTCTTCTGTTTTTTTTTTTCCCCTAGTCGACGACGAATCAATGGCCTGTGATTCCTCGTCAACTTTTAGGTCGCATTTTTTATTTTTGACCAAATTTCACGGCTTTTTCAATATACTCGAAATTTTGAAATTTCTCAACGAAATAATTTGCTCAATTATTCAATGAGTGAAGAATGCAGCGGCCGAATTTTTAACGTCAGGTTTTTTTTTTTTTTATGAC
Source organism: Clistopyga incitator (assembly GCA_947507545.1). Lineage (NCBI taxonomy): Eukaryota > Metazoa > Arthropoda > Insecta > Hymenoptera > Ichneumonidae > Clistopyga > Clistopyga incitator. The sequence goes on along the minus strand of OX382179.1, from coordinate 9,009,120 downwards.
CTCTATTGTAATGTTAGGATGGCACGAAGCAGAGGCTGAGGGTTTTTTTTTTTCATGTCATTTTTTTTGTTGGTGTTGCTTTTTTTGTTTTTTACATGATGCTATGAATCCCGTTGAGAGACGATCCGACAAATGCTGCTGGAGCGGATTGTGGTCCTCCAGGGGGTGGTGCAGCACCCGCAGGTGGACCAGGTGGTGGGTATTGATAAACCGGTGGAGCCTGTGCAACCGGTGCCGATTCGGGCATGAATTTAGCTGAAATCAATCGCGATCGGTAGTATCAATAATTGGGATATTGAAGATCGAATATTTTTGGGACACAAAAAGTACGATACAAAATTGGCCGGTCACTTTTGGGCTTTTTTCGTTATTATCGGGATTGTCCTATGAATACAAAATCAAAGCAGAGCACACACATTTGGAACGCACATTAAATTAGAAAAAAAAAATACAAAAACCGGAAGTTATGCAACGAAAAAAGTACATAGTTGTTTTTGGGGTCTGTTCAAGGAGGTTGGAGGTTCAGATTAGTCGAATCAGCGGTCGTAATAGAAAAAAAGTCGTTTACAACTTTTGCAGGATAATTTTAGTTTTTTGGAAAATAATTTTTAACTGTAATTTTCGAAAATGTGGATTTAAGTCAGTTTTTTGAAGAGTTAAAAATAAATTTTCGGCTGGTTAGCACAAATTATAACTCGTGCTTCGTTAATTTGTCATTTTTTTGAAAAATATGAACATTTTTTTGAAAATTAGTATAGATTCGACTAATACTAAGCGCTCGAACGTCCTTAAATTGAAATATTGTATGTCTGGATGATAGATTAATTACGGGTACATCATCAGCAATAAATTAGATCCTGGAATGTAATACAATTTTGGTTAAGGTTTAAAAAATTATATCTATATATTTTTTTTGTTGATTAGGATTAGGGCGTATTGTTTTTTTTTTGTATATCAACGTGCCTTGTAACATGTTACGTGTCTGTCGGACAATGTTTCCTTTTGTCTTGTTATATTGAAAAACAAAGCACAAGAAATCAGAAATGGGCCTAGTATTATTTTATGGTAACATTATTAACAATTATTTTCACTGTTAATCAATTTTTTATTTGATTTAGATTGGAAATCGATATTTCCAAAATTATTATCGTTATTAGTCACTGAAATTTTTGCAAAAATATATTAATAACTAGACTCATTTCTGCAATAAATAGACAATTTCATTTTAGTTGTTAAAAAAAATACACCAATGTTTTAAATTATTTAATTAATTAATTATAAGAGACAGATAAAAGAAATGAATAATTCAACAATACGTGCATTATTCAATAGATTTGAAAAAAAACATGCTCAGCCAGAATAACTTAATTCGTGAATATTCTTACCTCGTTTATTGATTTTTTTTAAATTACCGTTTCAAGTTTAACGAAATATCCTCGTGGGTTCCTCGGCTCGAAATTTCCAGTATCTCTTATTCCGACGATCATAATCTCCCTTTTGTTTTTCATTTCTGTCATTTAAATTTTATTTCCTACTGTACATTGCAATCTATTGTTTTTCTTCCAATGTGTTTTTTTTTTTTTGTTTCTTTTGTTCTTATTATCTTAAATAATGAGTACATTTAGTTCACGTGTCCAGACAACGTATTCCTTTATTGTTTAATAATTAATTATCATTATTATCGTTATTTAACATATATGTAACATCGGTAGATAATTTTGTTTAAGCCTTAAAATGTACCGAGATCATTTTTTTAACCCCTTCGTCGCTCCTACTTCATCCTGGTATTGCACCCCTTTTTTTTCGTACCTTCGAACGCCCTTTATTTAACTCTTTTTTTTTACTAGATGATAACGGTGTTTACACGGTGTTCGTAAATAGTTTTCTACTTAAAATGTCAAATACACTTTTGCGGGGTAGTTTTTATCCCCCATGCTTCGTCCTATCGACTACGAGTACACGATTTTTTAAATTTATTAATTGTTATGTATGAGGATTTCTCCAACGACGAATAAAATTATGTTATTTACATCGTGATGCCTTTTTCTTTGTTTTATTTCACTTTATTAACTTCAATTATGAGGATTTACGAACACCTTGTACTCTTCGTCGAAGACTTGGTCAACCCCCCTTTTTTTTTTTGTGTTTCGGTTCTCGAAATACATTGGCAACTCGTCAGACGAAAAGCCCAAACTAACCGCAAACGATACACGCCATTACAAGTGGAGTTCAATTTTTTTTTTTGTTTTTTTTTTCGTTCTATTTTGACTTTTTTTTATATATATTGAGAATTTTGTTTTTACGCCTTTAAAAATTCGAACCCACACTTAGATTACGAAGACGACAAAATTAATCGTTGAACACTTCCCCCTGTATCCCTGTCTCGGTCTACCAGACGACGATCCTGTTTTTTTTTTAGTCGCAATAGTTCCAGCCTCTGTGCAATTATTATTATGTTTTTTTTTTTCGTTCTGACTCGGCTCTTTGTGTCTCTGAATTTTTTTTGTACGAAATTCACTTATGCGATTCGCCTCCGCCGGTGACGCTTGCTGAAAAGAACGCACAATTTCGAAAATTTTAGTTCTACATTTTTTTTTCATTATCTGTATTTTTCTAATTTTTTGTCATGCAGGATGGCTAATTTTAGTAATTTTTTTTTTTGCGATTTTACAGTCGATTGCATATGAAATTAGGGATTTTTTGTTTATTTATCTTCACGTTATTGATTTTCCGAGCTAATCAATTGCGACTCTTAATTACAATCGTTGAGGAATATATACTAAGGTAATTCACGGATTTTTTGAAAATTTGTTTAAAAAATTTAGTGATACAAAAAAAGAATCTCTCATTCTCCAGGATATCGGAAAAGAATGAATCGCTTTTCTTGAGAAGCTGCGATAAATTATTATCGATAATATTCAAGAGAAGGAGTGAAATTTTTATATTTTTCTATTGCAAAAATTCTTTTACTGAATTTTCGAAAACTGTAGTGCAACACCTTAATAAATAAATGCATAGCATGCAACTAGGTCAGCAAATTCATTTCCAGCACAGAAATGGGTCTCTTCTGTCTTCCGATTGGTTGAATTAATTTTCGATCATTTTCGTCATAGATTTTTCAAAGATTTTTTATAGAAATTGTTAGAAGCTTATGAATCTTACGAACCACACTGCGAATTTAGCCATGCATTTTTGTACATTGCACAAGTAAATAATTCAACATTGCATGAGCACAATTTGAAGTGCAAAAAAAAATCTGACTATATTTTTGTGGATAATAATAAATTTTAATGTTTTGATAAAAAATTTAAATGCTGACTAATTCAAATTGTGCCCATATGTGATTATTTTAATGGACACCATTGAAAGTCTTTCACCATGCGAAGCCCTTCTCAGACCGTCCCAGATGAAATATGTCAATACTAACTTGTCCATGTGTCAAGAAAAATCTATTGAACCATGCGAGAGTAGAAAAATGTGAAGAAGAATAGAATAAAAAGGTGAAGATTGCAAGAAGGTGGATGAAGTAAGAATCGTTGCATTGACCAAAACTGTATTTTTACGTTTAATCAATAGATATCTTTACCAAATGTGCAAACGCATTGTTTCATCAATGTGAAAGAGTTATAATTGTATAATGGATTATAATAGTAAGGTGGAAGAATTTCAAGCTTACCGTATGTTGTAGCGTAGTAGAGTATAGTATAATAGAGTTGAGTAAATACATTGTGAAATAGAGAACAACAAATAAAACTGGAAAATAGTAAACTAAAAAACACCCCACCTGGGACTAGCCTCGGAAAAATATTAGATTACCACGACAGACAGACACATAATATGTAGGCACGGTGAGGGTCATTATGGGAGGGCGCTTTAAAATACAAAAAAGGATTAGTAATTTTGTAAGTTAGAACATGAGTAAGTCAGTAAGTCGATAAATCAGTAAATCAGTGAATCATTAAATCAGCAAATAAGCAAATCAGCAAATCAGCAAATAGGCAAATCAGTAAATCAGTAAGTCTGCAAATCAGCAAATAGGCAAATCAGTAAATCAGTAAGTCTGCAAAACAGCAAACAGGTAAATTAGTGAATTGCTAAATCCGTAAATTAGTTCATTCGTAAATTATTAAATCAGAAAATTGATAAATTAGTAAACTGCTAAATGAATAAATTAGCAAATCGGTAAATTAGTTCATTCGTAAATCATAAAATCAGAAAATTCGTAAGTTAGTAACGCAAACACTTATGTAGACCGTGTAAGTATTTAAAGAAAAATTGTAATAAAATAAAAGCGTCGGTAGAAAGAATATGAAAAAGTGACAGAATGCTGTATAGAGTAACACAGAGGTATACACAAAGTACGTCATCGCATTAGATAGATAGAGATATACACATCCGTTCGGGACACACAGTTATACATTTCCTACGACAGATAGCATTAGACAGAGTGGTAGAGGTATACACGATAGATATCGGTATGCAATTGTATCGCGTGCGTGTTCGATAAATTGCTGTTCGTGTGGAAATCATTACTTTTGTTGTTTGTTGTATTACTTGTTTTTTCTTTTTGTTTTTTTGTTTCTTTCTGTTTTTTTTTTTGTTTTTTACGTTAAATGCTCTACCTGACTCACTCACACAACAAATTTCTTCCATGATCAATCAGCGCGCGCCTACATGAAGTTCACTAGACGAAAAAAGAAAGACAGAAATTTATGCGTTAGATTGGCACGTTTCTCCTTCTTCTTCGTTTTGGGTTTTTTTTTTGTTTCTTCTCTCAAGCCGTCCATTTTTATTATCGACGATTTTCTCAAATGTTCGTGATTTTTTTTTTTAGATACGTCACAAAAAACAAATACTGCTTTAGCGATAAACCACAAATGCAGATTTTTTTTGGCCATTTGTCTTAGTTAAAAATCTGAATTTGTTGTTGAAAGGTACAATTAGGTACATCGAGGTACACATTGTATATATATATATATATATATAGAAAAAATGCTTTTTCGACACTCAACATTTACGTGGCAATATGAGGTAGCGATTCCTTTATGTTTGTTTTATTTTTGTATAATTAAAAAAAATATATCTTATCGCTAAATAAATTAGTGTTTTTTTTTGTTTGTTTCAATACTCACCGACAATGATGGCCAGTATGATAAGTCCGATGATTCCCATTATTATCATCATCTGCAAGACAAATGATCAAGTGTTAAATACATTCGTATATTCTTTGGCTGTGGCAAATAAATATAGACGCACCTTTAAGTTTTGCAACCAAAACTTCCGCTTTAACTTCCCTGCCTGCTGCTCAAATTGCGACGCCCCTTGCTGCAATGCATCTGGAACAAATGCCAAAAAATTATTTGTCAAAATTGTGCCACTTTTTTTTAAATCGCATGAGAACAACAAAAAAAATTAGGGTTCACGGTATTTTCCATCCCAAAAAGTGGTCCACTGTCAGGAAAGCACATTCCAATACCGGAAGTGGACTCTCATTTCTATACATATTTATACCAACCACACTTCGTTCGCCTTTTTTCGATGAAAAATGTAGCAGACAAAAAAACTGTCTCGAAAAATAACGAAACTATGAAATTATGCAACAATTTCCGGGAAAATGTCACAAATTTTGGGAATGCTTCCGGGATTTACTGGTCATTCCGATTGTGGCCTCCAATCGATTAATCCCCTAAATGAATTAGGGTATTGGAGTAGATTGTGGTGGTCGGGTCCGAAGTGCCTGGGAATTATCGATGTCGAATGGAAACTGTATTACCAAAGCTATTCCAGGCGATTAAAATTTCAAGTCACTATATTACGAATATAGCGAGAAAATTGTGCTGATTGACAGACAAGAGCATAATCAAATCCATTTTTGGACACGGACTGTGTGTAATCGTCGTCAATTGTCGTGGAATTACGTAACTCAGTCACGTAACCAAGGACGAAGGCTTACAATCGAGATGCTCGACTCGGGACAAAAGTAGACTCTTCCCTTGCCGAGATATTTTTTCGCGCTCGTTCCAAAAATACTTTAGTTATTATTGATCAAAATAAGAGTTGCATCGTATTTCATACGCATCTTCGTTTTTTTTACCCTGCTTTTCTTTTTCACCGTGACTACGTTCTTGTTTATAGTCAGTCTGTCTCGAGTCGATATCCTGTGAACATTGTTTCGTTGCGTGGCATAAATAAATATGTTTGTCCACTGAAGATACTACATTTATTCACCACAAATTGGCACGTAATGGGCCCAGAAACGCAGATTCAAATGTAGTTCACTGCAAACATTTTTTTTTTACCAATTAAAGTAGATCACGACGCGTCTCGAGGTTTGCCAGTCTTTGTACAATCGAACAAAAGAACGGAGAGGAACAGCGAGCTTGCGAAGACCGAAGAATGGACGAACGGTGACAACTGGGGTACGTAGAAATTTTGGACAAGAATTCTCATCCAAGGCAGGGACGCTCTCGAGGTTATCAGCGGCGAAGACATCAAACCCGTGGTGGAGACAACCGCGACGGCATCTCAAATTACCAAGAAAAATGAAGGTATGGAAGAAGCTGGACAACGTAGCACAGAAGATCATCGTAACTGCAGTGAGTGAGCAAAATCTGTTACATAGTCTCAACTGTAAATCCTCGAAGGAAATGTGCATTTCATCACGATCCGAATCTTCACAACGTCGATAACAAAGAGGAAGGGGTCACCGTGTCTGATAAAGAGGCAGTTGGCAGTTTGTTGTTTTTGACTGTGGTAACCAGACCGGATATTGCTTTCGCGGTTCACGCCGTGAGTCAGTATGCTGAAGCGCCACACAAAGTTCATTGGAATGCGATAAAATGAATTTTGAAATACATAGAGGGACCAGTTGATCACGAGATTTTGCACAAAAGCTCGAACGAAAAACTGAGTCCAATGCGGTATCGTAATTCAGATCGCGGACGCACCTGTAATGTGGAGTGCTTGAAAACAGCGATAGGTAGGTTTGATTGCAACGGAGGTGCTGTAGAATGCAGCTGGTGAAGAACAGTAAAAGAATTATTGTGGGTGACTCGATTGTGAAAAGTTTCAACTAAACGCGAGATCGAGATTTCGGTGATGAACGTTTATAATCAGAGCGCGATGAAACTTATCAAAAAATCCGGAGTTCCACAACAGAACGAAACATGTTGACGTTCGATATCATTTCGTCCGTTCTCATTACGCGAATACAGTTTTTGAACTTCGTTATCTACGCACCGACGAACAAACCGCTGACATCTGCACAAAACCACTCAGTAACGTTCGTTTTGAATACCTTCGAGAGAAAATGAGTTTATCCAGAAAAGACGATGCAGGATAAAATCGACCCAAAGTGGGAGTGTTGATCAACATAAGAGTTTTGCTGCTTTTCTTCTTTGCCATGACTACATTTTTGTTTATAGTCAGTCTGTCTCGAATCGACATCCTGTGAAAATCGTTTCGTTGCATGGCATAAATAAATATGGTTGTTACACTAAAGATACTACATTAATTAACCGTAAATCGATAGTTATTTGTTTCACGGCAAATTCAAGGTATAAGTGAACCCATGTCTTTTACGATTCGCGCATGCGCAGAACGCTCAGTGCTTACGTTGTCGCAAAAACGTGTAGACTCAGTATCTCTTTACGGGGGCATGATGTTTTTCTTGCTTTCAACAGGTTGACGTGATTTATACCGGTATAGTAACGTTTAATTGTTTTCTACACGATTTTCATAACACAGAACGGCCGTGCACGTTTGAAACTCTACACGGCCGGTTTCCACATGTCAGAAACTGTACATAACTGGACCGTACACGTTTTAAGTTCAACTCAGCGAGATTACATGTTAGGAACTTTACACAGTAGGACCTGAGAGGTACTAAAGTCGACACGACGTGTTACTGTGCATTTGTGTAGGGTTACAATCGTGTCAAGATCGTAGCGATGACTGTACGTTATACGTTTCAAGTTAGATCCATTTTTGCCGTGTTGAGTTGAAGCCGTGTAGGGACTTAACGCTGAATTGACGTTAATAATAGTGTCCCGAATCTTACTGTGTCACATTATTTGTGTTGAGTCTAATCTGTGTAGAGTTTGCATCCTATACATACGATGTCTTGCCTGAAAATATGCTTTAAATCTACTAAAAAGGAATCATTCGTTATGAGGTGAAAAAAAAATGACTAACTATTGTGCGTAATCTACACGGTTTTTCAACTCTACACTTTTATACGCGGACCGGAAGGCCACACAATTTTTAAATAATTTGCAAATGTGCGGATCATCCATTCTTTTGGTGAGTCTGGCGTAAATAACCTTTGTTCTTTTTTTTTGTTGTTGGAAGTTTTTAAAAAAGTCTCACCAGCTCGGTCGTCGAGTTCCGAGAGCTTCTGATCACGCTCGAGGACCTTCTCGACGTTCGTCTTCATAATGTCTACGACCTCGTCGACCTGCGCCTGCGTCTGTTGCAGTCGCTTCTGGGATGCAATTTGCTGGGGTGTCCTGGGACCCCCGACGATCCCATCGCTCCCGGCACCTGCGGCTGCAGCGTCCGGTGCAAGACCGCCCTCGGTGGCCCTGAGAATAAGTATAAAACTCAATTAATATACCATTTAGTGAGTAAACTTCAAAACAAATTAAATAAATAAAGTTCTGAAGGAAGTGCACAAATTAGAAATTTGTGATACACAAATATTTCATAAGCGATGACATAATTAAAAATCTCTTAAAAAATCAAACGTGTTTTTTATTAGTATTTCACAAAAAGTGATTAATCTTTTGTAAACAGCCCGTAAAACGTAACGTTTTGCAAACACGAGGGTGCAATCTACGATTGTTATTATTCTACACGTGTCCTTCTCGCAAACGTGGTTTCTATTAGTAATTTACGAAAAGTCATACATTTTTTAACAAAGTAGCGTTGGGGACAGTATTCCAAGCGCCGGGGTGCGAATCAACCCCCTATGATGTCCAGTTATAGGAAAGGCGCGATTGCGACATGTAGAACATTCCATATACCCCATAAAAAACAAAAATAAACAAACAACCCTTAAAAAGCAGTCAATTGGAAAATTATATTCAAAACTTTTCCAAACTTTTTCTTGATTCAGTAAACAATTGCGTTAATTATTTAATCACTTCGACAGTGGTCGTTATCACGGGGGGTGGTTTCCACCCTTGTTCACATTCTGCACGTGCTCTTCTCGAAAACGTGTTGACTATTAGTAATTAAGGAAAAGTTGTTAATTTTCTGCGAACAGCGCGTACAACGTAAACGTTGCGATAGTTTCGCACCCCCGCGTTCGCAGAACTACCCCCTGTCGGTCGGAGGTGTGGGAAAGGCGGGATTGAGACAGGTGGAATATCCCATGTTATATCCCATTGAACGCCTCCGGGCCTCCCGTACGTTCTCCATTATACAGGGTGTTGTAGGGGGTTGCGCACACCCCTAGAACGATAGAAAGGCCAAAGTTCGTGGCCCGGTCGGTTGTTATATATGTGGGTAGTGGGACATGCCCGGCATTCGAGGCGCAACCGACAGTAGCGACACGAGTTTGAACTCCGGAAGGCAAACCGACTGATGAGCAACCCTCCCTTCAGCCCGCCCACGATTTTTTCCCCTTTCGAGCTCCCCCACAGGAAATCCCATAAGCCACAAATCCTCGGAATCGTAAAACTTCGCCGAAGACGTTTCATTCATAAAAATCTTGCTCGAGTGACATGACAAAAAATCAAATGAAAAAAATTTCATGTCCGGGGGTTGTTTTCGCAGGAATAAAAATAAACGATATTGTCCGGGGGTGGAAATACCATTTTTTTACCAAATCATAGTGTGCGAAGTATCGACAGAAAAATATATCTTCTCATTCATTTTTTTCGTCGCTTTGAGCTTTTTTTATTTCACAGGCAAAACAAAAATTCTCTTTTTTTTAAAGGGGTTGGTGTACACAAAAAAAAATGATAAAAGAGGTTGAATGGGAAGGGTTTTTATCCTGAAGTAGAAAAAAATAGAAATTTCTTAATTTTGGGGTAGTTTGGAAAATTAAGTTTGAGGTGCGGATTGTGTTTTTATTATAATTTTATGGGAACCTATAGAATTTTTTGAATTTTCGTCTGAGGCTCAAAGAGAATTACCATGGAGACTGATATTTCGAATAAATTGGTGAAATAAAAAGAGATGTTGCGAAATTTTTAGAAAAGCTTGTAAAAAATTATGATTTACCAATAGGGTTGACGAGCATGGGGGTGAGGGTTGATACGAAGCCATACATTTTTTTTCCGACACTTTTGGTTGTAGTCTTTCATTAAATAATATTAAGGGTGGACCAAGGATTAATTTCCAGGAAAGGATGAAAAGGTCATTGGGGGATGAGGAGCGTGAGGGTCTATGGGGGTTGGGTTGGGGCGATCGGTGATGAAAGGTCAACAGTGCTATTCCTTTTTATCGCTCGACACCGCTTTTTTTTTCATCGCGAAGATAATTTTTTTTCCTGATCTAAAAAGTAATTAAATTCAAAATTACACCATAATTACTGTCAATTTTTCAAAGAGTCACATCTGTGAGCAAGTATGGTAAAAAATTTTAATTCCCTCATAAAAGAAGTAGGAAAAATAAAAAAAGATATAAGAAAATTATGTACAAAGCGAAAAATAATCATGGAATCCACAATTTTAAGAATTCATCAAAGTTTTTTAAAAAATTAAAAAATAACAACATTCCCGATAATTCAGGAATTCATAAATTCATAAAGCTCCACTTCTAAAATGTACAAATTGCGTGAGTTAAATAATTTAAAAAGCAAATCTTTACAAATCCGGACTTCGTCATCGATTTTTGCGAATTCCATAATTGAACATTACTCAACATTTTCCAAATTCTTATAGCAGTGAAAAAAAAGAAAATATAAAAATCTAAATTGAACAAAAAAATTTCATTTAATCAAGTATTAAAAAGTGGAACGAGAAAAATGTAAATAATGCGGGAATTCCCGGAAGTTCTTTGACGTAAAAGCCTCTCCTGGATTTTCCAATCGCGTGAACGACTGTAAGCCGATTCTCCTCGCGATACACGTGAAAACCAATAACAGCGGTAGACCATCAAGAAGGGGCGGGGGGGGGTGATGGGAGAAGAAAGTTGAGGTAGCCCACAAAGTTGCGCAATATATGTTACATTACATAATCGAGCAATATTATCAATCCCCCGATATTTTTGCGTCGTTCTTCAATTATTTACCCCTCTCAAAATTCTAAAAAAAATGGATTATCAAAAAATTGAAGAAAAAAAACTCCTCGGCAAATAAATCCGTGACCTCGGATTTGCCGTTGCCACAGCCATTGAACATAATCGCTGAGTTACTAAGCCACTATGTAGTCTTGACTCATTGATTATCTAAATATAAACTGACATGAATGTTGCGTGAGTTACTCCAAGATTTAATAAATCCTCAAACGCCATTAATATTTGATATTCAACATATATTTTCATCGACCCAAAAACGAAAATAAAAAAAAGTCCCAAAAATATGCACGATAACAAATAACCCAAATTTCATAAACCCTTTTTTTCTTTTCTTAACCTTGTCTTGAATTGTTGGATAAGGTTTCAAATAAAAAAATTAATTAATTAATTAAAAGCGAAAACCTCATGAAAAATCGTGAAATGCACAGCTGCACTTTATTGGAAATTGTTCCGGCGATGGAAAACCGGTGGAGTGGGTTGGGGCGAGCTGTGCGGGGCAGGGGGTGGGGGAGGGGGGCGGGGGGATTGTAGGATGGCACTGGCAGTATGTACGTCCACAGGAATCGATTGGCGACAAAGGTCTCGGAAATTGCGTCTTAGAAAGCTCCTTAACCCTGTGCTGCACCTCAAACTTGACTAAGCCTCGATGTACGTTGACCCACTTGACGAAAACGAAGTTTATCGACCGACAAATAAATTCTAAAATAAAAATCATTCGCGCCATGTTTTTTTTTATCCACTATATATAATCATTTTGACAATTGAATGGGGATTACCATAAAAAAGAAAAATAATTAAAACGATTTTTACTTAAAATATATATATACATATGTATGTATATAAGATATATTTTAAGTTATATATATATACACACACATGATTACATATATATAATATGTCCGTCTCCTTCTGCCCCTTTAGTTCGTGTTCGCCGTCTCGCTCTTTTTTTCTATCGATTTACCCCCATTCACGTTCTATCGAGCACGATATAACAGCGTGCCACTCGTTCACAACCAAAATAATATTGTTAAAACGTTTCGATGTCCCGAATGAGTGAAAAATAAAAATAAATAAAAAGTAGCGAAAGCGCGGAAAAAAAATCCAATCATTGACCTTATTTTTTTAAAAAAGCGCTAGGAGAAAGAAAGTGATATGGAAAGGCATAAACGAAAGAGCGAGATGAAACCGATTCATCGATTCGCGAAATGGTGTCGTGTGAGTCAACTGTCCATCTCAATCTCATTCGGATCTTAAAAAAGAAGAAATCGAAAAAAAAATACCGAGTATTAACGCATAAATAATTTGATAATCGAAAAAAAATGGTCAATTTGCAATGAAATAAATGATTAAAATCCATAATACTCTTCATGCGGTTTAAAAGACAAAACTGACAAACGAAAAAGTGTCTCGGTTATTAGTCACCGTTAATTTTTACTCACATATTTGTGGCTATTGGTGTTCTGTCCTTTCCTCCTGTGTCACTAAACCAAAACTCTGTATCTCCCTCTTCAAGTTCACCTCTTATTTCGGCGGTCGGATGAAAGAAAATTCCTCGCGGAGCTTATAACCGAGGCTGTGTGAAATTTTAAGGGTGAAGCTGAAGAGGAGCGGACTACTACTGGACTCGCCGCGGCTGACTCGGGTGGTCTATCGCGCACGGGTATTGATAAATTTTCGAGGAACGAACGAGGAGCCGAGAGGGAGGCCAGGAGGCATGGGAGACTCGCCGAGTCGAGCGATACAATCGTACGTTGCTGAAGAGAAGCTCGATCTATCGAAAGGGAGCTATCGATAACTCGAGCGGCTTGAATTCGCCTAAATTTTCCATGTATTGCGGCTTTTCTGCGTTTGAAATTCAAATTTCCCGCCAAAATTCAAATTCAAACGAATAACCGTCGTTCAACGGCTTTTGCAACAATGGAACTCCTTTCGTTTTGCAGTTTTCGTGGGTTATTCTGATTGGAATTTAAGGCAATGCGAACTCTCGAGAGCTTGCGAGTTCTCGATGTCCTCCCGCTCGCTCGAAGCTTCGTTTGTGCGCGGTGAACCGCGCACATGCGCCCAAAACCCAGTCAATAAAAGGGTTCCACCCAACAATGCGCGCGCAACCTCGACGCGCACTCCGAAAGCTCGTCGTTGGGGTTGCTCGAGTTTCTTACACACCCTCGCTACACCCGCCGAGCCTTATCGACTCGCATGAGAACCGCAGCCGCTCTTGACGACGATCGCAATATTTATTTATGAGAACTGGCCCGCGTACGGCGCTTGTATTGTTGTACGCTACGGTGGCATTTAGCCGAGTTTGAATTTCATTGTTGGACGGGTGTGAACTCAATTGGACGAGATGCTGGAGCTGATCAACGCGGTTTTGGCTTTCGTCGCTAAACTGAGGAGCACGAGGAGGGCCAAAATGGAAGGTGCTTATGGTGAGTCGAAAATATTTATCATTTTTCCCGACTTTATCATTTTTACTTTGCTTGGATTTTGCAAATGCATAATTTTTCTGAAAGTCCAGCTTTTTTCGATAAAATTGAAGTACGGGAGTTACGGCGGTTGAAAATGGCAGGAATTAATGAAATTATGGGTAATTGGATTTGAGGGGCGAAATTATCGATTGGCGATAATAAGGATGACTGATTTTTTTTATTTGGCGGAGCGGATGAGAAAAAAAATGTATGCCATGTTTTTCGCCAATTAAAACTAAATCGCGAAGAAAAGGACGTTAATTATTGCTTTTTTTATCGTCACTTGGCGCAATGTTATTATGGACAAACGGCACCTGCATATGGTTATCAAATATTAGGGTATCATTTTAATGGAGTTCTTAAATTATCAAATTCATATCTAAGAATTTACAGATCATAAATAAAGTTAGAAATTTTCTGATAATTTTTTTTTTATTTTCATAACACCATAATAATACAAAGTAATAGATTTTTCTAGCTTTCTGGAAACTATTAATAAATATTTTCCAATACAATTTAATAAAACAATTTTTAAGGACAATCTTAATCGACGTGAAAATAGTTTCCGGTCATTTTTTAATGTACTAAAAACATATTCCCATTTCCTCAGCAAAATTTGCGTAAAAAATTATAGAGCGATTATTTTTTAATCGCAACAAAATATGTCCCCATTAAAATGTATTAAATAAATGATAAAATCTCGAAAAAGTCGGTAAAACAGATTTCCACATATCGTGTGTTAATTGAAACCCGCAGTGAGAATTGCCCATTTGCCGCATTTCAATCAATAACGACATTGGCGATAAAATCAAAACCCGCCTCAAAAACGCATCTGTCGATACGAAAGAACTCTGCCGCACCACCACCAAAATATGACCTTACCTTCGGAGTCAAAAAATCGTCTATATTTTGTTCGTAAGTCGCAACCGAATTCACGTCTCTCTTCGCGTACAATAAATTATTCGAGCCTGCATTACCATCCAACGATAAGGAAAACTTAGCCACACGTCCAACAGATGGCGCGCAAAGTCCGATTTTCAAATACGAATGGGAACGAGCGATTTTTAAGAGAGGGAAAACTCGCTCGAACATTTCAGCACTTGACTCGGTGCGACAAATTAAATGCAAATAGATCAGGTTTTTAGAAATCTTTCGGCGACGCGGTGAGCATGAAAATTCGTCGTTCCTCATATCCGTCCTTCATAAAAAATCACTCTCACGACGTCCTACATTATAATGTCTCATTCGCTCGCTCGCAGCACACGAAAAAACCTCTTTTGTCACAATAAAAATGACGTCATTTTGTACCTACTTGATGGCCATCTTTGAATTCCCGTTATTTCCGAGCCGCAAGCGTGAGCTCATTTGTCGTTGCGTTATCCGCACTATAGTCTCTATTGGTTTACACAGTAGTTACCACCTTGAGACCCGCAAAAACTACTAGTCGCGAAAAGTTCGCATTTTTGTACAAGCATTTTCCGAGTCGTTGATCAATCGGTAAGTGAATTAAAAAAACATTTACGTTCCAGACATTCAGTTTCAATCATTCCGGAGCAATTACGCCTTTTATTCGCCGTTCTGTTTTTTCTCTCTCTCTCTCTCTCTCTTCATCACGGCTGCCATAATTGGCGGATATCTCTGTCTCCCTCAATTTCCTGACTCATGAGTCCCGAGAAACGTCAAAATCGACGTTCAACTTGAAATAATCGCGAATTTTACCGTTTTTTTTCAACTAGTGAGGATTCCCAGGGGAACAGGATTTTTAGTTGCGCTTTTGGCGTGATAATTGACAATTCGAAAACCACCTTAATTGCGCAGGTGCGGTGAAATTCGCGGAATTCCACTTTATTTTGAGGTTATGGGCGTGTACCTCATCACATTAACGTCAAATTTTTATTTTTTCAACATACTTCATGTACTATTGGTATGGAAGTCTTGGCAGTAACGTTACTTTTCACTTGGATGTCAAAATTTGACTTTGCGGAAATTGGATAACCTCAAAAAAAATTTAAGGAGAAAGCGATTTTAGAAGTACATATTGCGGGGTTCGTTCATGGAAATTTTGGAACTGTTTCTGTGTGATTCTATTAAATCGAATTGGAATTTACTGATTTTAACGAATGAGTACATTCGTTTAGAGAAAATGCTTTTACTTAAGTCGGACAGTGATTAATACGTTAATTTTTTGTTGTGATTGTCTTGTTTATATCGGAAGGCATTTATTTTGTTAATGTACTTTTATATTGATCGTATAGACGTTTTCAATGTTTTTTTACATTTATGTTTTTTCAATAATCAGCGAGTATTATTTATTAATGGTTTGTTGGAAAACGACAAAATGAGCGTAGTTTTGGTTCTAATGAGAAAAAACTGAAGTAATCGTAGAGAAAATGATGGCGATTTATTCGATAGATCGTTTAATTTTTGTTTATTGTTTTCATTTTAAAAATACAACATTTTTTGGCTCGCAGAAAAATGGACGGAGGAGGATATTCGGGCGACGGAGACTTGGGCGGACCCAGAACTCCTGCACAAGCGGTGTCCACTAAAAAGCTTCAGCAGACACAGGCTCAAGTCGACGAAGTAGTCGGCATAATGAAAGTCAATGTCGAAAAAGTGCTCGAGAGGGATCAGAAGCTTTCGGAGCTGGATAACAGAGCGGATGCGCTGCAGCAAGGCGCTGCGCAATTTGAGCAGCAGGCGGGAAAGCTGAAGAGGAAATACTGGTGGAAAAACCTGAAGATGATGATCATCATCGGTATAATATGTGTTGTTATACTTATCATCATCATTGGTGAGTTCGTTTTTTTTTTGTTTTTTTTTTTTTTTTTGCAATTCCTATCCCATTTATTGCCATTATGTAGATTTGCACTATAAAGTTTTTAAAAAAGATCATAAACAAATAAATCATCGCAATTCACGTTTGGTACTTTCCCATTAAAATTTTTGTCTCAAGACACTTCCGAAGGTGAAAAAATAGCGAAAAAAATGTGGTATCTATACTTTAAGTCTAAAGATAGTTCATATTCATCATATTTTCGCACATTTTTTCATGCAATTATTACAGTTTCTCGTTAAATTTATACTCTCAGAAAAAGCGAATGTGTTGAAATTTCGGTATCCGATAACTTGCACTTTTTGGTGTTTTTCGATAGCTTCTGTGCTGCCAAGTTCGTCGAGCGACGATACAAAGGCCGTCGACGAGCCAAAGCGATAACGCATCACAAAATCGAGCCTGATTGATCGCGCGCCTTAACAACCTAATCTTTGGTCTCTTCGCGAACTTCAGAGCGACGTATTCACGGAAAAAATGGGACCAGGTAACCAAGAAGAGATGCTTAAAAATCGGCGCGCGCAAAGCACAACTTAACCGTGGTCTAAACAATAACAAAGAAAACCATTAAAAGTATATATTAATAGCGTTATACGTTAAGTAAAAAAGACTATCAAAGGCAACAAAACAAAACAAAAAAAGGAACGGGTAAAACGGTATTTTCTTCCTTTCCCACTTTTTCCACGCACTGCAAAGATAATCTTTGGGAAAACAAATATAATCGTCCGGAAAATAGGAGAACACAAAAATATTGATTTTTCCAAAGAATATTTTTACAGCGCTTAATTAACGATTGCGATTTATTATTTTAGATTGTGTATATTATAGACGGAATATAAATAATTTGTATGCATGTCTCGGGGTTACAGCGGCCAAATATTTCGTGGTCGAAAAAAAAAAAAAAAAACGAAACAATAATAATTTGAATACATACAAAATGATGGTTTAGATGTATTTTTGATGCGCACCGACGCTTTTCATTGTTACGAATGCTACATTGTTGTACCACCTGAACTATGTATTGTGTACGAATTAATATTTAATATATGATACGCTGTTTGTAATCATTGACTCGATAATTTATTCATTCTTTATTCAATTTGAAAATATACCTTTAATTCCCATAAGAAGAAAAAAGGACTTTTTAATCGACAGACCGACTCACGTTATCTAATCAGAAATCCGGGAGGATCGATACTCTCAACGTAAGCATAACCGTTAGATGAATAAAAAGACACACGTGCTCGGCATGCGACGTGCGGTTAATTCATGGGCTTGCAACGTGTTCGTTTCAACTATTGATGTCGGCAAATATCTCGTAACAGCTGCAACGTTGATCGATTTTTAAGAGGGTCGAACGATCGTGTAATGAACGTTTATATTTACGTTGAATATTAAAACTTCTGAGGAAGGAAACTGCTTTCTGAAAAGGAAGAAGGAAAGTATCGAAGGTATTGGTAAATACCAGTATGCAATTTAGAGCTGGTTAAAATAATTTCACTATTTCTTGTGATTTAATTTACCAATAAACGGTAATTTTTTAATAGAAGTTTTTTTGGATTTTAATGGACAAAACGGTGAAAGTGTTATCGCTTGACAGTTTACAGTGTTTGTGATAATAATTGTCGAAATTTTACAACCATTTTTATGCCTGATTTTAAACTGGGATAAATAGATCATGAAATTGACTGTGACATATATCATGCAATGAGAAATCAGATGGAAAAAAAATAATGAAGGCTTACAACATCGTGTGTAAGGTGCTAATTTTTTCAAAAAAGTGAAGCTCTTGGTACTCGTGAAATCAGTGCTAATCATATGAGCAAATCTATAACCGTAATGAAGAATTTATTCCTAATTCGCAGGTCGAAAAACACGACAAACGCACATTTTTATCTATCGCGAAGACCTTGACCTATAGTCTACGATTAATGATGTCGCGGTTCAAAAAATTATGCATGAAAATTCCATTCATGCATTTTTTTTCACAAAATTTCAATCTACTGTACGAAAAAAAAAATGTCTTCATGTTCATTAAAAAAATCTCAGCTCTTACATTTAAAAAAACGACTTTGCCAATTTTTCCGCAAATCACTGCAATTTTCCCGAATCAAAAATAAAACCAATTGCTCCAATTTTCCGGTCACCAGTCAATCTAGAAACCCACTTCCAAAGAATTCGAAAAAACAAAAACAAAAAACAAAAAAAATATATAATCATCTGTATCTAATCTCGGAATCGATACTTTAATCTGCTTATCAATCACGAGAGTTGGCAATGCCTCGCCACGCAAGTTCTCTGCTGATAACGATTAATCTTCATCAAAGAAGAAGAAGAAGAAGAAGCGATTGAGAAGTATTTCAAAGGGGTTTGCCACCTTGACGATTAATATTTATTAAAGCGGAAATCAAGGTCATTCAGCGATCTTGAAATCGGTTGAAACGATTTTCCCATCAAATAGCCATTCAAAAATTCCCGGTACCGGAATAACGATGATCGGTATGCCCGGAAAATCGGATGGGAATTCCTTAACCGCCGACGATCGGTTGCCGAAGAATATTGGGCGAAAAACTGGCTGACGACGGAACGTCTCCCGCGACGAGCAAACCGCCTTTTCGATATTCCGACAAACGGCAAGAAATCACGGAACTTTATTCGTGGTACACCTATCAGTCGAGTCACGACCGTCCCGCCGGACAGACGTCGTCGTCACGCGTCGTCGAACGGCGTCCCCGCACGCGTCGTTCGAATCCAAAAGTCAACAAAGTGTTTTTTTTTTTCCCCTCTTTGTTATCAACGATAATTCTTGAGGTTTATTATTTTTGGCGCACGATTTGACAAATCGTGAAGGAGTTTATCGAACGATCGGAAGAAATCGGTAGGCCGATTTCATTGATATAATCGATATTAAGGTAGAAAAATCGATGTTACGAAACGTCGAAAAATCCAGTGAAAAAAAGTTTATTTATTTTTTCTCAAAAACAAATGAAAAATCGTTAGTGAAACGTTAGAAAATCGAGAGAAAAAAATCGAAACGTCGCAGGATAAATAAATTTCTCGGGAATCACGACCGGCGCAAACGAGAGGATTTTATCAACGAGAAGATAATTGAACGGTGGAATATATGTACACGCGACAAGAGACAACGAGAAGACTCGGCGATGCTCCAATTTATGTGAAACTATAATTATTCCATTTGCTCGTTTTGCAAATTTTCCATCCGGTCGACGAAATATTTATTTGCCAATTCTTCGTGGAATGTTGTTCAAATTCCTTTGGGGACTTTTATTTTTCAGCCTTTTTTTTTGGTGATTAATATTGGGTGAATTTATTGATATTTCACATGATGCAATTGATTGATTTATTATCAATACTATAGGTATATGAAAAATATGTAAAAGTGATCGATGTATTATAAATAATTTCTGGACATTATTTACATTGTTTTTTTTCATCACTGGTGCACAATCATCGGTATTTATTCGCGATTATTGACTAAACACGGAATCGCCCATATTCACTTGATAAGAAAGCGGCTAAAAAATAACTCAACGAAAATAAAGTGAAGTGTCGAAGGGGGCGATCGAAGATAGTGTTCGGGTCACTCGGTGATTGCATATTTGCCAATAAATTCATCTCGAATTGCGTCAAAATAATTTATCGAAATAAACTTAAGTGTGAGATCGTTTAACGTCGCGACCGGTATTTTTGAGCAGTTCGATCGGTGAATCGCTTTAATTCGCCGGGGAAAATTCTCCTCCTTTCACTTTTTCGTTTTTTGCGGATTCGAATCACCCGCGATTCTAATCAACCGCGGATTGCAGTTATCTGCATTGCTGAAGAGTCAAAGATGGCGCGATCCGGCATGAGAGAAGACCAAGATTATGGTCTAGGCTATCAAAACACTTTGGTAAGTATTTTTTTAAAATTTATAACAATTTTTTTTTCCATTCCATGCCCCATAAAAAATATTCAAAAATATCAAATTTTTCATTGATTATTGTACATCTGATATATTGTATATTTCAAAAATACAAATTATTAACAAAAATGATAAGTATTTTAAAAAATTCCATGCTGGAATTATTCAAAATACGTTGACAAATATTTTTGTATTTTTTTATAGGGCGTTTAGGAATCAATTTTTATTCAAACACAAAAGTGCAAAAAATATGTTATTAGTTGATAATTGAATAAAAGATTTTCCTTAAAAAAAAATTAATAAATCGATAATTTGAAAAATAGGATGGAATTGTGAAAAAAAGGTGTTTATGACTTTTATTTATTATTGATAAATTGCGAGATATACTCAGGCTTAGATAAAACGATAGGAGGTTTTTGTTTTTAAATAAACTTTTTAGAGCTTTGCAGGTAGTCATAAACGACACTTGAAACGTGCACTTGAAAGGCCAACCGGGCAGGCAGCTTATTTTCATTTTTATTTATAGCACTGTGAATCTTAGACCACGCTTGCGAATAGTGTCGTCGTGCCGTAGATCCGCGTACTCTGTCGTGGGAAGACCGTGCAAGCGATAAGGCAGTCAGTGACGAGGCCATTTTTCCAATTTTCCCGTCGGTAAAAATTCAATCGTGGGTCAATGACCCTAAATAATAGAAATTTTCGGTTTTATTCATTTTTCCCTGCAAAAATTAATCATTATTGTCAATAAAAAATCCATTGTCCTTAATTTCAATACTTGTTAAAAATGTACGAAAATTGTGTATTTTTAATTATCCGTAATTTTTTAAAATAAGTCAACTAAAATGACTAATAACAGCAACCGAAAATTAATGAAACCATTGTCTTCAAGTTTAAGCTGAGAACAAAAAATTATGATGGAACCATTTTAAAATCCACCCCCGTTAATTTAGTCTCATTAAACTGAGTAATCCTTTCTACAAGCGAAAGCAAAGCGAGGAAGTAAAAAAAAAGAAGAAGAAACTGAGCCAAAGGGGAGAACGTCAATTGCAATCCGTGCATCCGGTGATTTTTTTCCCCTCGATTTCTCTTTTTTCATTGATCGAATATTTTTTGTTTTTATTTTATTTAAAAATGTTTATTATTCAATTTGATATGAAAAAAGAGAAAAAAATTTACTAAACGTTGAAAAAACCGAAGCTGATGATGACAATAAACAAATATTGGACACTTTGCATTAATAATTAGTGTAATTATGTGTAAGGTCATACAGTGAAAGAGTTGAGATGTTAATTGATCATTTGGAGCCCGACCTCCGAAGTGTACAGGTGCGAAATCACAGGTATATGATTACATGCTATATGTATGTATATCATATATCATATATCTAAATATCGAAGCCACGCGCGAGCAGAGAATCCCTCGAGTCTCGCCAAACTCAACATATGACGAAAGTGTGTGTGTTGGCCCCGAACTATGACGACACATGGTCGTTATCACTGATTAACACTCGAACTGGTTCGCGGCTCTTCGAGCCCCGATTATCATTATTGTTATTATCGAGGAAAATCGGGAGCTCGAGATACGAAAGCCTTTGTATTTAACAATCCATTTTTTTTGTCAATATTAAGAACGTTAAATTTAATCTTCCGGCTCTAAAATAATCTGAATGCACATCCTTAATTTATTAATGTATTTCGCGACTATTATTAACCGTATCATCCGCATAATTATAATGCCAATGATGATAACGATTTTTCGTAATATCGCATTATTTTTAACGATTGAATTTGGTTTGCAAAAAAATGAAAAATCCCTTGGCAACAATTTACTGTCACATTTTCAAAAATCGTGTCAATCTTCTGCCCCAAAAAATTTTTTTGTGCATCTAGAATTCTTAACCCTCTTCAAGGTCAATAATTAAAATCATTTTTAAATACGCTTTTTCACAAGATTATTAAGCAAATAAATAGTTTATGTAAACTAATAATAGAATTGAAGTGAAAAAAATTGAAATCAATAATAATGGAACGATGAAATAAAAAAAATAAGGTAGGTAAAGGAGAAAAATAAAACTATATGTTTCGACAATTTAGCTCCGAAAATTGAGTCATCCCAATTTTATTTTTCTCCCATAATCTGGTAGTAGTGTATTTGAATATACAGATAAGAAGATAATAGAATCGAAGATATGTACCATGCAGACATGTACGACGGGTAATGCCGGGATTGAACGTATCGAGGCAGAAAGCGCTGTGTATGTGCGTTGGAGGTCATCAAACGCCTGATAACCGAAGTCTCGTTCGTTCCCTGAGCTCGGTCGTACGATTCGTTTCTTTTCTCCATGTTTTCGCTCATAAACTCGCTGTCAGACAAAGTGAAATAATAAACTGGCTGCCATTTGCCCCAATCGATATCTCGGAGTCAGGTGATCTTCTTATATTTTTTTTGAATGACCAAAAAAAAAATATGTGTTTTCAATAGAAATCTAAGATAAAGTTGTACGGACAGTCCAATTGCAATGGCGCTCTTAAAAGGCCGAGGTTTGTTGGGAAAAGTGATCAGTGCAAGTTGCAACGTCGATCTAGTATCGTGTCACAATAACTGTCGCTTTGAAACGCTCGAACGTTGGAACGCCAGTGGCGCCAGTGCCAGTATCTCGGAGTACCGAACATCGAGGACCATGGCTACGTCGCGAAGCTCCTGGGGTCACATGACCGAGGTCAATGGCCTCGTGGTACCGAAGGACGAGGTCGTAAGGTTCATCGGCGACTGCATGAAACGAGCCGGTACCACCGAGGAGGACGCCATTACCGTTGCTCATCATCTAATGACAGCGGACTATCGTGGCCACTTCAGTCATGGAATGAATCGAATGCAGATGTACGTACACGAGATCCAGTCTAGGCTCACCGACCCAGCGGCCAAGCCCGAGCTCGTCAATGACTTTCAGGTCCGGTTTCCCATTATTTTGACATTTTTTTTAGACGTAATGAAGGCTTCCGGTTATTACTGGCCGGTACTGGCTCTGGTCTGTATTCATAAACTGGCAGTAACACTGTCAGATTTGTCATTTCCAGTAATAGATCGTAAGTGGCGTTGAGATAAATAATGTACCGAAAAATTGCGAACAGGAGGAAAATTTTTAATGTGGTACTGGCTGGGTTTTGAATTCGAATACTGTCGCTATTTTTTGGTGGGAAGAAAGTTTGGTAGGAAAGGATCGGTATGGGGTGATACTGGCTTGCTTCTAAACAACTAGAAGGCCGCAGATACTATATTGGCTAGTACTGGCTTCATTTGAAGTTAGAATTTAGAGAAAATTGAATGGACTTTGTGGAAGAAAAGTCATCGTTTATAGAATGAATCTTGGGAATCTCACCGAACTCTCATTAATACGGCATGCGGCATAGAAGCACGACCTTCGAGACATTACATTGCCCGATGTCCCGATAAGATATGCGCGTACGATGTTTCATTAATAAGTTTTTTTTTTCGATTACGCAACAGTCGAGTCCGTCCAGCCAGCTGGACGTGTCTCGGTGCCAATGAATCAGAAAAAGTTTTTGAATTTTTTCCGCAATTACTTCAATTTACTGGCACACGTGCGATAAATGTCTCAAAATTCAATGCAATATTAATATTCCAGCATAGAATTAATTTTACAAAAAAATACATCGTCGCTTTTCTAACGAATAGCGTTGTTTTTTTTTCGTAATCATGATCCGCCATTTTAATAAGATAATAAACGCGATCTTATCGAAATAATGTCGTAATTCCTACCGATAAAATCGATAAACACCAGTTTACAAGCGATACGCGATATTTCTGATCAGAATAATGGGTGCCAAAGTATTCTCGAGACGAAATAAAATTTTCCAGTATAATTCGTGAAATTGAATTTGTTTAACAAAAGTAGCCAACAAAGAGCCAGTATCCTGTTTTTTTGAGAATTTATCCTCCATATTTTTGCATCCTGTAAAACCGCCAATTTTCAGGATAATGGCCAATACCACGTTTTGCAAAAAATCTTCATTTCAAAATCTCATCAAAAGCCAAATATCAAACAAACCACTAGTCATCTGCAACCGCCATGTTTAAACCGAACCGCCATTACGTTTTTCGAAAATCGCCGCCATTACTGTTTTCCCAATAACCCCAAAAGTAAACAAAAAAATGTGAACTTTGGATTCTTTCCAGGCGGTTGCCCTGGTGGATGGCAGAAACGCCCTCGGTCAAGTTGTGGGAAAATATTCCATGGAACTAGCCATTAAAAAGGCCAAAGAATTCGGAATTGGGATGGTGACCGCCCGCGGATCGAACCACTTCGGCATTTGTGGTTATTACACCCTAATGGCCATGAAGGAAGGCCTCGTGGGCTTCAATTGTACCAATAGTAGCCCTCTGTTGGTGCCAACACGAAGCACAGCTCGGGCGCTCGGTACGAATCCACTTTCCCTCGGAATGGCGGCCGCAAAATCTTCCGACGACTTTGTACTCGACATGGCGACGACTGCGGTGGCTCTGGGAAAAACTGAGCTCGCTATAAGAAAAGGGCAGGACATTCCGCCCGGTTGGGCTTTGGGAAGGGACGGAAAAACCACGACGAACGCTAAAGAAGCATTTGACACGGGTTTACTCATGCCGCTAGGTGGCGCTGAAGAGAATTCAGGCTACAAAGGTTACGGTCTCGCTCTGATGGTCGAAATTCTTTGCGGAATTCTGAGCGGTGCCAATTACGGACCCAACATAAGATCCTGGAAGTCAGGGACTGGACTCGCCAATCTTGGCCAGTGCTTCATCGCCATTAATCCCGAAGCCTTCGCACCTGGATCCAAGGAAAGGCTCAGCCATCTTGTCGAGCAGTTGCGCGGTCTTCCCACGGTTGGACAAAATGGCGTCCTCGTGGCCGGCGACCCGGAAAGAGAGGCCATGAAAACCGTCGATCAAAATGGCGGCATTGAATACCACGTTAATCAAATAAATTCTTGCATCGATGTCGCCAATCAACTTGGCGTGAAACCGATGAAACTCGTGAAGAAGAAAGGTCTCTGATAAGCTGATAAATATGTCCATGGAAACACAATAGTTTTTTGTACCAGTAATAATAAAGAATGTCCAACGTAATCCAGTTTTTTTTATATGCATCCTTCAAAAAACGAAAACTTTTAGGCAAGCTTACTTGGAAAGTGGAAAAAAGCTCCATTAAAAATTCTGAAATTCAGAAAACCTTAGAATCGAATTTATGGTCACAAAAGTGTACATTTATTCAAAATTCGTACCTCAAAAAACCTCAAGTGAATATGACCTCAAGTCCGATATCGAAAAAAAAAGTTTAAAAAAATTCATGTAAATCTTTGAATCGCCCTACTGATCGTTTTCCAACGGAGGTGAGAAAAAATTATTTTCATCGGTAATGTAAATCATCCCGAGTGTCCATCGCGACACGCAAAGTGCGAGATCGCGTTTCCCGATATTAATTCAATAATTCGATGAGAAACAACGCGTGGATGTACGCATCGGTGAATTATCGAGCGTGCGCTCTTCCGTCATAATATCCATCGCTGCACTCGGGACGAGATTCGATATACAAGATGAGTGCGATGATGCAATGAATGCGGTTCGATCGCGAGCAGAGAGGACGACCTTGAATTACTCGTCAAATCACATTTGCGTTACATTAGACACACAATACACTTTCATAATAATAACAATAATTTATGATATCTATTACATAAAACTTATCAAAATTACCATTTTTACCATATAAGTAAAAAAATGTATTAATTTATGTAAATCGATAAATGAATATTAATAAATCTGCAGCCCATAATAATATAAAAAACGATTCATAATTTATAGTATATTGTAGATCAGTTTTTTATTTACTATATCAATACATATATTATCCCCGTATATATATATAGTGTATGCATATATGTACAACTATACATAATGCGTTTTTAAATGCTACGAAGCTTCGGGACGTCATTTGAGTTTCTCATTCGCGAGCTGACGCGAATCATTAGCGCCAATAAAGTTGGCTCGTATATTGTCGAAGCCACAAGCCAATCACTATTACTTTTTGTAATAGCTTGTAAATGGATGAACGTGCATGAGAGAATATATGCAAGACATTCATCTTCAGGAAATAGTCTCGTGTCACTATAATTGTCATGGTCAACTATAACCCCTAATTACAACCAATAACTATGTGGTATAATTATTAATTACTCCAATCATTTTTTTTACTTAGGATATCCTTGAAACTGGTTGAATACATAGTCATCATTTTTTTTTTGGTAATCGTATTACAGTCAATTTTTATTCTGCTCTTCAGTAATACGGAGTTGTAATATGATCTTTTCCAGCCACTTGTCACTGCGAAATTCGAGTCATTGAAACTGCTGAATTTGGCTCTTCAGGGTCGAGTTAAGTTCATCAGGTTCGAAAGTCTGACCTAAAAAACCTGAAGATCTGTTATTTGAAGTGTAATTAATTTAATAAGCATATTAAAATAGTGAAATTTTGTTGGAAATATTGATTTTATGAAAGGGATTTTTAAAAAATTGTGTTTCTTCTTCGATGTCAATTTTCTCGAACTTTCCGGAATTCTTGTGCAACTTCAGTCGCAATAATTCAAGGTCACTTGGCAGAGAGGGTTCAAAATGTTATCAAAAAATTCTGCGTCTCACGATGTTTCCACATTCGACTCCGGAGTCTTTTTATCACGCTCGATATTTGTTATGTGTGAACTCCGAAGTGCAAATATTGTGCTCGGCTGAAAAAGCTCATTTATTTGTCATGATAAAGTCACCGATCGTGTTTTTAACTCGTTTATAATAACAAAGAATAATTTTTTGTTGCATTATGATCCGCTGTTATTAATTCCATAATTTCATGGAAAGTTATAGTATAATTCAATGACTAGTTACGATTTAGTAAAACAATCACAAATATTTTGAAAACGTCAGAAAAAACAATAATTTTTCACGTATATTTTTTGACACATAGAAAATTCATTTTTTTTTCTCACCTTCGATCGTCAAACTTTATAGACATTAAAAAAATATTCAACTACCTTTCAGAAAGTCGAGATTTTATTTTTATTATTATTGTAAAAATAATTAAACCATTAATTTTTTATTTGAAAAAATTAACATAAATTTTATGGGTTGTATGGGTGTGTAATGTTGACTGGTCTCGTAAGCACGTGATTGAACTTTCTCAATAAAGGAAGACCCTTCGCTAAACAGGAAGGAAGGCCTAATTGAAAAAACGACCTGTCCAAAATGCAATCACAACCGCCCGATGCATTCGACGATGGTAATTCATTGCTCGTGTCCCCATGTGACTCGCATTAAGTAATTCAGTGTCGTGTAATACTTAGAAGTAATACGAATAGCGACTGGGCGGTGGGAGGGTGGGGGTGGGGTTCAAAGGGTCATGGAACTCATGGGACATCCGTGAAAGCACCCCATTCAACTACTCGAGACAGCTATTTCCCATTGACCAACAAACAAAACAATAAGAATAAAATGAATAATTCTTTCACCCAATTAATAAACAAAAAAATTATTTTTTCTTTCAATATAATTGTTTAGTAAGCCAAAAAAAAATGTCACTAACAGCCATAGAAAAACGCTCTTTAATAATGAGCACCTTATTTTATTGTACATTTCTGAGAATTTTCAGAATTTGTTTTTAATGAATTTTTTTTAATTACGAAAATCACAAGGTAAACAAAGAAAAATTGATTTTCGATCAAGCTCGTCGTGCGAATAATCAATATCAAATATCTGGAATTTTTGGACGCCAAATTAATGCAGGCCTCTCGATAAAAATTGTTTTTATGATTATAATTCTTTATAATTAAACATCTGTGCTTGTGATGAAATAAAATTCTTTCAGTTTCATGCGTTCCTCAATCTTCCTCGAGCCAGTTATTCCTGGAAAGAATTAGATTACAGTTTGAGTCAGATAGCCCAAGCTGAGTCATCATTCATCATCAGCATTGCACTGTATATTATACATCGTTCCTTCTGTGTTTATTCATGCTCTTCTCACAGGATTAATAAATGTATTATTTTCTGTCAGTGATAATTAAACAACGATGAAAAATATCGTATCCACGAATATGTCACAAATCAGCAAAATATTGTTTTTGTTTATTTAATAATGGTGAATAATTATTATTTTTGCCCCATGAATATAATTATTATTAAATATTTTTGAGAATTATGAATAATAATTATTTTTACATTGTGGACATAATTGTTCTTAATGATTGTTTGAGATTTATCAATAATTACGTATGGTCCGCAAAGGACTGAGCGCTCGGTAACAACACAATACAGTACAAATACAAATATCAATAATTATTATTTTTACATTGTGGACATAATTATTCTTAATGATTGTTTGAGAATTGTGAATAATGATTATTTTTCCCTTGTGGACATAATTTTTATTAATGATTGTTTGAGACTACCGGAGAAATAATCTCGAAGTGTGCGTCACTGTTAGTACAAACTTGCTGAGACAATAAAAAAACCCTTTTTGAATGAGCCGACCCAACGTTCCGCTATTTGTCCACTCTGTTTATCGAGCACCAATATGCAAACAAATACAAATAGACAAGCAAATTTACTGTCACGACATTATGCGTCCAGGAAAATACCTTCCGGTACAATGCAACTCTCGAAAAATAAAATCTCAGTTTCATTCTGACATTCGTGAAGAACATAGCAGTTTTTATTTTGGAATCATTAATTATCATGACTAAGGTACGTAATATCACTAGGTATGCAAAATTACATAATTTTTTTTTCACCCTCGATATAAACATTTCTCCGAAAAATTATTACCACGCTTTCACAAATATCTTAATAGATGATCCAACATTTTTATTATATTTTTTGACATCGCCTCATTTTTCATACGCCAAATTTTGCTTCGCTGAAATCGATCGTTTTTTTAAATTTTCTCATTAGAATATTCAAAATTGTCGGAAAAGTCGAAAAACGCGATTTCGAAAATTTTCCGGCGTATGTGTGTGAATAAAACTGCGGTTTTAACGATTTTTACTTTTTCACTGAAGTTTCTAAAACGAAATTGGAAATTCAGGCCAGAAATTTTTTTAAAGGTAAAAATTTTATAACATTTTTTTTAAGGCTACAATTTGTTAATACCGTTTTATCAATTGAACTTTTCGGAACATAATTTTTTTCAAACAATACCTAATCAAGAAAAATAAATCGTTTTTTATAAATATCAATATTAGGAAAGTGGAGGGATAAAAAATAAATAAAAATTATCCCACGCAATAATGGGCGTGCGGTGATTTGTGAAAATAAAAATTGGACCTCAGCCCCATCTCCCACTCGTTCGCGCGTTTGAGGGGAGAAGCTTGTAAGACGTGTCAAATTGCGTGGTAATTTTGATCAATGATAACTCGTGACTTTGAAGTTAGCTTCCTACGAGCCCTGCCACTGCTACTAATACTAATACTAGCGCAGCCTCCGACTGCTCGCCGGACTCTCAGGAGGGAAGTGGCCCATTACCGAACAGCTTTGTACAGTCCACGCAGAAAATGTGCCCCCTTAAAGAAAAGTAACCTTTTTTTCACGACTTATTATTTTATTTTAAAAAATCAACGAACATTCGACTCCTCCGTCGATTTTAATAGTCACCAAAATTCATGAATTCACGAACATTGAAAAAAATCGTAGGAAATAAAAAAATGTATTTTTCGAGGAAAATCAAATTTTTGAATTTATCATCGCAACTAAAAATGTAAAAACAATTTATGAATATTTATAAAAAAATGTATAAACATATTTATGGTTCTTGCTAAAATTTTAACGAAAATCACATTTCGTTTCTTGTATTATTTTTGGTTGGGATTGCGAAAAAAAAAATTATGTAGATATGTTTTTTAATTTGGGAAAGTAATAATTTATTTAACAAATTTCGAAGTCCGGCAAAATTAATTTCACGGGTTTTGAAGTTATGAGTAAGAGCCATTGATTTTAACAATGAACTATGATATGGACGAAAATGTTGAAATTTTCCAAAATTGGTCACTCGTTTTGGGTTTGAATTTTAAAAAACCAAAAATAACATTTATGTAATATAGTTGATGCAAATTCAGTGCATCTTCAATAATTCTACCATAAATATGAATCCATTTTTTTATTTAATTTTTCAAATTTTTCAAAATTTAATTCTCGATAACCATTCAATAACCATTTTTAATTTTTAAAGTCAATATTCACAGCTGACATTAGCAAAATCAGCCGCCAATTTTAAAAGGGATGTCGTGCATTTTTCATAATTTTGCAAAGATTATAATTAAGGAGGAATTTTCGCACGCAATGCTTTAGCGTGTCGAGGTGTTCACCGATAGAGTTGCGAACAATTTGTGATACGCGACTATTCGCGAAGTAAAATTGCCGTGTCCGAGTGAGTCCCGTGATAGTGCGAGGGCTAATGAGTTTATAAATTGAAGGCACACCGAGTGCTGTCCTGTGGCGAACGAGACTGCTTCTGCTCTTCAGCAAGCTCACGATCAGCTTCAGTGTGACTCACTGCCTCCATTGACAATGGCGTGTCTCAATTTTTTTTCCAATGCACCATAAAAAAGTCAATTTAAAGTGACGACAAACCATGAGGAATTTTCGGTGATTCGAAAAAAAAAATCCAAAAACGATAAAATAGCTGAAAAATCGTGTTAACCAAACCCTGAAGAGTAAAAAAAAAGAAAAATGTGTTTCTGCTCAGTGATTTTCCGGTGACCGAGTGTCCGGTTCATATAAAAATTGAACAAAGTTTTTTCCCCATAAAACAAGTGATAGTTTTGATTTTTTCAACTATATTGTGTTTCCAAAATAACGAAAGAGAAAAAAAATTGAAAATGGCCAATCAGAGTGGAAAAAAGGAACTTTTTGAGGAGAACCTTCTCAACCATCATCCGGAAGGTAGCGAAGAGGAGGTCGATAAAGAATGGGAGGAATTCACGAGACTCATGGCGAAATTACGAGAAAAAGGTCCCAATCGACAAAACAGGTAGAATATTAAATGGAAGAAATTCATTTTCAATTTTGGGAAGTGTGTAAAAAATAACCTTTTTTGTCAGACCTTCGCAAGCGTTTTACCCTTGTCCTCCGCCGAATCCCGAGGAGGATCAGCCCGAATTCGATCCGTTCGACTACATAAACACAATTGTAAGAGTCACTGAAAATTCAAAAAGCATGAAACAAGACTTTTTAATGTATGAGCATGATATTTTTTCACCTTTGAGCTACACCTTCGATTATTTCCATAATAATAAATAAACCAGTAACTATATAATTGCTTCATTTATTTCATACATAATTACATCATAATGCAGATAAAGTTGAAACACTTTTGTAACATCAATCATAAAAATTTCTCTATATCATACATTTAAAAAAATATTTCATTTCCATTATGAAACATATATGAAAAAAAAAATCCATCAAAAATGCATCTGATAATATACATTTTTTAATAGAAAATATTTTTTTCGCAAAAATCTTGATGGAATTTTTGAATTTTAATGTTGGGTATTTTATTGAAATTTGAAAAATAAATTGCGTAACGAGCATTGAGGTATTTAAAAAATGTTGGCTACCTCGTGGGGCTCTGTGGGAATGTTTGGCAAATCATAAGTGCGGTGGGTCCACCAGGTTCATATTAGTTTCGAGGCAGGCCACGAAAGTCGCACTAGACGTCGCATTGAACGTCCGCCGAAGCACAATGGCAATGAACGTCGCGTGTACTATTTATAATTAAACTATTGGTATCGCGGCGGTGGAGGGTTCGAGTGGGGCGAGTAACGGGCCAGACGGTTCGCAGACGGCACCGAGAGTTCTCATCGTTTGCCAGAAAACAATGCGTGTCTGCATATTTTCTTTTGTCACCGTCGCGCGGTGCCCTAATTTCCAATTTCCTCATGCTTTCAAATTTATTTACGCATCCTTTTTTTAAACAATTATAACTCGATTTGACAAACTATCAAAGCTCGGCTTTGATTATCCATCAAAAGTCGTAACCGCAAGAAGTAATCATTTTACATTTTATTAAAAATTAAAACCACACGAATAAGTAATTATATATTTTATCGAAAGTTGGAAATTAACGTGAAAAATTAATTCTACATTTCATCAAAATTTTCACGAAGAAATGATTTTGTATTTGATTAAGATTTCGAGCCACATGAAGAATTAATTCTACATTCCCATACAAAAATTGAAGCCCATAAAGCAAATTTCCACGTAAAAAAAAAAATCAGCCCATAATTATATATTTTTCCTGAAACTGCAACCCAGAAGTGAAAATGAACATTAATCACTCCACAAAATGCCTCAAAAAAATAGCCATGTAAAATTCCCATAGAAAAGTCCCCATTTTCAAAGCAATATATCACGTGCCGTAAAGTGTTATTATTTCACTGCCAATGTAATTGTCCTCGAGACTGTGATCTTTACACCCGGTAAAAGCGATGTGGGTCGCACCTGATTTTGTTATGATGCGTTATTTCGCAGGCACAGGTGCGCCGGACTAGCCAACACACCTCATGACGCATGGACTTTTTTTTTCCTTCTTCTTATTTCTGCATATCGACGAGTCCCGTGACTCCGAGACGGAATTGCGAAAATATTAAAATGTCAATGATCAGCTGATTCGCGCGTGGACCGCGTGCCGACACCCCTGCCCCTCCCCCGCCCCCCTACGTCGCCTTCGCACTTGAGCATTTACACCCGCGCACCAACCTTGAACATGCAAGGTATTCACGGATTGTTGCCAGTGTAACAGAGCTCCCATACCATCATGACCTTGTCACATGATGTACACGTTTTAATTGAGATTTTTTTTTTTTTTTTTTTTTTTCGGTAAATTTTTTCCAATTTTATATTGCAATTTTAATGAATTACAATAAATGTAATGGTCATCTTGTCGAAAATTGAACAAGTTTTGATTTTTTATAGAGGACGGGTTTTTTTATGGTGTTGGGAATAATTGATTTTTTTGAAAATTTTATTGAGACGTTTTTCGAAATTTATTGGCTTTTTGGTAAAATAAGACTGTGATAATATTTTCAATTGATGTAACTTTTTTCTAAAAATAAGATGGGATATTTTAAAAATGAATTTTCTTTTTTTTTTCAAAATTGTATTTCTTATAGATTTTTAAAATATCGAAAATATGAAATAAAAAATCGAATTTTTCCAATATTATTTTGTTCTCTGTGTATCGAATGCAGTATCATTATAGATTAAGAAGTGAGTCACCTGAAAATTCTGAGAATAAAATTGTGTGGCAACAGCACGTATGAGATCGTGCATTTTGATGAAGGATTTCTTGGCAAGCGCAAAAGAAAATTATGCATTACTACGAGAGAAATGCATAATTAGCGGGAATAAATTTTCCGTTTCGACTTGTCGTAAAATTTGTTTTTCACTTCCTAAGTTTTCCTGAAAATTTAGCGTATGAATTTAATAATCTCATTAATTTATGCAAAATCACTACTATTGTAAATAGGAAGAGAAAAAAACCTTTGCAAAAAAATGAATAAAAAATTTATAAATACAATAGCAACGATTCAATTTTCTGATGACTCAGCATCTTCAATGAAGCATTTCGAAGCCTTTCTCAAGATAAATGCTGACAATTAAAAAAAAAATACCGAAGGCCAATCTGTGCAGGTGCAAAATTTTTCCTTTCTTTGAATTGAAGCTATAATTGACATAATTCGTGGCCAATCGAGTGTAGAACAATTGAAATGAAAAACATTGTTTCACAGAGACACATTATCATTATTATTATTATTATTATTATCCATTATCGTAACCATGAAGAGTCAATAGAATAGCGACGGCTAATAGCAAAAGAATTTAAAATCTCTTCAATGAAGTTTTTCGAAGCTTTTCTCACGATAAACACTGACAATTAGGGAAAAAGAAATACCGAAGGCCAATCTGTGCAGATGCAAAATTTTGCCTTGTTTTGAATTGAAGCTATAATTGACATAATTCATGGCCAATCAATTGCTGAACACCTGCAATGAAAAACATTGTTTCACGGAGACACTATATTATTATTATCCCTGAAGAGTCATTAGAATAGCAACGCAAGGTAGCAAAAGAATTTTGAATCTCTTGAATGAAGCATTTCAAAGCTTTCTTCAAGATAAATACTGGCAATTAGGGAAAAAAAATACCGAAGGCCAATCTGTGCACGTGCAAAATTTTTCCTTGTTTTCAATTGAAGCTATAATTGACATAATTCGTGGCCAATGAATTGCTGAACAATTGAAATGTAAAACATTGTTTCACAGAGTCACGTTTATTATTATTATCCCTGAAGAGTCATTAGAATAGCAACGCAAGGTAGCAAAAGAATCTCTTGACTGAATTTTGAATCTCTTGACTGAAGCATTTCAAAGCTTTCTTCAAGATAAATACTAGAAATCAGGAAACAAAACAAGAAAAATACTGAAGGCCAAGTCTTGCAGATGCAAAATTTTTTCCTGGCTTTGAATTGAACGACAATCGAGGGCTGAACAATTGAACTGAAAAACATTGTTTCATACAGACATTCTATTATTATTATTATCAATGTTAATTATCGTAGCCATGAAGAGTCATTAGAATAGCGACGGAAGATAGCAAAAGAGTTTTAAACCAGTTCGCAGTGTTGCATTTGATTGAAAGGGAAATCGCGCAGTGCAGTCAATGCTTCTGTGACTGATGCCATCCTATATGTGTAGGAAAAAACGGCGAGCGCATATGGAGTCGTTATGTATATGAGGCATGCGTGACCGGCATGGAAAGTCGACATGTGACGACGTGATTGCATTTCTACACACACAGGTGCACACTAATGCACAAATGCACTCGTGACATTATTAACACCTCTCCTGTCGTGCAGCTGTGTACCGCATAGAAAAAACACGAGAATGTTTTTTTTTTTTCACCATCAATTAGCCATTTTTTAAAATTTAACTCTGAAAATAAAAATAATTTATTGATTTATTTTTTGTCATCTAGGCAAAATGAAAGAAGAAAATTATTTGCATTGCCTTCAATTTTTTATTACAACATTGCTAATTGAATTTGATTTGTTTGGCGATTTTTTAGTCTGTTTCACCAAATTGTTAACAATAAATTATTAAATATATGTGAATACTATACATTTTTTAAAAAGTAAATTAAATTAATGATCTTGAAAATGTTATTAAATATTTTTCGATGTTTAATGCTC
This sequence comes from Clistopyga incitator, assembly GCA_947507545.1. NCBI lineage: Eukaryota > Metazoa > Arthropoda > Insecta > Hymenoptera > Ichneumonidae > Clistopyga > Clistopyga incitator. The sequence continues at coordinate 8,973,371 of OX382179.1, read as the reverse complement.
GAATGAATTCGGTAACGAAGTGAATAATTTTTCAGAGTATTTTAATATTGGGTGGAATTTGTCGTGAGAATTAGATGTGTTATTAATATAATTCAATGGAAGCGAGTGAACATCTCATTAGTCAGAAATTCTCGTACTATTTCGGTGAAATTGCTCCAGGCACGAGAATTAGAGAAAGGGGTAATACACTTGTTCTTGGCAGTGGTGGCTATTAATAGCAAAAAAAGCTAATTATGTAGGCCCAATTACTAAAATTGGATTAGGGGCCGATTGCCCAGTAGGACGTGGTCGTTACTGACGTCAATTCGACTCGAGCTTCGCTGTGCCTTACTCTCTGACACCAAAATTTATTATACTCGTACGAGTGTTTGTTACGAGTGTTGAACTAGTTGTAAATCACAAAAGGCAATTCTTCGCTGAGACCAAAGTGTCGAATACATTTATTCACAATTTTTTCGTAAATTTCCTAATATCGGACACTTCCTCTAATGAATATTAATTAATTTACCATTTTTCTGTCAATAAAAAAAAACGAACAACTTTTTTTTCTGAACTAAATAAATCTGTGTATTTATAAATAACAACTTCAAATGACTCACTATCATTATTCACAAAAACCAAATGAAATATTTTTTTGGAAAATAATTTTTTTATATCAATTCCATTATTCTGTAGATTCAGATTATTTATCATTTATTTAAATATTTTTTTAAATTTCTAATGTATTTACAATTTGAGGAAAAAAAATACTAATTAAGACAATAATATTTTTTGTCGTATTATTGAAATAAAAAAAAGGAGTTATAATCGGTCGAGGCTATCGCTGAGATCCTGAAGAGTCGTCATCTGAATCGTTGTCGATTCGTCGTTGGTTGGTATTATTTATATCCGGCATGCCCCTTGAAGAGTTATAAGTTCACAAGTTCCGATCGAATGCTGCCAAAACGGCAAGTATCAAGGGAAGACGAGTCAGTCAAAACGGAGGTCTCAGTTCGGATAGTTTGTGTAGCTACGCGTAAACCAAAATGCCCGAGGCTCGTAAGCACGATGGCTCATAGTTTGAAATGTGTTGAAAAATAAAAAAAAATAAAAAAATGTTATTGTAAATCGAAAAATTCGCACGTGATCGATATATGTAATTTTTAAATTATAGCGATTAATCGCAGTGATCTCCTCATGTTTTTAATGAATAAAAAAAAATGACCCTTATCATAGTAATCGTCATATTGTATTGGGAATTTTGTGTGTCCACGATTACCAGTTGCATGATTATTTAAATTTGTGGAAAAAAAAATTAAGTTCAACGTCGATGCACCCGGAAGTAATTGATTGACCAAATCAGTAGAATAGTGATTAAAGAATGCAATGTAAATGTTGGAGTTAATTGATTAACAATCGATACGAACAATTTAAAAAATGTGGCAGTCGAAAAATTACCCTTCCCAAAAGTGTTCACAGCCCAAAAAATCGACAACAAAATATTTGACAGTTGCAAGAAAAACGTGGCACCTGAAAAATCATCCATTCAATAAAACTCAAACCCCAATGATTCAGCAATAAAAAAAATACCCCACCACCGAAACATTTGACATTTGAAAACAAAAAAAAATGGCCCTTCAAAAATGACCCTCCACAAAAATTCCTTCCCAAAAAAACCGCAATGATATAAAAACCAAAAAAACCTCCCAACCTTTCGCCCTAAAAAAAAATCGGGGCCCCGGAAAATTTCACACCCCAACGTCAATAGAACGTCAAAATAAATAGTAATTAAAAAAATGCAAGAAAATAGAGAAACGCAGTAAAGAAAAATACTGCGATGACACGCGATGAGTCGCGCGCATTGATGACGGTCCTCGTCCCCGTCGTCGATGATCGACCAGTAGGTCCGGGGCGCACGGGGGGAGGGTTCTAGTGCATAAACAATAGGCTCTTCGCATCCAAGATGCACCCCCGGCATCAGCTACTAGTCTAAAAATATAATGATTTTCTGACGGTTGCCAAATTTCGACAAATTCAACGTAGCGGTTAGGCGGTGTTGCTGCCGCGACGAAGAAGCTCGTCGAAATCATTGGACTTGAGCGGTCAGTTCGGGCTCGGTTGCGATACGGTGCGCGAATGCATACCAAATATTCACTTCAAGTTCGAAGTGATCGGAAGAAAAATCGCGAAGGGCCCTCCGACTTCAAGAGTTGGAGGAAAAAAACCAGCGCGCGTAGCTTCCCTACCTTACCGACGTTGTCAAAATGACGATGCGCCACGTGATTGACAGCTCGTCGATAATCGAACGCGCGCGAAAAGTTGTACGCGAATTTTTCGTCGTAAGATGTTAAAAGAGGCCCGAGGAGTCCTCGGTGTCTCCGGCTATTTTACCGGCGTGTCATTACCCTGAAGAAAACAATAAATAATAATAATAGTTCAAGGATACTTCAGGAATCCCCCGATTTCATGCCGGCCTCCTTACTCAATAGATCCTACTTCGTCTGTAACGATGACTACGTTGTAAGTGTAAGCCGCACCATGTTAATAAAGTACCAAAATTTACTGAACAAATTTTACCAGTGAGTTTTGATTGGGTAGACAGACTGAGTTTCAAAAAACTCAGAATATGGAAGAGCTTGATAGTCATTTTTTTTATGGAGCTGCTATATTATTTAAATGAAAATAGCAAACATTCGTGAGATTTTTTTTTGGCACTGATTAATAATGTGTGATTTTTTAATTAGATTAATTATTGGATTTTATTTAATGATGATTTTGAAGGAGTTTGCATTTTTTTCAACTCTGAAAAATAATAATATTACTTGGGTGATAAGTTAGTGCTCAGGAAATTTTTAAATAACAATCAATTAACGTTACACATTTATTAAGTAAAGTTATTCGAAAGTAATATTAATACGTTTTTTTGTGACGCATTTTCCATCAACAGAAATATAATCGATAATAGCCAATCAGTTTAGTGCATTAATGACTAAATTTCAATTATATACTTCACGTAGAATAATCGTAATTAGTTTTTAATCATTTTTACCAATAACAATATGTTATCATTATTATTTACTGAAAATGGTTTCGTTTAAATGCATTTAATCTCCATTTTTATTGATTCTAAAGTAAAGTTTAAAAAATTATAACCGAATAATAACAATAACGAATATATTATACATTGTTTTGAAATTAATTCGAGTGAATGTATGCTAAATAAATCTGCTGTTGAATTTTGAAGAGATAGTAATTAATGCTCAGGTTGAATAAATCGTTAATTATTGACTAGTAGATTTCGCAGAATTTCCGAGATATTTTGACTGTCGTTGAATTCTCCTACTCCAATTGTCTTCCCGGCTTTATGTCCTTCGGTTATCTTTGAGCTTCGACATTGGTGGTTTCAGTTTACCCGGACAAATCATGCTTGGCAAATATCGGCGTTAATGAATAAATATTCAGAGCGATAAGAAATGCTATTGGATCAATTGAGCGCGAGCATGGGTTAGTTTCGATCGTCATAGTCCTCAGATATAATTAGTATTAGCGTCATTAGCGTGTTAAGTACACGAAACATGTGAAAAAAAAAAAATGTAATTTTGAAAATTTTCCAGTCGAACGATGAAGAAGAGAACGAGAAAAAAATGCCGTGACGATGTTGCAAAAATGAAACGCAAATATTATTATAACAATGTAGCCCGGAAAAAAAAAATTATCGAAACGATGAGTGCGTTGACGCGTGTAAAATAATTGGCGCTTAATACTCCCTCTTTTTATTAATCGATATTTGGAACTTGCTTTTGAAGCATTGATATACACGATCGTCTCTCACGGATCAACGACGAAAACTTGGAACGAATCACGGCGCACTATACTTTTTTTCTCTCTCTCTCTCGATAATCTTATGCAATAATTTACACATAAAAAATGGATAAACATTGTTCGATTTATTACAAAACCAAGTACACACTGTGCCCATCAGATCCTATTTTCTGTTTACAATTTAAACAAAAGGCTTCGGTGAGTTGACAAAACAACAAATCTTTTGTTAATTGACAAAACAAAAAAATTAATAATTATTCATTGTGAAAAGCCAAAACCTGCTGAAAATTCAAGTCTGGTTTTTATTTATTTAAGTCTTTGCATCTTTTGTGGTAATTTTTGCACTTTTGTATATTATACGATATTTAATTTTTATATTGATATGATATATTTAATAATTAACGTTTTTACTTCAGTATTGATTAATTTTCACGACTATTCTAGATGTATGGTCGGTATACGAAGGACCTGGGTGAATACGCTAAGGAAGAAGCACGAAGACTCAAATCTCACGACAAGGCAAGGCGGAAATTCGACAAGGTCAGGGCCGAGGATCTTCGGAAGTCGAGACGAGGTCCGCTGTGCAAGAAGCTTATCGCGCTCTTGGCATTCGCGTGGAAACACACTGGCGCGAGATTGGGCGAGGATTGGGTCTTTCTGGCGCTTCTCGGTGTCATCATGGCACTGCTCAGTTACTCGATGGACCGCGGAATTTCCATGTGTAACAACGGTCCGCATTTTATATTAACGATATCTAATACTTTCAATACTTCGGGGAGAAAAAAAACAACATTTTTCTGAAAGCTTATCCGAGAATTTGTTAGACGTTCTTTACAAAAACAAAAATGACTCGAAATACAACGTAAAAGGGATGAAGGAAGATCATTTCATATTATTTTCTTTCAGACAAATTTCATAAGCTTTCAGAAAAATTTGACAGACCCTTAAACAAATTTCATAAGGTTTCAGATAAATTTCATAGACTTTCAGACGAATTTCATAAAATTTCAAATAACCTTCATAGACTTTCAGACAAATTTCATACAATTTCATTCAAATTCCATAAACTTTCAGACCAATTTCCAAAAACCTAATTTATTTATTCTCGATTTGACGAATGTTATTCTTTAACCAGCCAGGATATGGTTGTACCAGGATTTAACGTCGCATCCAGCCCTCCAGTACCTGGCCTGGGTCTCATTACCGGTATGCCTGATCCTCTTCAGTGCGGGATTCGTCCACATAGTTGCGCCACAGAGTATAGGCTCGGGAATCCCCGAGATGAAGACGATACTCCGCGGGGTGGCGCTGAAAGAGTACCTCACCTTTCGAACCCTCGTGGCCAAGGTCATCGGGCTAACGGCAACCCTTGGCTCGGGTTTGCCGCTCGGCAAGGAAGGTCCGTTCGTACACATCGCCAGTATCGTTGCGACACTCCTCTCCAAATTGGTCACCAGCTTCCAAGGAATTTATGAGAACGAAAGTCGAAACTGCGAAATGTTGGCGGCAGCCTGCGCGGTGGGCGTGGCCTCGTGCTTCGCTGCTCCTATCGGCGGGGTCCTCTTCAGCATCGAAGTAACCACCGTTTACTTCGCAGTGAGAAATTACTGGCGCGGATTTTTCACCGCTGTCTGCGGAGCAACCATGTTCCGTTTACTCGCAATCTGGTTTCAACGAGAAGAAACCATAACCGCTATGTTCGTTACCAACTTCACCATGGACTTTCCCTTCGATCCTCAGGAACTGTTTGCCTTTGCTCTCATTGGAGTTGGTAGCGGCCTTCTGGGATCTTTCTACGTCTGGCTTCATCGGCAATACGTCATTTTTATGAGAAAGAACAAGAGCATGAACAGCTTTCTTCAGAAAAAGTTGGTACCCCTTGCTGAACAAAAAATAAAGCCTAGATCTCGGGGATTCCCCGGATTTTTTTCAAACGTTTGTGATTGAGGATTTCGCTGTTATTACTAGGTATAGTAATTTTTTTTCGTTTTTTCTTCCAGCCGATTTCTTTATCCCGGAATCGTTTCGCTACTGGCGGCGTCTGTATCTTTTCCCCTTGGACTCGGACAATTTATGGCAGGGGATTTAAATACTCACGACCAAGTTCATGGACTTTTTACGAATTTCACGTGGACCAAAAGCGATCTCAGCGTCGAGGAAATGAGCGTTGTTAAACACTGGTCCACGCCTTATTCAGATGTTTTTGTTGGACTTCTTGGATTCGTTCTCTTTACCGTAAGTCACTTGCCTGATCATTTTTATTTCTAGTCTAATTTTTTTACCGATAGTGCAGTTAAAAAAAAAGTGGAACTTCGATTTTTTTAATCAATAGGTAAAATTACAGTCTGAATAATAATTCGAAAAGGAATTCGAGTTGAAAATTGAATTGAAATATCGATGTACGAAACCGATTCTGAGTTACATTACATACCGATTTTTCGATCATTAAACTCCCTAAATCGGTGATTTTAAGTGTCTTATCGTTTATATTTCAGTTCGTCTTCTCGATCATCAGCTCAACAGTGCCAGTGCCTTCAGGTATCTTTATTCCAGTCTTCAAGATCGGCGCAGCGCTGGGTCGAATGGTCGGCGAAGGAATGGCTCTATGGTGGCCGAATGGTGTTCGTTACAGTGGCATTATCACTCCAATTATTCCTGGTAAATCGACTGTGTCCGAAAGTAGAAAAATGGCGCGAAAAAAATTGCCGATTTCCGCCGATTTTTTACCGATCTTTTTGTATTTTTCCACAGGTGGATACGCCACGGTTGGCGCCGCTGCCTTTTCCGGTGCCGTAACCCATACCATCTCGGTCAGCGTCATTATCTTCGAAATGACCGGTCAGATAACTCACATTGTACCGATTATGATCGCTGTGCTTATCAGCAATGCCATCGCAGCTCTTCTACAGCCCAGCATATACGACAGTATCATATTGATAAAAAAATTACCGTACCTTCCGGACCTGTTGCCATCAAGCTCCGGTAATTATTACCGATCTTACCATTCCACAATTATTTTATTGAGGAAAAAATCTCTGTTCGTCTAACAATTTTTATACCGATTTTCTGCTATCGCGAAGGAGTTGATCGGTAAGCCACGTAGGAGATTAAAATATCATCAAGCCTATGTGCTATTTTGATAAGAATCGGTAATGCAATTTACTCAGAAACGTGCGATTTCTCAGAAAAAAAATCTAAAACATCGTAAGTTTTTGAGCCGATTGGATTCCACTTTTTTAATAACCTCCTGAGGTAAATCTGCTAACCTTAAGCCTTACAAATATTCATTAATTCATCTTTCCATTTTTAAGGTATGTACAACGTTTACGTGGAGGACTTTATGGTGCGTGATGTGAGAAATATATGGCACGGAATAAGTTACCAGAGGCTGAAAGAGATACTGAAGGAAAATCGGAAACTTCGGGGATTCCCCCTAGTGGATAATCCCGACTCGATGATATTATTGGGCTCGATACAAAGGCTGGAATTGATTAAATTGATTGAGAAGCACATTGGCCGGGAGAGACGCCTGCAGGTCGCGCAGAAGTTGCACAAAGAGGCGGAGGAGAGAGCGAAGGAAGAGATGGAAAGACAATTAAGGGAGCAGGAAAGGACGCGAAGGCCATCGAGATTCGAAGTTATCCCTGCACCGGATATTCTCAAGATGCAGAGACAGAGCGTCAACGATTTGACAATGTCACCTGGAAACGGCGAACATGTGAGATTTAAAAAAAATTTATTAAAATATATCATCAACTTTTTCGAACAGATTGCTTACCGATTTTTTTTTTTCAATTTTTAGCACACTTATCACTCGCCGATTTTCGGATCGCAACCAAAAAAATCCATTTTGAAGAAGACTAATTCGTTTACACTAAAGGGCTTCAGTCCGCTTGTTAGTCCGGCTGTTACGCCATATACAACAGTGACCGGTGCTGAAAGCAGGTAATTAATTATTATTAATTATAGTGAGAAAATGTTCGTAATCGATTATTCAAAGTTAAGTAATTAAATAATTACATGAAATAAACTGAAGTGAAAGGCTTTACAAAATTTACATAAAAATTAACTGATTAATTTTTTTTCTTCAATGACTACATATTCGTATTGTTTTTTTTTTTTTTTCAAATATAATTTCTCTTTTTTTACCGATTTCACTGAGCGATTTCGATCGATCGTTTAATAATTATAGCCTTTTGTTTAACACGTTCCCTGCCAGACGTTGGCTATTAATTAGACGATGATTCTTTTCATTGGATTAATTTGTAAATGAATATACTTGTTAATTTTTTTTTTTTCACAGAATTCGTTTGGCTTTTGAGGCAATATTTCGAAAATCCGCGACCCTTCAGGATGTGGATCCTGATCCGGAGTTGGGTTCGGTCAATAATGTTAATGAAACGAGACGTGACAGCGTCGACGGAGATAATGCTCAGGCTCATCATCCAATGTTGTCGCCGAGTCCAGCTGCTTCGAAAAAAGTTCAATTGGTGAGTGGAAGAGAGAAGATGCGTCTGAAAATTCAACTGGTTGGCTCCGATTTCAGCAGTTGGTCGTACCAACGAATTAGGAATTTAAAATTTATCAGTTGAAGTATAATTGAAGGGTCGACTTATCAGTTGAAGTATAATTAAAGGGGTGACTTATCAGTTGACGTATAATTGAAGGGTCGACTTATCAGTTGAAGTATAATTAAAGGGTTGACTTATCAGTTGGTAATCCAATTAATTAGTGGTTCATCTTATCAGGTGGTACTTCAACTAATTGGAGCCTTAACTTTTTCGTCGGTAATGTAACTAATTGGACCTTTAAATTATCAGTTTGTCGTGCAACTAATTGGAGACTTATCAGTTGGCAGTCCAACTAACTACAGCTTTAACTTATCAGATAGTTGTCTAACGAATCGGAGACTCAATTTATCAGGTGGCTGTCCAATTAATTGCAAATTGAAATTATCAGTTGGTGGTCCAACCAGTTGGAAGCGCAATTTAATTCGAACTTACTCCAAATAATAAGAGGCTTGATTTTTTAACGAAGCTTTTCATTTTATTTCATCAAAAATCAAAACAGTGCAGAGTTGAATTTTTTTTTATAACTTCCTCATTTTCCACTATTTACATGAAGCTTCATTTGTGGATTTTTCAATTAATAGATTTTTCATCTTTTGGGAAGAAATAATTGTAGCTCTTCAGCAATTCATAATATTGTTGGTTTTTTTTTTGCAGCCACGAGAAAGGGTCATCGACATGTCGGCAGAGGACCAAAAAAGGTGGGAGGAAAGTGAAATGGCACTTGAAGTCGATTTTTCCAGGTGTCATATCGACCCCGCGCCATTTCAGCTCGTCGAGAGAACTTCTCTTCTCAAAGTTCATAGTCTCTTCAGCATGGTTGGCGTCAATCACGCTTATGTGACAGCAATCGGTAGACTAGTCGGTGTGGTTGGTCTCAAAGAGGTAAACCAATTTTTCCCAAAAAATTCCCTAATATTCTACACCCCGAAAAATTGTTTATTCATTTTTAATAAAACAACATAGTACAATTATGTTTATTGGAACGAAAAAAAAGTTACTTGAGGGGAAAAAAACATTTATCACACTTTATCTACGAGCGTGACACTAAATTAGTTTATTTGCAATGAGCCAATTCATTCGGATGCCAAATAAACGATATTTAAATTCAATATTGCTTAAAATCATATATTTATAATACCTGAATTAGAGATTCAACCAAAATTTAAATAAAAATATAAATCACTTAAAATAAAATAGTAGGGATGAAATATGAATAATTATTTATATCAATTAAATTTTATTGTATAATCTATCTTTTCTCTGGGCATATATGAAATTGTTTTCTGACTCAAAATTTGTTGTTTTTCCTTTTACAGTTGAGGAAAGCCATAGAGGACGCAAATTCCGGTATCTTACCGATGCACCAGGATATTCATCCGGCGCCGTCAACGTCGAGTCTGGCGCGGAGCGAGGGCGAGGATTCGGAGACGAAGAGAAACAACGTAGGAGTTGCGATGACGTCGCTGAACTCGATTAATCCGGAGGACGAAATATCGTCGGTGGACGAGAAAGTCTCGGGGAAAGTTTGACTTGAGTAGTCAATTGAAATCGATTAATCGAAAATTAACAACTAGACGAAATGATTTATAAAAAAAAAGAAGAAAAGAAGAAGAAGAAAGGGAAAAAAACGTAACAAATTGTGATAGTCGCGTCGCGAAGCCGTCGCGACGTGACCTAATAGACCTGAAAATGAGTGAAAAAGGGAGGAAAAATATCGTTGCCTAGTAACACCGTAGAACTTAAGTAGGTAATTATGAAAATAATTATGATCGTCTCGAGAGACAAATAATTTTTCCGATTTTAGGTCGATCCTAAAATTCCTCTAAGCAAAAAGTAACAAATAACAAAGACGGGATTTTTTTAGGTCTCCCGGTTTTACTTCGTTTACTTCGTTGTGCTTGAAAATCCACGACTCGTAGTGATTTTCCGGCTCGGGCCTGCCAATCGTTCATTTAACATTCCATCCAACGTTACAAAATAGTTTCGTAAAAACAAATACAACGATTATTAATGTAAGTGCAATAAATGATATGATGTAATGCGATGGATACGAAGAAACTGTTTTTGACGCCATTCATCATTTATATTTGTTAAGTTTGAGTGAGAATCAAGCGCTGAGCGCATATCGCGATTATTATTGTTGAGCGAGTCGCGTGCCTCCTTCGTCACCTGTAAATACTGTGTATATCATCCAAATGAAAAGACATTAAATATAATTTATTCTATTTAATCGGCGAATTATTTATTATCGATTTATTACAATCTCGTTAATTTTTTTAATATCATTTTGTAGTCTTTAGGTTTTTTCTTCTTCTTTTTTTCAGTGTACAAATGTATTTTAGTTTCAGGTAAAGTCGTAAAGCGTTGAAGCGTATCACAATACAATGTAAGGGGAATGCCTCGTACAGATCGTTAAATTATTGTTATTATTATTCGTTATAATTATTATTGTTATAAATAACGTATCAATGGTCAAAAGTAAACCATCCGTGCAGACATTTCGGCACCGGTCCTGGCGTCACAAAAATCGCACGTCCGATTTCCTGAAAGCTTACTGCGTCCAGTATCAAAAGGGCCACTTCCGTTTCACGCCCTTGACCCCAAATCGCTGCGCTCAGAATTACTCCCTCGTCTTCGTTCTAGAAAATATACGTGATAAGCCTTTAATTGAAATTCATTTGTAATCATTATCCTTAATGATCAATTTAAGAAGTGAATTTACTTATTTGAAATTAATTCTAAAACCTTTAAAATTAAAGTTATAAAATCATTGTTTTTTACAACAGCAAAAAAATTATCGTCTAGATTTTATTTTTTGCACATTCTGCAAAACAACCCAAAAGTTTCAAAGTTCCGTTCTGTTTAATTTGAAAAAAAAATGATTTGTTACTTTCGAAAAATGCAATTTTTTCAAATTTTTTTTGTTGTTTTTTTATAAAAAAAAAAACATTCTTTGATTTCCATTAGTGTATAATCGTAATTGCAATGGTAAATCATCTCGTTATAGTTATTAACAGATATATTTTCACCAAAAAATTTAGCAGACTGTGAGTCAATTGAATTACAGTTTCGGTTACTGACTGAGGATGTGTCACGTGATCGTTACCTTTCCGTAAGGATCGGGTACAAAAATCGGCTCGCTCGGGTAAAGTCCTTGTTCCCGCCAAACTTTTCTCGTCTTCTTCACGGTGTCGACTTTGATAATGGTGCCTGGATTATCGATATCGACGTCGCTCGAAATGGCGTAAAAATACCGATACTCTCTTCCGAGATAGGAATCGTAATTGAGTCGCGGTGTCTCGCATCCGAGATCGCAGAGCAGTTCCGGTTTTACGAAGATAGTGCCATCCGGAAGTCGATGAGCCGAGGCTTTTCTCCGAAGAACGGAGGCATCAAGTTCGGGGCTCTTTTCCATGCCGATTTTTTTTTCGTCGGAACGATCGGCACTATCGGCATCGGCGGAGTCATTCAAATTCCCGATTCGCTCGAAAATTTCCAGGCTCTGATTTACCGTCCGAGCTGTGATGAGATTGTGCTCGGTCGGTATGTCAGATGCCGGTTTCTTCATCGGTAACACGAAGCGCAGAGGCCGGCCGCGGAATAATTTCGAGTAGTCCGGATTCTTGTGCATGTTCTGTCGACAAAAAACGTTCATGTTACTGACTCAAAGATCTGTCGATAAATCCACATAATTTGCGATTAAAAAAAAGATCGGTAACAGAAATTCGCACGTTGTCGGTAAGGTAGTGGAGATTTGCTCAACTATCATTCGATAAATTCGAAGACGTGATTAATGTCGATAAATTGCAGATGGAATCGATAAATTATCGCTGACAACCTACCGATCGAGTAAAATGCAAACGATTTTTTGAATATTACCTTCATTACATCGACGTACATGCAATCGAGCATTTTGGCGTCACGATAACAACAAATGTCTATAACCACGTAATCCCGATCTCGGGTTTCGAACTGATTGATGATGTGAAGGTAGAAGAAACCTTCGGCGAGGAATGTCCTTTCCAAGAGACCGGTTTCCCTCGATATAACGTGAATGAGGGTCTGAAGCATAAAAAATATACGCAATTTTTTTAAAGTTATTAAAAACAATTAATCAAGCTCGATCTGAATCCACTGATCGCAGCAGCTAATAGAGCAAATCGATACGATTTATTTTGAAGCTAAATTACTCACATTTTCATTCTCGTGCCATTTTAGACACGTGCACATTGGCTCGTTTTTAATCTGGCATCCCACCACCGATACAAGATCTATTCCCAGTGGCTGCTCTACTATTATAAAAAAATTCTCCGTTATTCCGAAGGTGTGCATGTATGAAGGATTGAGAATCCATCGAGAAGGTATCGTTGCCACTATCGTCGCCTGATCGAACATCGAGAGCTCCTTTTCCTCCCCAGAATCATCTTTCGAATAATTACCACAATTACATTTCACAAGACATTAAGATTTATTCATATTTATTTTGATTGAAAATGATTAATTAATAATTTCCAATAAAATTATTCATTAAAAATTTCCTTCAACCGCAGATACTATTTTTAATTTAAAAAATTGTATTACCTATTGTGATGCGACTTGGTGAAAAACAAACAATATTGTATGACGGTCCTTTAGCAGTTATACTCTGTCCTAAATTGTAAACCGTGCCGTCGCTCATCACATGCGGATGCGAGGTGTGATTTATTATTCCAACGTAATCCGACAAAATGACCTGCAAAATGAAATCAAATTAAAAATCCATATTTTTACTTTATTAAAAAATTTAAATATCTAATTAATTACTTTATTTTCTGTCGCCAGCGTTTTCGGGTTTATACGATGGACGATTGGTGTCTCGGTAAAAGTGTAGAATTCGTCGCCGAAAGGATAAACCGAAATCATGGAATTGTCCGATTGATTTTCGATGGGATTGAACACTGCTGCCACTCTGAATAATAATAATTATTATAATGATTATTAAATAATGATGATATTATTAATGATATAATGATTTTATCATGGATAATGTGGAATCAGATCAATAATATTATTATTATTATAATTATTATAAAATAATATTTATTATTAACAAAAAAATATTTAAAAAATTTATTTTTGTATTTTTATTGTTTATTATTAATTTTATGCTAATTACCGTTGGAAGATACTTTGACATGGATCGGGAACTGCTTTTGTACCAAATTCAGTAACAACTATTCTCTTCGCCTCGTGATTCTTTTTATACACGTCGGTCTGTACGAATCTTCTTTGATACGTTACACTACCGTCCGTTATTTCGAATCTGAAAAATATTTAATATTGCCACTTATTTTTATCATTATTACTAATATATTTAATAATTTTTAAAAATATTTTTCGATAAATCATTAATTAATATGACTAATAATTTATTGTGACATAATATAAAGTGAGAAGAAAAAGGGAGACCTGCGATCGCTTCATATTCATAATACCCTCCGAACTTGGCCATGGAGTCTAAATTAGGTAATTGAATAAAAAATCTTCTTCAACTTCCCGTTTAGCTGGAATTGATTACTACCCTCATTCCCATCTGTCACTCACTAAATCCAAGTTAATTCGTCGCAATTATTGCACAGGACAATTTTAGAGCGTTCAGAAAAATGCCATAAGGTCAATAAATGTTTATAATTAATATTCATATTTTATTAAATTCAATAAGAATTTTTTTATTACAAACAAATGTATTTGTAATAACTGTGCAATAAAAAAATCCCGCACTTTTTATAGTTGTACACATTTTGTTGACAAAAATAGCAAATAAAGAAAATTTCGACCCTTTATAAACGTTTTTGGAATAAATAAATAAATAAATAAACAATATTGCTCACCGATGCAGAAGAGCTGAACTGTCGAAGAGATGATCAAATCTGTACTCTCCAACCTTCAGACTTCCTGGTCCATTCCTCAAAAGTGTGCCCCTCAACCATTTGGGTACGACTCCAGTTATTTTTCCAGTAATTGGTTCTACAACTTCTTGGTCGCATGATCTCAACCACACGGAAGTATCGCATTCCGGCCAATAGTTGATTGCCTCGTCGCTATTTTCGACATCCTCTTTGATCTTTTCATTATTTTCGCACTGGCAAAAAGAAGTATAATCTTACAAAATTAAAAAAATTCTTTAATAAAAGTTTAAAAAAAAATGATGCCACACAACTTACTCGAAAATTAGTAGTTTTAGAATTTTTCATAAACGAATTTTTTTGATCCAAATAATTGCCGATGACGTTTAATTTGGACGCGTAAAAATCGGTATCCGATTTCGATCGGCAACACCGAACACGTTTCATTTTTTAGGTGTTATTTTTTTATTTTTTATTTAAAAACAATAAAAAGTAAATTATAATGATTTATCATGGATAATGTGGAATCAGATCAATTTTTATGTTTTATTTTGAATTTTTTATATGGGGGCATTTTTTTTTTATTATTAATCACTGTCTTCTTCAACAGGTGCGCGATCTTCATCGACCAATGTATTTTCTAGCGGCTCGAGGATCGATGAGAGAATCTGATAGACCCTTTTGTGAGTGAAATCCATTTCCGTGTGTCCCCGAGAACTCTCGACCGCGAAATGACCACGGTCCGAACCCTCTTCTTGACCTTATAAACGCTCTTCAATATTTAATCGGTTTAGCTTCGAGGTTGGTCGAAGCTCGGAAACCATATGTGACGTAGATTTGTGCGACGCAGTCGAACGTCACGTGGAAATGTGAGGGCTTCGATAAACACGTGTGCCCGTGACACGTTGCTGATCATAACACGAGACCGATCCATCAGATTCTCTCCTAATCATTTTGCTCTATTGCGCCAATAAATTCTTTATCTTTCTTTAACCCCATGGGTCAAGGTCGCAAATTTCTGAATGCTATTTTACTTGCCAAGTTCGATCGGATACAAATGCGTACCGGGAAATCTTTGAAATTTATCCAGATATTTTGAAAATGGATCTGAAAATCATTGAAATTTATCGGGAAATGTTCAAAATGTATGTGAACATCTTTAAAATTTATCTGAAAATCTTCCAAATTTATCTGAAAATTTTCATGAAAAAAAAGTGATATTTGATAATAATTTTTCTAGGTTCAAGACCTAATGTGAAACTGCGATTTCAACGTCCCAAAATTGTCCCCTTGAAAAAAAAAATGAAATAGCGCTAAAAAATGCGGCGCAGAGCGAATAATTGTGGCCTCGGCATTCGGAGGGGCTTAAGACTTGGTTGGGTTCCATCGGTTCAATGCCACTGTTAATGAACCCTTCAACACCTCTGAAAAAAATAACGTAGAAAAAATCCGCACAATTTTCTGTCACTTAGCATTTCTTCTGTTATCCTCGAAGAAAAATTCGTTTTACGGTAACTCATTTCTTCAATTTTCGAGTCTTCTTTACAAGTGTAAGGGTCTTTAATAAACCAAAAAAATAAAATGTAGGATCCATTCCCCACAGAATTCCACGTTTCCTCAATTTTTTTCATAATTTCCAAATTTCAATTAAAAAATCCGTAAATGAAAATCTACCGATTTATTAATTTTCCCCCTAGCGGTGAAAACACTGTACCATTCAACATCGTCAAAATGCGCGGGTAACTCTTCAGATAGATAGTTATTTTTAATCCAAACAAGTTCGTCGCAGTTTGAAGCAATGACAAAATAATCACATCAACATCTTCTTCTTCTTCTTCATCAATCGATTATTCAATTTTGCAGTTTACAATAACAATTTGGTTAATTTCTAGACACGCGTACAGATTACTTACTATTTTATTGAAAAAGACCTTAATAATTTTATGACACAATTTTTTTTTTCAATGCAGAAAAAACAAAATACCGGAAAGAGGCTGGCAATGGTGTACGAGGAAATTGACGATTTATCCTCGATCCTCGGGGTCTGAGTGATAACTGACATTGCAGGACGATCGATAACCCGCGACTGAGAGACGGACGTCAATTTTGGCATCACCCTTTCATTTTATTACGCAATAATGGTAAGGAAGAAAAAAAACAAACAAAAGAAGAAACACACACACGCCATTAGCCGACGTCTGTCGTCGACGTTTATACAAAAATATCCCTCGCTGCTCCGAAGGTTCCTGCAGATTTGCATCTTCGTGTTGCATCTGGCATTGGCTGTGCATATATTTTGGATGCTAGCCAAAATATTTTGGCTTTTCTCTGAACGACTAAATGAGATTCCGTGAAGATAGCATAACCGTTCATTATATAAATATCAAATCGGAATACATAAATACATATTTTTTATCATAATTCTATGCAATAGTAAAAAAAAATCTGTGCAGATAAATATAGCAATAGGGACGAAAATTACATTTCCCTTGAATTACGAACAGTATTTCGATTTTTATGATTTTTTTGACAAAAAATCGTAACTCACGCTCTGTTTTATCGGCAGAACAAGTTATGAGAAATCTGCATTACCGACAACAAACTAGGGATTTTTATGTAATTTTATCTCTAGAATTTCGTGGGTAAAGTAGGTTTTCTTATTTAACCTCGGTCGGTAGGTTATATAGCGGGCATACACGGGAACTACCTTACCGACGGGGTTTTAAAATGATGTTTTGCATTTCCGTACGATTTTTCGACAATCACTGACTTTCTGTTGCGCAGAGCTTATCACGTGATCGATACGTGCTTCCCGGTTGCACACCATTCCTCGCACGACCTACCGTAACGCACCGGGAATAGCGAAATAACCGGTACAGCTATATATCAACGCATCGGCGTCTTGACACTACGCATAGCGCGTGATCGCCTCGCTTTTCCTGAACCTCCTCGGGCATGCAAACATAACAAAACTTTATAAGAATACAAAAAACGTATTTTTTATACACAAGCAAAATAATAATAACGATATATTTATTTAATTTCGTTTTTAATAAATTAATATCGAAACACCGAAAATTTGTTTTTACTTCGCATTTTAATTATGTTATGAATATGATAATAATAACAATGTGATTTATCAGATCAATTTTTTTTGTTTTTTTTTTTTTTTACCAAACAACAATAACGACACCGTTTATTTTCATTTTTATGATTGATTTTTATAATTATTTTTTATTACGATAAAATTATTATTATGAAATTGTTGATGTCGTAAGTTTTCTTCTGTTGATCTAGCTTCATTTTTCTAACCGATCAAGTGCAGTGAACAGTTAAAACTTCCATAAATCATCGTTGCGTCTCGGTCAAGTAAAATGGTATTAACGCTAACGAGGAATCAGAAACATTCGCTCCAATAGAGCGTCTTACACAACAGCAGTCACGCGTTTCTGTGGGAAACTGACATTTTATGTTAATCGAACTTATTACGTGGCAGTGTCGTCGACGAAAATAAACAACGAGCCTCAATTATTGAATCGACATTTTTAATGCAATGATGTCAATTTTTTTTTTTTAGTTGTAAAATCGCAATCTCATAAATGTTCTTTCAGTATTTTTATTGTGTTGACACTCCAAAGGTTCAAATATTGAATCGATATTTTTGTATGTGCTGTTTCCGATATTCGCATATTTTTATTGAACTCTAATTACAAATTATCAGTAACAAAGATCATGTGTTGATCTTAAAAAGTCAAGTCGAGAAATTAGACAGGAGGACAATTTTTTTTTCAACCCACTACGAAAAATATTGACTCGATATTTTTGTATCCGCTGTTTCCGCTATTTTTCTATTTTTATTAGACTCTAATTCCAAATAACAAACAGCGAATATCTTGTGTTGACCCTTAAAAAGTCAAGTCGAAAAATTAGACCGGAGGACAATTTTTTTTTTCAACCCACTAGGAAAAATATTGACTCCATATTTTTATGTCCGCTGTTTCCGCTATTTGTCTATTTTTATTGGACTCTAATTCCAAATAAGAAACAGCGAATATCCTGTGTTGACCCTTAAAAAGTCAAGTCTAGAAATTAGACAGGAGGACAATTTTTTTTTTTTTTTTCAACCCACTACGAAAAATATTGACTCGATATTTTTGTATCCGCTGTTTCCGCTATTTGTCTATTTTTATTAGACTCTAATTGCACTAATGCGTAAAATCAACGAGAATCAGTGGAATCTCTCCAGTGACCGGAAAGCAAATTTCCGTACAAAAAACAGAGCAAAAAATATCCAGCGTGACGTTTGAAAAATAAATTAGTCTAATTGCGTGCAACGTGACACCTTTTTCGTAGCTAACAAAAAAGAAATTAAAAAAAAACGTTAGCTTGAGGATGCCGATCATTGACGTCAATTGCATCACCGAATTATCGCGCTGACTCAAAAACTATTACGCGAAATTATACGGAAATGAAAAAATGGTGAAGAGCAAAAAAAAACGAGTCTCGTGATTTCGCGGGAAAGAAATCGTCGCACGCGTGACAAATATTTTAATCGGCGAGTGTGGTTAATCTCTTTTCGTGATAACGATATTTTGCACTCGGCCAGACTTGACCTCTTTTGTAGAAATTACCAGACCCCGTTTATTTTTCCTTTGGCTTAGGGAAAAGAGGTTTTCATGTCAGGACACTTAAAGATTATTTAACATGCATGAAAAAGCTTTTTTTTTACAGTCGTCTGAATGTGAGAAACTATGTGTGAGGAGCAAAACGTGAAAATAACAATTTTTTGAAAAATTGTAAATAGAAAAATGATTCAAGAAATTTAAAAAAAATGGTTTATAAATAATTTGTAAATATGTCTGTATCTGAATAATGTTATCGATCATAAATAAATTAAATTCAATTTCGCACGAAAAAAAATCTTTTTTTTATGCTGACCTTACAGCACACAAAATTTGATAGAATTTTGTATTTGATAATGTGAAAAATTCACTCGGATAAATTATTAAAATATTTTTGAGCGGGAAACTAAATGTGATCAAAATGAACAATATAATGATAATAACGAAAAAAAAAATCCAACAATTTTAATAATAATTTATATCGATAAATCGTTTGTAAATAATTTTGTATGATAAATAATTAATTTCGATAAGATACTTTTTTTATTTATCCGTTGATCTTTCGAAGCTGATCAATTCGATTAATCGATATTCCACTCCAAGTTCGCAAAGCTGTAAAACACGGAAAAGCAAAAATATATGTCATCGATTCGATAAAAACTGAGAGGCCGAGAATCGGTTCGTTCGTCCAGCTGTTCGGCACGTGCGACAAAGCGATTCAAGAAACACACAACACGTATATCGAGCTAGAGATTGCGAAGTCATATGACTCGAAATCTCACTTAACTTAGACGTTCCGGAGACTCGTGATTGATAAGAGAAATAATCGTGAACAAAATAAGTGAACTTTCGTGATAAACGATGAGACAAGCTTTTCATCTTGTCTTGCGTTGCCATTGACGTTCAGCGCAAATAATCGCGCGATTATAAGTATAAAGGTCAAGTGAGTAATTGCACCGAGTAAAAAAAAAAAAGAACAATTGAATACGCCAAATGATTTATTTCAAATTTATATAAACTTGTCTTGAAACGCTCGGTACTTTTTGAGCAACTGTACGTGAGATTAAATAAAAAATATATTTTTTAAACAAAAATTGTGTACACCAATTTTTTTTCCCAAATAAAAATAATTTACTTGAGTTTATATGAAATTTAATTAAGAAGCTTGGCAATTTAAACGACTGCACATTTGATTACATAAAAATATATTGTGCAAAAAAAAATGTATACACAAAATTATTTATTAATTTTTTTTTTTCTTTTTAAAAGAATTTACTTGAGTAGCTTAAGTTTGAAGCAACTATACGTATGATTAAATAAATTATATATTCTGTTGAGTTAATTGTATAAAAAATTATTGTGAATTCTTTGGGTCTAAAAAATAAACTTGCATATACTTCATGATGAATGTAATTAGGACCTCTCCTGTTTTCGAGTCGAGACTCTATTTGCAGTGTCAATATTGAATAAGCACGATATTAACAAAGCGGAACTATCCTAATCGATAGAACAATTATTTTTCTACTCCAGAATTTCTAATAATAAAAAATAATGTATCGAATCCAAAAATAACATATTTTTCAACGAGTGAAAGATTATTGTTAAATATTGTATTTTCTTGAAGATTGATACTCTTAAAATTTTTTTGTTTCATTCTATTCTACTTTTCCCATAATATTTAATTTTTTTATATTTAATCTTTGACAAGTAAATAAAAAATTTGGAAATTTCAGATGTTTCTATAAATAAGTAAAAAATCTCATCATTTTTTACTAAAATAAATTGAAAAAACATATTCCAATGAATAAATAAATAATTTGGAAACAAACAAATTCAATTTCATAAATCATTGTTTTCTCCTTAATAAATTAAACAACCATGTGACATTTTTGTTCAGTCAAAAGTAATGATCTTAGCATCTCCAATGACGCAATTATCTTTTTTCTCGCTTGTCTCGTAATTTAGCAGAAACGCGAGGATTTTAACAAATGCTTCTTTAAACGATTTAACGACTGACGCCAAACAGTCTGCTAAGTTTTGTGGCGGATTATGCAATCAATATGGCGGATTTTAATGTCACGAGGATCGCATGGTCAATCGACTTAAGCTTCGGGTTAATTCAATGTATTGCAACACGATATGCGCCAGATTTAAAAATACAAACGTGTGTGGAGTGAGTTTTGTAATGCATTTAACTCCAGACGCGAGGTTATTGACTGATTTCGTAACGAAAGCTCTCAACTCTTAACTTCAGGCAGAAAAAAAACGATATTAACAAAGGCAGATCCGAAGATTGGCGAAAATCTAATCTCATGTAATTAACAACAATGTAATCACTGCCACGTGATTGGAATATCTTATCTATGCGATAAGAGCATGCTAATTTTATACTTTCATGGACATTCTACTGACAATGACATCGATATTACATTCAATACGAATATCATTCATCTCGTTAATTTTTTTTAAATCATATTTTGCATCATATTTTTCACTTTATTTTTCACTTTATTATTCCCAATGAAATTTCAATGAATTGCAAAAAAAATTTCAGGAATTTTGATAATGACAATAATAGTGAATAATAATTTGAATTCACATTTTCGTTGCATGGATTATAAGAGCAATGCGAATACCGGATGACACATTGATTCTCTAAGTGTTTTTCCACTCAAACGAAAAACCTGTTCACTCGTCCGTTAAATACTTAATTAACATCGCGCGTTTTAACGAGTGGGCGCGTTAGATAATACGTCACGTTTCGTTTGCAACACTTTTACTGGTTAAAGTGCGACAAATTAGAGAATAAAAATGTAAAAATTTATGACCAATGAAATAATAATTTTTTTCATTCAACATTAACAATAATTTCTTAATTACAACATTTATTTAAACCAATTGGAAAATTTTGTTGTTGATTGACGAAACTCGTGCACTTGAAAGAAAATTTAATTATTTATGGCATAAGAAAAAATGTTAATTTTCTATTTATTGATAATAATAATTTTTTTATTCTCAGATATTGTTTATCGAACTATAGTTTTTCTGTTATTAATCGAATCCCATGTTTAGCACTCCTCGAAACCCACGCAATAAGTGTGCTTCAATCGAAAGCCTACGTCGAAGCCTTGAACAGGATTCAATCGATAAAAATTTGTTTATCCATTGGTGGAATCACGAGGACGGCAAAGTCCTCCGCATCAGAATCACACGTGATACGAGAATCGTGTCACAAAGAGACGCCTGTACGTGTGAAGAAAAATTAAGTACCGATAAAAAAGAGTGACTCTACTATATTTTTGCTCATGTAGGTTGCAACATGTGCATTATGCGGTATTCTCTTCGAAATTTTCACGATCTTGACTTGTACTTTTTTTTCCCGTAAAGTGTTTGACAAATAAAAGCGATTTTTAGCTCGACTATCAATATTTTTGACAGAATTAATTTGATAATAATTTTTTGAATAAATAGCTTCTATTTGTCTGTCGGATTTTAACAAAATAAAATTTTTGTCTAGGTATAAATTTAATTATAAATTTATCGAAAACATCATCATGATTATGTATTTTATGATTTTGAAATAATTTGAAAAAATTTCGCTACGGGAGTGGATATAAATAGCGGTACTTAACGGGATTAATAATTAAGGCATAAATTTTAATCTATTTGTCTGAATGTGTCTGACACCACTCGTGACATAATCTGTTGTCTCACCGTAGATCAAGTGGATTACAGTTCAATGCGAAGCGATAGCTAGTATCGGAGGATTACGGTACTCGATTGACGCACAAGGACTCATAAATTTTCACGTGATTCACTATTTGCAGGGTGCGAACTTTCCACAAAGCGAATCCATAAAAACGTTATTATTTTTCACAAGAATATCATAGATTGATTGATCGATCATAAGATAACTTCCGGTCAGTCAAAAAAATACAAAGCCTCGAGAAATGAAAAAAAACCCTCCCCAATATCGGAAAAGGACATCATTAAATTTTTCAAAATTTTGTTCACATATAAACGCGATTAAAAATTGCCAACATAATTTTAAAAAATAATAACTATTACCGGTCACTGAGATTTTAGCAATTAAGAAAATAGTAAACGACATTTCCTACGAAATAAAAAATTGAAAAAATGTTTAATATACAAAAAATAGGCAGAATCCGATGGTCTTGGTCTGGAATGGCCTATATATCACCGGACCATTTAACAAAATCCTTCGTCCTTTTTTTTTAATCTCGCCCATTTCTTTTCTCACCATTTAAAATAGACGGCGTATTTTCAGCTGGAATTTCATGGTGACGAGGTCGAGGACGATTGGCGCTGTGTAGAGCATATCACTTTTAAATTAGCATCGAAAAGAGGGGATATGTCGGAGAAGCGGTCGAACACACCAGTTCCCTTGCGTTCGGTGTTACCTCTCCGATATATTCTCAGCGTTTCGATCTCAGCGCCTCAGTCACTTGACTCACGCATTCTCACGTGACGCCGAAGAAAGGGTAGAGCGCGTGACTCGTCCAGTGCCGCGAGGGGAAGTGGAGGAGTGATTTTTTTTTTCTTTTTTTTTCTTTTTTTTTCTACGGCACGAGTCGACACATGACCGGCTCCGCGATATCTCAGTCTCGTGACCAGTAGTATGTACACCATGTGCCTCGGTGCCTCGGTGCCATCGGAATCACTGATAGCCAATCAGCGAACCGGCTATTTGAGAAACAGTGGCGCCTCCCCCACCTCGAAATTTCGGAAGCCCTTTTTTACCAAACTACTCGGCAGATGAAGGTCATATTTTGAGGGAATGTGCAGATGGATGGCACAAATGGGCTGACCATTTGGACCCTCGAAATTCCGAGTCGTTTGTTCGGGAGAACTGGAAATGAAAAAAAGTGAGGTTAGATGTGTGAGAGAGACTGCTCTATTTATATTTAAAATCGGAGGATGACATATTTAATTTACAACGATTTCCGGCTCTCTTAAGCAAACAGCTCGGAATTTCGAGGAGCTCGAAGCTGCGTTCATTTCGTGCTGTTCTTCCGCACATTCTCGCAAAATTTGCGCTGTACCTGAAGAGCAGTTTGGGAGGAAACAGGTTTTAAAACTTCGTGCTGAGGTGGGGGAAGTGCGACTGCCTCTTAATCGTCGCGACGCCTGGCGCTACGCGCACACGTGTGCCTAACGCGTGATGAATGTACTACGCCAGTGGATTTTTTTTTATTACCTGTAACAGTTGATCTCAAACTCGAGATGACGAATTGGGATTACGATACATTTGTCGAAGAATCGTCAAAAAAAAAGTAAGTACATATCTGCAAATTCAATAATACCTAAAAGGTCCACAGAAATTATACTCTAGGATAATTCAGAATACACATGCCGATTTTTTTACGTTAATAGAATAATGTTTTTTTATTTCATGATTTTTCTCCAATTAGGGAAAATCATAATTTATTCAAATTGAGGAAAAGTCTTATTCCTTTTTTAAAATTCTTTTTGTTTAATTTTTAAAAAACACATGTGACACTCTTAAGATACAAAAATACATCAAATAGTTACGTGGCTTTTGGAATTTTTGAAAATTTCCCAATGTTGAAAAACATTTTATCCTTCTAAATGTTCGTCAAAATTGCGAAAACATTTTTTAATAACAAAAAGTCTTCACCAAAATATAACCATATAAAAATCATCTATGTTTTGCAATGAAAAAAAATAGCACATTATTTGTTCCTATTTAACGTTGCGGAAATTATTGCTGCTCCTTCGTTCTGTTTTTTTCTTCTATTGAAGCTGATCGAGCCTTTTTTTTCGTAGCTTCGGAAGTGTGTATAAATAAGGCAATACTAAAAAAAAAAAAAAAAAAAATATTGTGATACGAGTAAGCACATGACGTGACGCGAGTGGGAAATATAAGCGATAGGAAGTTTAACTCGTGACCAGCGAACCGGCCCAGCGAGATGATAAAAGCCACTGAACTATTTAACGAAGTGTCTTAAGCATGCGTCGCTGCAAACTCGCACGTTTGCCCATTCGGTAAACATGTCACTCACCAAGAATTACGCGACTTTTCACACGAGCCACAATGACCAATATGAGTGAGTAAAAAACAATTAGATTTTTAGTTCAAAGTGAAATTGACCTTGACAGATTTGTGGTGGAAAAGTGAAGAGAAAGATAAGAATGCAAATCTGGGAAAATAATGGAATGTACTCTCCTTAATCGATGGTAGGTTCGCACCTGATTATTTTAATACCTTTAAATAGTACAGAACACGAAATTTCTTTTTTCCTATCAATTTTATAGATTAAAAACCAGATAAGCGATAAGACGACCGAGACAAAGGTATTGGAAAAGATGGATACTTCAATGAAGAGACCACTCGGAAATAAATTTGTTCGGTTTTTTAAATCGATTTTTTTAAATTCATATTTTTCGCGGTATTTAAGTATCAATTTTTTATTCGAAAAAATAACGCGATTTTTAAAAAATGTTTTATTGATTTTTAGATCGATATAAGAATATGTAAATTTTTTGAATTAATTTGTACGTGAACGGAAATATCATTTTCAATTGACCTCGGATATGTTATCCTGCTTTGCCTATCTATCCAAATATTTGCTGCATAGAATTTTTGAAAAAATTTTTAAAACAAATGTTTATTTCGTTACCTTCGTCAGTATCTTTATTTTCATTGTACATACTGATCTGTCTATATCTCAGAATATCGTTCACGAGCCGTTCACGACCATTCAGCGTGACAATTAAATAGTCTCACGCGTATTAACGATGCGGGTTGACTTAACGCGTGTACGCACAACGCCGACGCTTATTAGTTTGCAAACAATACATGAGTCACTATAAAATAGGCTAAACGTACCAGACGTCCCGCCGCACTCGTTAATTCGTCACTTAGGATCTCGACTCTCGTAATTATTTAATACGCTTTTATTGGTTACTAAATTGATCATGATAATTGTACGTCAATGAGTCATATACGAACCGCATAAAAAATCTCAAAAATAAAACGAAAAAGAAAATCTCGTTTATTAACAATGCAATCAAAGGCAATTATGAAAATAATAATTTTGTATCAACAAAAAACTTCGTTCATTAACAATACGATTAAAAGTATTATTATTGTGACAATAATTTTGAAGTATTGAATATATATATATATATATTATTTAGTATCAACTGCATTTTTCTATTTATTCAAAATAAATTTAAAAAAATGAATTTTGAAAAAATCAAACATTAGGTAGATTTTCTTTCAGACGGAAAAAATGTACCGTGAAAAAAAAACCAATAACTTTTAGACATTTTAAAGGGATTTTGGAGCAAAATAAATTTTTTTATTAACATTTTTTGTTAACTTTGTTACGGCGTCTACTGCTGTGATCATGAGCCGAGACCTACTGTTCATAGTGAATTCTGAACCACTTGCAGTTCACAAAGCCTCCGAAAAAATCTTTGGCCCTGACCGGGGATCGAACCCGGAACTATTGCGTGTAAGTCGCGCTCCGATATATAACAATTTGTATCTTTCATTTTTTTTAAATACTCTACAAATAATAACAGACTGAAATTATTTTTCTACGTGATCCGTGAGTGCCTCTTTCACTTGTGGACGTAATCTTATTTATGACCCCGACTGTTTTCTTATCTAAATGCGATTTCAACGAAGATAACAAAATCATGCACGTTTAATGATCGAGAAGCGAGATTACAGATTTGCACCGACGGTTCTATCGAGATTCAATTTATTGGCAAATATATCGAGATGGAAAATTCATTTAGACGATAATTCATTGACACTTTTGGAAAATCGCCAATTTTTCGTCAGCCTCGACTTCCGGTTTCCCTGCAGCTTTGATATTTCGCAAATTTTCTTAACGTTCGCGAGGTTATTTTACGCCCACACAAATCTCTCATTCACATTAAAACACTGCCAGGTAAAATTGCCAAAAGAACATTTTCTTTCCACTTGCCAAAATTTTCTTACCACACATCACGTTTGCTTCACCCGCAATTACATTAAATCTGTTACTGCCTATTTTTTATAACGCTGATAATATTACAAAATTCACTTAAAGTTCGCTAGAAAAAAAACAGCTGTCATTAAAAAAAATTTCCTCGAAATAACTAGTGACAAAAATATAATGTTGTAGAGGGTGAAAAAAAAATTATATACCTGAAGTGGCTGAAGACATTTATCAACAATATAAAAATTATCCCCTCAAAAATTCAAGAAACAATTTTTTTTAATTGTTACAAAACCAAAAATTCCGAAAATGTTGCAAAATCTTTTACAGATTATTTTTAGAATCGTAAAAAAAGATCCAAATTAATTTTTCTTAAGGAAAATATTGGTCCAGCTAAACTGATGTTTCTATACTTAAAAAAAAAACTCTCAGTGCCCTATCTTTTTTTTCTTTTATTAAAATTTAAAAAAACATCGTCCCGCAGTTTCACTAATCAATAACAAAAATATCTTAATTAAACTACCACGCTAAAAAATAAATAAAATTAAAAAACTACCTTTTTTGGGCTTTTAGATATATAAATCGAGTCCCTTAAAAGATTAAGGCCTAGGATAAAATAGGATGCATGCAGCGCTCGTCCTGTCTCTAACGGTGAAAGTCCGAAGCTCGGAAATATCGCATCGGCACGCGGGGATTCCCCCACTCTAAATCGCCGGCTGTGCTCGTGCGTCGAGTTCTTCCTCGCCAAAAGCGCGCTTTAAGTATAAAGCTCTGGTGGCGGTGAGCACGAGTGCACAGTGTTTCGCGACTGCCAACTGCGAAGGATGTGCCTTCGTAAAAATTACAAATTGCACCGATAACGTCCGCCGTTAATAATTTTCAAAAAACGAAAGATTTCCATCAAATAACAAAAAAAAAAAACCCAAAAAAAGTAGTTTTTTCAAGAAAGTGACTAAAAAAACCGCGAACAAATGAAACGTTTGAGACGGAAACGAACGGACGCGGCACTTTCGCGCAATCGTTTTAGACGCCGAACTATCGGTCAACAATTCTGATAAAAAAAAATTTTTTAAGCAAGTAATTGTAAATAGCTTTCATTAAAATTAACCGAATTTTAAAATAACGTTAATTATTTTTGTTAATCAATGTGGAAAAATAGTATTGTGATCGACGAACTGTGATATACATATATATATATAGATACATTTTTTTTTTTCGTTTTTTATAACCACTCTGAACATTTTTTGGATTTTGGATAATCAGAATTATGGTAGCCATGGATGAGTGAGTATTCGAGTGTCAATAATAGAAATAAATAAATCGTGGCGTTTTTCTACGCGAGTATTGGCGTTCTAATCTACCATTTATCAGCCATTCAGGCTTGTGCTTTGCGCTTCGTGGAAATTAAATGGACACGCACGATTATTGCGTCAGTGAAGGTTTCCGCGCACGTGAGAAGGCGGATTTAATCGATAGACCCAAATTGTCGGATCATATTTCGTCATATGCTCGTGTACAATGAATCAATTATTATGAAAATGCATTTTTTCTTCGAATGATCAATAAAAAAGTGCATAATTGAAAATAAAGCATGAAACATTACTGTTATTATTATAATGAACATAAAATAATGAAGAAATATTTGTAATAATAATAAGGAATCCGAAAAATAAAAAACTGAATTAATCGATAATTATTTATCGATCAATTGAATCGATCCCGGGCTCTTCAATTGATGGAAAAAAACGTTCATCACTCAGAAACACTTAAAAGCAATCGCTCGTCGCACCCTCACAACCTTAGAAGCTAAGCATGCTCTTATTGTTGCGAGCGTGAATGAAATCCTATCTTTCAAGGGGAAATGAACTTCCCGATGACTTTTTGCCTGCGCGTTTATAACAATAAAAGCTCAACGACCGAGACTGTGTAAATTCCGCAGCAAAAACTCAAGGAAGTAAATAAGATTTTATTTTTTATTTTGTTTACTCAACAAAAATGTTATTCCAACAAAACCGACAACAAATATACTTCAAATAAAAATGATTTTGTTGAATATATGCAATTTTTCAATGCTCCTTACACTATTTGTAAAAATTATATAAAATGCCGAAAAAAAAGAAGAAATAAATTAATAAATCTTTTAAAAAATTCTTTGAATCCTTATCACAAAATGTAACATCTACAGCTACACAAACTAGAGATAGAAATAGAGAGAGAGATAAAACTAGACTCAACACTGTTTCGAGTGATGTAATTGATCTATTAATAATAGAATACCGTGCTGATGAGCTTCACGTTGCTTCGACATGAACGACTCGCTTCATAACTTTAAAGACAAGTCACATAGTCTCTCGCAGCTTACTTTTTTTCGCGACATTAAAAAAAAAGCCTTATCTTCATGTTATAGGCAGTTTAAACGATTT
The DNA here is from genome assembly GCA_947507545.1 of Clistopyga incitator. Classification (NCBI taxonomy): domain Eukaryota; kingdom Metazoa; phylum Arthropoda; class Insecta; order Hymenoptera; family Ichneumonidae; genus Clistopyga; species Clistopyga incitator. The sequence goes on along the minus strand of OX382179.1, from coordinate 8,944,093 downwards.
TCCGATTATTCCACGGCCTGAAGATAACGATTATGGCGTCGTCTTCTTTTTTCTTCTTTTTGCAATAAAAACGATACAAGGGCTTTTGTGATTGTATAATTAAAAAAAATTATCTAGTCACCAATGATTTTTTTTTATTGCCTATGATAATGATAATAACAATGTCAAGACCTCATTTTTTCTTCTTCTTTTTATTTTTCTTCTTTAATTGCAAATACACGATGAAAAAAAAAAAAAAAAGCGACAACGCACGAAAAAATACGGAAAAAGCTTGTGTTGTTTTTACAGCTGATAGCGAGAATATATATATATATATATACATGTATATGTATATAGGTATAGAAAACGCCGCGAGTTCAGGAAGAGAGAGGCCGATAAGCGGCGTGAGAGACTCGACTGTACTCAGACTGTGATAAGGAGCAACCTTGTAACTTTGTACGTTTTACGATAAAAGAGATCAGAATAGCAATAACAATTTTTCAGTTTCATTTAAAAAATATATATTATTTTTTTTTTTCGCGCCTCGTGTATGTTTTTTAATTTTTTTTGTTTTTGGTATATCCTTACAGCAGAAGTAGTAATTTGCATTGTAAATAAAAATGCAAAGGTAATTTCTAAATATTCAATTGAAATTCAAAATTCCGCAAGAAAATATTGTTATTCAAAATGTTAATTGGATAAAAATAAGTTCATTGTTGAAAATAATTTTGAAAAATTCGTATCTTACTGAAGATATTTTAATGAAATGAAAAAAAAAATGAAGATACACTTGGGAATAAAAATCACAAGCATTATCTTCATTTCCGGTCCCGCATTAATTGCCGGCAAATATTGAAAGTTGTCACGCAGGCTAAAGAGGAGCCTTGCGCATGACACGAGGCGCTTCTGTGCGAACGTGAAGACATGTAAATCTCCTCGGGTTATGCACATATTTCTTCTTTAAAAAAAAAATAAAAAAAACTTTCCATGCGCCGCGCGACTGGATGGGAATAATTTGCTCAAGCATGCTCGAGAATTACATCCCTCACCTAACATTTGTTTCGCAATGAGAATGGCAAAGAAACTAATTTCCATTGACAACAAATAAAATTGTGCGATGCGAAGAAATTTATGCGAATAGACACAAAGAAGAAATGGCTTTTAAATAATGATAAACGATTCTCTATTATCAAAGTAAAAAAATAACAAATTTCATCCGCAAAGAAAATTGCAAAAATAATAAATAACTTAAAAATTAAAAAAAATGAATAACTTGGGGAAAAACTTTTTTTTATGCTTAAAAAAAATGTCATTATTGTATCAGTTATTAATATGCGAGTGAATGAAAACGAATCATTTCGACGAATAGACAAAAATGTATTACACCAATCATTCCGGAATTTAATTGATTAACTAATCAATTATCAATGTTAACGAAATCTAATGCTAAACTTAGAATTAGTTCCAACATAATTTTTTTTTAAATTCCGGCTCATTATAATGAATGAAAAAAAAATGTATTGTATCAATCATCACGGAATTTAATTGATCAATCAATCAACTATCGATGTAACGTAAATCTAATGCTAATCTTAGAATTAGTTCGAACGAAAAAATGGCGAAAAAAAAATTTCCGACTCACTATAATGAACGAAAAAAAAAGTATTACGTCAATCATCACGGAATTTAATTGACAAATTAATCAATTATCAATGTAAGCGAGATCTAATGCTGATATTGGGGTTAGTTCCAACAAAATCCCACGAAAGTCTCGTGCAGCCAAGTGCGTTCATTGCGAAATTCAGTTTCTAATTTTGTTGGTAGGTAGGAAGCTCGAGCACGTGCGCTACGAGCGCAGTGTAAAGTCTATCTCGGTCCGTCTGCGTTGACTTCACATTTCTATCTCTCTCTCCGATCACTCGGAACGTCCTTGTGGGCAAAAGCGTTGCCCAGTCCAAAGCCAAGGTGCGCAAAGTCAAAGAGCCATTATGCATTGGAGTCTCGCGATTTCGTTGGTCTTCCGCATGACTCTGCGTTGTTGTTCTTCATCGTCGTCGTCTCGTTCGCGTTATCCCACAGTTCTGACTCATAACTACAAGTACAAAATGCTCGGTGCACATTATCGGAATTTCTTTATCTTCACCTTGTGTGCTTTCACCCCAAACGAGCTTCTTTGTTATCTTCCATCAATTTATTCTTCTGTATTTTTCTTTACAAATTGTGGAAGAAAGCAGTGAATTTGAAAAAGTCGTACTTTGCCCCAAAATAGCTTCTTTGTTATCTTCTATCAATTTACTCTTCTGTATTTTTTCTTTGTGAATTCCGGAAGAAAGCATTAAATCTGAAAAAGTTGAACTTTGCATATTGATCACTAGTCTTGCAGCGTCAGAATGTTTTTTATCTGCCCTCTGTGTTATTTTTTACTGAAGAAACTTCTTTGTTTTCTTCTTCTACTTTTCCTTATTTTTATTCAGGGATAAAGAGGAGATGATTTGTTTTTTTTTAAGTACGAACACTTTGTGTGATTTTTTTGTACTGAAATAAGTTCTTCGTTTTCTTCTTTCACTTTTCTTCTTTTTTTATTCATGAATAAAGAACAAATATCTTTTTTATTAATGACATGCACCAAAGTATTGTATGTATTATCATAATTTATTTATCTTCACTTTGTGTGCTTTCACCTCAAACAAACTTCTTTGTTATCTTCCATTAACTTACTCTTCTGTTATCGCACTTTTCTTCGTGTTTCTTTATGAAGATAAACAGAAGATTGCCCGAATTTTTTAATCTTCACTTTGTATAATTTATTACGAAAGAAAAGTTTCATGTCTTTTTCTATTATCGCACTTTTCTTCATTTTTCACACGTGAAGAAAAAAGGGTGCAACTTTTTTTTTGCCGTACCTGCTCGACCACTTGTTTGGTTGTTTTTTTATCCGGAGAGTAAAGTGCTGGTTATCTGATTGCCGTATGTACATACAGTGACACTTGAAGCACGACCTTCTACTTTACGCATGGCAAACCAGCACTTTCGCCTCTTTGAGCCTCCCCTCAAATCCCAAATTATCTCGGTGATTGCAAAAAATAGTATGTGTCACTCTTGCGTCGACGTTTTTTCCGACTCGTGGGATTGCTACCGCTAGTTCAAAAATAACCTACTTTACGCACCCAACACACAATAAAAATAAGCAATTGAAATCGGGTCCTGAAAATCGCTTCCTCATTTCACAAAATCACCTTTCGAAATTTCAATTAATCTCTTCTTTCGCCCAAAAACAACATTTTATCAAATTCGTAAAATGATGTAAAAGCATAATGCCCAAATCCAAACTTTTTGCACCTTCACAACTTCATCAATATCTTTTTTTTTTATTAAATAAACATTTTTTTTAATTAAATAAATTCCATCGATAGAAAAAATAAATAATTGTTTTAAATTGTGTAATGCCTGCAAATTAATCATATCACAGATTAACAGTCTATTTGAGCATTGTTCAATTATTTATCTTCGTTATTGTACCGGAAGCTTCATTTCACTGTAGAAGATATAATGAAAAAAAAAAGAAGAAAAATGTAGTAATGGAATTTTTTCTTATACCAGAAGTGTCCACGTGTCTCGATTACCGGGAAGATAATTGTTCGCATTTATAAATATAAAATGGTAATGAATTCATACCCCACGGCGTCCTCCGCTTATCTTCCTTTTATCTGCGAAGGAAGAAATGTGGATAAAAGCGCGTGGAACGAATCGGACGATCGGAAAATATAAACGCGATACGATGGAAATTTATAATCGAAACGGGAGCGACAATCTCTAGTGGCAATAGGCAAAACGTCTCATGCACGAAGGTTAATCGACTGCACTGAACTCTGTGAATAATCTCAAGGCCAAAAGTTACCGCAAAACCGGGAAGAATATTCTGCGGAAATATTTGACGCGAAGCAAACCAGACGGAAATGTTCGTTCGTTGACTCGAAGGACAAAAAACATAGATAAATAAAAGATGAATAATCTTCCCAACATTTTTTAAATCGATTGATTAATTTTACATAGTAATAGCCATAATTTTTGTCCTTATTACTATAACGCATATCGTCTTAACATTTATCTTTTTATCTTTACCTAAATCCGCTTATATTAAAAAATTTATTTTATTTTTTTAATAAAAATTAATGTATTTGGAATTTTTATTCCGATCTTGCGATCGTAAAATTTCGAGCCAATCGAGAATTCTTCTTTGTAAGTGGCTAAATTATTAGTCGAGTTAAACGTCGGTAATAAGTTCCATTTAAAAAGGCCGTCACATTCATTTTGTGTGGTTGGTTAAAATAGTGATTGTAATAACGAGTCAGTTGGTACACAACGATAACAAGACTGTTAATCTATTATGTTTGGCAAAAGTATGTTTTCTATCACGTGCTGTTATCGTAATGTGAACACGTTTTCAGTGGATGACCGAGAAAAATGATTTTAATAAGTCAGCATAGTGAGAATCGGCCGAGCAAAATGGCAAAGTGACATGGTTGCTCTTATCATGCTTGGCACATCGTCACATTGGCCACGTAGTTGTAAATAATTGTGGCAATTAAAAACTGCTCTCTCGCTCTCAACATTCTGCAATGCTCAGTCACTCTCGTAATTAATAGGAGACAATAGCCGAGAAAGTTCAAAGGGACGCTTCGCTGGTTTTATCAGCCGAGTACGAATTGATGAGTAATGCGATTGCAGTATCTTTGTTGCGTAGGTGAAGACATGAGTCATTAAAACAAATTATTTCCGACAAAAAATAATGAAATCCATTTTTTAACATAATTACTTCCAGCATAAATTTAATTAGAATCACACCAAAGTATTTCAGTGGATAAACAGATTTATTTTATGTTATCAGTGGTCTTTATTTCGGGAGAGAAATAAATAAATGTAATCAATTAATGAAAATTATTTCAGGTGATGAATAGATAAATCTGATTTGAATCGCATTAATTTATTTCGGTGGATAATCAGATAAATTTTTTATTTTATGTGCACGAGATTATTTCAGTGCACATGAATAGATTAATTTGATTTCATTGACACGAGATTATTGCACGAGAAGTAATAAATATAGATTTAATCTTATCCACGCGTTATTTTCAACCATTTAATTTAATTGTTTAATAATGTCATTAAAGGAAGCCTTTTTTTCTTGAATTTTTCAGAAGAAATGGAGCGGACGTGGACAGAGAAAAGGCGAGCCTCGTCGAAATATCTTCTCTCATACAGCCGAAAATTCAAGCGACTTCCCTGGCTGAAGATGAAGCGTTGGCAGCTGCGTCTGCCAATGGAAACAACAACGAAGGGCCCGAAAATGCGAAGCCAACAAAGGGAAGCGCATTGCGACAGGTATTGGCTGCTTTCGTCGCCCAACTCGGCACGATCAACACAGGAATGGTTTTTGGATTTTCGGCGATAGCTAATCCGCAGCTAACCGCACCTGACAGTCCAATTCCAGTCGGTGACGTAGAAAAATCGTGGATCGGTGAGGCTTCTTCTCTTCCTTTGTTATCTTCACAATATGCTCTCACACGAAACGTCCTCTATAAACACACAGTCACCCTCCCCCAAGCCTCTTTGACTTTCTTCATCTTCTTCGCATCTCCCAATACCTTTGCTGCAAACAAATATCCACTAAACTTTTTATACAAATGCAATTCAAAATAAATGAACCGTATACCAACTTTTATGCATTACTTCAATTTTTGTAATCAAAAACTCCTCTTATTTTCCTGCAAAACTACATGAATTCCACATTACATTTCTTCGCCAGTTTACAAATAAAAATGTTCAATATTCTTCAACACCACCCCACGAAAACAGCGCAATAATCGATATCTTCTTTTGTCCAAACAGCAAGTACGTCGGCGATCGGAACGCCGATTGGTTGCCTGATGTCGGGTTACATGATGGACGTCCTGGGCCGGAAGCGATCGCTGATTATAACGGAAATCCCAGCGCTCCTAGGTTGGATATTAATAGCCACGGCAACGGACGTGAAGATGATTTACGCGGGACGATTTTTCGTGGGCCTAGGTTCGGGGATGGTCGGAGCCCCCGCTCGTGTTTACACGAGTGAAGTTTCGCAGCCCCATCTGCGGGGAATGTTGACAGCTCTGTCGAGTGTCGGAGTGAGTACAGGCGTGTTGATCGAGTACGCATTGGGCAGCGCCCTCCCGTGGAACATTTGTGCGGCGATAAGTGGACTGCTCCCTCTACTGGCGCTGGTCCTGATGTTCATATTTCCGGAAACCCCCTCGTACTTAATATCCCGAAGCAAACCGGAAAAAGCGCGAAAGGCGTTACAAAAATTTCGTGGCAGTACTTACAATTTGGACAAGGAGATGGACACGCTTATTAACTTCTCAAACAAAAACAACATAAAGAGGCTGAGCGGACCGAGAGAAATATTGGGAGCTCTAATGAAACCTAACGCCCTTAAGCCCTACGCTCTTCTCTTCATATACTTCCTCATTTATCAATGGTCCGGAACGAACGCTATTACCTTTTACGCAGTAGAAATCTTCAAGGATTCCGGCGCGACCTTCGACGAAAATATTGCGACGGTCATTTTGGGAGTCGTGAGATTATTGTCCACGATCGCCGCTTGCGTTTTGTGCAGACGCTGCGGAAGACGACCGTTGACCATGATTTCTTCACTCGGATGCGGCCTCTCGATGCTCGGGTTAGGGACTTACATGTGGTTCCTCGCCGACTGGAAAGCCAACGGAATCGCTCCCACTTTCACCTGGGTACCTGTGCTCTGTATTTTCGCGTACACGGTCACCTGCACACTCGGATTTTTGGTCATACCGTGGGTGATGATCGGGGAAGTTTATCCCGTGGCCATCAGGGGCGTTATCGGCGGACTCACCACCATGACCGCCCATTCATTCGTCTTCATGGTCGTCAAAAGTTATCCGCTTCTTTGCACCGCTATCACGAGGCACGGCACCTTTCTCATGTACGGCTTCATCTCCTTCTTCGGGACCATTTACTTCTACATCTGTCTGCCCGAGACGAAGAACAAATCGCTTCAGGAAATAGAAGATTACTTTTCGGGAAGAAGCAATACCCTGAAGACCGGAAGGATTCCGTTCTGCGCGCGGAAGAGCCCAGTTCGCAATTCGACGAACGGCGAAATTTTGCCCATCGTACTTCGTCCGGTTAATGATATTAAGAAGTAGATAATAGAAATTGCCACTTTTATCTTAGGGATTAATGCATTCGGCTTTTGCGCTGGAAGCGGTGATGAAGAAAATGGCGAAGAAGATGGTCCTTTGGGTGCCATTGTCATTTTATTTGGATGGATATGTAAGGGTTTTTTTTTGTTCGTTTTTACTGAAGATGATGATGAAGAGAATGTGCGTTGAGAGTGAAGATGTAAGCTGATTGTGGAAGGGGATATTGTATTTTCACAGCATTCGAATATTTTTCTATACGATTATGTAAATAGTTGTATTAAATAGCGGCGGTGCTCAAAAAGAAAGTAATTTTCAAACCGGATAGGATAATTAGAGTGTAAAGTTTAGTTAGAGCAATAACGAATTTCTAGATGTATGTGTTTAGGAATTTTGTAATTTTCATTTGTGGAGAGGACGAGAAGCAGTGCTATTTTATTTATTGCACGTTTATTGCATCGTAAACAATGAATGAACGGCAGCCTTTCGTAATAAGGCTTCATAAAATCATCAGGTTAATATTAGTCGTCGATTAATCTGCATTGTAAATAGCTTCGGAACGGAGAAACAGACGCAGCGTAGAGAATGAGGAGATACGGAAGCGATGAACACTTGTAAATAGTTAATTGTAAGCAACAGGACGAGCGGAAGTGACTTATTATTTTTGTTTGTTTTTTTTTTTTAGGTAAAAGAAGATATTAAACGACTTCGCAAAATTAAATTCGCTGGTTTTCTTCTTTCCACTTACATTTTTTTTCTTCAGGTAGTGAAACTGAATTCTAAAAATCACTATTTCAAAATATACATTTTTTAGATAACGGGTCGCATGTTTGTGCTCGCGATTTTTCTTTATTTACGTAAACAAAAATAAACTGAACTCTGATTTTCTTTTTCTTTTAAATACGTTTTAAAAAATTTCTTTCTGAGGTTGCAATTGGAGCAAAACAACGCAGCGGAACGGGAATCTATTTTCAATTTTCAATTTATTCAAAAAATTCTATACACAAAATTTCAATTCACAGGGTAAGTCGCGGTTTGTTCAGTTTCTTCAGGCGTTTTTCTTCATCTCTCTTCAAGAACTCGCGAATCTGTGCTTCAGGCAGCAATTCGCCGCGATAAGTGTTGGGAATCCGAACATTATCGAGTATCGCGAGTCTGCTAGCGACGTATTTTTTCGCATCGAAATTCTCGGCCCTTCGAATTTGCGCCAAGAGTTCCGCGTGAAAGGCTTTCTCCTTCTTCATCTCTCGTCTCTGCTTTATTTTTCCCCACGCAAACCTCATGCGTTTCCTCAGCTTTCGCAGCTTGTGCCTTCGCATCTTTCTTCGTCTTATGACGATCATACGCTCCGCTCGTTTTTCGACCACATTTTCATTCGAGGGAAGATCGAACGATTTCTCAGGGACTATGTCTTCTTGTCTTTGCTGAATTTTCGGTGGCTCACCTATGCGCAGTTTTGTGTTAAAAGGAAACTCACCGATCTCCGTTATCAATGCGTTGCGATTTGGGAGATCCAGATCCAACGATGCAGAATTTACAGATGAAAGTCGAAACTTGGGCTCGTATATTGATTTGTCTGTGTCGATCAGTGGCTTGTAAAATGCAGGAGGTGCGCAATTTCGTACAATCTGAGATGCGTTTGTCGAAGAATAACGTATTAAGACGGTACCTATTCGAAACAATAATAATATTCAATATCAGAGACACAAAACATTTTTTATTCAAGAAAAAAAAACCGCAATTCCCCAAAAGTCGATTTTCTATACTTTTGTTATAACTGTTATCGAAATTACACTAAAATCAAGCCAATAATACAAATTTTTATCATTAGTGTTAAAGATATAAATGAAATACAAAAACTACTTTTTTTACATATCGAAAGTCAAGCTCGCTGCAAATTAGATCGTAAAGAAGAAGAAAAAAAAATTTCTTTTCGTTTTATTGATTATTGTGATAAATGCGTTAAAAAACAAGGAAAACCGAGATAATGCAAAGATTTTGAGGTTAGGTTCGAATATTTTCAGGTTAACGACATTGCAAACTGCTTAAACGTCGTTTTTGAGGCTTTTTGGTTTAAATTTACCTTTTGTCGTGAGCCCGAGCCGCTGAAAGCTCTTACACAGAGCGTTAGTAACCATTTTTCGATTCTATTTGCGAAATTTCTTATCAAACGAATTTCCTGTCTGCTCGTCAGAGCAGACGAACGGCGGCCATATTGAAATTGAAAATCGCTGTCTGATTGGCCCGCGAATATTCAAACGAGATTTGAACAACTACTCAATTTCGAATAAAGAATTGATGATACTTCTTCTTGATTATTGGGACTGTTGAAGAAAACACTATTTTTTAGGATTAAAGGTACTACCAGGATCATATTAGCAGTTAAATATGAAAATGAGTTCAAATAACGTCCAAGCACTTATTGCAGAAAAATTGCTACTTTGAATTTATTTAATTAAGGCATTACATACGTCGAGAATTTTCAAAAAATCGATTTTTTTTACAGATTATTATTCCTTATAGTCTTAGGCGTATTTCTGTGTAAGTTAATTGCAAAAATTGAAATAAATTTTTTTGCAATGTTAACCCAGTAATTAACAGTGTGTAAGAATTTTTTAATCAATTTCTATTTCTATCCCTCTAATGATATGAATGCTTGCAAATTTATTTAATATTTAATAATCTGTACTTTTAAAAAAAATTGTACCAACGAATATTAGTTGACAATTATTTTTGCCAAGCAAAAAATTCACAGAAAGATCAAAAGATTTTACCTGTTCTTGGAACAAGTTTTTATACTAAATATACAAAATTCAAGGGATCGGAAACTTGGTAGAAAAATAATGGAAAATCGTATCGCTTTTCGTTTCTTTATCACCTAAATCTCAATACATCACAAAGAAACAATGCGAATTTGAGTTACAGTAGAAAATAAGGGCCGTAAATAATAGAATGTGGGCATTAGTCGAACTGTTCAGTCCATGCGAGTCTTCACAGTTCTTGTGGTGACCTTGTCCTTCTCTCTGTAAAGAAAACGCAGTAAAATTAAAATAGAACCATAATTTAACTCGCAAGGCCAAAAAAAATGGTGAAAAAAATCTCAATTATCGCCATAACTCACATTATGTGGATGATAGCACCCCAACCAGAAATAGCATCTCTGTCAAAGGCATTGATGAGTGCTTGGCTGACAGTTTCAAACAGATCGTCAGGTTCCATGTCCGGTTCGAAGAGCGACTCGCACATGCCGTAGAGTTGCTCCGTGCACGTACCACCGACGACAAAGTCTTCCGGTTCGTTTATGCATCCGATGAGATCCATATTGCAAATGAACGGCTCAAAAGTAACCGGATCGAGACCGGCCACAATGGGCTCTACAAAGTACGGACCAAAACGCTTTTCGTACAGCAAATTGGACACTACGGAGCCAAATGTTTTTGGGCGAATCCTACGATTCTCTTTGAGCTCGTAGAGGTTCAGTCTGAAGCGAAGACGCTCCATGACGGTTTGTACATCAGTCGCAAGACCAGGCAAACCCAAATAAAGGTGCGGGCCCATTTCAAAGATTTTTTGAAAATCGCACATAATTGTTTGCGCTTGAATACCGAATCGTCGATCGGCAGCGATCGCCACGCAATTTTTACCCTTCATCGCAATTATCGCACCGCCGTTGTATGCGAGGATACTCTTAAAAAAAAAAGCAAAATTTTATTTATTCATCGTCTTATATTTAAGTGATTTGTGTCATAAAACATGCAGTGTCATCTGACTACTTGACAGTCACATAACCTCAAAAACATTCGCAAAACTCCCGAAAAAACGATTTTCCTCAGTGAAATAAGAGTTTTCTCTACTTTTTCCAAACCAAGTAATCGTAATGATGGATTTATTTTTGTAGATATTTACCATTTTGATGAAATTAACTTAAACCGAGATTGAAAAATATTCAGCTATCAGCGGCTACCGGAATCGCTGAAAAACTTTATTTCAGGCTTTGCTTACGCCATGTGAAGTTAGCCACGAAGTATTAGAGTTATTACTATTATGATTATTATTATACTTTCACGGAATGAGTAAGGTGAAGTTGACCGCAAGGCAAACGCGAATGCAGCGCCGTTTCATAATCGACTGCCGTTATTTTCGTAACGGGGCATCTTCATTGGCGCGAAAAAAAAATCAGAGAATTTTGAGGTTTTCTTATCAACTAATTATCGTGATAATTCGACTATATTCGAACAAATGGAACTCTGGAAAAAATGATCAAATTCGTTTTGACCTTAATATGAAGTTTTTTCAAATACGGACAATTTTTCAATGAATATTTCGAGAATACACTTTTTGGAATTTCATTTCCGGTTTTTAACAAAAATTTGACACCCAATCAAATTACGCACAAAATTCGAGCAAAAATGCAAAGCAAATTTTTTTCCTAATTTCTCTCAGGTCTGAAAATATAATATCACAATATTGAAACGAAAAAAAAACCTCATAAAAGCTTATAAAAAATTCGAACAAACAAAAATAAAGTCCTTGTAATAATCTCCAAACTTCCCCTTTCAAAATTTTACCCTAACTTATAACAGCCAAAGTAAAAAAATTAAAAACCCCAATAAAAAAAAACACACACACACACACACACACGCATTTTAACATAAATTGTCCAAAAGTCTTCAAATCCCTTTTCGAACTCCGTCTTAAGGCGGTTTCCACGACTCGCCATCCTCAAGTTCAGCAGCAATTACACGTTAAATTTGAAATCCAGCTTAGCCACTGTAATGGCGTAAAACGTTGATGCAGCGAAGGGGTTAAGCCTGCGACGTGACGTCGGCACAACACGGTGCACAATTGCATCCCCCACCTCGTGAATTACCAGCGCTCACCTCTCCGATCGGCCGAGCGCCATATTGGCCATATTGCCCAAAAAAGCAATATGGCAGCCTAATGTTATTGCGAGGATCGTGGCGAGTGTCGAGTCGCACGTTTAGCGCGTTTCACGTTGAGATATGTGCTCGGTGTTCGAGTTGCGAGAAGCCTCACGATTTGTGTTTGTCTAGTGACGATTTTCGGCGCCGACGAATGTTATCGAAAGGGCTTAATAATCGTTGAAGCGACGAGACGAAGTGAAGAGTGAAACGAGGAGGAACATTGTAAGAGGGAGCAGAAGGCTCCGCTGCAGAGCGATTAATATACCTTCGTTAAGAATCTAATACAACCCTTTTATCGAACTTATATCAATAACGTCAGTTTACGTCGATATAAGACGTCATCGTGAAGGTGCGCCCCGAAGATGAACGTCCAGGGGAAGGAGGTTCGTTTTCTTCATTCATATCCAACTTTTTTTTCTTCACTTTACTCACACGACCACGAGGACTCGAGAAATTGAGCTAAAAAGGAGATACACAAAGATTTATTGATGTACTTGTGAAAAATGTGTTATTGGTGATGGTTGTTATTATTATTTCGTTCGTAGGGTACATAATGACTTCATCCCCTCCCCTCCTTATCCTCCATCACTTTGGCAACGTTCATTCTTCACTAGGTCAGACGCTGAAGAAAAATCTCGAGAGTTTTGGGAGAAGGGGACCCGAAGAGCGCCTCCTTTTGATTACCCAGCTGGACTAATTAATCAAATAATTGTGGGAGGCGTTGAATCTAGATCATTCTTCGTGATTATCGCGGACGCAGATGCTGACCGTCGTCTACGCGTCTTACCACGATTTGTAATGTTTTTTTTCGATCAGCTGAGCTAACTCACTAACATGCATCTTTTACTCTTCAACTTATGGACCAATTCGATTATTCAACGATGCACGAAATCGGACACGCTTCGTTTGCTGTTTCGGTTGAAAAAAAAGGGATGGGTTTTTTTTGGGATTTCAGATTTGGGTTGAGATTTTGGAGTGGATAAACGAAAATTTGGATATTTTTTTTTGGGTTTCGTTATTTCGATAAGATTTAATAAAAAATAAATTTAACGTATGAATTAATGTAAATTAATTTCGGTAATTGAAAAAAAAATTATATGATTGTAAATAAAAGTTGAAAACGAGATTAATTAACGGAGTAATTAATTAATCTTGGAGCGCGGCTCACACGCAGTAGGTCGGGATTCGATCCCCGGTCAGGGCCAAAGATTTTTTCGGAGGCTTTGCGAACTGCAGGTGGTTCTGATTCCACTATAAACAGTAGGTCTCGGCTAATGGCCATAGCAGTAGACGCCGTAACAAAAAAAAAAAATTAACGGAGTAGGTGAATAATCGTGGACTATAGTTAAATCGCCGTTTTTTGACCCAGTTCACGAAATTTCTAATGATTCATTCATTTTGCACGTGATAAAACTGAAATCGAGATTATGGACCGGCGGATATTTCCGGGAACAGGTTTGAGGACTTTTTTTTTTTTTAATACATTTTATCGTAAATATGTTTTTATGGTATATTATTTTCATTTACGTTTACTCTTCGATGCATTCGGCTTATTTTTTATTGCTCACGTGATTGAAACTTTATATCGCGATTCCGATCCGCGTGATATTTTCGGCAACATTTTTGGGACCTCTTTCTTTTCAATTACGTTGATAATCATTTTTTCACATTTTTTAATAAACGCAACTAAACGAATTTTCCATTAAAATTTCGAGATTAATAACAAATTTGAATGAATAAATTTACCGAAGGTATTAAAAAACAAACGTTACGATTTTTTTCAGCGGTTTTTAAACTCCTTAATTTGCAAAAAGTTTTGAGCGCCTCCAACGCAAAAATTTATCCGTTTTAATTTCAATCTGCAACAGGTTTAAAAATAAATTTAAAAACGCGCAAAATCATTCGATAAACGCGTCCGGTCTAATTTTAGGTGGCGCGTCTGCATCTCGCATGCGAAACAAAGTAAGATTCTTTTCGCACCACGAATTGCCAAAAGTTTCGACGATATTTCCATTTTTTAAGCCATTTTTCGTGAGAATAAAATTTTCGTCGATTGTGCGTAGAATGACAAGCGGAAAATGAACACAACTTGGGGAAAACGGATTGTGAGAAAAAACATTAAAAGAGAAAAAGTAAAACAAAACTAAAATGGAACTTTGCCAAGGTATAACGAAGACGTGCGCGAGGTCGGGCTATAAGAAGGATGAGCACGAGGCGTAAAGCGAGAAAAAAAAAAAAACATTTTCTTTGTTTTCGATAATTAAATTTTCACGAGAAGATCCGAGGATGCCAAAGATTTTTTATTTCGTTTTTCTCCTCAGCAAACCTCCAACCTTGTTTCAAGCTCACCTACCCCTATTTTCTTGACCCACTGACCGAGTTACCAACTGGAGTGAAAATACTCATTGCAGATGCCCAACGCATCCCTAAAATTGCTTTCGACGATTGAGCCGCTGTGATTTTCCTTTCGATCTCCTCGTAATCGTCGAAATACTAGAACAAAAATTGATGACCTGCAACTTTTGTGATGTTTGTCAAAATTTTCAAAAGTTACAACTAGGTAATGAGATTTTAATAACAATCGACGGTACAAAAGACTTCCATTCCGAAGATACAAACTTCAGGATACTTAATTAACTATCGCCCGCCTCGATAAAAAAAAACACTCCAAAAAGTTTTCTCTTTCTCAAAAATGATAAATAACGTAATTTATTTATTCCCCAGAATCATCGCGGATGAACCTGCATCGTTGAATATCGAGGAGAGACGAATCTTTGGGAAACGAGATCTGAAGAAAATTGGTCAACGAAAATGTCGTTAAAGCCGCGAATGGTTAATTTCGTGGAGACGTGGGATGTTCTCCGGGAAACAGTTAAAGGAGTCATAACTCTTGCAGATGTGCCACGTTCCACGTGGAACGACAGATTCAGGTTGGCGTAAAAACACATTTAAAAAAAGATAGAAAAAAGTAGGGACGAACACAAGAGAAAGTAGAGAATAATGCTAATAAAAAATTGCTTTTTCAGCGACGTTTATTCGCTGTGCGTAGCTTATCCCGAGCCATTGGCGGATCGTCTTTACAACGAGACGAAACGTTTTCTGGACAACCACGTGTCGCAATTATTGACGCACGTCCGAGGCCAGGGCGACACGGGCCTTTTGCAGGCTTATTATCGCGCCTGGACCGAATATTCGCAGGGAATAAACTACCTGCATCGTCTGTACTTATATCTCAATCAGCAGCACATCAAGAAGCAAAAATTGACCGAGGCGGAAATGATTTACGGGGCGTCGACGACCGCCGCGGATTATCAGGAGCAGATGGAGATCGGCGAATTGGGTCTCGATATTTGGAAGAAAAGAATGATAGGACCACTCAAGAGGCAGCTCGTTGCGTTACTTCTCGAAAGTATTCACGCCGATCGCATGGGCGAAGCGCAAACCGCAACCGCCGACGTTATTTGCGGTGTCATACACAGCTTCGTTAGGGTTGAGGAATACAAGATGAAGGGAGAACTGGATGTACGTAAAAAAGCCCAATTTTTTAACGCATTTTTCTTTCTCGTCCGAAATTGTTTAAATTTCAAGCCACTGATTTACTGACGTCAACCTAAAAGTAGACCTTTTTCTTTGCCAATGTGCATAAAAAATATTCTTCGTGTTTAATTGGATACTTTATTTAATTTTGCTTGCGCAGATGTATCAAGAAATATTCGAGGAACCTTTTCTCGAGGCAAGCGGTGAATTTTACACTCGCGAGGCTTCAGAATTGTTGCAACAATCGAACGTAACTCGTTACATGGAACGCGTTACATGGCGCGTTAGCGAAGAGGAACGTCGAGCCCACAAATTTCTTCATCACAGTTCGACGCCCAAGGTTCGTAAGAAAGAGAAAAATTTCCAGTAAAAATTTTCTCTCGATGGAAAGCGACCGGATTTATCAGACAAAACATTTCGCTGGTTCTCAGGTGCTACACTGTTGCGAGGAAAAAATGGTAGCTGCTCACGTAACTTGGCTCCACGCGGAAACCGAACACATGATTAATAACGAGCGGCGGAGGGATCTCTCACTTTTGTATCCTCTTCTACGACCTTTGCCGCAGGGCCTCGTGCCGTTAATTGATAAACTTACTCAACATATTACAAATCAGGGACTGCAAGCTATTGGACCTTTGCAAGGAGAAAACGTAATTATCCGAAAATTATCTTCAATTTTTTTAAATAAATTCTCTCAGACTAACAAGAATTTTCGATACATTTGGAATTAGTTAATAATAGCAATTTATTACCTTATAATATATTATTAACAATAATTGTAAGAACGTAAATTATTCTTTGTATGTGTTTCAAGGAACTTAAATATTTGGAAAAAACGTCTTTTAACAGCTGATTCATCATGGAAATTGTTTCCCAATAACTCTAGAGAAAAATCGGTGTTTCATTGATCTTTATTATCGCAGGTCCATACGCAATTTGTGGAGAGCATGCTGGACGTGCACTCGAAGTATTCGGAGTTGATTAAGGACGTGTTTAAAGGCGATCAGGTGTTTATCGGTGCGTTGGACAAGGCGTGCTCCGCGGTTGTGAATCACAGACCAGCGGCGAGGCAACCAGCGAGAGCACCGGAGTTGGTTTGTACTTTTTCCATTTATTGATCCATAATTATTCAATAAACGCTTATAGAAAAATGCAATATTTTATAAAAAAATACGTTTTCCAAAGTTTTAGCCCCTCAGATAAAAAATCAAATCGCAAAAAATCCGAAGTTTTTCGATAATCCTTTAACATTACTTGTCAAAAAATAATTCACTTCTGAAGACATTCAACAATGTCATGAAAAATTAAAACACTTTTGCTATTCCCAAAATAATAATTCCCGAATAATCCAAGTTTCCGCTGAGAGAATTAATCCTTTCTTCCCACCAAATCTGCCCTTCGTCGCTGTAAATTCTAACCCATCAATTCGCTTTATATTTCCAGCTTGCCAAATACTGCGACTCTCTTCTAAAAAAATCGGCGAAGGGCGTATCGGAGGTTGAGATAGACGAGAAATTGACTCGTTCGATAACGGTCTTCAAGTACGTGGATGACAAGGACGTTTTTCAAAAGTTTTACGCCCGTATGCTTGCGAAGCGCCTGATACATCAGCAGTCGCAGTCGATGGACGCGGAAGAGGCGATGATAGATCGATTGAAGCAGACTTGCGGTTACGAATTCACCAACAAATTGCATCGGATGTTCACGGATATGTCGGTATCGGTGGATCTGAATGCCAAATTCATGGCGATAATGAGAGAACGCACGGCTCAGAATCAATTGGGATACGGATTCACGGTTTACGTTCTTCAGGCCGGAGCTTGGCCGCTTTCGTTGCCACCGTCGCCGGGTCCGTTTCATGTGCCGCAGCAGCTCGAGCGATCGGTGCAGGCTTTCGAGAGCTTTTATCACGCGCAATTCAGCGGTCGCAAGCTCACCTGGCTCCATCATCTCTGTCAGGGCGAATTAAAATTCAATTACCTCAAGAAGCCTTATCTCGTAACCGTGCAAACTTATCAAATGGCGTTGCTCTTGCTGTTCGAGCAGTGCGAATCGATTCCCTGTCGCGAGGCCGCCGCTTCTCTGCGTTTGTCACACGAGCAGCTCGTCAAACACGCGGCCAGTCTCGTGGATTGCAAAATACTCAAGAAATCCTCGTCGAACGCTCCGATCCCACCGGAAAACGACAAGGAAGACAGCGACGCGACTGATAACACAGGGAACGTCGCTAATTTCGACGAAGACACCGTATTGACGCTTAATTTTGAATATTACAACAAGAGAACCAAATTCAAGGTCACCGGAGCTCTGCAAAGAGACGCGCCAACCGAAACTGAGGCGACCCATCGCAGCGTCGATGACGACAGGAAATTGTATCTTCAGGCAGCTATCGTAAGGATCATGAAAAGCAGAAAGTTGCTGAGGCACAATCAACTCGTACAAGAGGTGAGAAAGACTTTTTTTTCTTCTTTTATGTACGAACGCGACATTCGATTAATTAAGGATCATAAATTTAGATAATAATCGATTCCGAAAATAAGTACCTTTCGGATTTCGCAGCAATTTAAGGAATTTTGGGGTGTAGGAAACTTTTATTGCATTTAATACAACATTTTCAGGTACTCGGCCAATCGAAGGTGACATTCGCTCCTTCAATAGGAATGATTAAGAAATGCATAGAGGCGTTGATCGACAAGCAGTACATCGAGCGTACAGCCAACAGTTCCGACGAATATTCGTACGTCGCGTAACCCCGTGCCTCTTCCCCTCCTCCGTCCTCCTCCTGGCATCTCCCATTGTCCCTGTATTCCTTGCGAGCATCAAATTCCCGCTTCTCTTCTCGCAAATCCATTTAACAGCGAGAGGAAATGAGAGGCGAATAATACGTCAGAGGATCGGCGTTAATAAATCGATCATCGGAAACTTCTCGGAGACGAACAAATAATGAAATAAAACGAAGAAGGATCAAAAGATTCCGAAGAAAAAAAATGAATTGAATACCATCATTTTCCGCATGATGATCTACTAGATTGTAATATCGATGATGATGATGATGATGATGATGATGATGATAATGATGCTAATGATGTTGAAGAAGAAAAAGAAGAAGAGAAAATGTAATATATGCGCACCGAAAACAAAAAAAATAATAAAAAAGATAACGTTACTATTTTATTTGAAGCTTTTATTTGATTTATCGTAATTATCGTTAATATAATTATTAATATTAGTATTATTATTAAAACATTTTACAGGAATACTGCAATATGATACATTGATTGAATCCTCAGAATTTTCGCGCTCCTTCGACTTTATATATTTTTTTCGTACAAAAAACAATTATCTGGTCCCTGATTTTTTTTCTTTCTTTATGGTAATTAGATTTCGATTTTTCTTAGGCTTTATTGACTAGAACAATCATCAAACTATATTGCAATAGGCATATTGATTATGATCGTGGTGTCTTTAGCTGCAATAAGTCCGGGTCGAGAAGATTGTTGGGGTCTTCGTTGTCCGGTAAAGTTTTGTTGCTTAACCCGTTGACTATCAAGGGCGATGCCGTGGCCACGTTT
Organism: Clistopyga incitator; assembly: GCA_947507545.1. Lineage (NCBI taxonomy): Eukaryota > Metazoa > Arthropoda > Insecta > Hymenoptera > Ichneumonidae > Clistopyga > Clistopyga incitator. Next base: position 8,924,866 of record OX382179.1, on the reverse strand, counting down.
CCGTAAGGCGAAAAACCTGCCCATTCCATGCCGAGATATATCGGCGGTGGACTTCCCAGCGGCGCTTCCAACAACAAATGATCGGTTTGCTGCTGGTGCTGGTGTTGTTGCTGCTGCTGCTGGTGATGCTGCTGCTGACTTCCGTCCGGACAATCCGGCGATTGCAGGTGCGACGATGTCATGTGATTCACGAGCTTGCATTGCTTCTCCTGCTTTCGCCACTTTGCTCGCCGATTTTGAAACCAAACCTGCATCAAAGGATTACCAAAATCTATAGGATTAATGCAGTCACCGGTGAATGAAGCTTTTTTAGAGTTCACGAGCAATTATTTTACGCCCTTATAAAATTACACCACTTTAACAATTTGTTTCACTTTTTTTTTTACCAAAGAAAGGTTTATAGAATACTCGTATTCGAGGAATTTATTTAGCATTTATTCAAGTATTTTTTTAAAAAATTATCCGACGCGATTAGAGCTCGAAATTTCATGGAAGAAACATTTTTTATTTCTTAAGCCAATTAAAAAAACTGATTTTCTGAAAAATTTGCAAAGTCGAAATCCTGCAAAAAAAATTAAAATTTATGAAGCGCTTAAAGTTTCGATAAGATGAAGCAATACATTAATGAATTTTGGATAAATTCTTTTTCCTCGTTACCTGTACTCGTGCCTCGGTGAGTTGAATCCTGAGTGCCAATTCTTCCCTGAAGAAGACATCGGGATAGTGAGTTTTCTGAAAGGCCCGCTCGAGTTCCTCGAGTTGAAAATTGGTGAAAGTCGTGCGATATCTTCGTTGCTTTCTCTTGCCAACGACGCCGACGGTCAATTGACGTTCCTCGTTACCGGGACTCGGCGAGAAGTCGTAAGCTGATAAGTCGTCGATCCCAAAATCAACAAATTCATCCTTAACTTCAGTTGTTAATTAACGAATAACCCGCAGCGACAATTAACTAGCGTATAATTAGGCGGAAAATCGAGGTGTTATAAATTTCACAAATGTCGATACCTCTAAACCCATTAGAACTAAATCAATTTATAAGATTGTGTTGGTTGCGCTCTCGCGGGAAAGCGAGAAGAAAAGGGCCGGCTACGCTCTGGCCCGCTTAATGCACTTAGCAATAATTTAATTGAGCCGACGACTGGTCCCTAAATTACGTTACGCCCCAAGTGCTGAGACGAGAGCTGCTGCTCGCTTCTGCCGAGATAATAGACGTTCGGTGCTCAAGGTATATGCACGTACGTCACTTGCATCGCGGATCAAACAATTTTTTATTTTTTTTTCGCAACTCACAAACATATTCGCCAATAAGCAATGAAAAATTAAATAAACCAATCGCGAGTGAACACCTACAACAATGAATTTTCATATTCCTAAACAACAACATACACTTTACCGTAAATAAAAATAGTTATTATAAATCCACGCTAAATAAACTGAGAAGAAAAAGTCATTTAATTACAAATGTGCAAAAATTACGATAAAAAATAAAATGCAAAAAGAATTTCTTTAAATAAAATGTGAAGTTGTGAAGCGAAAAAAAATAATTGATGATTATGCCAATGAAACAAGTGATGAAGATATTTTTTAAAATAGATATAACTGTGTATACAAAAATGTGGAATTAATTTTCTATAAAAATTGGATCCAGCGATAAAAGCAACTCACTGAATTTAGCTGGAAAGCAAACTGAGGATGATTGTCCAGCGATGAGGCCAGCAAGGGCGCTGGATTGAAGATCATTTGCGGCGTTGATATCGTCGACGGTGGTGGTACCGGCGACAATTGCACCGGAGGAAACGAGGGGGTCTCTCGGTGCCCCAACGAGGAACAATTGTCTTCCACTTTCGTTGCCACTCTCGTCATCCTCCTTCAACTCCATTCTTCCAATTGTCTTCCTTTTAATTTATTTCTTCACTTTCCTAACATGCTTTTCCTTTTGCTTAAAAAATACATTTTAGAAGAATACATGTTTCATTGAGTGTTAACAAAAATTATCGCGTAAACTCAATTAAAGTAACTTGATTTAAAAAAAAAAACAAAAGAAGAGAAGTTCGGTGGTAATCAAATAATGCGAAAACGTAGCACAGAGGTGGAACGTGTCGTCTCGAGAACTACGTTACGGATTGCTTGGGCCATAACTCCCCTGTTTGTGCCCCTCTCCGATCGTTTTTTCTTTTTCCTTCCTCGTTCGCCGTTTTCTCTCGTTCTTTCTTTCTTCCTCTCGCCTCCTCCTCCTTCTCTTCTTCTTCTTCCTTCTCCTCGGTCACTACATAGGTAAATGGATACACCTGTGCGTCTGAAAATCGAACGACGAACGAGCCCCCCAGAGTCTGAGGAAGCGGTAGGGGCTCCATCCCTCCACTCGCCCCCCTTTCCCCTGCTCTTTCTTCATTTCTCTTCGGTGGTATTGCACGGAGGTGACGCGAGTCCCTCTATCTTGGGGCTTCCCCGTCGTGCCCCCCGCGAGTCACTGCTGCCACATCGAAGCCTCAAAAATGTATCTACTTTACTATGTACTTTTTGTATTATAGTGAAGAACTGAGCGGACGTATGAAGAACAATCGATAAACACTGACTAAAGCTATTCTATGGTTATCGTAGAGCTGGAGAATTTTTTTTAATGCTAATAATGAATTATTTTTGTCACTGCTATTGCATCGAAAATTCAGAAATGTAACTTTTTATTATGCACTTTTTGTATTATAGTGAAGAACTGAGCGAACATATGAAGAACAATCGAAAAACACTAATTACAGATATTCTATGGTTATAAAAATTTAATAGAGGAGATATTGTTGAATTTTTTATTTTGTTTTGTCTGTGCTGTCGCGCGAAGCCTCAAAAAATCAACTCGTTACTATGTATTTTTTGTACTGTAATGAAAAGCTGAGCATACGCCGCGAATAATCGATTAATACTAACGACAGCTATTTATAGTTTTAAAACTTTAACGCAATTTCATAAAGGAATTTTTGTAAGTGTGATGAAATGTGTGGAATTTAAGATGTAACGGATTAATAATATGCATTTACGCAATAATTTTCTTTATTTTTCTACTTATAACTTATCGTACATATGGTCATGGACTTTTTTTTTATCTCTAATTAATACAAGAAACATGGGATTTCTAATCGTCGGAGTTTAGGGTCTCGCAAATTATGTACAAGAGAAAAAAAAAAAAAACAAAGGCCACGTGTGTTTGGACTCGATGAGTTGACTAGTTGACTGTCGAAAAAACGGACGAATTGTCGCTATTACGATTGAACGTCGCCAAGGAACAAATAACAAAAAATGTGTTGTACGTGAAAAGCAACTGCATACACATTGATGCGCGAGAGTGTTTTGAGTCTTGAGTAAAAAACTTTTTTGCAAAAGTGACGAGTGCGATTTTAACGCGGAATTTTTTCAGATATTTGTGAGAGTCTTGCAATGCATAAAAAGCGATTCGATTGAGAAAAATATTGAGGTGACGTTAGAATTTTTTCTCGATACCAGATTAATTCAAATTCCACATATTTTCTCCCTTCGATTTTTTAGGACGTCGTCATTGTTAATATCTACACATTTCCTCAAATTCCCCGCTTGGTCGTTGCATATACAAATAAAAAACACATGTACTCGGCACACGACACTGGAATCGTTATCGTTTTCGGTACTTTATTTTGTCTCATTACCGAAAAACGAAGTATTCATTTCCTGAAGTGTCGGGATGCTTGATGCAGAATTGGTCCCCGAAAAGCATTTTCCATAGTGCTTTATACATAATAAAGTCGAACTCGACTCGTCGATACGAGAAGGTCGTCATCAAAGAATTTCGTTTCGATTACTACGTTCCCGCTGTAAAACAATGCAAAGTCATTAAAAATTGTAACAAAATCTATTACCCATTTCAGTTACGCGTGTTTAAATTTCGATAATTCTTCCAAGGAAATTAAGCTCTTGCAAATTTTGGTCTTAAGTGAGAAAACAATGAGACTGAAATTTCAAGCACATATAAATGATTGATGATAACATGATTTAAGAATTGGCGAAATTCACTGAATGGGGATAAAAAATATATATATAATGTGTATTTTAGTAAAGCGTTTGCATTTTATCAATCGTCATTCCTTTCTTTCGCACTTACTTGAGAATGTTGGCAGGCATCATTTGACTTTCAGGTGCAGCTTCGATTAAACTTTGCCATGTATTTGTGCTCTGCGGTATGACAAAACCAAAGTCAAAGAACCATTCTTCCAGACAGCGTCCTTTAAACAGAATTTTTTGCTCCAATCTAAATTTTTCCAGCGGCTCGACCGAACTGAAATTTATTTCCCGCGAGACCGCTCGGCACCTGAGAATCGTTTTAGGAACTCTCGCCTCGTGTTCAACTCCTGGTACGGATCTAAAAAATGTAGCCACTTCAGTTTTCACTAATAAACCTTGAAAAAATATATTGTTGCTCAAATGGTAATTCCGTTCCGATAACGACTGAACAACGATGAATAAAAAATTGCTGAAGATCTACTAACAAATCTTCGTTGCCTTGCCACAGAATTTTCCCACTGTCCGCATCCCTCAGATTCATCCAATTACTAAAACATCTTGAATCAAGAAAAATAACGCCACCTTCGTTAAATTCACAAGGTTAATAACTAAAAAATATTCATATTCAGCCTTGCGGAATAATAATAACATAACAATAAAACAAATAACAAAAAAATCTTCACAAGGGTTTCGTATTTTCGGGGTCACGTGACAAGTTTGGGCCCATAAATTGACAAAACTTAATGTATTCGTTATCGATTAACCTCAAAACCCGAAATTCGAATTTTCGGGGAAAAAATGACTGAAAATCAATACAATATTAATTACTATTGCAATTGTCGTCTTTGATCGATGCTCGGATACAAAAATCGAAAATAACGTCACAAACTGATAAACAAACATAACCTAAAAATGTCAGCGAAACGTCAACGCCATTTAAATATTTACAGGCTATAAACATCGTTTTTTTTACAGTGTGACGAAAAGGATACACTTGAAATCCTTTAAGAATATCCTCACTCTTCGAAGGCATGTCAAACGTTCGTGTTAAACGTTAAATTTAACGTTAACGAGGGAAAATTGTGGAACAACTTGCTTGACGTGGCGATCTATTGATCAACCATGAGACGAGCGCCGCGAAAAAGCGACGATTTCATTGGCTGCCAGCGACGGACCAATGACAAACCAGAGTTTGAATGCTCATTGCATGATTTATAGTATTTTATCACATTGCCAAAAAAAATGTCCAACATTTTCATCGAAAACGGAACGAAATATAATATTTTTCATAGATGCATTTGAAAATAATTTCAGTGTGAACTTTGCCTTAATTTGCAAAATTGCAAGCACTTTTATAAGACGTCACAGATAAAAAAAAAATTCCTAAGTATTTTAATTTTAAATAAAGGGGAAAAAATTTGACTCTTTTTAGGCGAATTGTTGTACTTCCGGTGAGAAAAATTCCCGCGGGTTTAAAATCGAAAGTCCTCGTTACTAACCGAGTATTTATACGTTTTTCTGTTTTATCGCCGGCCGTTACAATTTCATCCGTGTGTTTATTCAGCTTCGCGTCTCCGCTGCGACAAATTAATTTGCATGAATAATGAAAAAGGAGGCTCGAAAATAAGAGACGATGCATCGGCGAAGCTCGACGAGTAACTGCACTGCGGTTTCTCGTCCTACATTTTTCTTTAATGAACACATGCTCTTACATTTTTCTTTACCATAAAAAGCTCTTTTTTTCTTTTCTTTTTCCACGCAAATATTGATCTTGTAATGAAAAGAGAAGAAGACGAGAAAAGAAGAAAAAAAAAACGAAAGTATTTGCATGCAAAAGATGCTCGCAACGAGAAAAAAACGCGTTTGAACGGGTGCATTGCGGTTTCCGGTTGCCAACTCTGGCGCAAGAGCGAGAGGATCGAGGAAAGCAAACGGTGAAAGCACCAGCCAACCCCCACCCCTTAAGCCTTTCTACGAATTTACAGTGTGGGACGTACACACTTTTATCGTACACCACCGAAAAGCGGATTAAGAGGTCATCGCGAAAAGCTCTGCGCCGTGCGCGGCGACCCCACGGCGGCAAAATATCCCTTCCTCCCTTTTCTTTTTTTTTTCTTTTCCTTTCCAGCCCTACAAGTTTTCACGCCCGTTGACCCGTTCAAGGGTCGCAAGACGTATACTCGTGTCTCGGAAAAACGCCGGCACTGTAGTAAAAAACTGCCACGTCTCAAGCATCACCAAAATGTCATCTGCGAGAAAAAAATAAAAGCCTCTGTGGCGATCTAAAAATTGAGGTTTTGCGACCCTTTCAAATTTTTGCAAGCATATTTATATTGTTGTAAATGAAAATGTTAAACGAAGATCATTTTATCGTAAGTGTTTTTGTATGTGATTTCATTTTTTTAATTCATAGAATAAAAATTGGATAAAAATTGTAACGTCATAACTCCCGATCAGCTTAAGGGAAGGGGTGGTTTTTAGGTGTGGCGAATTTATCCGCGTGATTTCCAGAACAAAAAAACGTAAATTGAATGAGTTCAATTGGAGGAATTTTTCCTGAAAACAAATATGCGCATATGAAGTTAAATAAAGTACCCCTGAATATAAGGGTTGCTGAGTACATATAAAAATAAATGAGAGGTCTATAAAAATTGTACGAAAAGAAAGACAAATTCAAACAAATTGTATTTCCTGCTGAAAAATTGCAGTATTTCAAAATAACAAGCTGTCCTCAGGGATTGGACGGGAGGAAGGGGTGCAAATTTATCCGTCTGATTTTCTCCAAAAAAAAGTAGGAGACAAAATAAAAAAAATTCAATGTAAGGATTTACTTCAAAAAAATGTAGAAAATAAAATTGAAGATAAAAATCAATGGAATCGTTTCTTTCTTTAAAAAAAAACCCTCCCAAAATAAATAACCCCGAGTGCAAGGGTTGCTAACCAGAGATGGAAATAAATATAACATTCCGTATAAATCGTACAAACGAAAATGAAATTAAAAAAGAAATCGTAATCCCGCATTGCTGAAAAATTGCAATATTGCAACATAACAACCCTAGAGCAGGGGGAGAGAAGGGTGCAGGAGGGGAGGGGGGTTAGGTGTGGCAAATTCATCCACACGAGTTTCCCGAATCATCCCTATGTAACTGGAAGTACCGAGGGCGCATCATCCCCCGGCGCATGATGGCCGAATGGAAGGGGTTCGTGCGAGTAACCAAGGCTTTAAGGGATGTCGAGACTGTTGGGGGCTGGTGGGGGGTGAAATGGCGAGAATGCGCCAGCGCAGAGCCTGTGATCCAGTGACGTAGATGCTTGAGAAAGGTGATGTTGGTGGTGCGCGCGTTTACAATCCACCACAACCGCTCCCTCCCCTCCCAGCCCCTCGAACCAAAACCACCCCCTCGGAGTCCAGACGAGGCTTTTGCCCCTGCTGCTGGTGCTTTTTATTCTCACAGCTATTTCACAAGCTCGTACGTTCGCCCGCACTCCTGGATCTCGTTTTCAACCCCCTTTACCCCCTCCAGCCCCCGCCAGCCCCTATCTCCCTCTTTCTCTGTCTCTATCCAACTTGCTCACCCCGTTGCCTACGTCAGAATGACGACGGTACGACGATAAAGGCGGAGCAGCAGCAGCAGCAGCACCGGGCGCTCACGGATCCGGATCACTGCGGCCACCCCTACGCTGCTCTCACTCCGGGTATTCCAAATATTCAAAGAATAATTGTGAAATTTTTCGTTGAAAAATCAAATAACATTTTTCTGCACCGATTGGACACCGGGAAATATAATTTGCGCCTGCTGTTACGCCCGAAAACAGTGCAATGTGGATAGGGGTTGGTTTCTGGAATTATTGTTAACCCCCAAAATTAACGTGGATTGATTAAATTATGAAAAGTGTGAGATTCGATGTTTAAAAACAATCAGTGGATGCGGCGAGGGAAGAAATCGGTGCGCTGAGGGAAGAAATTGTTCGTGGGGGTGGTTTTCGGGAACAGGGGATGGTCGCTTTTTGCTCGGCCGCTCTGCAAATATTCTTGTATTTTGTCGGGTCACATTCCTTTGAATAATATCTGCGTTTTTGAATAACACAAGTAATTCATTCGCGGTGATGGACATTACGGTAACGCAATGTCGATGGGGGTTGTTTTTTTTTTAAACCTTTAACCCCCAAATTTCTGGGGTTTTGAAAATACAGAGTGGGAATTTTGATGTTTGAAGAACTAGTAGTTGATGTTGTTTGAAAAAATGGTTGTGATAAGGGATGAAATTTTTTGTGTGGGTGTTTTTGGATCAACCCTTACTGTCGCCGAATTTTTTGGGGAGTTATTTTTTATAATTTTCCGTGCGAAACCAATTATTCAAAATCATCATTGTTTGGGTGATACAAAATTTATTTCAGGGCCATAGGGATGAAAATAGTACAACGTAAATTAGGGTTGTTTTTTTTTTTTTTGGAAATTGTTAATCCCTAAATTTCGGTGGTTTAGAGAACGACGAGTGCGACTGTTTCAATATTGAAAAATCACTCGTTGCAATTGGATAAAAAACTAACAATGGTTTCGGGGGTGAAATTTGGAATGAGGGCAGTTTTGGGGAAAAATTTGTGCTGAGGTTCATCTCCTTGATTCCACCGTGCCAGATGGCGAGACTACGAGTTCGATTATCACGGGAGTAAACAGCGTGACTCGACGACTCACCCCGTGTCAAGCCTTCGGGCAATGGGCCAACAATTGATCCCTGAAACAAAGGAAAAGAGAAAAAAAAAAACAATCAAGAATCTTTTATTAATGCTACAATATTTTCTCCTCGTTCGTAAATACATATTTTTTAAATTCCCGACAATATTTTCCGAACCAACCCTTACTCAACTATTGCATTAAATAAATTCACCACAAGAATGAATCATTTCAAAAAACTCCCGAATAAATTGTCAATGACTTTTCGAAAATGATTATGTACAAACTACTCTCATTTTTATAAAAATTTCACAATATTTAAAAAAATCACCCCCCTTGTGTTGGAAAAAAATTCGATAAATGCATCAAAAAGTCACAAAAAAAATCATGAAATACTTAGTACAATTTGTTATTATTTTCCATACTCGAGAAAAAAAAAACAATATTGTAGAAAATATATTGTGAAAAGGTCATAAAAAAAACAGTGGAATTCTTTTATTCATTTTTTTATACATAAATTTTGATACACTTTTTAAAAAATGTTAAAAAGCAGGAAAAAGACAAAAAAAAGAAAAAAAGAAAACCACCCCTTGTGACTTATCTGAAGGTTTGTGTATTGGCAGGTGGTGGTGGCGGCGGCGGCGGTGAGACGTCCTCGGGTGAGGACGAGAACGATGATGCAGGGGCGATCGGTATCGATGCCGTGATTGGGCGGATCGCTTAAGGAGGGCAAACGGCTCGGCACTCATCTCGGCGAGAGGGTTGCAAGGAGAGAGAGAGAGAGAGAGGGAGAAGAGTGAATCAGCAGCGAGGCGGATGCAAGGGACTCCGACGGAGAGAAGAGAAAATAATCGGAGAAATCGAAGGGGGTTGAAACGTTGAAATAGGGGTGGAAAAAAAAATCTAAATAAATAAAAAAATAAATAGATAAATAAATAAAGAAATAGAGGAAAATGGCGGGTTCGGGTTCGGTGGCCGGTGACGGCCTCGGCGAAAATGACACGACTTCCGGTCCCACTGGAGCACCAAGGAATCCTCTAACTTGCGGCGTCTGTCACGACTACTACAACGATCCATGCTTACTATCCTGCTTTCACACCTTTTGCGCCCGCTGCATACGCGGACCTCACATAGACAACAAGATATCATGTCCAATTTGCGGGTAAATATATCAACGTCAAATTCACTTTTATTCCCCTTTCTATTACTTTTCCAATCTATTTTTTATTCATTTTCGTTTGCCTTTTTTTAATCCCTAAAATCGACTATTTATTAATTTTTATTTTTTTGTCATTTTTTTTCACTTTTCCAATTTATTTGTTGACACAATTTCAAAATTTATCCCAAGAAAAATAAAAAGATACAGTAAAAAAAGAATAATTACATTTTCCACAACATTTATTTCTCCAAAATCAATTTTTTTCCTTATTCATTAAAAAAAATGAATTTCCTTCTTCAATTTTCTTTTCCACTATTTTATTAATCTATTTAATATCAAACTTAGCAGATTGATGAAAATTCAATAAAATAACGAAACAATCCATCGATTCGATGAATGGAACCGTCGCCACAATAACATTTTTTTCCTCTGTCAGTATAATGCAAGTTAAAGTCAACAAAAGTGAAGAAACAAAAAAAAAGTTGTTACGAATTAATGAGAAAAGTTTTGTTGAATGCAGAAAATGAATAAACATTTAATTGGATGGGCGATGAATGCCTGCGGAGTCAAACCGCACGAAACTATTTTCATTGGGCACGGTTGACTTTCTGTGTCGTTGTATCCGACAACTTAGCGAGATGGTGTGAGCGAATCTGTGAAGGGAGGCTCTGAATGACATAGAGGAGAATTGAGAGTCGCATAGCAACCCTATCGGATCTCCCGATCTCTGGCACTCATTGTCTGGGCATTCTTATTGTCTGCCCGAGCTGATTGTATGCTTACGCTATCCTCATACTCGGCCCGACGGCCCAAACCCTCCTCCTCTTCCTCCTCACTCGCTCGCTCACTCTTCAACTCCATTCACCAGTTCGAGAGGTGTGTGTACCTTTTCAAGTGTATTTGCGCCTACCACCCCAGTAATTCAATTGTTCAAGCCAACACCACTTCGAAGCTTTCCACTTTGCCAGCCTCCAAACTCATCTTGATGCATTCCGTCATCTTCCACCGTCATTTCCATGTGTTGTACTGTGGATCGGAATTATGACAATTGATTAGTGGAGCATGAGGTCACGGCGTTCGGAGCTATAACAAAAGCGCTTTTCGATACTCGGCTCGAGAGATGTCCTTGATCGGAACCATGGTACTTGATAAAATCGGGCAGTAATTCAGGTGGAGGATTTTGCGGGGGATGAAGTTTTGCGTTTTTTATGGTTTGTGGATTTTTTAGTATGTTTATGGGGTTTGTTGATATTTCGGTCCAACCTCCCTACTCATCTTGATGCATTCCATCATCTTCCACCGTCATTTCCATGTGTTGTACTGTGGATCGGAATTATGACAATTGATTAGTGGAGCATGAGGTCACGGCGTTCGGAGCTATAACAAAAGCGCTTTTCGATACTCGGCTCGAGAGATGTCCTTGATCGGAACCATGGTACTTGATAAAATTGGGCAGTAATTCAGGTGGAGGATTTTGCGGGGGATGAAGTTTTGCGATTTTTATGGTTTGTGGATTTTTTAGTATGTTTATGGGGTTTGTTGATATTTCGCCCAGCCTTCCAACTCATCTTGATGCATTCCATCATCTTCCACCGTTATTCCCATGTGTTGTACTGTGGATCGGAATTATGACAAGTGATTAGTGGAGCATGAGGTCACGGCTTTCGGAGCTGTAACAAAAGCGCTTTTCGATACTCGGCTCGAGAGATGTCCTTGATCGGAACCATGGTACTTGATAAAATCGGGCAGTAATTCAGGTGGAGGATTTTGCGGGGGATGAAGTTTTGCGCTTTTTATGGTTTGTGGATTTTTTAGTATGTTTATGGGGTTTGTTGATATTTCGCCCAGCCTTCCAACTCATTTTGATGCATTCCATCATCTTCCACCGTTATTCCCATGTGTTGTACTGTGGATCAAAATTATGATAATTTATTAGTGCAGCATGATGTCACGGCTTTCGGAACTGTAACAAAAGCGCTTTTCGATACTCGGCTCAAGGGATGTCCTTGATTGCAACCATGAAACTTGATAAAATCGGGGAGTAATTCAGGGGGAGAATTTTGTGGGGGTTGATATTTGTCGAATTTTATGGTTCGTGGAGGTTTCGGTACATTTTTATGGTTCGTGGATGTTTCGGTACATTTTTATGGTTTATGGATGTTTCGGTATATTTTTATGGTTTATGGAGGGTTCAGTATACTTTTAGGGTTTATTGATGATTCGGTCCGTTTTCGGATTCATGGATATTTCAGTTCATTTCTGACAATTTCCGGCTATCTGAGTAATTTCTGTCGATTCAAATTCACGTCTATAATTTTTTGTAATTCGCAATTAAGACTAACTACAAAACTATTTCGGGTCATTTAACCAACTTCGCGTCTGTAAATCGGCAAAAAAAAATTTCACGACGTTTTTCCTCAGCCAAACGACGCAATTGAAGGAAGGTGCGCAGCTTCCGCCGGTGGACCAATTGATGCGCCAGCTGGTCGAGCTGGCCAATTCGGAAAATCCCCCATGCGCCAATTGCGACAAAAGGGACAAATCAACAATGTTCTTCTGTACGACCTGCGGTGAGTGCAAGAGCAGAAAAAAAATTTCTTTTTTAAATCTTAAGGCCATCGTCTTCGAATTGCTGATATTCATTGTCACTCAATCTCACTTTTTAATCTTTATATATCATTTAAAAAAAAAACTCGAACACACATTCTTTCGCTCTGTCACAAATCAATCCAACTATAATTATTACATTAATTCATTACATCCCCTTTCATTTTCCCTCCGCCCTTTCGCCCTTAGAAACGAACGTCTCTTCACTTCTTCGATATCACAAACATAATACAAAATTTCCTAACAAAATATCGGCAATTTGTACGCAATATAAAAAAACGAAAAAATCAAAATAACAATCGCACTAACAAATGCTGCCCTTTGAAAAAATTGACTCCAGGCCAGGCGTTGTGCACCCACTGTCGAGAGAACACTCACAGAGCGAAGATGTTCTCCTCCCACGAAGTGGTCCACATGAGCAAATGTGCCAAGGACACTCAGCGTCGCTGTTCCACTCATGGTGAAATCTACATTATGTATAGCCAGAGTGCCAAATGTATGCTCTGTGCGACGTGCTTCAGAGAGACCCCAGCAGACGCGAGGCTCCATTGTGTGGACATCGACAGTGCCTGGCACCAAGCGTCCAAGAAGATGGAACGTACGGCCAATTACATTTGCGAACTTCAGGCTGGAGTTCGCGACGGGCTTCTGGCCCTGAAGTCCCAACTCGACGAGCTCCGAAGAAGCTTGGATTCCGAAAAAAAAGCCCTTAACGCTTATTGCCAAGGGATGCAAGAAGCTGTGAACAAAACTCAGTCCGCTGTCCTCACGGAATTGCAGAGACAGTTCGAGACCAAGGAACGAATGGTCAGGGCTCAGCTTCTCTCGTTGGGCTCCGCTCTTCCGGTTCTCCAAATGCATCTCATGCTCTGCACCGTCTTCACCAGCGGCGCTACCAAGTACCAATTTCTCGAATTGGCTCATCCGATGCTCGAGAGGCTCGACAGGGTCGCCCAGCTTGGACATTCCTCCAGACCACCTCTTCTCACTGTGCACCTCAAGACCAACTACAGAAACGAATTTGCCAGGGCTCTTCAGCCCTACGTTGGCCAAATGTCCGGGCAGAAGGAGTCCCTCTACGATCACACGCATTCGATGGGACAGGAGCCGCCGGTACTTCAAGTTAGTTCAATGTCTTGTGATCCTCTCGCCGATGAGGCTGAAATCAAAGAATCTTAATTAGTGAGCTATCGTGCGGGGTGTCTGATATTCCGGCGAGCTTTTTTTATTGAGCTTGTTCACTGAAGGGAAAATAAAAAATTGTTGCAAGCAAACAGTGCGCCGATTACTATTATTTATTAGGATTTTTGATCACCCGATCACCACTTATGGGTTTTTATGGAATGAAAATCGAATCGAGCTTTGTATACTCGAGAGATACTTTGTGTCTTCGGGCACTTCAAGCGGGATTTTTTTTCTGCAAAATGGGATTTTCAGTCAATTTTTGTGATCTTATGTTGGAAAAGAAAAATGTATTAAAAGATTTGGGAAAGTTCAGAGGCTTGAAGAATTTACGGCATAGGGGGAAAATAAATGTTTTGGAAATCAGAAATAAATTCCCTGTTTTGGTTGAAAAAGGGTACATTCTTTTTTTTTTAATGGAATTTATGATTAAATTGTACTGGATATCGTTTGTGTAATATGGAATTGTTTTACGGCAACAACAAAAAATTCAATCGTTGGATTTTTTAAAAAAGAAACAAAATTGCTAAAAAATGATGTAGATCATTTTATGTCTTGGTAAAAATCAAAAAAGTCGTTCATGAATAGGAGAAAAAATGCCAACACTCCACATAATTAGAATTTTTTTCAAAATAAAATTTCTCATTGAAAAAGAAGTCTCATTGCTGCCAAGTTCTGTAAGATTACAGACACAGGAGCGGAAAAAAATTAAAAACTCGAATTAAAGCACTTGGTACTTGAAGTACTCGGCGAAGCATGAAGTAGTACTTGAAATTCTTTGCCCAACTCAGCATCAGAAAATTTGAGTTGAGGTCAAATATATATATACGTATATTCTACAGTATATCATTTTTATATCTTCCGCAATAATTCCTGTCGCGACGTATAGTTTAATGCACAGTTTCAAACTTCAAAGCAGATTCCATCGAAAAAAATAAATCCAAAATTCAACAATTGTTCATAAATAAAATCGTATAACAAAATTATGTTAACATATTTAATTTTTAATAAATGAATAAAGATAAAATTTCGAAAATTCTCCACGAACGCGATTAAGTGCACCCAGAAAAATGATTTATCAGTTTTAATTGAAACAACATATTAGAATTCTATTTATTTGAATACAAAAAGCCACTTAGCTAATTTATCCAGACGCCAAAAAAAAAAAAAAACAATATTTAAATGCAGTATTCGAGTTATATATTGCTTCCAATAAAATATTTATAATCTTCAAATCAAGAATACCATTAGCGTATGTAAATCTGTCAGATCAGCAAAGAAATACGCATCCACATAAAAATATACATTTGTTTTTAACAAAATTCCAGCTCCCAGAAAAATAAGAAAATCTATTGATTTAAATGAAATTTTATTAAAAACTAATAAATCTTGTCTCTGGGTGTAAACGCCATAAACGAGCCTTTAAAATGTGTTCTTACTCTTCGAATAGAGTACCAAATCTTCGCAAAGAACACCGCACAAAAGTGGAGGACAACAACAACAGCAGCAGCAACAGCAACAGCAGGACAGCAGCGGCCCTTTTTCCAACCACTGCAGGACCTTCGATTCCCAGCTCAAGGAACTCAGCCAACAATTAATGACCGTGAAGGAACGTCTCGGGGAATTGCACAGAGATGTTGCTGTTCTTCGCAGAGCAAATACTCCACCACTGGGCTCACGATACGAACACGTAGCCAGAGATTGCAGACTCCTGGAACAACAATTAGAACATCATCAAACGGAGCTCGAGAGGCTTGGCAATATATTTGACGCCTTGTGGGAGGAACAGTTATGCAAAATCCATATCGAGAAAGAGATCTTCCATTCCCAGGTAAAAAATTTTTTGGAACAAGTCAATTTAACTTCGGTTAAATCGGTTTCAATTTTTTTAGATTGCATTTTTGATTAATATAAAAAGTAGAATTTCCCTTCGCCTTATTATCTATCATCGCTCATTAATTAAATTGTAGTTGGAACACAAAATTTACTTTCTTTGGCTGGCACTTGGAATTTTTCATCCTGAGAAGAGAAGAGAATTTTTATTTGAATTACAAATATTTTCAGATATTTAAAAAATTATTCAGGAACTTTTGACAGCATTTAAAGGAGAACTCTAATAATATGTATATAGCGAAATTATATTGAACTGAATTAATGATTTTTTTTCCTTAATTCATCGCAGATGAACGACATTGTGACTTTGAGAGGCGAAGTGAAGCAGCTTCAGAATTTGACGCAGCAACTTGAGCCTTTTGTGAAATCTTTTTCGGCCGGTGTGAACGCCGGGGAGATCAGAGCAGCGGCTCTTGATGCTTCGGATCAACAGCATCTCGAAGCTCTCCTGGATCATCTTGCTCGTCTCCAAATGCAGGAACCGCAGCAATCGCAGACTCCGGCGCCCACCAAAGATTGTCGACACTCGAGAAATACTGCAACAAGTGCGGATAATGCGCTTTACATGAAAGGTACTAAATGTTATTCATTTTTTAATTAAATCAAAGTCAACACAACTGCGTGTTTTCGATATAATTTTACGTAAAGAGACCTTCTCGTAAGGCCCACCTTTGAAAAATATCCAATTTTTTAATCGACTCCAAAATTATGGAAAAAATATTAATTATGTGTAAGACTCAGGGGATTTTTTTTGTTTTTTAATACGTTTCTCAAACTCCAAAATTGCGAAGAAAAAATGTTTCTGCACTTAACAAATTCCAAATTCTTAATTGATTCCAAAATTATAGAAAAAATATAAATCGTGTAAAAAACTTTTTTTTAATATACTTTTCTTAAGCTTAGAAGTTCGGAAAAAAATGTTTCTGTATTTTTTTAATTTCTCTCTTTTAATCGATTTGAAAATAAAAAAATAAAAAATAAAATTGCGCATGTAAGAGCAGCGGCAAACCTGGTGTAAGGTACAAAGCTCTGTACTCTCTGGTCCCTACTGGAAAGAACGGAATAAAAATGGGATAGAAAGAAAGCAGAAAGCACAGTGGTAGTCGAGTGCAGAGCGAAGTAAAGTCGAAAAAGAAAAACAAGATTGGAAGGGTGGGGCAGAGTGATGTTTTGTGGGGGGGGGGGTTGAGCGCTATTGCCGACAAAGCTTTCGCATAATGAAAGCCCGAGATTCCGTGAAAGGGAGAGAGACAAGGGAGTCCGCTAAAGTACAAGGGATGGAAAATGGAGAAACAGGCTAGAAGAGAACTTGGTAAAAATGAGGTCGTTGAAACTCTCATCAATTCCACCCTTATTCGTCAAATAAAAATAAACATAGCACAATCAAATTTTGAGCAACACCAAAAAAGTGCGTAACCATTGCCACACTCTCAAATTTACTTAAAATCCAATAGAATTTCCAATATCGTTGTCCATAAAAAAATAACGTGTCTCAAAAAACCCAAAAAAATACGAAATTTAATCAAATTATAATAAAATTGCGATAAATTACATTTATTACTATTAATTTTTTATTATTAACTAAATGTATTATTTGGAAAATCTAATTTTCATTAAGTAAATTCTGAAGAAATTAATCAAAATTAAAATTTTTTTTTTTTTCACCCTCAAAAATGGTTTCCATTCAAACAAACAAAATGCCAATAGTTTTAGTAAAAAAATAAATAAACCGTTTTCCCAATTTTATTCGTATAAGCATATGATAATTTTATATATTTTGTTGTTGTTGTAGAAACCAAAGAAATGCCAACGCGATGCAGAACTCCATCGAGCAGTGTCGGAGCTTTGCTCGACTCGGGTGGAAATGTCGTGGTGTACACCACGACGAAATCAACGGACGCGAAACGAGGGGTGCTTAGTCAGTTGATTGAAAAGGTACGTCCAAGGGAGGACCGGAAAAAATCGCCGGGGAGGGAGGAGGGTGGTCGGGATCGGAGTCAGAGCAGAAGATCGAGAAAATCGCCGGACAACGCAAAGCCCAAGACGCCACCGGGTCATGGGGGCTCGTCGACGAGCAGCAAGGTGCGCTCGATATATCGACCGCTTAAAGGGGGTGGTACTTCCGGTGGTACAGGAGCTGAAAATGCCACGACCGCTTCGCAAGATGCTGGAGAACAGCCCGAGAGATGCACGGAATCACAACAGCGTCAATCGGCCGGTGAGCTGGAAAATTTTATAAATGCTAATTTATAAATATACATATTATTATTGTTATTATTATTGTTGTTGTTATTATTATTATTATGTCTCTTTATCATTAAAAAAATGTATACATTCCTCCTCACCTGAAAAAGTATGAAGATAAATAATAAATTTTCCTGGAGTGTAACTGCAACATTTTCGATTTCCAGTCCATCTGACTAAAATATCTTGAAATCTTTTATCCCCTGATGCCTTTTGCCATCTTCTTCTTTTATTTATACGTGCGCTTGAACATAAAACAAGAATTATTTTTTTTTTTTTCAATCTCAATGTCATTTTACCTGATCCTAAGTATGTTAAAAACACTCAGAAATAACCAGAATAATTTTTACAACACATATATATTATAAATCAATGCTAATTAATGAAGAAAAAAGTTGAAGCGATTAAAAACGTAACTAACTCTGAATTTGATGTCGAAGGTGGCGAAGAGAGCGAATACCAGAGGATATCGGAGGCGTCGACCTTGGGAGAGGCGAAGAAGCGCGTCCAGGCGCTGGTGCACGCGGCGCCGCCGGATGAGCAACAGCCGACGACTCCGAAGAGCGTTAAATCGTATCCCATGAGCGACCCCGAAGACGTTTTTTATCCGAGTGAAAAGGCTGGTGGTTCCGGAAGCGTTTCCGCCCGAAGAAGACGAAGAGCCAGTTGCGACAGTCTCAGCACGACCGGGTCGGCCAATAGTCCAAGGTCAAGCATTGTGGATGGCGCTCTGGGTCAGCAGGGAACTTCGCAGGACTCGAGGAAAGCACTGCTGGTGCTCTTCGCCACTCCGCCGGCGCAAACCGGAAGTTCCGGGACCGCGGCGTCCCTCGTGCAGAAACAGAGATCCTGGGAAACATTTCCAAGGCCGAAGAGCAAGCGCAGCGCCGGAATAAGCGCCGCGGCGGTTGCCGCCGCCGAAGCCAGTGCCACTGGTCTCGGCCAGTTGAAGAAAGCCGATAGCTTCGAGGGCCACGAAGAGGCCGTCAGAACTATCGTCGCCGCGGTGCAGGAAACTAGGTCTCATCACCGACATCATCATGCTCATCATCATCGCTATCATCGCAAGAGTAAAACGAATTAAAAGAGCGCCGAGGAATATTAGCGTTAATTGTGTACCAAGACTAACAGAGCTACAGGGATTAAGGGGATGATTAAAACCACGCAGCCTGGAATTCATTTTAATTGCCATTACTAATTGCGCCTTTTTGCTTTTCGGTCTCAATTAACTTCGATATAGTCTTGAGGAATTGTTAAGAATCATCCTTTTTTTTAAATTCGGCAAAGATTTGGAACTCAAAATAGATCATTTTTTCGGCATTTGGGATTTTATGTAATCAATACATAACCTGGTAAAAAAATGTTTAATACATTTTTTTTTTTTGGTGACTGAATATTTATATATTTATATAAACAATGAAGCTAATATTTGAAGAAATGGTTGCGGAATAATCCATCCGATCGGTTCAATTTAAATGGAATTTTAAAGATTGTGAATTATGCTCTGTGGAAATTTTAAGAGGGATGGATTATTTGGCAGGAGTTTATTTAAATGATCATTATTTTGTTTATCAATAATTTTGAATTTGAAAACAAAATTAAATTCCGCAAAACTATGGATTGATTTTGTGTAAAATTACGAGCTCGTTTTTCCGACAGTATAATCGGAAGAAACTGCTGAAATTTGATCTATTTTCTCGGTTTTAAGCTTGCAAGGATTTTTCTCAAGGAAGCAGAGACTTTTGATATTTGGGAAATCACGAAATCCACGTTAATTTCAGACTGCGTTGTAAGACGAGTCCCTTAATAATAAGTATATTATAACTACAGATCTTCACAGGCGAGTTAAAGGAACTAAGGACAGAGCCTTTATTGAGTTTAAAAAAAATCGGTAAACGAAAAAAAAGTCAATGAAACTGCCATGGGCTAATTAATTTTTCCCATTTAAAACGGAAGAACTGTTGTATGTTTTGTTAAATTTGATATCGATTTTACTGCACTTTGAGATTTAATCTCAGACGCAACATTTCATTTCTTCCCTTTCTTTTTATATGACGTTTATTACAACGCGCTGTTTAAGTGAAGCGCCTAGATTGACAAAAGCTGCCAATTTTTTCACTGTATCAATGAAAGAAAAGGAAAAAAAAAACAAAAAAACAAAAAAAAAGTATTACCAGCTCACAAATCCCTGGAAAATTAAATGCGGAAGTCACAGACGGAAGTGAAAATCAGCGGAGAAAAACGCACTTAGAGCCTTTGATTAGCGATTACATAGGAAAACTATGCATGGGATCGATTAATATTAATTCGCGAAACGCCGATTAATATTTACAAGCGTCCATGAGATGAAAAAATAAATTCGTAGGTAATTTATCGAATTAAAAAGACACCCAATTAATTTTAAAAAATAACGAAGTAAATAAATGAAATTGTGAAAACGAGATGTGAAGAGCGAGGTGAATTAAATAACAAAATAAAAACTTAGTTAGTTAGTTAAATACACTGCCAGCCACGGTACATTACGAATTTAATCGATGGTAATCAAGAAGCATGAGGTATAATGAAGAAAAGACGAGGAAGTTAATAATCGTTGTAAGAAACTTCGCGAGGCTCACGTAAGGACGTTATTGAATTATATAGTATATATATATATATATTATATATATGATAGTAATACGTATTAAATTCGATGAATTATTATATATATTGTACTATATATATATGGAACAACGGAATAAAAAAAGAAGACATAAAAATGATTGTCTCGTCGATGAACGATAAAAATGTGCTATATTGTTTAAATGACATCTTCATTAATTAAATTCTTTTCGGCCAGTCTTCTCCAAATAATTCAACAAGAATATGATTATTTTGTTTAATGACGATCTGCCGGCAGCACAAAATTAATAACGTCTCTCCCGATTCGCGTGCGTTTCGCATCGTCTTAATACAAAATTAAATTAAATTACGCGTTTTTTTGTTTGTTTTTGAATTTGAGCGTTCGCAGGGCATAAAAATGGGAATTCGTAAAAAAAAACCTAGAATCGATGAAATATGGTTTTATTTACAAAGTTATAATAGTTCATAATAAAAATCTTTTCCCAGATAACTTTTCTTCGGCATGAAAATTTCATCTCCGTCTCACTCGCCCCTTTTTCATTCTACTATTTCTGTTATCCTGCATTTCTGCAGAACTTTCACTAATTTCATTGACTACGGCTTTCACCGATTTCGAGTTTTTAACCGGTTTATCGTTCGGAATTTTAAACACTGCAGCGAGATTCACGACGCGTTTTCCAGCGACGTAACTCACGACATCCAATTTTTGCTCAAATATCGAAAGTATACCGCGATGCCGAGTTTTGTCGTAGTCGCCGGACTCCAGAATCCACGAAGCGTTCCTCAGCGCCAATTTTAGCCTCTCAGTCTCTTCCGCGCTCACGTTTTTGCTCACATTAAGGCTACTTTCCAAAGGATTGCAAATGTAAAGTGGGGAAAAGTCAGGCTTGAATATGCTCGTGCCTTCGCGAAGAGAAATTGCTTTGGCAGGAAAATCGAACGTCGCGTAAAATTCGAAAAATCCGTGGAGCAAAGTTTCGAGACTGTCGGTGTTGATATTCTCCGTTGGTAACGGCATCTTTGTAACGTCTCGAAGAAATGTGCAGTCGACGAAGTGATCCGTCAATCGTATATCGGATTTACCTTCGTAAGTAAAAAAATTAAAGAATTATTAACTTATCACAATTTTTTTCAATATTTTTTCTCAATATAAAATTGCGATTGAATTATCAACTACCACGAACCTGCGAGACTCTTCAGGGTGTTTAGTGTAGGCAGTATTTTCCTTTGTTGAAGATAAAATAACACTAAAAGTGTGATGGAAAAGTTTGTTATCCAACGTCCGGGCGTCGCGTTCGTAAGACCCACGCTTTTTGCCCAATGTCTTATCGTGAAAACCAAGGGTCGTACTCGCCAATCAACTTCACCGTACAGACACAACAGTTCTGACATGTACACTGCCGCCCTTGAAAGTTAATAACCATCTTTACATAATTATTTATTCTCAAAAAAAGCGAAAAAAAGGTGGGCATTTTAAAAAAAAAATCATATGCTCAATAATTTTCACCTTTCGCAAAGCAAACTCTGTCAGACAGTATGCTAAGTATTTTTGGTACATTCACAAAAGAAACTTTGTGAAAATTTAAAATTAATGAAGAAAAAAGAGATATCGAAATTAGGCTTTGCTTTAAATGATTTTTTCTTTTAATTGCATATTTTTCGTATGAGAAATCAACAGAGTATTTCTGATGAAATAGGAGATCAATAAAATATTGAAGAAAAAAAATATTGATTTTTGTCTCTAAGACCGCTGAAACTTCAATTTCGTTAGGATAAAAAGTGACTTACATATTCGTCATGGAGAGATCGCACTCCAAGCCGGTCAGCGACTGATCGTACTTGATAATTGGTACTTTAGCCTGGAGTATGCGTCTAACATTCGTCACGCCAGGAACGAAATGTTGGATGGAATCTGCTATCGTTTCCATGAGCCTCTTGGCCTGTGCTTTGCTGTCGCTCGATATCGACTTTGTATGGAAGACGAATCGGCTAGCCGATTTTTCCTGCCATAAGTAATTTACATTTTAATATGTTTCCTTAATATCAGTTCGTTAAAATTTCCAAAGGTTTATTTGATTTGTATGGCTTTGATTGATTTGTTTAGCATTAATCCGTAACACTTTCGTTAATTCAGTTGATATTGACTAGGAAAAAAATCTTTAACGTTAATAACACAAGAAAAGTCGTGGAAAAAAACAGTACTAACAATTCTGTCGTATTCGAGAGTAAGAACAAGATCCAGATCGCACCCTCGCTTTCCAAACCCATTGACGGACGAGCCGAAAGGAAAAACGGCAATATGAGGAAAAAGGCCAACGAAACTTCGCTCGAGTTGGTGAGCTGTTAAGAATCGTAGCCGTATCCCAACCTCGTCCAATTTCCAGGAGTCGTGAAGCAAAATCATTTGCTCCGATATCTGAGACGATTGATTTTTTATAAACACGTTATTATTATGAATTTTTTACTTTTGTGAACTAATGCAACTTACGGATTCGGCGGCCACGAGTCTTTCGGTGATCTCGTTGGTATTCGGAATGCTGGAGCCATTCATAGTCACCGGTTGCGGTATCGCATTCCCGGAATTCACGTTACCGTTAGATTTTTTACTCGTCGATGTTCGAGCGTTTCGAAACCAAAGCATCGGCGATTGGACCGGTATTACTTCGTCGAAATTAACGTGAGTCGCCGATTCGAGAGCCGCCTTCGCGCTCGACTCCTCGTTAAATTCGATCAAATAAAAATGCTACGACAATTCAGTTTATTTTTACTTCATTTCAACACCATTATCATGTTTCTTCATTCTATAATTTATAACGTCCGAAAAAAAAATAAACATATTTACAGCCTATGAAAAAAATGAGATCAACACAATTTATCGATATGCATTTGAAAGTTCATCGTTATTTCATTTTATATTTTTTATGTCGATAGAAATCGATTGACTTTCCGGGACATTATAATCAACGCTAATACATAATCGCATTTAAACGACGCACGCAATCCTCACCAAAGTTTCCTTCACCAAATAATGATGCATTTCCTTAACGTTCCCAAACTGTTCGCAGTACGCAAACAATTCTCCGTAAGAATTTGACGACTGCACTTGGACGACGATGGATCTGTTAGCCTCTTGTCTCCGTCGAGCAACAAGTTCGCCGAAAGGTTCATAATTAATATTGTGCGGCGTAACATGACATTTACCTAAAAGTAGAAGATACAAGGAAAACTAAATCCACAATTTGGCTGTTTAAAAGCAAAGTAAAATGTATATATAGGTGTGTGTACATTGAAATAATCGGGATTTTTGAGGTTAGGTTATGTTTGCGAGCAATTAATACTCGATAAAAAGGTTTCGGCTAAAATATGCGAAAACATTTTCGAAGAACAACATCGAGTGCTCAATATTCGAAGGACTTGATGGTCGATTAATCCGTAAATCGATACTTACGAACGAAATTCTTCTGCAAATTGGAGGTTACGTTACATCGCGAAAACGTATTAACGAGGCAAGCGCACTTTGACACTTTTCGGGCTATTGTAAAATTCGCAGCGTATGGAGCGAAACCCCGAAAAATAACATCGTTGCTTGTCAACTTCAACAAATAACAATTGTTTGTTAACAATGCTGCGCTCGCGTTGGCACGAGCGAACAGCGCCATTTTTAAATCAACGAGGCCAAGCCACGCGGCGACATCTATCGTCGGAAAATCTCCCGACAATTTTCCACATTTCTTCAAAAATATTTTCGGCCGGGATTTCTACTTTACCGACTGTTCAGCTTATTAGGATTGCTCTAATTATTTAATTAGCTATTAAATTTCAGTTCATTATTCGTTTTGTGAGATATTAAACTTCTTTAAATTAATAGAAAAATGCTAAACTTTATGAAAATTTTTTTAATACACTCTTTGAACTTTTGACAATTTTTCATCAGGTAATTCTTGTTTTTTTTTTTTTTTTCAAGATTAAAATTTCACTAATCTTGACTTTTTTGCTGATTGAAAAGGAAGCTTTCTCATTAATTTCCATTTTTTACGAAATCTCCTCTACGATCAATACGAAATTGATGAACATAATTTTTCATAGAGATCTTTGTAAACATAAAAAAAGATAAGTCGAGTTTCAAAAACCACTGTTTGCAAAAATTCATCTTGTTTTTTCGACAAATCGTTATTTCGTTTTAAAAAAAATGTTACAATGTACCGAGACCGAGATATGCTAATTAGCAAAGTAAAATTGCGTTGATCGAAAAAAAGTGAATTGTTAAGGCAATTTGATACACAGAATAAGCCACTGGGAGTGTGAGAATGACAGAAACGCGAGTCGCAGTCTCAATAAGATTCCGTGTTAAGATAGCATTTACGCTCTATTGGGTTTTATTCTATTACTTAACTATATATCTACATATATATCTCCAATGAGCGTGTTTCCGAAGAAAGGAAATCCATTTTATAATTAGCTGCAGTGAGGTAAACGACCCAGTTTCTAATCAATCCTAATCTCTTAAGTACCATTTTCGTTTGAAGAGAAATGGCTCAACGTATTTGACCAAAACTCAGCGTACGAGTAAAGCAAACACAATCCGATAACATCTATTTTTTTTCGATTCGATAAGAAATTCGGAGAGTGCAGCGAAAATTCGTATCGCAGATTTTTAGTCGGATCCCCTTAAGAACGTGTAAGGACATGTGAGAAAAATCGGGAAAAATGGGCCACTTTTGCTTTCGAACATCTTAAATCCGTAATTCGCTGCTCGATTCGGTAATTATGCACGCGCACGCCTCGCTGCGCTGCGCTGCATTGCGAAAATGCATCGATGCATTGTGCAGTATTCCGCGGTCCATAACCTCGATACTTGTGTAATGTAGCACTTTCGGTTCGGCTAAATCTGCCGCGTGTAATCACTCTCTTCCTCTCTCTCTCTCTCTCTCTGCTTTCGCACTCGTGCTTTGAAGCTATCTTCGTCCTTAGCTTGGCAGCGGCTACTTCAGCGCTGATCAAAATACTAGTAAAGTCCAAATGGCCACTCGAGCGCGTCGAGTTTCCCTTATCCCTCCTCCCCTATAGTGGGAGCGGTATCTCTCCTATTCTCTCTCTCGACTGTAGGTACGACTTTCTGCGTCTCCGTTCTCCTAATGTGAGTTTTTTTTTTTTTTTTTTCATTTCCGCTTGCTCGAGTAACTACGACAATAGAAAATTATGCAAGCCTGTGAATCAATGGGGAATAAGAAATTTACGTTTTTACTGCTGTTGTTGTTATTATTATTGCACTTTTCAGTTCAATGGACGCACAATTTTTATGTTAATTATTGTCGGGTGCAGGATATTCGCTTTACCAGCTGGAGAATATTTTTCCGATTCAGGGAAGGAAAATTGAAGCTGAAATTGTAATTTTTTATTTTTTGCACCAATGTAAGAATAAGGAAAAGTGATTAGCGTTTACGGTTTTGAGCTCACTTCACTAAAGTGCATTATCTAACAATTTTTTGTAACGGAAATGTACCCACTATTTTTTGTAATACATCCAAGTAACAATTTTTGAGTTACGGAAAAGTTATGCCGCGTGAGACAATATGATCTGGTTGTTTCATCATTTTTTACAATAAGTTTCTACAAAAATGTTTAATAAATTGAATAAAAAATTGTTTGATCAGTTGTCGATGTGTATAAAAAAAATTGTTTGCGAACTGCGTTTTAAAAATTAAAAAGGAAAGATTGCAATAAATAGAAAAATTTGTTTTCGCTGTCTCCCAATTAGTCGGCAACCCTTTAATAAGTCGCTGATGTTAATCCGCCAGAAAATTGGCACCAAATAGTCAACGACGATAGCATCTTTTAATTATCGGTTAATCGTTTTTGTTTTTTTCCTGACGAGCATCCTCGACACTTGAAATAATAATCCTGGAGCTTGTGACACGCTTTTGAAATGCATTTCCGGACTCAGGCGCAAGCTAAGTAGTGCGACGAGCTGATCTCAGGCGCATTGGGATCGCTTCTGTGGCGCGGTACACACAACCTTTGCTTAGTGGTCATTGTCAAGGTCGGCATTGCATAATAATCGGGAGTTGCGAACGTACCGACGTATAGACGGTGTAACAGACTCTTTGCACTTACGTCTCACGTACATACCATGCCACTCTCAATGTGCTTTTTTTTTTTCGCCAATCCAATCTTCTCTTGCACCACCTGCTGTTCGTGATGTCGCTCTAATAAGCCTCTTAACTTACGCGGTGCGTCAGCAGATATCGAATAGCGAGAAGTACGCCGACGGAATGATAAGCCTCCTCGAATCCATTAATAGTCGCTTCGCCATAAATTCGCACCACATATTAATTACCACCTCGGAAAAATACAAATCAATGCTCAATATCGATGATTCATTAATTAAAGACCGAGTGCTGGAAAACCACTCGATTTTCATGATTTATTGAACGATGGTAATCAGAAAGACAAAAAAACTCGAGGGGAAGATTTTTTTTAATTGCTCGAGCCAAAAGAATGAATGTATAATTTTTTATTCGCGATTTGAACGCTTTTTTAGGGTTTTATCGAATTCGTGGCATATCTTATATTTTCGAATATCAGATATTTTTTTACTATAATAATTTTGGGATATTTCTGGAACGTATTGAATTTAGGACATTCGTTTCGAAAAATTCGTGGGAAAATATTGTCCAATATGTGCGCTATAAAAAAGAATTATTAATTTTTTAATGTATGATATTACGTCTAAAATTCCCATAAGTGTTAATTATTTTTCTGAGCTGTTTGCATCGGAAGATGAAAATCTATAAAGATTACGGAAGGTCGTGCGGAGGTGAAAATACTCATCCTCTGCTAATCGTGTTGTTGGAAACCGTAAGAGTATCAATGAGCTCATGCATGTAAATATGTGTGATTTTTTACACAATTTCAATAATTGATATCTATGCATATTACGTTTGCCACGTAATTAGGTAAGCCGATCATTGGATTGATATTTTTAAAATTCGCAATTACTGGTTTTCACATAAAAATTTTAATACTCGGAAATATGCCAATGAATTGATTCTCAATACGATTTACGATCTACAAATCATATTACTCTTCTATTTCACAATCAACGTTGCATAAATACGAAGCTCCAATTAAGCAATAAAATGCATATCAATTATCGATTGTTACAATTTTTTATTGCCAAATAGTCACATAAATTAACAAATTCATTAACTCATTAAATCCTCAAAATTTCACTATTGAGAAAAATATCTAACATCATAATTAATAATTCCCAAGACTCAATGTATCATTATTACGAAAACAACAATTTTTATTTCAAACCGATCTTTTTTTCGATCGTTCGTTAGCGTCGATTTATAATAGATTCTCTAACAATCATTTTTTTTTCCTCCATTAAGCGATTCGTGAGATACATTGATTTTTTTATATCGCATTATCGGAATACCGATCTTTCGAAATAAAAAAACAATTCTCGGGACTCTATGTCAACAAACGTCGCACAGTTTGTATTTCCCACAAATTTAATCGTCATTTTAATTGGCAAAAAAAATGAAATTCAAATCGGATGAGGAATCGTCAGACAACCGATCGCCGACCTTCAACCCCACATCGTTAACAATCTAATCGACTGAATTTGAATTCTCATTCATTGCATTTTTTCTTTTCATTTCTCTTCTTTTTTTCCCTCGATAACTTTGTTGGTTCTTTTTCTCATCGACTGAATTCATTTAAAGTCCTGCATTTGATCGAGTGACGTAAAAAAATCTCGGGTTGCGTAAGGTGGCGTCACAAATCGTTCGGTGAGCCTAAGGAAAAAAAAAAGCGGAGGAGATGAAGAGCGTCTCGAAAATCCGTCCGGAGGGCGATTAGAGCGTCACGTGACCCCGGCGAACAACACGCGGCACCGGGACCTCCATTGTTATATCATTTTCATTGGTTACGCAAGAGATCGGTTGCAGGAGTGATAGCAAAGTAGAGTCTGCATGTCCTGCGCATACTGAAGAACCGATTATCAATGCCCGAGATTTTTCCACTGGGATCTTCGAGATCGGTATTGCGATTTTATTTTTTTGTCGTATTGTTTTCGATCGCGACATCGATCGGTGTTGATTCCATGGTTATTATTTATTTCGTGAGGCGCCCGAGCCTCAATAATCGTATTCCATTAAAGCCATAATTACGACATGGATATGTTTTTTTGCTGAACCTCAACGATCTACCGATTACCGATCGAGAGACGGAAAACTCCGCCCGTCAATTACACGCAAAATCGCATCGACGCAATTTTTCATTTCATTTCGAATTCCAACATATCGCCTTTTTTCTGTCCCCTCGATTATTTTGCATCTACGTAAGCGGAAGGAAAAACAATAGTTGGAAATAAATGAAAAATCGGTGTGTATTACCGATTTCTCGGGGCTGAGAGCTGTAATTTCGATCGTCCGTGATTTATTGCCAGACCGATATGTAAACAAGCGTGTGGAAAAAATAACTTTGTTCACCGAGCGTGGGAAAGAAACTATTTTCACTTGGATAACTGCATTTTTCAACCGATTTAATTCGATTTCGGATCGACAGTATTTGTTTCAAGTCGAAAAAAAATTTTTTACATACCGACGATGGCGTACGATTATGAAATAAAAAAAAAATTTCGAAAGAAATAACTAAATAATGATAAATAAAAATTGATTTATTTGTAATCAATCGAATTTATTGTAAAGCGATGAAATTAATTTATATTCAATCTATGGATTTACAATCAATTGAATTTAGATAGTGTTAACCCACTGAATTCCCTTTGTGTCAAAATTCGCGTTTTTTTTTTCTTGTGCAGGACTATTACGTTTTCACGGTGCATTTATTCAGTCTTTATTGTTTGATATCTTCCGATCGATCGGGTGAATAAACTTTTCATTCGTGTCACGTAGAGCTTGGATTCTCCAGAGGCGTATCAATTTGACGTTTCAAGCACCACCGGCAGCAAAGACGAAGCAGTCAGTCAAAGACATCGATGCGGACGTAGTACTACATCAGGAAAGTGCATATATTTCCATTTCGAAGCGAGCTCATCCATCATCATGCATCGGATACATGGTCGCCTATATAACCAGAGGAATTGGCAAGCTATGTGCGACGAAATAACCAAAGTTTTCATCATTGACTGATCGCCAGTTGAATTGCTCGTTTTCTCAGACAACACGAGGGAATAAAATTGATCGTTTTTTGTTTCCTCACACCGATTAATAAAAATCGTTTTACTCGAGTGCGTTATACTCGATGGTTTATTATCCCACGGGGATAATATCCTCAATGCGAGAGCCAATTCACTCAGTCTGATGAATCTGAGAATCTGAGAGGCTGTAAAACCTTGCATACCGATCAAATGTAATTAAACACTTTTTTAAATCTGACATGGATTAGGTTGGACGTAATATTGGCCGAAAAATTGGCGTCGGAAAAATACGTTACAAATCATTCGTCTGGTCTGAAGAACGCATAGATCTCCTCAGATTGGCTCTTACAGTCCCGAAATTAGTAACAGCCAATATTGGCAAAAAAATTGGCGTCCGCAAAATACCTTCCAAATGATTCGTACGAGCTGGAGAACGCGTGAATCTCCTCAGGTTAGTTCTTACAGTCCCAAAATTAAGAATAGCCAATATTGGCCAAAAAATTGGCGGTGGCAAAATACCTTACAAATAATTCGTCTGGGCTGAAAAACGCGTGTATCCCTTTAGGTTAACTCTTACGGTCCCAAAATGAACAACAGCCAATATTGGCCAAAAAATTGGCCGTCTGTAACAATCCTGATTGTCCCCAAAAGTATTTTCGGGACGGCGATTGTCGCCTAAAAACATGCACCGTTATGAATACTTCGATGTCCAAAAATATTGGCCGAAAAATTGGCGCTGTCAAACTACCTCACCAATAATTCGTACGGGCTGGAGAACGCGTGGATCTTTTCAGGTCTAACTATGACTACGAGTTTTCCGGTGTCTTAATTATTTTTCCGGCGAGTTCACCTCCGTAACCGGTTATTATGACGTAACTAAAAAATCGCATCTTCTATCGGCAGCGGTCATCGGATCGCGGGGAATGAACGCGGTCGAATGATTCAACGTAACTACGTGTGAGTGTATGCGGAACAGTCATTAGACTCGGCTAACACGTAATTCAAAAATCTGTATAGACTTTGACGAGGAGCTGAGAATTTGTAAAACGATAAGATCCTTGTCAGCACTCCCGGCTGTTCGCATACGATATTCTGAACGAAATTACAAACATCGAATGATCGAGAATCAAAAGTACACAACGAATGAAACAAACAAACAAACAAAAGTCGTAAATAAAAAAATTATATCAGCACGAGATACGGAAATGCCGTGATCATTACTATTAGCGGTAAAAATCAAACGATTGTTAAGTTTTTTTTTTTGTTTTTTCTATCGATTCTTGGAATTCTTTGTATAATTGTATACATTAAGAGAAAAAAAATTATCAGTAGACATTATTTTCAATCAATTCCATTTTTTTCTCAGAGTATTGATACTACAATTGACAGCAATATTTTTAGTTTAATTATTTTATGGTTGACAAAATATTTTGAAATTTCGAAAAAAAAAGGAAAAATTATTTTTCAATATTTCGAAACGTTTCGACACATTATCGAAATGTTTTCAGAAGTTAATAAAAACGGAATTTGACTTTCTACTTTTTTCCATTAACAAATTCTTTCCAATTTTTTTTTTTTTTTCTATAAATTTATGACAATTGAATAAAAAAATGTGGGTAAAAGTCGAAAAAAATCCAGCGTTGCTGAATAATAAATTGAATTTAACATTTTTTATTTTAATAATACAGCAATCAAAGGTTCACAAGGACGAAGAGACGACTGGTTCGTTGCTCCATATTGTAATCCCATTGAGCGAAGGTCGAGGATTAAATGACGAAAAAAAAAACAACGAATAATTTATGGATGAAAAGAGAACAGAAAAACCTGTCGCTAATTCTCGGGAGGCGAGACACGACGAATCCCCGGGACGGAACTTCCGGAGTGAGTGTAGCGCCCGACCTTCTCCTGGGACTTCCTGGTCTCGGGTCGGACCCAGTTACATTGACTTTCATTCAAGCGAGCGTGCCGCGCACGCGAGTCACTTGACCGCGCGAGATGTCAGCGTGCATATGTCAATGGCATGGTCACGGAGAAAAATGGCAAACATTCCACCTTAAGCCTCGATTATACCTTACATTTTATGGCTTACCATAACATTATCATCAATTTCTAATAATTTACAAACTGACGATCGATATTATTTTACAATATTATATAATATATAGATATTTTTATGAATAATTTGCTATTGACCAAAAATAGTTTTGTATAGTTGTTTTGTATATTTAGCATATTATTAAAAATAAATGCTATTGTTGGTATTGAACTATTGTTTCAATTGTTTTTTTTTAAATAACAAATATAATGCGAATGAATAAGTAATTATTGAATCCGACGGCGCGAGGTGTCAGATGTGAATTGTATGGTCAAGGAGAAAGGAGAGAAATATTGTACTCTAGGCGTCAATTATTGGCAATATTTTACAAGTCAACATGATAATTGCAGTAATAATAGTCATTATTAATGGATCATTCATCACCGTTCCCATGATGGAATGGCTATTGGTTCACAATATAACACACTATTTATTATGTCTCATAACACATTTATCATTCAATTAGACCATCACTAGTAAATTATTTAATTATTGATATAATTTCGAAAACATCTCTCTTATTAAATAATAAATCTGATAATGTAAACAAATAATTCACGATTGTGAATATTTTACAAGCCATTATTACAAAATAATGTCAATATCAATCATTAATATTTCTTTCTCGTGCTCCATTGATTTTTTTATTGAGCTTATTATTATTATTATATTACAATTCATAATTCACGAACAATTTTTTTACGATTTAAGAATTCAATGCTATAAATAAATATCGATTTATCAATGAACAAAAAAGGACATTAGAGTACAAAGATTATAAACATTTATCTATATTGTAAAATATTGTTTGCACATCATAACGGATATAAATTCTCGATGAAGAATTTAATAATAGACCTGTCTGTCGGTATGATCGACATTGAAAAAAAAAAAAAAAAATCGTTTCTCCGTTCTTAACAACAATCGAGCGATATTTTTCCTTCGCTCATACTTTTTAATTAAATATATAGTTAATAGCGTTAGTAAGAATCGCGGTTTATTGTTCCGCATTTGAAGAATAGTTTCTCGAGGCACTCAACATTTTACTCGGTACTGCGATCGATGGAATAATGGACTGCCGATCGATGGTGAATCGAAAGGGGAAATAAAAAAAATGTGGAAATTACGTCTGCGCCTCGAGCGCTATATATATTCTCGGTATATCGGGAAAATACGAAATCGTGATAAGGAAGAGGACGATCTAATGCCGACAGGCCATTAGAAAGCAAGGTCCTGATGGTTACGCACACGCACCTTTTGTAGATGAGATGGAAAACGAGTTTTCACAATGCACAAGTGCATAACAGATATTATTCAATTGTTGAATATACTTAAGCATGTTTGACGCAAATTAATTGCATGATTATAAATATTCGTCGAATTTTTTATTTGTTTTTTATTATTTATTTAATGGGCATTTAATTTTTCAGGGTAAAATGTGATATACACCTTTAACAAAAAATTTATTTCATTCATTCTCATTTGTACAATCAAAAAAAAATTCCGGAAGGTCAAAAATATAAATACTTTCTTTTAATAATTATTTTCGACTGAGATTTTTTCCCAGAATTTCCACTATAAATCGATATTTTGTATGACTGTTTTTTTTTTTTTTGAAGATCAATATTTTTCTGGTACCTTTGGTTCATAAGTTAATTTTTTGTGTTCTTGATAAGAGATAACATTTTTGCAAAACTGTTTTTTAAAAATTTATTTATTCTTTATTCCGTCACGAAATAATGCAAATCGACGAAAACCTTGAAGAGTTTTAATCCATTCGAGATATTTTGCGGAATCAAAATGCGCCAGCGTTTTTATTTGCAAATTAATGGTAGCCATAAATGTGCTATATTGATAAGCGACGTTCTTTTATCTTCCTTTGAACAAGGTTCTCTTCAAGTTTATGGGAAAACTTCCGCGGAAGGATTAAAAAACAACCAGTGCGTGTTTAATTGTTTAAACATTTACAATGGATTATAATAAATTATTTCAATGGTCCGCTTTTATATTTGATAAATTTCGCACACTTATTCGCATCTAATTGCGTATTTATTTACCGGTCGTCCTCGAAGTAAACGACTGCGCGGGTGGCGGTGTACCAAAGGGGGAGAGATAAAAAAATTAAAACGAGGGTATTCAATCTGCCGGTTACAAGCGAGGATAGCCCCGGGCGACATTCTGTCGTACGACTCGTGTTCCGCGTTCGCAGCTCGTTCTTCCACATCGGACAACATAAAAAATCATTTTTTTAATGTTGGCCATTTAATTCAATAAAAGCAGTGTAAAAATGACACTTGCAAAATTCATTTTCTAATTTTTATTGTGGCTTATAATATTCGTTGAATTCAAGTAATTGATTAATCGCCAATATAAAAATAATTCTCAGAATTATCAAAAGCGTCCAGATTGTGATTTGGAAAAAAAATTGTCCGAATGTATTTCTCCACTATCTCGCAAATTAATTTAAGAGATTCGTCGAAAAATCGGCTGATGAAGAGAATCGTAAAAAATTTGGGTCACGGGTGGGCGGTAGTCGAACTTCATTGTTGGAGCTCGACGCCGTTTCACCCGAAGCCAACAGAATAAAAGAGAAATCAAGGAAAAAAACATTAGGCAAATACAACTCGTTTCGGATGTCTCCAAGACCGAGGTCATGGTCGCTCGATCTTTTTTTAGCCTTTTCAAATCGAATTTAATAGATTCAACTTTTTTATTTGCATTTCAAATTTTTCGAAAATATTCAAACAATTCAAGACTCAGCCCCAAAAAAATGTGGGTTAAAAAAAATTAATTTAACGAAGAAAGCGTGTTATCCAAATTTTAAAAAAATCAAATAACGATTTTATACAAAATCGTGAGCTGTAGAAAATTTATTCACCGATAAAAAAATTCAAATCCGCGAAAAATGAAACTTCGAAATTATCCGATTAATCCGACGATAAAAAAAAATTGCTAAAACTTAAATTTCCACAGAACTGAATATTCCCAAAATATTCAGGACAAAGAAAAAACATCCGACCAACAGAAGCCCAAAAAACAAATTCAAAATATTTTCGAAGCCCCGAAAAAATATCGAATACCTAAAAACTTGAAATCTACAGAAAAAAGCTTTTGTCATTTTTTCATCATTCTACTTTTTTCTTAATTTATCTTTTTTTTCTCGTGTCACCGAATGAACGTGTCAACTCAAAGTGTCACGTCGAAAAAATATATATCAAAGCAATAATTTAAAAAAAAGGGGGGGAGGAGTATTATTTTCCGTAAATCAACGTATTTTATTCAAGGTCATCGGGAATGCGGTATTTCCCGCCTCATTTTTACCCTCGACCACGATTTTCTTCTCGGCGCCCGGTACAATTACCGCACGCGCTATTCGACTGCCTATATCCCATTTGTGGTCGTATCGATGCGATAAATTGCGTCACGAGAATCGCAATAATCGGCATTCGTAGTTAGCGGCTGAATCGGTATACCGTGGGGAAGATCAACAAGCAATTAAAGAGCACTTCCCAACCTGCCGGAAGATGCTTATCGTCATCGCGTTGCCAACAACTGTACAGCCGAGTGCACCAAAGTACAAAAGTGATGCCGGACCCGGAGCCGACACGTCGTGGCAATTATGACAGCGGCTCATCACTTTGTGGAATAATCTTATTAAATTGACCGGTGATTATTCCTCGGATTGACAGATCATTATCCACAACATTTTCTGTGAAAAAAAGCCCTAATCCGCACTGAAAAAAATCCCAACTAGCATTTTTTTCTTCATTCCAATCCATTAGCAGGACATTAAGTGAAAATAATTTAAGCGTTTTCTTTTTTAAAAAATATTTGTGAACAAAAAAATTGTTTTTTAAGAATAATGACAATTTTGTGGTATAAAAGGTTTGGCATCGACTTGATTCGATAAAAAAAGAAAAAAAAGAAAGTACCGGTAAATTTGTCCAGCAAGAATGAATTTTTTTAAAACTTTAATCAGCGTTGATTTTTTTTTAAATCAAAGTCAACGTATGCTCGAAAAAAGATTCTCAAAGAATTAGTGAAAATTCAATGACTTGAATTCATTTACGATTATAGTCCACATTTTTAAAGAACGAATATTACAATTCATTTTTTTAAGAAAAAGGCTCATCAGAATAAATTCGATTCGCTCCCAAGAAAAAAAATAAAAATCACATTAAATTTTTGCAGCGAGAATAAATTTTTTTTCACGTCAAAGTCACAGATATGAAAAATTAAACATTCCATTACCTGAATTCAATTACCATTACAACTCACAAAAATGAATTTTGTAAGTCGCATTTTTATACTATTTTAAATTACCACGAAAAAATACATATATATATATTTTAAACATATTTATTTATTTATTTATTTATTTTAAGTCCAAGGATGAATTTTCATTATTTAAAAAAAATGAAAAAAAGCAAAATCACTCAATTAAAAAAAAAAAAACAAAATCGCAGCCACAGATGTGAGCACGTAATTAAACTGTTGCCAGTTAGTAATAGCCAATAAGTTGCGTCTTTATACGTTTTTCATTGACGCGAGTCAGGGCCACATTGTGCTCAGGGCGCATTGTTGCTTACAATCGTCGCCTCTTTTCGTTTCAAGTGCGCGCGCGCTCGATCACTTGGCTCACCAGCCTCTGTCGTGTGTGTTGTACGATCGGAAAGCAAGGGAACGCTCCAAGTTGCAGGGTCGGCGAGCCTACGATCCGACACACGTAGAAATGCCATTCACTGGGGAATACAACTTCTCTCACAGGCTATAAAAAGCTATTATAAAGTTGTAGTTTAGTGCACTGTAATAGGCGTTAGTAATAACAACAACAAATAAAATAAAAAACATTGCTACGAGAAGGTTCTCCAATCGTGACCCACTTTCGTCGTAACAATTTATCAATTAATGCATCGGAATTAAGATAATGTCATTTGAAGATTAATAAATGTTTTTCGTGCTCAATTGAAATAAAGTGGAGCATTGAATCAAAAAAATTAAATCAAAGATCCACGTTGAAGATTTATGTATATACATGCTTAATGAAATAATTAATTTTACCCTAATTACGTGATGCATCTAATTGCAATTACGACATTTTATTGCCTCTAAATGAAAATTTATAGAACTAAGTTTTAAAAAAGACTTCGTTGAGTCGCAACTGCAGATGAAAAGTTTTTCCAATGAAAAATTTCCGTTTGATTGGTAGTGAAATATTGATTTATTCAATGCCATTAAATTGGGTGGAGTTCAAGGTCGTTTAAGTAGAAGATAAATATTGGAGTAAATGTAACTTTTGATTGCATAGTGAATAAAAATAATTCGGTCGAATAATTTTTTTTAAATGTCAATAATTTACAGCGTAAATAAATAATATGCACTTTTAATTGAAAAAAATGAAAACGTCTTTACAAAATCGACGATAAAATTTATTTATATCCAGTCAATTATTTAAACATTCGATTGAAAAATTATTCCCCACAAAAAAATCATTTGAAAATAATTAGATCATTTTTTTTGTGTATTGTCTCATTATTTTGACCATAAAACATTTTCAAGTGCGTCAATGTCGAATATACGCCATTTTTCAGTTCGAATGACCCATTGATAATTTTCTAAATTATTGCAGCAAACTATTCAACAAAACTATCAACTTTTAAAAAAATTTACTACTGCTGTGGTCATTAGACGAGACCTACTGTTTATAGTGGAATCTGAACCATTTGCAGTTCGCAAAGCCTCCGAAAAAATCTTTGGCTCTGACCGGGGATCGAATCCGGATCTACTGCGTATCTATCTTCAACTATCAACTTTAACGAGCGAATAAATAAATATCGTGTGTTATTTATTTATTTAAAAGTGGTAAATGATTACGAGTCCGATCTTAACGCAGTTTTTTTTTTTTTCAAATTAAATCAATAAATCTCATATCCGCGTGGACTTATTGACGGCGGAAAATAATTAACAGTTATTTGCATGAATGAAAGCTCGCGGGAAGGCAGAGAAATCGAGAGGAGAAAAAAAGCAAATTGTTTGTTTACAGCTGGGAGGAAAATTCGTTGGAAGCGGCGAAGACGAAGGTCGAATAAACACGCAGAGGGAAAATCTATTCTTGGATGACTTATATACACGCATGTAGAACGGTGGCATTGGTCTCTTCTCAGAGTAGAGTGATAAACGTACGAATGAGAGACGAGGATAGCCGAATCTTCGAAAGTACAGAGGGAGCGAGACGATAGAGTCAAGAAATATGGCGGAAAACTCGAAAGTCTTCAATTTGCAACGAAAAAAAAAGGCGGAAAATAAAATAAAGATGGGGGGGGGGGGGGGGTGAATTGTGCATCAAAGTGTAACACTAGATAATATTGAAAACACTTTTAGGCACAATTGTCTTAAAAAAATGTTAGACTTGGCCGCCATCTTTATTTCCATCTCCGCCATTTTTTTTTCTTTTTTGGAAAAACTTTTTATGAGGGTTGAATTGTACGCATAAGTATATAAAAAAAGTACATAAAATACTTTCACGCACGATGCATTTTCTATAAAAAAAAATTTTGCCCGCCATCTTTATTTTGATTGTCCGAATTTGAGAGTTTAAAAAAAATCTGCTTAAAATAAAATGCACAAATGGACATTTTTATTCATGAACAGGTGTATTGAAATTTAAATATCAGTGCGATCGGAAATTTATTTTTGGTACATTAATATAAATAAATTTGCGTTAATTCTGATGTAAAAGTACTTACATTTTTTTTTAATTTGCTTTAGTTTCATTAGAAAAAATGTCTTAATTTTTTATCGCAACTGTACATTAAATTTAATTGACGAGTTTATGTGAAAAAAAATGTCCAATCTTTTCTAACAGTGGTGAGCGCGTTTCTGATTAGCAACGAGAGTCGAGCTCTCGGGATTACCGCGGGACTCGAGACACTGAGGCTCGATATAAATGCGGGACCTCGCGCGAAATCGGCTCAGTCAGAGCGGAAAAAACGCGGCGAACGAAATCGCGCTCGGGCAAAATATACGGACGCGCACACGTGACAAATTTTTTATTTTTTCGAAAAAGAGTAAATAAATAAATAAACTTTATTATTTTGTGCAATGTAGTATTTGGTGTTTATGTTTGAAAAAATATTTTCAATACCGATTTTTGAAAACAGGGACGAAAAGTGAAACGAGTGATGCGTGCGGAAAATTGTTCTTTCGCCGTCACTTGAATATTTTCACGGACAGTTTTGTTTATTTTACTTTTTTTAGTCACAAACTTTGTGCTTCGAAAATTGTGATTTTCGTCATTGTTTATTTTTATATCAAGGTGAGTTATTCCGACTTATCTTTCGGTTGAGCGCGTCTCGCCGGCTAAAAATATTGATTGTTGATCGTAAACACTTAATATTTTGCCCGGGAGAATCAATTTGGTAGCAGGATGCCCACGACATTCGAGATTTTCCAAAGGGAACCGTTATGCGTCTTGCTGATTGCTTTTCTTATTTTATGAAATTCAATTTTAGGAAAAATTTTAGTGGTTTCATTAATTTTACTGTATTGAAAATTTGTTAAATGTACAAAATATTTACAAAGCAATGTACAAAAAAATTCGTTCTTTAGCAAGCTTTTTACAAGCTTAAAAAAATATAATGATATAAAAAGCAGAATTAAAACTAAAACAAAGATTACTCTATTTAGAAGCAATCTGGAAATTTATTTCAATTATGAATGACACTTTTGTGTTCTGATGAAGGAATTCATTGTTTTCTGCATTTTTTAACCATAAAAAATTCAATCAAAATCACTGACTGATTAGGGGATAAGAGGACTAATTGGCCGGTTCAAATTCAAAGCAATTAGCCAAATTAAGCGAATTCACTGAATAATATTCTCGATTATGAATGCCCTTAATTGTACTTTTATGCTAAATCTCACCGATTAACTATGACTCGTAAAATGTAATTGAAATGGTCTAATTAATAAGCCCATATTAATATCTCAATAAGATTGTGAATTGATAATGAGAACATTTCGTCAATGAAGAATGTCCAGTGAAATTCAATTTAAAAATCCTAATTAGCACAAATTTTTATACGCTTTTAATTATCCACTTTATGATAAGTATCATTAATTGAATCAATCCACAGTTCACTCAATTATAATTAATTGCTTTGGCACGAACTGGATTTTTATCGTTTACGCTCGACTCTAGAATAAGATTAATAAAAAATTGATTCATGGCTCTCGTGCATCTAAAAATAAAAAAAATTCGCAAAAACTTCTCTAGAGAATGAATTACTATCCGAGATCTTATCAGCGCTTTCGATTAATCCGCATATCGTTATCAGCAAATTATGGTTTTTTTTCCTCAATATTTTCATGATTTAATTAAATGTCAAAAGTTCAGGGTTTTACAGATTTCATCTTATCAAAATGCACTTGTGATTATATATGATTTTATTAATCACCACAAATACGTAACAATTTTTTTAATGCAATTTCAGGGTGAATGTTCTGATAATTAAATTCAAGGTTTAAAGTTGAAGGATTCAGAGTAGTGATATCTTATCTATATATGCACTCCTCAAGTGCATGAGTAATTATGCACATTTTTATTAATCACCGCGAATATGGAACAAAAAATACCCTCGATGTATATATACACCAATATATATAAATATATATTTACTACATTCACTGGTGATACTGACCGGCGGTGTTATGTTTATTACAAAATCGATCCGTGACTTTGGCTTGCAATTTGATATCCCACGGTGACGATCGACTAGACGATCGGGCGTCTGAAATCGATACAGCTGTTCGAACCTTGATTAGTCCCAAATTAAGGTGGTTCACTTGGCGCCAAACACTGTAATAATAATAATAATAACAACAATAATAATGTTATATTTGTTATTAGTAACCCGAAATAACATCATAATTTAAACAAAATTATCATTGTTCACTAATCCACCTAGTTACTGTTATTATTCGAATTATGATTTATTAATTGTCATGATTTAAATTACCATCGATTCGCCAAATCAAATTAATTATTTTTATTATTTCTTTTGCTTCCTCATGGAGAAAGTTTTATAAAAAATGACAAACGACGTCGAAACAACGAATATACTTCTACCATGAATCTTTTTTTTTTAAATTTGGATTTGCATAAATTTACGAGGATAATTAACCAAAATTGTCCTGACGATAATTCTTATAATAAAAATAAAAATTTAACTGGCAATGCACAGTTGTGAGGGTGAAAGTAAATGTTTGACTCACGCGCAGTGCCCTCGGTTGTATAAACAATAATTATGCAATTGAACGGAATAAATAATGTCTCAGTGTTGTCTGTGAGCGGAGGTTACCAGTTGCATTGAATTCGATTGGAGAGGTGGAATTGTTGCTCGTAGAAGATGAACGGTTCCGTCACGAAATTGAATAATGGCTTAAGGGGCCCGATTAGACGCCTCATGCGATGACTCAAAATGCTTAAGAGAGTCGCATGAGGGGATATCACGAGACGCAGCTCCGGCTCCTCTCGTGACGGTAATTTATATAGCATAATGCACGACGAAGTGTTACAAGTACTTCCCTTGTCAACTCAACAAAGTTCATCCATAGAAACACAAAACCTTCGCGACCCACTTGAATTACGTGGCCCTTAAGGGGCCCTTAAGAAAACATTCTGTACATGATGCGTTTAAAAAAATCTTAAATTAAAACTCATTAAGTAGATAACGTGTATTATGATTCTGTAATTTTGTGTAATGTCAAAAGTAACATTTTTTTATTTGTAGATTTTAGAATAAATTTTAGTATTCCATCTCTCGTTTAATCTGTCCAAGATTATATTTTACATTGAGTGTAGGAATTTTGTTTATTTAAGATTCTTGAGAGAAGGGTATGGAAAATCCATTTTTTTTCTTGTGATTATTTTCAGGCGACCCCTTAAGGTTCTCATAAAATCCTGTTTTTTTCATTGCATTTACTGTAATTGTTGCTCATTCAAAATGCATTCGGGCTAAGGGCAAACAAAATATACATATATAGATATATATATATATATATATATATATATATATATATATATATATATATGTGTGTGTATTTAGAAAAGTATGTGTACTATATGTGTATATGGCCCCAGGCTATGCATGACCTTAGCAAAAATGGCAATAACCACCTGTAGCATATATCGACGATTCTTTATCACCGGAAGTAGGATAAATTCATAGGAAGCAATTAAAAAACTCTAATGAGGCCTTTGAGGCCAAATACAAAGTCCTTAAATGACTTGTTCATTTTTTTTTCATAATAAAAAAAATATATGTATAAAAATTTTTCCACGTTAATCAAAATATGTTAATGAACCATTTTGGCACTGAATAAAATATGTCTTTATTACTTCCTGTCATAGTGATATGAATTATGAAACATTGATAATTTTGTTTATTTATAATATTGGTTTTATATCAACAGTTAATTGTTCATTTCAGAAAATCTTAAGCAATATGGTCGCCCAGGCCAAGTACTGGTGGAAATCTTTGCAAACTGGTGATACGCAAGGCGTGAGTATTATTATTATTGTGAATTATTATGATAATAAATTGAAGATGAATGGCAAAAGCGAAGTGGAATTTAAGGCATTAATTTGTTGATGCGTTCGCCGAACATGGTCAATATTTTGTTACACGACACAAACTCTGCTCTTTGCCAAGGAAAAAAAATATATATATACATATCCATATGACTTTTATGTACTGTAAGTACTTCCGCAATAGAGATTAATGGTGAACCTGTCAAGAGCGAAATGAGCATATCGATTTTTGAGGTCTCGCACAATCTTTGGCCTTGAAACCTCACGAATATATTGATTGCTGGGAAAACACGCTCTACATTGTTGCATACTGAAGATAATGCAGAACAGCCCCGAGCCTCTCTGAAGGAAATATAAATAATAATAAACGATAGATCACGCACCTGCCCGAATATAAGCCTTCGTTATTTACCTTTGCTTACGCGAAATCGAGTCACCGTATCTCTTATATTATTCTACGGGGCGACAACCACGTGCCACTAATTCCCAATTTTTGTTTATGTGAGAAAAATAGGATAAAGTCTTTACCACGCAAATTCACACAATCGACTTCCGGTCGGTAAATCTAACAAATTTTTGTTCCACAAATCAAATTTTTTCTACATAATACTTTCTCTTCTATAAATGAATTTGTTTTATAATTATACATTTTTAACAAATACCAAAGTATAAAAAATAAATAACTTGAATAAAGTGATAGTTTTGTTTTTTTTTAAATATAGTGGCAAATTGGTTCTCTCAAGTGGATTCATTTTTCTAAATAAGTTTTAATTTTGCGAAAATATTGTGTGTGTGTGTGTGTGTGTGTGTGTGTGTGTGTGTGTGTGTGTGTGTGTGTGTGTGTTTTTTATTTTTCATATTTTTCTTTTTTTTCAAAATTAACGTTTAAAAAATGTGTTACAGATTCTTGCTGGATTAGCTGCCCATTCCGGTCAAATTTCCGTGGGACTTTCGCAGGGATTCAGTGCCGTTTTAATTCCCAAACTCTTGGAATCGAAATTCGCGACAGTTTCCGAAGCCTCGTGGATAGCTTCTTTAGGCGTTATATCGAATCCCTTGGGAGCGCTGATAGCGGGATCATCGGCTGAATTTTTTGGACGCAGATCGGCAATTGCACTCGCAACTCTTCCGCACGCAGCTGGA
Organism: Clistopyga incitator; assembly: GCA_947507545.1. Taxonomy (NCBI): domain Eukaryota; kingdom Metazoa; phylum Arthropoda; class Insecta; order Hymenoptera; family Ichneumonidae; genus Clistopyga; species Clistopyga incitator. Next base: position 8,881,460 of record OX382179.1, on the reverse strand, counting down.
TGGCTGCTGATAGCCTTGTCGACGAATGTGCCGATGCTTTACGCCGGTCGTTTCATAAGTGGAATCGGAACGGGAATGGCCAATGGCCTTTATCTCTACGTCAGCGAGGTAATCACCATTTTCTCCTCTATTTTTCCTCCCGGCTAAAGGAAATGTTCATGAATATATATATATATATATTTTTTTCGACTCAATCGAAATGATCCAAATGATCGAGGTAACTGATCTACTACAAAAGTGTGAATCTAAAATTTAATTAACCACAAGATCATCTTGCTTTTTTAGCGACGCAAAATTATTAATTATATCATAAATTATAATATATAATTATTAATAAAATTATGAATTATAATATACGAGTATTAATAAAATTATAAATTATGCTTGCTCTTTTAGGCGGCAGCACCACATCAAAGGGCATGGCTGGCTAGTTCCGGTCCGGTATTAGTATCCTTCGGAGTTCTCATGATCTATACGCTCGGTGCATTAACCACGTGGCAAAGAACAGCAGCAATCAGCATTGGACCAGCGATACTTTCCTTGGCTTTGACCAGGTAACCAACAATCAATATCCACCATCCCCTTAAGCAATTCGGTTTCGAATATTCCAGTGAAATTGACGACTCTGAAAATCAAACCAAATGCAAAATTTTCATAATCTATTCTCCAAAGTTTAACACATTAAATAAAATTATGGAACCTTGCACCGAATTTCCTCAAAAAAAAAGTGTCCCTTGATTCTTCGAATAAATAAAAATCCGTTTCAATCTACTTGCTTTCTGACTTATTTCCCCTCCCGTTAATCACAAATTTCAAGTAAATTAAATTCAATTTACCCTCGCAATGATGCGCAAGGATTTAAAAAATTTCCAAATTCAATCCAGAGCATGAGAATTAAATGAAAAAAATTTACAGAATGCTTCCGGAAACTCCTGCGTGGTTGGCGACACGAGGACGAATCGAAGAAGCCAAAGAATCGTTGTTCTGGCTGCGAGGTCCAGGAATAAGTACGGAAAATGAGTATCGAGAGTTGTGCACGACAAACGTTAAGCGTGAGCAGCACAAGAAATCAAATATCATCGAGGCTCTTCACTGTCCGAGCGTATGGAAGCCCTTCCTCATACTCTTTGTCTTCTTCGGGCTCCAACAAATTTCCGGAATCTACGTAATATTATTTTACGCTGTTACGGTACTCGAGGATGTCGGTGTAATGATCGACGGATACGCGGGGAGCGTTGGACTCGCGCTTGTACGACTTGTCGCCTCGTTAGTCGGAGTTGGACTTGCAAGTCACTTCGGTAGAAAAAGCCTCGCTTGTGCAAGTGGATTTGGCATGGCATTCGCGGCCGCCGGCGTAGCCATTTCGATAAGGTAATTTTTGGTCTTCATCTTCACTAACTCAACAGCATATTAAAATTTTGTTTATTTTAATGAAAGATATTTTTATTTGACATTTAAACGACAACAACGACATTTAAATTCAATATTCAAATTAAATATTGCTTCAAATCAAATGTTTGCAAGACTAATGAAAAATATCGTTAGTGTCCACACAAATTTTTTAAATACTCTTTTTTTCTTATATTCTCAGTCGAAATTCGAGTAATAGACGAAGTCCTCAATAGTTCAGTTTTTACTTGCCAGCTAAATAGTACGATTCAATAGTCAACAATTCAATAGCATGGCTATTGAGTCAACAGTTCAATAGCATGACTATTGGGCCAACAATTCAATAGCACGACTATTGAGCAAACAATTCAATATCGTGGCTATTGAGTCAATAGTTCAATAGCATGACTATTGGGTCAACAGTTCAATAGCGTGGCTATTGACTCAACATATCCACAGTTCTCTACTGATCAATCATTTTGATAGATCCAATTTCGCCTCACGAATTCGACATGATTAAATTATAAGTCAATAGTCAAGAAAATAGTCAACTTATCGAATGTACGATTGAATCAATATGTCCGCGTGACGCTTGTGCAACCGGGAACTACGATGCGACTCTGCGAATAGACGGTTACATCGCTTCCGGTTGTTTATATACAGTCTCGCCCGTCACTTCCATGACGATTGTTGCCATCGAATTTCCACAAGATGAGCGACCACATTGTCGAGCATTTGGTGTTTACGTGACGCTTGTGCAATCCGTTCCGCTAGAATAACTCATAACTCATAAATCGCAAATTTAATAACCGACTATTGATCCACAAATTAACAAACGTCGCATCATTTTCTTTGTTTATCCCTAACAATTACATAAATGAACTTGGAAGGTAAAAATAATGATAATAAAATAATGATTGTTAACGGTGATTTTTGTTTTCAGGTACGTCGTGCCCTCGTGGACACCGCTTATCTGCATAGCTCTTCACGTTGGATTTTCGATGATCGGTTATCTCACTCTTCCGTGGGTCATGACCTCGGAACTTTATCCGGTGAGGTTTCGTGGCGCAGCTGGAGGGCTCACGACGAGCATCGCGCAATTAATGACATTCGCTGCGATAAAAACTTATCCCGACATGAGCGCCGCTCTTGGACTAGAGACGACCATGTGGATGTTCGCGTGCGCCGCTCTTATCGGCGCCGCTTTTGCCGTCGGAGTTCTACCGGAAACCCGCGGCCGAAGCTTGGACGAGATCGAGTGCAAATTCTCCGGGGATTCCCCCGATATGGAGAATTCCAGTTGCGCTCAATCGCCCGAAACGAAAAACGTAACACTCAAAAGATTCGCCTCGATATCCGAGGAAAAACATCCAAACATGATCGCCAACGCTTTTACATACGACAATTTCTCATTCGATATAACCGACGAGACGAAAAATAATAATCGCGATTTTGTAATTGGCGGAAGAGAATGGAAAGCGACGAACAGCCAAAAAACAAATCAACAAGTCGTCAGCACCATTTCACTCGAACATGCCTACCTCTGATTTCATCGATTGTCGATAAGACTCTCACGTTTTTTATCAATCGCGAACTTATTCTCAAATCCTAAACGAATTTTCTATGATCTCGTCATTGTATAATGAATAATTTTAACGGAGATGTAAATACCTTTTGTTTTAAGATATTTCTAAGGGACGAATTGGTGAATGACGCTGTTTTTTGTTTTTCCTTTTTTTTTTAAGAGGGCATTTTGGTATGAAAGCGAAATGTCGGAGGGTTTTTTTACTTTAGCTTTCACCAGTTGCAACTGTTCAGTATTATAATAAAAACAAAATGCATTCCTCGTTAAAATGAACGATAATAGATTTAGTAGATACTGCTGACGATCTAACTCTGTGAGTTACGCGTGTTGTTGTTTATTAATGTTATTGGTAGTTATTATAAAAATAGCGATTAAGCGACGAGTAACGTTATTTTATTGTTTGCATAGATTTTTAGTGATACTTGTGTGAATATTTATCGTCAAGCAAATATTTTGTTAATGATGATTTTTCTACAACGATAAATTTATTTATTTATTGTATTGATCGATTGTAATAAAAACGATACTGACTTATTGAAGAAATTGAATTTTCGTATGAATCTGCAAAATTCTCGCATTTTTTATGTAAAATTATGTTAATTTTTGGGCAAAAGTAATTTTTTCAATCAACAAAATTTTTCGAAAAAATCATTCCGCAAAATCACTATTATTTTAATACGACCAATTTCCTCGCGGGCTACAATAAAATAAATTCCGAATTAAACGAATTAATTCATTGCGGGGTCTTTTTGGTATTCCAAAATGTATATTAAATTCAAAATCGGGCACGAAAATTGCAATGTTGATATTCACTAATTTAGTAATTATTCATTTAACAATCACGCGTTATAATGAACAGTCACCGAATTACCGATATTCATTGATTCTTTCATAAATAAAAAATGCAAATTTATTTACAACGTTACAAATTTAATTACAGTTTTTCGTAGAGATTTTCGGAATCGATATGTGGCGCCATCTGTGCGCATCAAACGTAAGTTATCAGTGATTGCGCAGCTGCAGCATCGACGTTTTTGCGTTTTCGAGTTATTTGTCCGCGCCACCGCACACCAATTTCGATAACTTCGTGTTTAGTGGTGCCCGTCGCGTTGGAACTTATTTTCCTGACGTTTGACGTCCCGTATTATCGAACCGCGTTGGGTTAACAACATACGGGATATTTTTCGGGAGCGGGCGATCGTCTCACTGTGCATTTCGCTTGCCCTCGTTCGCTCCGCATCGTAAAGCGATTAATAAAAGTCATCATCGCTCAATGGCGAGCATGTAGTCGTCTGCGGTGGAGCTTTTAGTGGACGAGCGAAAAGTACACGATGACGAGACCAACGTGCCCGCTCGGCGGGCTCTACGTCGTCGAAGGCGAGGTCGGACTTCTCATGACTGCTATGCGACGTGGTGTTCGATGGTCCTCTCATTCTCACCAGGTTTGCCATATTTTTCATTTTCCTCAATTCGATTTTCGCTCCACAATCAGTTGATGAATTTTCCTCTGGCGACCTGTTCGCTATCTGTAAAAATGCATCGGAGCCAAAACCGATGACAATCAATTTCAAATGAAGTAATCCATTTTTGGAATGTTTGCAGAAATGACAATTATTGGAAGTTTGCTTAAAATGCAGTGATTCATTTTTTATTGATAATCACTTGATAACTTTTTCTCTCGCGACCTATTCGCTAGCTGTGGAAACGCTTTGTAACACACAGCGATGACAATCAATTTTGCATCAAGTAATCAGTTTATGGAAAGTTTGCAAAAATGGCAATTATTGCTGTATTTGTCTTTTTAGTAGAATTGATTTTTGCTCGATAAACAGTTGATGAATTTTCCTCCGCCGAACTTTTTGTTAACTGCAAATTATTCAAATTAATATAAAGATAAAATTTTATGTCCTGCGTTTAGGATGAGGATCAAGACATCCTGATGAAGGGGTTGTCGTCGCTCAAAGAAGTGCTCAACGAGGCAAGAAACCTCTCTCATCTGGAGCCCAGTGTATTTTTAGCGCCTTTCCTTGAGATTGTTAGGTCGGAAGAAACTACGGGTCCAGTTACTAGTCTTGCACTCTCGGCAGTTAATAAAATGATATCGTACGGACTCGTTGGTAAGCATAGATAAGCGCAAGTCAAATCTTCATTTTGAAGGACTTTCCACTTGAATGAAAAATCTATATTTTTTTCATCTACATTGTTATAGATCACGAGCATCCAGCGATTGGAGCCTGCGTTGAGGCAATTGCAGATGCCGTAACTCACGCGAGATTCGTTGGAACCGATCCTTCTGGCGACGGGGTCGTTCTTATGCGAATTCTGCAGGTTCTCCGAGCTCTCGTTTTGTCGCCGGCGGGCGATCATTTGTCCGACGAGAGTATCTGCGAAATAATGCTCAGTTGTTTTAGGATATGTTTCGAAACACGTCTTAGCGGTGAGTTCCAAAAACCATAATTTCCGTTCATTAAATTTAGTCATTTAAAAAAATTTCGTAAAAGTAGATTTCCGTGGATTCACAATTTCACAGAAATAAATCTTCAAAATGATATAGACCCACCAATCTTGAGATTACCGAAAATTCTATATTCAAAGATTATCAAATTACCAATTTGATCGAGGTTTTAAAATCGTTGAATCATTATTGTCCACAGAATTACTTCGTCGTACAGCGGAGCATTGTCTCCGCGACATGGTTCAGCATTTATTCGCGCGTCTCTCCCAGTTCGCGGACGACACTCGGGTGATTCCGAATATGAAGAAGATGCGTACGAACGGTATAGAAAATTCTCGCGGTGCGAAGAGCAGAAAGAGCAAGAGTCACTCCAAGCAAAAGCCGAACAATTCGGCGAGCTCAAAACAGGCTCTCGAGGCGCCGGAACTCGACGAAACGGAGACGCGTCTTTTGAGTCCAGTCGAACGGGTGCGCGGCGGTCTCCTGGCGACGACTCCGGTGACTCCGGCGGGAAATATCGTCGACATGCAAGGATCACTCGACCAGGGAACTCCGGACAAAGCCACAGTCGATTCCGAGGCCGCAAAAAATGCGAGCGCCTCCGAAAGCAAGTCCGAAACCGAGAAACCCGAATTATCGAATAAAGCTAAAAGCGAGACAGCCACTTCCGGTGAAACAGCCGAAGAGCGAGTCACCGGAGAGTCCGAGAAATCCAAAGAAAAAGAAAGCTCTCCGGAGGTTTCGGAAAAAATCGTTACCGACGTTAAGCTCGAAAAAGAAGCCGAGGTATCGCAGGAAAATTCCGAGGAGGTGAAAAAATGCTGTGATCTCGAGGACGCGAAGACCGAAGTTTCGCAGGAGGGCGAAAAGAGTCCGGAGATTGTGCAATCGCCAGCGGGAAGCGTCGAGGATCTTTCCGTCGACGACAACACGAGCATAGGCAGCGGCAACAATAATACAAAATTGCCAAAGATTCGCGTGGACTCGGATTCCCAAATTGAGGAATACGTGAATCCTCAGGGCGTGCGATTCACCGCGCCTCAACAATTGGCTCCTTACGGTGCGCTGTGCATTCGCGAACTCTTTCGCTTCCTCGTGTCACTTTGCAGTCCCCTGGACAAGCAAAACACGGAGATAATGACGCATTTGGGTTTGAGTCTGCTGCAAGTGGCCCTCGAAATAGCGGCCGACGCCCTGGCAAATTTTCCCTCGCTCCTCTCCCTCGCCAAAGACGAACTCTGCCGAAATCTGATACTTTTGTTAGGCACCGAAAGGCTTTCGATATTAGCTGCCGACCTCCAGGTTTCGTTTCTGCTGTTCGAGTCGCAGCGCGAGCACCTAAAGTTCCAATTGGAGCATTACGTGTTGAAGCTCATGGAAATCGTTGACTCCGACAGCAGCAGAATTTCCTACGAACAACGAGAACTCGCTCTCGAGGCGATCGTACGAATCTGGCGAATACCCGGATTACCCGCGGAATTTTATCTCAATTACGACTGCGGTTTGTACTCGACGAATCTGTACGAAGACCTGATGAAGCTGCTCTCGAAAAATGCGTCCGCCTTGTTAGGCAGCATGTACAGCATCCAATTTATCTCGTTGGAGGCGATAATCAGTCTCGTCGTTGGCATAGAAGCGAGATGCAAAGGTTATCGCGATTTGTGCAAACCTTCGAGGCATCCACCAACCGAAATTTTGCCAACGAGAGAGGAATTACTAGCAACCAAAGCTAGCAAAAGATGGTTGGCCTTGGGAACCGAAAAATTCAATGAAAATCCACGCGAAGGTATCGCCAAACTAACGGAACACGGTTTACTGGGCAGCGCTCCTGGAGGTCCTCCAGATCCGGAGAAAATAGCGAAGCTTCTTCGTGAAAATCCGGTTCTCGACAAAAAAGCGATAGGCGAATACATAAGTAAGAAGGAGAACAAAACGATACTGAATTGCTTCGTGCAAAACTTCGATCTTCGTAATTTACGAATAGATCAAGCGCTGCGTTTGTATCTCGAGTCTTTTCGACTTCCGGGGGAAGCGCCTCTGATATCTCTGCTGTTGGAAAAATTCGCGGACCATTGGCACGACAGCAACGGGCGTCCTTTCGCCTCGGCGGACGCGGCTTTCACTCTCGCTTACGCGGTTATAATGCTGAACGTCGACCAGCACAATTACAACGCGAAGAGGCAGAGCGTACCGATGACGCCCGACCAGTTCAAGAGGAATCTGAAGAAGGTCAACGGCGGCGCGGATTTCGACCAGGACATGCTCGACGAGATTTATGTGTCGATAAAGGGCGAGGAGATCGTCATGCCGGCTGAACAAACAGGTTTGGTGAAGGAGAATTACTTGTGGAAGGTGTTGCTGCGTCGGGGCACGAGTCCCGAAGGCGTTTATCTCAAAGTCGGCAGCGCCGGTGATTTCGTCGACAAGGAACTCGCCGAGCGCGCCTGGGCCCCGATAATAAGCGCTCTTTGCCGGGCGTACGACAAAGCGCCCGATCGAACGCTTCAGAGACGCGTTGCTCAAACTTTCTTGACGTGCGCAGCCATAAGTTCGCACTACGTTATGACCAGCGACCTCGACACGCTCGTCGTGAGTCTCTGCAAATTTACGGGCCTAGCAACGGGCGGAGAGCCCGATCAGATAGTTCTTCATCTCGGAGGCAGCGGCCGTTGTCAATTGGCTGCGAGAACGCTCTTCAAGATAACGCATTTGCACGGTAACGGTCTGAGAGCATCCTGGAAAAACATAATAGATTGTTTGCAGACTCTTTACAAGGCGCGTTTGCTGCCGAAGAGCATGACGGACGGTGAAGATTTCCTCGAAGCCGGAGGAACGGTTAATCTAATTCGCGAGCCAACGACTCCGAAAGCCGCGCCCGCGGAGCAGGGAATATTGTTCAGTCTCTACTCGTACATAGCCCTCGAATCCTCGTGGGATCCTCATCCCGCCGAAGCGATAACCCGAAAGAAGGCCACGGATTGCATAGCGAATTGTTACCTCAAGCAGATAATCGAGGAGAGTAGATATTTGCAGGAGGAATCGCTCACTTCCCTCGTCGGAGCTTTGGTCTCCGTGAATCCAAACGACGAGGATATTTCCGTATTCATTCTGGAGATGCTGATGGACGTGACGATACAAAATCGCGGCCGGGTAATGTGCATATGGCCGATTATTCAAGCGCATCTGGACGGTCTTTTGACGAGCGCCGCCCGAGAGAATCATCCGTATTTGCTGGAACGCGTGGCTGTCGGGCTTTTGAGATTGGCGATAAGATTGCTGAGAGGCGAGGAGTTTCACCAGAAATCTCTTCAGGAATCGTCCGAGGATATTCCACAGGAATCACTGAGAGAATTTCCCCGAGTTTTGCCGCCGTTGACGCCCCTCGCGCACCTTCCGTCGTCCACGATGCCGCCGCTCTCGCGGCAAATCGCTTACGGACTCTTCGAGCTGCTGAAAACCGGTGCGGCGAATATTCACAGCACCGAAGACTGGCGAGTTGTCTTCAGCCTTTTGGAGTGCGCCGGAGCCGGAGCTCTTCTTCCAAAGCCACAGCAAACTTCTCTAGGAGTTAACAGCAGCTCTGACAATAATCAGGAGGAAAATTCGAGCGCGGGCAACAACAATTCAGCTGCGGGCCAAAGAACCTCGGTTTTGGATCAGAGACCAATTTCCCCGGTTCCCGAGTGGGTTCTAGTCTCTCCAACGGGAACGGAAGCTCCGCTGCCAGTGGCAGCAGACAGCATAATCCTCGATCGCGATCTTCAGGCTCACGATCCGATCGCCCTTGCAAAATGCTGCGAGAGTCTCATCTTCCTCATTCGCGACGTCGCTCACGTAACGCCGGATAACTTTGAACTGTCCATCCGCTGCGTCAGGACGTTTGGCGAGGCTGTTTTGCAGACCGGAACTTCGGGAAAGAGAGGAAGAATTCACGTTTCCGCTGGCGATTCCACGTCGAACGTTGCCTATCAACAGGCGCCTATTCAACTGCTGGATCTTATGCATACTTTGCACACGAGAACCGCGCAGATATTAAGAGCATGGGCCGGTGAGAGAGGCGAGGAAATAGCGTCTTTGTGGCCTCAAGCCTGGAGACCACTTCTTCAGGGCATCGCGAGACTCTGCTGCGATTCGAGAAGACCCGTCAGAGCTGCGGCCATCACTTATCTTCAAAGCACTTTGCTGGCTCACGACCTCGCGCAATTAACCGCTCTCGAGTGGTCCCAGTGCCTGGAACAAGTCCTGTTTCCGTTGCTCGCACAACTGCTGGAACCCGTGGCGCCGAACGATCCCTCCGGCATCGAGGAAACTCGCGTGCGGGCGGCTATGCTTCTCTCCAAAGTCTTTCTTCATCATCTCACGCCGCTGCTGACACTCCCAGGATTTTTGCCGCTGTGGCTCACCGTTCTCGACCTTTTAAGGGCTTACATGCACGCGGACAACAGTGAACTCTTGTTCGAGGCCATTCCCGAGTCCCTGAAGAATATGCTGCTCGTGATGTCGTCGACCGGAGTCCTCACGCCGAATTCCAATCTTTGGGAACCCACGTGGCGAACCATCAACAGTTTCCTGCCGAATTTGAGGGCCGAACTGTTTCCCGAACCAGCCCCGATAATTCCGCCTAATCAGCCCCAGGACAACAGACCAACTTCACCGCAAAGTCCTGTGATCAGCCTCGTCGGACAAGAGCAACCCTCCTTTCCGAGCTCCATTGCTCCGCAGCCCGAAAATCTAATCTACAATGTTTCCGATCGCGGGGACAGTACTTCTCACATTCCGATTAAAATCGCAGCAGGCTCGCCGGAAGTGGGCAGCCCCGTTAACGTTCCCGTGCTTTTGCCGGCGATCGCGAGCCCGGAAATGGGAAAGAAGGATATTGCTCCTGGGGAAACGGCGGAAACGGAGGAAAATTTGCAGGAAAAATTTGGCGCTGCTGATCCTCGAGTCATCAGTCTCTTGGGACAGGAACCAACGGCTTTCACCGGGACTATTGCTCCTCAGCCAGAATTCCTGACGCAATCTCCGAAAAAATTGGATAATTCGATGGACAAATCTTTGTCAGGTTCGCCAGTCGCTCACACGAGGTTCCCGGGGAATTTGAACCCGCTGCAAATGGGAGCAGGGCTTATTGAGTCCAAGGAGGTTCAGCAGGTCGTTAATCTACTGAATCAACCGGCTCCCAGCGTTTCCAGTCCTGTTGCCGTTCAACCCACCGCTCAGTCATTCGATTTTTATCGCGATCACGGTAATAACGCGGAAGCTCATGTTGATATAAAAAATACTGATGTCTGGAAGCCAAGTAGCGAGGAATCCTTGAATTACTCGGAGACGAGGGCCGAGGGTGCTATTTTACCCTCGCAATCCAAGGGAATTGATTCTTCCGAGCAGTTCGCTGTTTCGTCTTCAGAGGTGAGATTTTTTTTTAAAATTCTTACTTCGGTATTTAATGTTTTTTTAAATAATTATATCTCACCACACGGAAAGTGAGTATTGAGTTATTCTAGATTCTACCATAACTCAATAACTCAGACACCAATATTTCATAACTTTTGTGTAATACGGTAAACGATATTTTTGACTTTATTGAGTTATTTTTATTTACCACAAAGAAATTTTGTCTGAATTACGTTAATGATTTATAAAAATTTATTGATCGACGTGTGGCTTAAAAAGAAAAAAAAATTCCAGATCCAGGCCAGAGATCATCGCATTCCTCCGTCGATGACGTCGCCGTCTTCGGCTTTGACGACGACAACGATGTTCAACTCTGCAGCCTATTTCAGCGAGGATCCAGCTGCGGATCGTCTCTTCGTCGTGACCAATCCTTGACGTCTGTACATTGCCTATCGTGTATATTGTATCATATAAAACACAAACAAAGAAACTGAAAGAAAAAGAAAAAAAAAACAAAAAAAGGATTACTGTATTCATGCTATTTATACGTGTATACACTGTATACCGATATGAATTCTATTATGTATATGTGAATGTACGTAATACAATTAGTCGATGATAAATGGTTGTGTTACCGATTGTTACAATCATCATTCGTGTTAACCGTAAGCCGAGGTTCGTTTTCGGGAAGAATTCTTACGGTCGAACCGATAGGCGAATTCGTAGAAAGTATTTAATTCAAAGAAATTGCATTGAACACGAGGATATAACTTTTAGTGTACATCTTTGGCTTGTATATTTGCCACACCGACAAAGATGTAGATAAATTTATAAATATAGATATGTATATATACGATATATAAATATCTATATAATACAACAATGCGATAAAAAATTCTTTCGTTGGTTTTTCATTTTAAAAAAACAATCATTTCCCGTCATTTCCGATTTCTGTTATTCTAAAGCATTTATTTAAAATCGATTAATCCTTCCCTTTAAAAAAAGCTCATTTCCTGCCCTGCATTTTTTCAATATACATTTTTTATTGATTAATGTTTTTCCTTTTAGAAAAATTTACTCATTTCCTGTAATTTCTGCATTTTTTCCGCGGGATTTATTCACAATTTATTGGTACCGCATTTGATGTAAGTTTTCATGGTTGCACTTCCGGTTAACTTTTTTAACGCATACACAATTTCCGGCGTTCAGCGAGCGCCGATTGTCAAAAATCGTAAGTTTGTCATAAGCATCAAGAGAAATGCGGTTAATTTTTTTTTTATTGCCATCGAGATGCTACCGCGTTTCTTGATTAAATCTTACAGTAGAGATAACAATAAGTTAGTGATATCGTTGCCATAGAAATCAGATTGATGTAATTATAACCTCAAATTCCTTCCAAAAATTGAATATTGCCTTTATCAGAAACTGCAGCAGCTATAGTAATTAAACAGGTATGTACTAATTTTGTGTATCATCAGAATGTCAATGGATTTAACTCTTTCATTGCTAAAAATTTGATTTCGGTTGTGAATAAAATTTAGATTTTATAAATCTTGGTAATATTGATAATATTTGGCAAAGATCGTTGAATGTATTTCAAGATATTTCAAATTCGTATTTGATTTTCATTAAATGAAAAATACGACAGTATCTAAATAAAAATAGAATTGCCAATTCCCCACAAAATTAGAAAATGTTTAATGACTTTTTGAATCTTTGGATGTTCGCCTTAAAAAATGCAATTTTCTTTTTTAGCTCCATTCGTCGAGTCGGCATAAAGAAATGCCCAAACATTAGGATATAAAAAAGTACCCGACAACATACGAATCTAAAGAAAAATACTGTAAACAAATTGGCATCGCAAACATTGAGCGGATGAAGAAATTGCAATGTACAAGCCCAGAGAAAAAGTTTTCTGGTTCGCTATATCGACCAGAATACTAGTGATATTTTTACAATCGATATTCAACAATTTGTGTCCAGACCACAAAGCAGACGCGTTTAGAAGTCCACGCGATCCTGCTGAGCGCATAACGATCTACGATAAATCGGTGGACGTTCTTCTCGGAGGTTTAACGAGATGGGATTCCCAGTATTTTATCCACATTGCAAAATACGGCTACACGTATGAGAATTCTCTAGCATTTTTTCCTCTCTTTCCCTTTGCTGTTCGTTGCGTAGCATTTGTGTTGCAAAAAATCTTGTTCGCCCTTAACGATCACAGCGCGATAACGATAGCCGCGGTGTTTATCAATTTTCTGTGCTTCGTCAAGTCCGCTGTGATTTTTTACGATCTCAGTGAACGAGTATTAAAGCGGAAATCGTTGGCGTACAAAGCGGCGATACTTTATTGCATAAATCCGGCGAGTATTTTTTTCTCAGCCGCATATTCGGAATCGCTGTTCGCCTACTTAACGTTTTTTAGCATGTTGGCATCGCTGGAGAGAAATCGGTTCGTCTGGCTTCCGATTGGCTTATCGGCGTTGGTCAGATCGAACGGTTTGGTAAATCTGGGATTCCCCATTTTCGTTTGGCTCGAGAATTTCGTTTTCCTACATATTCCAAAAATCGTTAACGAGTACCAAAATAAATCGGCAAAGAAGGCGCTTATTTTGGGTTTTCGTCGTGCGCTCGCGGCGACGGAAATTTTAAATACCGTCTTTCTGTCCCTCGTTCCTTTTGTGTTCTTTCAAATTTACATCTGGATCCTATTTTGCACTAAATATTCGGACACGATTTTTCTTCCGGAACACGTAACGATATTCGCGGTGGAAAATAATTTGCCGATGCCCGGCAACGAAAATTTGACCTGGTGTCGAGAAGATTTGCCGATCGTTTATTCCAAAATACAGGAGAAATATTGGAACGTTGGGCTCTTTCGGTATTATCAATTCAAACAAATTCCGAATTTCATTCTCGCCGCGCCGATTTTGTTTATAATGCTGAAGTGCGTCTTCCAATATTTTGCTGAACATAAGCAAAGTTTCATTGAGAATTTGGGAGAACGCGCATCGAAAAATGTGGAATTTGTTAAACTTCCTGCGGGAATTTTTGTCTTCGTTGTGCACGGATTGTTTTTGACCCTTTTTACCATTTTGGTCGTACACATTCAAGTTAGCACGCGACTTTTGGCCTCCGCAAGTCCGCTGATTTATTGGCATTGCGCCAGTATAATGTTCTACAAAAATAGTGGTAATGATAAATCGGAGGATGAATTTGAAGAGAGAAATAATTTGCTCTCCAGATGGAAAGTATTTTTCATGTCCCAAAAATGCTACACACTAAATGATGTACTTGTATTAACTTACTTCGTAGGATATTTAATTTTAGGCTGTTTTATGTATTCAAATTTTTTACCATGGACTTGATGGAATATTCTATGTAAATTACGATTGTCCCAAAGAAAAATAAACGTAATATTTTGGGAATATGGAATTGCAATTGCTAATTATGTACCCAAAATTTTCCAAGTTCTTGACAACAATTATGAATTTTGAATTTCTCAATTTGTTTAAATTTTAAAAAATTGGAGTAGTTAAAATCGATTATTCAAAGCAGGAAATTATTGTTAGTATAAATTGTAACTCGTATTATTAAAAATAATGTTTTATTTACAATGAGAATGAATATTATCGGAATATAACAGAAATTTGATGAACCAACTGTTGGTACAAAATACCAACAAACAATTGTATGTGCCCATATTCGATTGGTTCCAAAGTGCCAAAATTTGTATTGCTGTTTAATTGTCAATTTCAGCAGACGAATTCAACGAGTGAAGAGGTTATTGTTTTCTCAACACAGTTTTCAATAAAGTTGAAAGTAGCAAAAAAAATTGATAATCGGCAAAATGTCGGGAATTATCAATTTACAAGTGAAATCGTCGATTATGAAACAACTGTCATTAGGTAAAATAATTCTTTTGAAACTCCTATTGACAACATGAGGATAACCTTGAATAAAAATGCATTGACTTTTTCACGTGATTGATAACAGGATGCGCAAGGTCATTGGTAACGAAATCTGGTGATACGGAAAGTCCAAGACTCAAGGAATTCCGAAAGAAACTCCGGGAAAAAACGCCTATAGGTATTTTCAATTATCTATAAACAATTATGAATATATCGCAAGATATAGTAAAAATATTCTGATGCAACATCATTTTTCATTATTGAAATTCGATTGGCACATTTTCGACTCAAAATAATTATAGATAATCTGATCACTCGCTATAATTTTAATTCTTCATAAATATTATAACGATTTTGGAATATTTTAATTATTCGAATTATTAATGAGCACTGTAATCATAAGTGATAATAATAATACGGGATTTGAAGTATTTATGAATATTTAATTTGTCGAATTAATCTCGAATTCTCCCCCTAATCAATATATTGTTATTTCAAGTATTCTCTATTTTTAAACAGAAAAACTCGAAGAGCTGGAGGAAGGAAAACATCCGTATCAAGAAAAAGAGCCGCTAGAAGCTTTTCCCGATAATACTAATCCGAAAACGGGCGAAATTGGTGGTCCTCGAGGACCCGAACCAACGCGTTATGGAGATTGGGAGAGAAAGGGTCGAGTATCGGATTTTTAATGAATTCATTGATGTAATTGATTTAAATGAAAATATTTAGCGGATGCGCATATAAGCAATTCATAAAAATAGATGTAATTCATTTTACGAACAGTGTTAAAAGGAGAATATGTGAATATTAAAATTCTATATTTCTAATAGGCATCGTTGCTATGTTACCATAAAGTCTTTGTTTTTTTGTTACTCATGGATACCTATTTAATTAAATTTAAACCAAACGTTTACTCTTCATTTTTGACGCTCTGTTCATCCGATCGAAATGTTTCGAAGCATGAATTTTATAGCTCGTCAATCAACGAAACAAGTCCGGTATTTTTACAAAGGTAACAAAAAAAGTCGGTTTATTTCTTCGGTTTCCATTGTAATTTGTCAAATCGTGAAATAGGTTCGGTCTTGCAAGCTGTAAAAAATACCATCGAAAAAGAAGCAAAGCCAGAGTCTAATCGCATGAAAGAATTTCACCAGAAACTCAAAAAAGGTACAAATTATTTTCGCACAATTAAATAGTTGACAACATTTTGAATCAATGAAAATTTGAGTGCTTCTTAATTTTTTTTTAAATGGTACATTTTTTACGTTCACTCATTCAGGTTGTCAAAAAAATTGACAATCTTTCCAAAATGTTTAGCAAACTACAAAAAAATCATAGAATTCATTTAAGGAAATAAAGTTTTCCAAAGAATCTTTTCATCATTTTATTAATCCGTAAATAACACTGATTTCTTTCCCTCTCGCCTCAAGTATTAGTTTCACAATTCCGATTTCGCGGCGTATTTTATTCTTGTTAATTCTGTAGAAATTTGGAGGAAAGAATCACATAAATTGTTAACAAAAATTGAACACAGCTGAAGATCCGTCTATGCGATACGGTGACTTTGTTCTCCTGGAAACCGATGAAGAGGGTGAGGCCGTCGCGGACAGGGAGAAAAATCCGACGAAGTGGGGAGATTGGCAGCACGGTGGACGGGTCAGCGACTTTTGAATTAGCGTTTTACGAAACGTAATTCAGAGCTCACAGACGTTTTCTTGAATATATATATATAAATGTATATCCAAAGTACAAAGGGAATTAACAATCTCAATTAGTTTTCATCTAAAAAATAATACCAATCGTAATTCTTATTTATTATATATCTAAATACTGGTATTACCTATTATTTTTTTTCTCCTATAATTATTCATTATACAAATCTCGCTGCCAAAACAAAACTGTCAATGCTGGTTGACGTGAAAATCTCGTGATTCATACAATTCTCTGAATTGTACAATTGTGTAAAATATCGCAGCTATTGACATTCAAAATAAAACAAATTTTTATTTAACGTCTAAAAAAACGTTACATTTTTTTTCCTCCAATTCTAGGAACTTTAAAAAATATATTCATGCGTTTACCGAATGAAAATGAATGTATTTTTCAAAGAATTTCAATATTTGCCCGGAATATTGAGAGGAAGTCAGCAAAAAAAAAGGAAGTTTTTGTAAAACTTAGAAAATAGTCGATATTTTACGAGGGCAGTTAAAAAGTGGTTTTTCTTTTTGTTCTTAGCATAAAATAAAGGTTAATCTCTTTCATCGTCATCCAGCATTGACAAGCTCGAGTGCACAGTCGTCAAGGTAGCATCAAATATAATGATTACAGTTTTCATAACGATTGATAAACTATAAAGTTTTATTGATGGCTAACACGTCGCGCATCATCATGTTTCTGAGTGTCCACAAAGCGTTAACTACATTTCCGTGGTTGCCTACGCCATTTCCGAGCCAATTAGCCGGCAGTTTTGCTACGTCGGGTATCTGAGTATTCTCAGGAGTTGCGTTCATCTGCTTGTCCCAATTTGATATGTAACGATTCTCAACGTTCAAGCCCTCGATATATCTGCAAATTAATGTTCACGTTTTATTACAAGACATATTTTCGATAATAGGACAACTCATAATTGGGATGTGACTGTACACCGCGCTTTTTATGACCGTAAATAAATGGAAAAATTTATAAATGATAATGTCAATTTATATCCGTAGGAAGGGTTTTATCCGTGGTGAGTGGGAAGGGTAAAGAAATAAGTCATGAGGGTTAATATTCTTTTCAAAGGGACGACGTTAAGATACCTTAAGTAAGCATCCGAATGCAAAACTCGACTGGGTCGTGGAGGTACCGCGACGAAAAGTGGTTCCGGTTGTTTAACAACCGGCAAATTACTCGTCTGCGTCGCGGCGGCTGTAGTTTCTGTTAAAAATCAATAATAAACACAAGATATCAGAAGGAGAGTTCGATTAATTTCGTAACTACGATATTCTCGTTTTATTCGTTAACGAACCTGTTTCCATTGGTGGCAATATTGTGGGACCCTTCGATGCCATGTAATTCCTGTAAATTACAACAAAAATACCACAATTATCACAGTCCGAAAGATTTTCAATAATTTGTTTTCGGCCTTTTTTTCCAATATACTAACTTGCTTCTCTCGGAAGGCGGAATTATACGGCCATTTCCTTTGAGAATGTGTACCTCCTTAACGTGCCTCGCAAGTCTCTGTACACTCGGAAATGGCGGCACCGGTTTTTTCGTTCTTCCGCAACCACGCCATTGACATTGGAATTCTACATCTGCAAATAAACAACCATTTAATTGATATATTTGTTAATGTCATCGAGTTTCATTTCCTTTCATTTTTATTGATTTCGTTCAATTTTTTGTTTTATTTTGTGAACTGAATATATAAAATTATTTAGTACATTTTACGTTTGTAATTACCTGGTGAAGCATTTAGAAATGAGGCTTGAACGTGTCCGTTCTGTTCGGCGATACAATGATCTATGCAATCGGTCATATCTTCGAATTGCCAATCGCAAGTATCCCAACAGCATTCGAATACTTGATCAACCGGAGCGCCAATAATAACCGCTCCTTTCGTCGAGCCTCCGTCTTCGTTCATTTTAATCGCTCTCTCTTCCCAAGCTTGTTTCTCACCGGCAGGCAATTTGCGCCACTGAAAGAGACGAAAAAGTTAAAACTTTATGCACGTTTTTTCTCCACTTCCACGATCCTAAGATTCACAAGATCCTACATTTTTTTTACGAATCTCAGTCAATCTTCCTTAGATATTAATTGTGTATGAAGATATTCAACGCAGCTAGGAGACGGCTACCTTTACGTTTTTTACGTGCACATGAAATATGTTCAATTTTTTTCAAGCATTCTATGTTAATTTTGTGACTCAACAAAAATCAGGAGTTGCATTTTTTTCCTATTCATATCCAAACTTTTTATGTGACGCTTAATATTTGAATTATCGTTTATCAATTTTTGTTTTTGGAGATAACAAAAATGGAAGACGTGTTCAAGTAACTAACAAAAATCAATGTTTTTATTATTGACGAGGAACTGCTGAAAAATGTGAACTATTTTGTAGACAACAGCTTATTTTGACTCCCCAGTTTCCTTTAATGTATTTCATATTATATTTTGTCGAGTGCAAAAAAATTCAACTCCACAATTTTTTACAATAACATCTAATATTTACGAGTAATATCTGATAAGACGAAAAGTGTCTCAATTGATAGAGAAACCCTCTTCTGCTGTTTTTTTTATTCGTTCTGTAATTTTCGAGTGTTTTGCATTAAAAAAATTAGAGCGTAGCCACCTAGAATAAAGATGAGATTCCAAAGAGGATTGTCACGACAAATGAATGAAAACCGCGAGTTTTCGGACCGCCGATGGTCCCCGAAGATCATAGATCCTCTTTGGAAATCTCCTCGCAGAAGAAAAATAAAAAGCAAATGTTAGAAAAAAAATAAATACCTCGTTGCCAACAATTCTGCTAATCTCTCCAAAGGACGATTCGGGATTGTTTTGCGTAATCGTTGTTCTCATTTTACTCGAATACAAAATATAGCCCGTAACTAATTTCTTACCGCTCGTTTTCTAAACAGAAGAAAACACAAATTATAATTGTCGTTTCATGATTCGACGATGCCTGCTGAATATTTCATCGTGATAGACACATGAACTAATTGTCGACGTAGATGTGAAGATAAAACGAAAATAATACAAGATTTAACAGTGTAAAAAACAAAAAATATGCTGGCATATTTTTGTAAATGAAGAAACAACTCAAAGTAACTTAAATGACAGTGAGGACGGCAAAGGTGAGAGACATTTTTTTGATGAACATTCAATTTCACACGTCGGTTATACAGTGATGTAAAGTGACTGTCATTTCACACTCACGTTAATCGCATTCTTTGCAAACGCGCACGTCAAGTTATTGCAACTTTCGTATCTATTTAATTGTCAAATTACGGACATTATTTTTTCCTCCTTCGTTGTTATTAACAAATCACGTCTGACACAAGTGTAAAATGACGGACATTAATATTTTCACAATTTTTCCTTCATCGTGAAACGATGTCAAGATTTATATAAAGTTTGCCGTACAACTTGGACTTTGTAACTATTTAATTATAGCTAATTTCACGTTGATTATCTCATCATTTTTCACTTAATCACATAATTTCGAACCCAATTCTGCTTTTCCAATAAATTGACACAAATCTTTAATTATTGACGAAACGATTAAAAAGCAACGGTTGATCACTGAATGTTCTAATTAATCTATCAAACGATAACTATAATGCGAAGTGAATGAAGTTTCAATTGTCCGGCCAACTTAATATAAATATTAATTCCGTATTGGTAGAAATTCCGATTAGATTTTTCTCATTTTTGTTCTTTCCGGTTTGCAATGGTCATATGACGGTCACATGAAGCGTCACATGGGCATTCTCACGTGACGCGTCACGTTACCGCTTCACATCACTGCAGTCATACCTTTTTCGTTGATACTGGCGTTTGAGTATTGGTTAAAGCGGGTTGAGCTTCGGTGGATCCGACGGACGGTGGACCACCAGCATCCATGCTGTCTTCACCTACTCCTACTCCCACTCCCAATCCCACTCCCATTCCTAGCACTTCGGCTTCCAGCTTCGGTAGCAATGGTGACGCTTCCTACACCATTTACGTCAATTCGTTACCTTAATACTCTGCGGCCGTTTTTAACGTCAATCGCAACGTAGTTTAGGCATTTCGTTTTTTTAAATTTTATTTATTTATTTATTTTTTTCATGTAAAACTTAACTTACTTCTGCCTGTTTCAGCCTTTTTTTGTCGAAATCCGACACAAACCGCGATATACATTGTTTAGACTATTATTGCTTTTCAAGGATGCTTCACTCTCACATTCTTAACGAAAATAACGAAAAGAAAAAAAAAACATTCTAAAGGCTTAATCGTATTTCAGATTTGTCAGTCCGCGGGAAAATTGATTTACTTTTTTACGTAAAATCAATATTTCCATTTTTTTAAAACAAATTATTTTGTAAGTATTTTTTTTTTAAGAGTTTGAACATTTTGATTCCCTGAAAAAGATTGTTCAGAATATTGTAGACTTTAAATAATGATAATGATAATGATGATGAAGTTTCGAGTTTAGCAAAAATTTTGTTAATTTCGCACGGAACGTCCTATATACGTAAAGCATCCTTAACCCAGTGGGCGCTCTTAATAATTATTATGTCGATTATTGTTGATGACAGTTTTCCTATAAATGCTGAGTAGAGGAACATAATTCCATCAACGAAAATAATAAAAGGGGAATGTAAATATGCCGGCATAGAATAAGGTGCATGCACAAACGTAGACTAACACAGCCGGCCGTCATCGTCGAGAGTCGCGAGTCTACGATGGCGAAATCGCTTTTTAATTATTCAATCAATTCGAGTTTTTTTTTAATAACCGCGTTTGCTGTATTAGTTTACGGATGGAATGGGAAGAGCGTGCATCGACTTACGGAAATATCGGTAACTAGTAGCATGAAGAATGTATAGAAACAAATGATAAATTACCATTTCAAAGTGAGCTGTGCTGGGTACAACAGATTTGATGGGGGTTTGCGCCTGAGCCACATCACTTGAAACCTAAAACACACGCAACGTCATGCGAAGCGTTAACGAGGAATTAGCTGCGTACAATAATCGAGAAAAGAAATTAAAACGTCGCATCTACGAGGCATTCTATGTGAAATCAGCTATTTTACTCCTAAGCGTTTCTAGTGTTTCCCAAAGTTAATCGGCAATTTTTAAAGCTACTCGATGGTATTTTCGGTGACTTTGTTCAGATTCTTTTCCTCGATAATTCACGAGTAACGTTTTTCATTATTTATATCCTGGGAGGAAAAAACTGCGGGCCAATGATTTTTTATTCTAAAATAAATTTTGCTGATTTATGAGAATAAAGTCACGGGAAGTTCTGATTGTTTTCGTTTTTTCTCAACAATTCTCGAAATTTTATTTATCGTTTATATATAGTTTTGATAACCGCAAATTCTCGAGAAAAAAATAATAAAAGTTCATATTGTTCTCTATAATAAAGCGCTTGAAGCTTCAAAGGGAAAATCGCAGAAGGAAATAACATAGCGAATAATGGATATTTTTGATAAATTATAATGAACTGAAAAATTCGGAAGTTTTGGATTTAAACGAAAAAGTGAGAAATGAGGATAATAAAATGAACGGACTTGATATAGAATGTCTCATATGTTAACCAGCAAATCGCAGCAGTATCTGACAATGTTAATGATTAGCTTCATATTTTTTCTGCTTATCTAATAATGACAATAAATACCTTTGCTGGATTGATAGGCCTTCGGAAGAAATAAATCTCATCATCCATCACAGCTGAAGAATGATTGAATTTTTTAAGTCCGTCTTGAATAAGCTTTTTCATGAGATTCTTACTCTCGTCGTATGTCGATTCACATATGAATACGTCGTCTTCGGGAATTTCGGTGGGTCGACCTGTTGGCGATAATAGTAATCATAGTAATTAAGTAAAAATAGTAAAAAATTATAATTTGTGCTGGTCCAAAAATTTGTGCTTCAAAATCACTTCTTCTATCATTCACACCCGTAAATTTAGTTCAATCATTACAATTTTTTAAATATTCCACTCACTGCAAATATATTCTCCGTAATCGAGTACAGCGCACTTTCCGACAATCGCTACAATCGGATGAGTTCCGTCGACGGTAGACAAAAATAATTCTTGCTTATAGAAGAGTTTCGTTGGGGCATGAGGAATTTCAGGCGGAGTTAGTAACCACGGACCCTTGAAATAGCATTTTCCACTGCAATCAAACAATAACATAATAAACATTCCATTTCCACAGAATCCGTTTTTTTTTTTTTTTTTTCGTTTTCCGTCACAAATTATTTAATGCCTAAGAACACGAATGAAACAATGTAGGCCAAGAAAGTGCTTAAGAATATTGACCTTGATTAATAATGATACTTAAAAATATTGATAACCTTGAAATTTGTAATAAAATTGTTCGTTTTTTGTTTCAAATTTTTCTCGCGTCACAAGATTCTTATGAACTTAAAATTTGTGATTGCAGATTCATCGATATAATTGCATTATTCATGGGACATTAGTGATTTGAAAAAACTTACTCTTTGGTTGACCATATGGCATCAATTTGAGCGATCTGCTGTCGGCCACCGTCGGTCGCTACGTACACGAAATCCCCAGTTTTCGCAGGCCCCGCACACGTATTATATTGTTCATAATACGTATTCTCGGTATCGGTCGCGTTGTAGATAACAACATTCTGTAAAGCACAAATGGCGAATCGTTTATTGACGTTACCCGCTGAGCATTCGTTCGATCGAACACATACAAATATTTTGCAGGATATTTTGCAGATGAATCTCCCAAATAAGAGAAAGCAAACAAAATATCAAATTTCAAGTAGCAAACATTTTTAAAAAATAGTAAACACCCTCGCATAAAAATTGTTTCGTCACCTAGAAAACAGAGTTTCCTCTGTGACAAAGCCAAGCAAAAATAAATGGTAAAATAAACGGAAAACAAAAAAAAAATCGAAACAACTCACAGGTTTTTCCTTATCAGTCATTTTCTCTCCTTCCTCAAGTTCGGCTATTTCCTCCTTGTGCTTTTCGAGGCGTTCTTTGTACACAGAAATCACGCGTTTCGGTTCGAGAATTCTGTCCCTCGGCGTAAGTCGCAGATTGTCAGGATCAAAGTTCCACACTTTGATTTTTTTGAAAGCTCTCGCTTTCGTTGAGTATCTCGACTCGCAAACGTAGACGTCTTTCTCGGGGAAACCTTCCGGCTGCATTCGGAAATAATCCTTAACGCTCAGTACGCTGCATCTGCCGGCGACTTTTGACAAAGGAACCGCCACGTGAGCATCACTTTTGAACAATTCCTTGTCCAGAAACTTTCGCGAAGCCACGTGATAAGTTTCGCTAGGTCTGTAGAAGAGATTCCCGTAAAGCATCTGTTGGCCCTCAGCGTTTGTCCAAAGACGCTCGATCAGCACTACGCTGTATTCCATTCCTCGTTCCGTTGGCTCGATATAAGCAAAATCACCGGCGCGGTATACTTCTTGATTAAAACTCATTGAGCCTCCGTTATCAGTCCCATTTCCGCCGATTATGGGACTCGCTTCCTAACATTAAACACACGAAAATTTTAGTAAAAGACGCGGCGATTTATTGTAAATTAGGGGAAAAAAATAAAACGGTTTAGAACGAATAAAAAGGCCATTGCAAAGCGTCGTCTATGAAAAGAGTAAGCAAAATAGGTGTAATTTGAATGTAATATACAAACTTTGGTATCGTTTCCATCGCAGCTCTCCTCTTCGGAAGGCAGAGACAATTCTTGCTGCAGTTTACTGCGTTTCAATTCGGCAACTTGTGTAGAAAGATCGAGTAGCGTGTAGTTCAATGCTGGCGAGTGCAGAAGATCTCCACTGCGCGTCACGTCGTCCCGAGTACGCAGAAAAAACGCTTGCAGCTCGACGCTATCCTCGAAAGGCTGAGAGTCTGATCGGGACAATTTTCGAGCTCTTTCCAAGCAGGAAAAAACGTCCTCTTGAAAACGATCTAGTCTTTTGTACACTCCTCTGTCGAGCCTTCTTTTTATCAGGTCCAGCGACAAACCACGCACTCTAAAAATATCGCGCAGTAGGAAAAAGACTGAGTATAATTTTTGTGTACAGTTTTTTCAGTTTTTTTTGGTCAATTAAAAATCAATATTTTTGTAAAACTAACAAACACTGGAAATTCATCTATTACAGTGTGAAACTTCATGTTTAAACATAGCACATTTGTGATGTTGCAGGAAAAGCAATTTTTCGAAATATCTTCTCAAATTTTTATCCAACAATTCTTAAGTAAATTGACAAACAGTAGAATCTAATTCAAATACAGCCTAAATTTTAATTTCACCAGAGAAATATGCATTTAGATGTGAAATAAAGAAAATGCAAATAAAAAAAGAATGAAATATCTTCATTATGTCAAAGACATAGCCTAGTAAAAATGTGGTTTTTAATGGATTTTGGCAATATTTCTATGCCAATCGACCACTGAAAAAGCATTGAAAATAATAAGAAAAATGTTATTACAATAGCATACTTTTTTCCATCTATTATATCATGCTCCGGTAGTTCAGCCATAGAATCAGAATAACATCTTCCTTCCTCATCCTGATGATTGTAGAGAGCTGTAAAAATAGTTGCCAGAATCTCCTGCACGGCAGCTGCAACATCGGGAACGCTTTCCTCATCTTCGCTCAATTGCAGTTTTGTTTGCAGTACCAAACGTTGCAAAATTAAAGCATCCTGGAGATAAAAACTGCGTTAACGAAGAGCGAAACACCAGAAAGAGCTTAGAACGAGTGGGAGCAAAGTGGCTTTACGTTTCCTTCGGACTTTCTGCATTTTTTTGTAAATTGTTGGTCGATCTCGTTATCACGGAGAATTCGCACTGAACACGGTCGTATTTGTCGGATTCTTTGAGGAGTACTTTTTCGATGCTCGGGATGTTTAGGCATATTTAAAATTCGGGGATTGCTCATGATAATCAATCGACTTCGATCAGCAGATCGTAAAATCACAATAACTTCACGTTAAACACTTGCGGTACATTAAAATTGAGGGGCTTATCACTGCCGATCATTTGCCTAAAATATTTCGTCAAATTGTTAAAATGCACTTCGGCAAAGTGTCAACGAGACATCGCTAACCGAAATTCTACACCGAGAACAACTTTACGCACATAACCCCAAAATTTCTACGGCATATAACGGATGTGTTGCGCTCCAATAGCGGGAAAATTCAATTTTGTGTAACGCAGAGTTTAGAACCCTACGCAAAAGATTTTTCGGCATGGGATTGATATTCGTAAAGTTGGTCGAAATTTTGGGTTTTGGAAAATTACAAGATTTTTGGGCATTACAATTTCACATTACAATAACAAAATGTAATGAAACTACTGTGAAACATTAATAAGTATTTTAATGATAAGTAGAGTAGATGCACCGTTTTTGGTAATTCTTACTGTTATATTATTTAAATCAAATTTTTCTTATACTTGCACGTTAATTTTTTGGATAAATTCATAAAAGTTCACAGAATGATCAACAAAAGCGTTTTTAAAAAATGTGGACAAAAATTGAACCTTTATCGTGTACGTTTTCAAAAAACAAAGGGAATAATGAAAAAGATGAAAATTCCAAACTCGCAACTTGATTTCTCATTAATTTTCATAATTTACAAAGCTAGTTGGGAAAGTAAGTGTATCAGGAATACCAAAAATAATTTCTTTTTGTCGCTGGAAATTAATGAATTCCAAACAATATAAAAATGTATATAAGAGTCTTTAACTAATTACCTCAAGTTTATTAAAACGTACTTAAGACCTAATTTTTAGGACTATTTGGCGTTTATTTGAATTGCGACTCTTTAAAGTCGACAGTCAAAAACGTCATTCTGTACGAAGCAGCGATCAATTATTTTTAATTACTTTTAGAGACGGGCAGCGACGAAATTTTACTTAGTTTTGTTGTTTTCAACGTAATTTTTGTTTCCTTTTAGAATTCATACTGGTACATATCTAAGCTCGAAACCGAGATTCCAATTATATCACGTTTATATTTCTAATTATGTTATAAACAAACCTTGTATATTTGGGAGTCCGGTTCATTGTACTTGCAGGCGTTATCGAACATCAGTATGAAGTCCGATACCAATTCCTCGAGGCTCTCGTAGCCATGATTTTTTAAGGTAGACGCTATTTTTTCCATGTTCATTGGCTGCTTAATAACTTCGTAATAATCCGGATACTCGTTTTTGTTCGGTAATTTCATGAATATCAGAGAAAGTTGACGTCCCTTTGCGTCGTGATAATCTTTTATGGTATCGTACATTGTACGTAATTTTTGTAGGTGAAGCGGTATGACCTTCTTCGGCCTCCTAAACAGTTTTTAATTTCCCATTTTCATTGCCTCGGTATTTAATTATTACTCGATTATGGGAAAAATCGATTCACCGACTAATTAAATTTAATAACCCTCTAACTGAGAAATTATATCCAAGGATATTTCCGGATAAAGTAAATATCGCAGTAAATAAATATATCTATACATTTGAACAGAATACAAGTGAAAAACGTTAAAAATTTAAGTACTGATAACTCTATCTTAGTCTGAAGAATATCTAAGATTCAGAAATAAAGTGTTTGACTTGGCGATTAATTTTTCCTATATACTTTAAATCCCTGATTTTATTATTAATCTTTGCAACTGATTTATCGCCAATAAAATATTTTATGTAGCAGCGATTATTGATTAGTTGAAAAAAAATCATAATTAAACGTTTACAAAAATCTTCGGAATAAAGAAGAAACGTAAAAAACATGCAAACTTACCCAACATTACGCGTCGGAGTTGATCCTGTTGATTTAATCGACTTCCCTGTATCGGGCAAAGGACCTAATTCTTTTACCTTATCCATCAATACTCTCTCCAATGTATTTGCATCTTCGTATATCAGAGAACATTCCTCGTTATATTGGCGACAGTTGTTAAACATCAACTAAAATCAATTTCGAATTATTTTATATTTATCTACGTCCACCGAAATTGTTATATTCTATTTTAATATGCGTTTTTAAAAACGTAACTCAAATTTTTCGGTATTCCTAAATCGCATAATCGTTCAACGATTCTTTAATTCTTTAAACATAAATTTTTTGCTTCAATAAATTGATAAATTGGCATTACAAAAATCTACGTCCAAAGCATCGTTAAGCATATTGTGATATGTTTGCATTAAGGATTATTTACCTTAAAATCCTGAATCAATTCGTTCTCGTTCTGATATTTCTCATCTTTAATGTTACTTTCTATGGTGAGCATGTCGATGGGTTCAGCGATAACCTGATAATAACTAGGATACAGTTTTCTCGAGGGTTTTTCCATAAACGCCAACATCGGTTGTCTGCCATCTTCGCACTGAAAACACACAGAATACGTCATATCATTTAATTTGCTTGGAAATGAATTTGGCAATTTTGGAGTAACGTACCACGTATTCTATGACGCATTTCACCAATGCATACAGTCTTTTTTTCAACGGTATGTTGTCCTTGTACTTTCCACGTGTCAACATTAGCGAAGCTCGTTTCATGAGCTTCGGTTGCTGAGAATTGCTCTCAGATTCGCAATCCGAATCGGAATCCTTAAAATAACAAAACGATTTAGTACACGAAAAACGGTATTCGCATCGAAGAATTTTGCAGCCGTTCAATTAGAACATAATCCATTAATTGATTCCATAATTAGTTCAATTGGTAGAATTTCCCAACATTTTACAGCTACACATTAGAAGTTTATTTTTAATTACCTGATCAAACTCCAAGAGTTCTTGAACCTTTTCCTGCATTATTTTCTGCAACTTTACTGCGCACTTGTATAAACGGGATGTGTGAGTGTTGTATTTCTTAGCATTCTCGAACATGATATTCATGTCACCAGCGACTTCGCTTAAAGTTCCATATTCTCCTTTCTTTGAAAAAAAAAGAGAGAAAACGTATAAACGTCATTTTCTACATATATCGCGATTTTGTAATTGTATTGCATATTTCCACGATAAATCGGCTCAGCCCGTAAATATTCAATAAATAAAGAAGTATTCAGTAAAACATATATTATCCAAAACTGCAAACCGTTAAAATATTAGCCTACCTTTATTTTTGTGCGAATTTGCAACAGAGATATCGGATTCTTGATCATCTTGTAATAATCAGCATACAATCTTTTTGAAGGTAATTTCCAAAAATACTCGCTCATCCGGACACCTCATGGAAAAACAAAAATCGTTATAATCAGTATAAATAACGAGAAATGTGTGATGAAAAATAAAACAGCAAAAATCGATTCAAGGCTTGAAAATCGAAATTTCAATCAGCAATTATTCGAAATTAAGAAATCAACTGATTGACGATTCTGGAAAAAGTTGAAAAAAGGTAATGTTTACCTTGACTATTTGGCGCTGTTCGTATGGTCTGAAATAATTGCCACTGAGGATTATCAGCCTCGTCATTTTCGCCACCCTCGTCGTCTTCGTCGTCACTTTCTTCATCCTCGTCAGGCAGCGAAGCCGTTTGGCTGATCAAAGTTTGGGCTGTACCTCTGCTGCCCCTTTTGCTTCTAGTTGACGGAGCTGTTATTAATTTCGACATTGTTGCAGCCGAACTGCTGCTCTCCTGTTTTCTCGCTGAGGAGGCGATTATTTTCTTCAACATCTTAGCGTCTTTGTAAATTTGCGAGCCGGGCTCGTTGAATTGACAAGCGTTGCGGCACATCAACATCAAGTCACGTTCCATATCGGCAAGTCCGTTGTACGAACCGTCCTGGATTTTTCTTGCGATTGTTTTCAAGTCAACCGGCGTTTCGATCACTTCGTAATACTCCGGATAAAGCTGAGTGACGGTAAGAAAATAACGCAGACAATTATTATTAATTAACGTGTAACGACATTCGGGCATATTTTTTCCACCTCTTTTATTAAATTTCTCATAATTTGTCACAAATTAGCGTGTTTATTATTTTTGTGCATCATAATTCTGAAAATTTGTAAAGCCTCTTTTTTCTAAATTGTTAATAACTTTGATTGATCATGGATTTTTTTTTGCTTGAAATTGCGGAAATAGAAGTGAACTTTCTATTTGGAATTTCGTTTAAAAAGAAAAAACGTGACTTTTGATCATTTTGGGATTTGAAATTTTACTCATTCGACTTCGTGTTGGAAAATACATGAAATTTTCTCTTCCTATAATTGATATCTTAATGTATCAATGATTTTAATGACTTTTCGTTTCATAATTTGTTACTAGGTTTATCCAGTTAATAGTGCCAATAAGTACGTTTAAAAAAATACCTTTTTAGATGGTTTAAGTTGAAACATCGTGTGCAGTGGCCTGTTGTTGTCAGAATGATCAGTAGCTGTCATAACAGCAGTAAACAAATCTTCGTAGGGTTGCATAGATTCTTCGTCAGGATTTGTCGAACTTTCGGAAGTATCCTCAGCGTCTTCTTGTTTAAGGGCCACTTTTCTCGCCTGCGAATAAAGAAACACGAGAATAATTTCGCTGACATCTAAGAAAAAAGTTGTTCGTGTTTCTATTGAAAATTGTATGCTTACCAGTCTTCCAACTTTTAAAATAATCTTTCCTTTTGGTTCTGTTTCTTCGTATTCATCCATAATTCGATTTTTCGTATTAATACAAAGATCCCACAAATCGGTGGCGTCTTTGTATTCCGGAGACGTACGCTATTGAAAGTAAAGAACGTTTACATGATTTATATAGCAAAGTATTTGTTTACAGATAATTCGAATATTCGTGAAAAACTTGAGTAATCGCAAAGGCTTCGAATTCGCGAAGTATCTAAACATCAATGAGTAACTGGAGCAATTATAAATATTTCGAGTAAGCGTAAAAAAAATGTGGAAAAGATTGATTATCCAAATACCATGTAAAATGCTTTTGCGTTGTTGACCATAAGTTGAACATCGGCTGCTAAATCGTCCATATCTCGATACTCGTCAGTCTTCAATTTTTGCTGTACTTTCAGTAGATCTATTGGATTAGTCACAACTTCGTAATACCCAGGCTCTTGTCGACGTTTCGGTACTCTGATAAATGCGTCGCAAAGAAGCGTTCCATCTTCTTTTTTCTGATTACGAATAATGTCGTACAATTGTTGGCACAAATCACTCTGAAAATCATAAAAAAAACGTGTTATCAAAATGATGAATTTGTCCAATTCTCAAGCTGAATGGCCATCAAATTCTCTCTCTTCTCTGACAAAGAATACTTTAGATGCAGTTGACAAACGAGTTCCTAAAAATTCTCGACAACAAAATTCCAATATTGCAGAAAATTAAAATGTTAATGAATGTTTTGAAGGT
Organism: Clistopyga incitator; assembly: GCA_947507545.1. Lineage (NCBI taxonomy): Eukaryota > Metazoa > Arthropoda > Insecta > Hymenoptera > Ichneumonidae > Clistopyga > Clistopyga incitator. Next base: position 8,850,699 of record OX382179.1, on the reverse strand, counting down.
TCTACTGGCAAATTTTTTCGTTCCTGATGCCATTCATAATAACGAGTTCTAATAATAATTTTCAACACTCACAGGGTCTAATTTCTTCCGTCTTTTTGCAGGTTCAGGTTGTGCCTCTTCAGGGTCGTCCTCTGTGCCTCGACTGGCGACGGATGATGTTCTACGTCGTTTATTCATTTTTGATAACTAAAAAACAGTAAATTCGATAAATCTTATAAATAACTATCTAACTTATCCAATCTTCATTTTATTGTAATTTACACAAAGATTTTCACATTTGAATATTGGAATAAAAAATTATGATCTTAGATATATTTTTTTTCCCATCAAATAATAACAAGAAAACTATATATCAAGGACCACAATTTGATTAAATGGCAAGGTTCAATAACATACATTTTGTTTATCACTTTTTGAAATTTGGAGCAATGTCATCAAACATATGTTATTGAAATATTACATACACAATATTATAAATAGATACTGCAAAATTACTGTGATACTCTAAAAATTTTGAAGAAATTTCAGAATATACAGAATATCACCACATTTCAAAGGAATATTTCCATATTTTTTAAACCTTTTATATGGATAAAACTAACAACATAACCCCACTTTGTAACATTAACTCATGCAAACCTTCTAAACAAGAGTCAATTGTTAACTCTTCATAATATTCAGTTGGACTAATAATAATAATAATAATAATAATAATGGTATAAAAGATTTCTATGGTCCTCCATAAAACTCATGAATGTTTTGAACAAAGTTGAACATAAACAGAAACTTGAGAGTATAAAAAACAAAAACAATGAAAATTAGTCACATGAAATTCTATAATAATTTCCATAACGCCAAAAGAAAACAATCTTCCTGTATATTATTTGTATTATTGTTATTATTCTAAATCTAAGTGTATTTGAATAATTGTAGCTGAACGACAATTGAACTTGCCTCATTTCAATGAACTCAAAGTGTTCGCTTCAATGTTTATTCTACCTCCTTAATTTTTTTGTCAATAGTTTCCCATGCATTTATCCATATATTGTTGTGAAGAATATTGAGTTGCGAATATTGTCGTTTTAATTTTCACTGCAGTGAAAATTTCGCGATAGCGAAAAAAAAAGCGTCGATTGTCTCGACGAAGAAAAAGTGACGTTTTGCTGACGAGACAAAAGAGCCCACGACGAGTTTGTGAGTCGAATTGTCGTGACGAGGACGATACACCATTGGAAATTGTGGGGGAAAATCGTGAGACTGCAGAGAATCGATTTGTACCGAAAATTTGCCGCCATGACGCAAATCTCACGGTGCATTTCGGTCGACAGATATTCAATACAAATTGGTGACAAAAAAAAAACACGCTATCCACGCGAGCTCTCACCTTCGGTTTTGCAATTGTCGCTTACGCGGACACGAGAATCATCAAGATTTTTTTTCCAAAATCTTTATATCCCGTTCTTTTTAGTACAACCGCTTATTACACAGAATACGACCGACGCCATACCAACGAATTCAGAGGCTTATACAAACGTTTATAGAAGAGCAAATTCTGGCTTTCCGAAGAAAAACCTTGTGCGGCAAAAATTGCCGCCAGGCAGCGCTGCTGTTTGTCGGTAAAGTAGGGCCCGTTGCAGCTTGCGGCATATTGCAACTGCTTTACCGACTGAGGACACAAGTTACCCGGTGTTAGGCAAGAACACGATTGTTATCCTCGTTTCAGACACACGTGCGCGTTTGTGAGCGATGAACTTAAGTTTTATGAGTTTTAAATCGTAACAAAATTTCAGTTGCAAAACTATAAGTTTAGTAAAAGTTTAGTAAGCAATATTACGATGCCTGTTGTCAAGAGAATTGTGTAAGTTCTTAATGGGGTTTTCTAACCTACAATTGTTACCAATTTCAGCTGTGAACAATTTTTTTCTTTTTTTTTTTGTGTTACACATTGTTATTGTTGTAATTTTAAGGCTTTGGTAGTATTGGAGCTATTGTTATCAGAGTTTTGGATAATTTTTAGTAAATCGTGTAACAACGAGTACAACATAATGACGATTGCACGGGTTTTATATATTGAACGAGAATTAGAAATGCAATAGCGTAAAATTTACATGTATTTTTGTATTTTGATCTTTGAATGTTAAGTCTTTGAAAACACCAATGAAATTCGATCCGAGCTTCACTTCACGGCATTTCAAATTTGTCTAGTTTTTACGTTTTTTTTTTTTTTTTTTTTAGGAAACCTACGTCGCACAGAGGAAAACGGGCGATATTGAAACGAGAGCCACAATTGATAGAAGATGCTAAGCAAACACTGTGCATAAAAGGGAGCACAGCCTCTCAAACAGGCAATGATTGCATGAAAGATTTGGTAAATATTTGTATTACATTAAAAATCAATGTTCAGAATAAACATTGTATATTATTATTCATTGTATATTGTTCACATACATATTGAACATGAATAGAATTTAAAACAATAATTTCTTATCAATTTAACGTAACAATTTAATAGTAAATTTTTGTTTTTCAAAATAAATTAGCTTTTGATTTAATTTTTATAAACAAAAAACTAAACGATTGCTAAAAAACTTACTCTGCTGTACTCTGGATTTTTTTGCATCTTTCTCTGACACACAAACGGCCAAATTTTTTTCTCTAACTTTCACTTACTCAGGCAAAATTTTGAACCTGGCTAAAATAAAACGCTCACGAGTCTTACACAGTTTCTTCGTTGCGAGTTCGCCGCTCATAAGCCCAACGTACCGCGGCTGAATCTTGCATGCGGAGCGATCCTTTGTCGTGGATCGCTGACGCAGCAACGATAAGAAGCTCGTCAGGTTTCCATGTAGTTAATAAATACTCGAATTAAGAGACCGTTGCGAATTCACGACGAATTACTCTAAACTTTAAATATCTTTTGTTTTTTTTAAATCTCATAATTTTCCATCTACACGGTCATTAAAAATTTTCAATGAGTTCCGCAAAAAGAAAAGACAAACAATAATAAATATTTATCGTATTCTGTGTTACAGTACAATCTGAAAAAGCCAGATTGTCAATTGATGCAGAAGAAAAATCCGATAAGGCCGTTCGAAGATGCGACGCCAATTGAACAATTTTCCCGAAAACTCAACGCGCCGCTCTTCATGTTCGTTTCCCACAACAAGAAACGTCCCCACAATCTAATAATGGGCAGGACTTTCGAGCATTCTGTCCTAGACATGGCGGAATTCGGTATCGAAAACTTTCAGAGTCTGAAGACCTTCAAAGTGGAAAAAGTCGCTGAAGGCATGAAACCCATGCTCGTGTTCAACGGAGAACTTTGGGAAAACAATCATCAGTATGGACGGATCAGAAATCTTTTAGTCGACATGTTTCAAAGGGATCACGCGCAGAATATCAGACTCCAAGGATTGGAACATGTGCTCAGTTTTACTGCTAGTGAAAACAACATTCTTCTTAGGAGTTACAGGTAAAACCGAGAGAATAAATAGAAAAATTATTCAATAAGAATTTATGCAAGGAAATTTTGAGCAACTTAAAAACCTTCCCTTTTTTTAAGCTGAGCTACAATTAATATTTTCCATTAAGTTTTGATTGCAATTTTATCTTCGCACTCGAAGGACCAATTTGTAAATTAATCCATTAATCACGCGAAAAAATACGAAACTAGGAATAATATTCACGTCATTTTGAAGTCGACAAAATTTGATGATCTATTCAATAATTCACAGGGTTTCACTGAAAAAGTCTGGTTCAAGAATTCCGAGGATAGAATTGATTGAAATCGGACCTCGCGTTGATCTCAATGTCAGACGAACAAAACTCGCGTCCGACGATCTCTTCAAACAATCTTGCAAAAAGCCAAAGGATCTTAAGGTGAAGAAGAAGAAGAACATCTCGAAGGACAAACTTGGTTCTACGTTCGGCCGAATTCACATGGGAGCTCAAAATATCAACAGTATTCAGACCAGAAAAATGAAGGGTTTGAAAAAAACACTCGCCGAAAGGAAAGTCGAAAGAAAGCGAAAAAGTTTGGAACAAGCTGCGGGTGGTTTGAAAAAAGTTAAGATCACAAACGGAGCGGATTAAACTGTCCTTTGTTGTACAATTATAAATACAGATTTTTACAAAACTTCAACTTTGGTTTTTATTATTCACATCTGATCGGGTTTTAGTTTTTTGTGAGCGTCCACGTTGATGTATTTTTATAATCCTGCAAAAAATTAACGTTTTATACAAGTTTGGTTCAAAGCCAACGTTGATTTGTTTTTGGGAACTTCTGACTTAATTACTCTTGAATTTCGGTCTAAATTTATGCAAGTTGTTTCGACGAAAGCCAAAATTGATAAACGTACTTATAAAAGGGGCTTCGTCAAATTTGTAAAATAGTAAGGAAGTAATTTGCAAGTTTCTACTCATTTTCTGAATTATATTTCGAAATTATCTTACTTTAAGTTTTATTCCGCAAGCGGATAAATCATCCCGCGCTTGATCGCAAGCCTGGAGTAAAGATTTATCTTTAACCGCCTGTTCCAGAGTTCTGTTCCGCACAGTTCCTCTGAATTTTACGTAACTGTCGACAATATCCGTCCACCGACTTTCCTTGCGTTCTGTACTGTCGGTTTCCGAAATACCAAAGGACGATAAAGTTTTTTGGACGTATTGAGCAACGGCAGCGATACACGATGTATTTCTGCTCATGGAAATACTATTTTTGCCCTGGAGAATAAACAATGAAATAATGAAAATACAATAAAATACGAGATTCATGCACATATCGGACGCACCTCTTGCCTCAACATTTTATTCACCACAGCGACGAGTTCCTGGATTGCAAAAATTGCCTTCGTTGTATCGAAATCATCGGCGAGTGCGGCATAAACTTTATCATTGGCAACTTCCAACGCCTAACACAATCGCGATTAGAGAAGAGAATAAAATCACCAGTCGAATAATATTTCGTACGATTTTTGGATATAATTTGTTATAATTACATGTAATGCTGCAGATTCATCTACATTTCCCATATTTAGTTTTCCGGAAACGTAATTGCGGCAATCGCTGAGAAAATGTTCGAACTTGTTCAGCGTGTTTACGGCATTTTGCATTTTCTCGTCGGAAAATTCGATTCCTAAAAAAAAATATCTCTTCATATCACAACAAAAATTCAAAGGAAAATGTTGATATTCTTGGGATACAGTACCTGTTCTGTAATGTGTAAGCAAACACAATATTCTGAATTGATTGGCGCTGTACTTTTCGAGTATTTCCGATATGCTTATTGTGTTCTTTAAGCTTTTGGACATTTTCTCGTCTCCTGCCAAGCATAAATGTCCACTGTGTAGCCAATAGTTTACCCATTGATCCACTTTATGGTGACAACAAGATTGAGTTTCTTCATTTTCGTGATGAGGAAATAATAAATCGATTCCGCCACTATGAATGTCTATGGTATTTCCTAGCGTAGCACTGTCGAATAAGATGTTTATTAAATTCCACTTAAACTGCAAAAGATCGTTTTCTGTACAGTGCAAAAAAATTAAAAAATTGAACGATTGATTGGGTAATTATTTATAATAATTTGTACAATGAACCTGGCTATTGCACTGCATTCAATGTGCCATCCTGGCCTGCCCAGGCCCCATGGACTTTCCCAAAATGGTTCGCCAGGCTTGGATGCTTTCCACAGAACAAAATCAGTTGTTGATCTTTTTATCAAATGCGTTTCACTCGCTGGTGGTTTCTGCAACTTTCCATATCTCTTCCACTTTGTTGTATCAAAATATACGGATCCTGCATACAAACTATTTATGAATGTCAAATAGAGATTATAGAATTGTAGAATAATTTGGAGCAAAAAATACAAGAGAATCAAAAAGGTGACACTATTTTAGATCTCCAGGTTGAAAACCTATTATCTCCATGCAATGAATAGCAACTTCATTTTCAACAAGCCAAAATACAATAAAAATCCACAATACAGAAATAATTGTACGTTTTTGTGCAAATGATTCTTACCATCTTTGCCAATGTACGCTGTGTCCATAGCAAAAATTCTTTCAACAAACTTAATGATCTCGGGTATATAATCTGTTACTCTGCAATACAAATAAGGCGGCAATACATTCAACAACTTCATCTCTTCCCTGAATTCTTGTTCGTAAAATTTCGTTAACTGCTTCCATTCTTGGTTTGTGTCCAATGATCGCAGAATTATTTTGTCGTCGATATCTGTTATTCCCATAACCGATATGACATTGATATCAAAAAAGTTGCTAAGTATTCTTCTGATTACATCAAATCTCACGTATGTACTGAAAAAAAAAGGCAATATATATCTCCACAAAACTTAGAAGAGAAAGTAAAAAAACACTTGTGTTTTATCGGTTATCACAAGCGCATGAAGAAAAATAAATGTTCAGAGTGATCCAACAATTTACATTCTTAAAATTTTGCAAAAAATGTTAACAAGTCAAATAAAACAATATCGATACCAAGAAAAACTCAATTTTGTTTTTAATTCCACACTCCAGAACCATGTTGAAAAAATCCAAAAGCGGTTCCAAAAAAATTTGCAAAAATTTCAAGATTTTCAGAATAATCCTCAAATTTGTTTATTACCAAGCGTGTCCAATGTGGGCAGAATTATAAACAGTAGGTCCGCACATATACCAGCTGACGAATCCATTGTTTTTTAATATGAGCGGCACTTTGCATTTTGTTACTGAATTGTAAACATTAACATGGGTGGTGAAACCATTTGGACGTTTCCAATTAGACGATTGTTGTTTAACTCCCTCGTTGAAGAAGCGTTTCCAAATGTTAAATGATTTATGAGTCGACAGCTTCATTTTAATCACTTCTGATATGAGACATTGATCATTGACAGTGTATGTCTTCTGATTTTGTTTATGTCACATTATTTAACCTAAACTTGCTTAAGTTTTCTCGCCGGTTAAGCAAAATACCACATGTAAATACATTTCAGTAACAACCAGAAAAAAAACGAAATAAAAAAACGGTTAAGTAACCGGTCAAATGGCTTGTCAAATGTCCGGCTATTTAAACCAGTTATTTACCAGATTTCCTCCCCTTCTATTCTATTCATTCTATTCTCATCATTGCATGCAATGCATGGAATTTTACTACACATGTGATGCAACCCGATGTCAACAACACATGTCGTGTCATCGAGAACTCTGATATCTTCACTCCAGCGAAATAATTTTCCATTTTACTTATCATTTTTATTTCTTCAGAAATGGCGTTTCTGAAAAATGTCCCCAAATTTGGCCAATACGAATTACTTTTAACACGTTTTCGGGGTTTGAATAATCGGACTCTTGACAGAAGATTAAGCAAGTCTGCTCCTTAGTAAGTAGTTATGTCAGCGAATTGCAATATTTAATGCTTCAATTTTTTGAATAATTCTTTGAAATGTGGATTAATACATATACCGGGGTCTGAGGGACCCCAGTTTTATGAATTCTCAGTGGGTAGGTTAAGATAATAATTTGTGCGATATCCACTTGATTTTTCCTAGATATCTCTCATTTTCATAATTATTCGCTTCATAGTGATTGAACATTCTTTTTATTTTTTAAAAATAGTTTTTTGGTGTAAGATCGAAGTTTTATTGCGTTACAGATAATATGGATAATATTCTATTGCTGATGAACATTTTACGCTTGATCAACTATGAATAATTTATATTCAGTTTGAGTACACTGATTATTTTATTTTTTTTCATTTATTCTAGTAGAAGTCCTGTCAACTTGGTATATACTTCATACGAATCATCCAATGAGCTATCTCAGGGAGATCTCAATGTCACCGCACCTCCGGTGCTGATAATGCATGGTTTATTTGGCTCTAAAACAAACTGGAACAGTCTAGCTAAATCGATCCATCAGAAAACCAAACGCAAGGTACTTAATTTTTTTCAGGTTCAGAAAAAATACAGTATATAAATTATTTAGATATTTTTTGTTCTGATCCACTTCATTATTGGAATCTGTGAAGAATAAAATGATGAAAAAAATTACAGGTTGTAGCTGTTGATGCAAGAAATCATGGAGAATCGCCGCATTCTCCTGATATGACTTATCATCACATGGCAAAGGACATTGTTCACCTAATGGAAAGGCTTAATTTTGGTAAAGCGATATTAATCGGCCATAGCATGGGCGGCTCAGCGATGATGTACGTAGCACTCAATTATCCTGAACTCGTCGAAAAACTGGTGGTGGTTGACATGTCGCCAATACGAACTAGTAACAGTCTGTCTCAAATGAGTAAAATATTCGACGCGATGCTCTCTATACAAATAAAAACTGGTGGGTCTCTTTCGGAAACGAGAAAGGACATTGATCGTCAACTCTCAACGTATATACGCGAGCAAACTCTTCGTCAGGTATAAAACTATCACAAGTTCTCTCGTTTTTGTATGCTCAATAATTTTTATCAATTTTTTAAACATCTTGAACATTTTTCGAACAATTCAAAATCTCTCAAATGTAAAAGAAAAATCTGGTAATCTCCAAGATATCTAAGAGTCGCTGTAATTTAAAGAAACATTCTCAATTATCTAGAAATCTGTTGAATCTTTAGATTCAATTAACGATTTTTTGGGACAAAAATATCGCTTTTGAAAAATATCAACCGCTTGATTGAGTTACGAGATTATTTATCTATTTTCAGTTCTTGCTAATGAACCTTGTTGAACACGAGCCAGGAAAGTATAAGTGGCGCGTAAATCTTCCAGTACTCGCCCAAAATTTCGGCAACCAAATCGCAGTGTTTCCCAAAAGTAAGGCCAAAGTCTTCAAGGGCAAAACGTTATTTCTTGGAGGCTCTGAAAGCGACTACATTAAAAAAGAAGATCACGCTAAGATCAGGAGTTTATTTCCTAACGGGGAAATTAGATACATTATGGGAGCAGGTCATTGGGTACAGTCAGAAAAACCAGCTGAATTTTTAGAGGCAGTCGTAAGTTTTATTAATCAACGTGATTCGTAATACTTACTATGTACAAATGTATAGTTGAAATTCCGAACAATTATTTATTGCTCAAACATAGTTATCAATTGAACATCTGCATTGATTCGCGGAGATTCAGTATCACCGAGCTCTGATAATTATTCGCTCTTCTTTAATTTCACCACTTTTTCCTCAACGTCTCACATATTTTAAATGCGCAAGATTTTTTTACCAATTTAGTCGAGAACGTTCGACGAAAAACTCAAAAGTTACATATTTTTTACATTCAATAACAGAAAAGTGAAAAATGTAACACCAACATTTTTCACTAGAAAATAATTTGGAAAACTTGATTGAGCACCTGAAATATGTGAGAGTTTCGGATAAAAATCACTGAACTAAATGCGTCAGATAATATAAAAGCTTAGACAGAATCAAAGTCATCGTCGATTATATTCGCGTCTCATTTATCATATAAATGAACTTAGTAGCAAATTTGATGAGTGCTGTACAATTACAAAGAACGAATGATAGAACCCCTAGTCATCAACTCGATGTAAGCATTTGCATTGTACAATAAAAAAATATTCGTCGCGGCGAAAAGTATTTTTGTTGATATAAAGAATCTCTAGTTATTTTCCAAACACACATTTTTTATCTTGTTTTTTTTTGTGCTCGATGTTCCCTTCGATGAGATAAACAATTAAAGGAAATCAATTTTCAAGAAAAAAAAAAACATCGGTAAATCTCTCAAAATAAATAACCAAATGATTAATGATAATGTCGATGATTATGAAAAATAGCAGAAAAATTCCGGAAAAAAAACGTGGCAAAAAAAATTAACAGCAGATTGCACACCACAAAATATAGAAATGCGTCGAAATGATGAACGGTCGTCTACATGTAAGTAACGTTCTTGCTAATACTGATCATGGCTGAGATCATTTACCTTATTTGTCAAGTTTTAAATTGTAAACCATAAAAACTTAGGAAAAAAATGTATATTTTATTCAACGAACGATTTTAGATTTCCGTTGAATTAGTGTTTATGAACTTTTGTGAATGTTGACGGTTATTATGAAGTTTATTTTTTTATTTTTTGGATCTTGGACGATCCAATATCGGAGGCAGCGATGGCGACGTTTCACTCGGATTACCCAGCCACACTGTTTTACTAAAACGACCTTTTATAACAGGTCCTTGCCACTTGCTACTGACTGTTACATTAATCGAGGGCCTCTCTGCGGTAACTGTGGCAATGTTTATACTCCTGAAACCGAAAACAACGTGACACATAGACAAAAATGATGAACATGCAAAATTGAAAATTCGATGGTTAGATTCTTCAAAAAAATTTGTTCCACTGAAAATTGTGGACATTTTTGATAAAAATTTGCTTGCGGGAAAGTAAAGACATTCACAAGTTTTATTATTTTTATAACGAGTTATAAATATTCTTCATCTTATTTTGTTCGGTTTCAAAAAGTTCAAATTGTTATTTTTAATTTTAAGCAAAAACGTGCAGATATTCATTCCTAATTTAAAAAAATAAATAAACAGAATTTTTAACCACCCTAATGAAAACGATTAGATGGACATTTTTTTTGCGGTGTTGGAAAGTGGAGAAGGAAACAGAAAAAATAAAATGTGTACAAGAAACTATTATTTTTATTGTATATTAAATTACATTACAAATTCGAGAATTTTTAACGGTGCGGTGAAGATGTTTTGTTTTTGTTCGAAAATAAGATATGAACGTTATGAAATTTTCTGTTTTTGTCAGGTCGTTTTTGAGTCTATTGATATCTTAATGTACTGCTCTGTGCGCATAATCGAATTCGATTGGAAATATATTTTTATACAACGGATAGAAAAGCCAAGAAAAAAAGAAACAGAATGTGAAGAATACGTTTCGCGTCGTCCATATTTCAACCCGTCGTCACCGTTAGCTATTTCATATTTTTATTCGCAACTTAAACAATCAATGAGCAAACTCCAATAGTGAAAACGTAACTATGAAAATCAGTTAAAATAGGGGACGTTTAAAATATTGAAACTTAAATTACGAGCCGCTCTACTGTAATTCGATTTCGAGTGTCGAATATAGTTTCAAAGCTCCATTATTTTATGGAATTACCATTGATCGTATAATTGACCTGATAATAATTTTTTTTCTTCAGTAACAATCCCCCGTGCTTACAAGATAATCTTCAAGATTTTAAGCAACTGCCAAAAAAAGATCATGAATTATTAAGAGAATACAGCAAAAAGTTCTCCATTTATTTTCTGTACACTTTTGTAAGATACTTCGCAAATTCACTTTACTGGCAATTATTCAAAAAATTGTTAAGTCTCTTTCCAAAAGCTTCAGGTAAATATTACAACAACAAAAAAACTGTAGAATCAAATGTACGATAAATGTTGAACTGAAAAATGAATGGCGACTTTTGGTTTAAAAGCATCGGCTCAGAGTATTAGATAATTAGTATTTTTGTTGTTTTCTTTAACCCTCCTATTATAAATTATTTACATACGCGATTATCGAGTGCCCAAAAATAGAATTACATGAGTTATTTCTTATTTACTGCGTTTCGATTTTTTTTCCCTTTAAATAAGAAAAATCAAGAAATAAATAACAATTGAATTACTCAAAGAGAACCTATTTTTTTAGTTTAAAAAAATATACATATATTCTTTTCTTTTGAACGTAATTAGATTTCGTTCGAATCAATTGAAAATCGGGTGCATTTATCGTTTACTCTGAGACGTACTTACCGGCGGTTTTAAAATATATATAGTTTTTTAGTGCCACGGTACTTGATTCGGATGACTGATGGAACCCAATTTATAGTACCTTGTGGTAGACAGAGGAAGTTGAGCTGCAACCGCGTTGCTTGGAGGTGTTGCAATCTGCGGAACTTCGGCACTTTGAGCGGAAGTGCCGTCGCCCTTCAGCACAGCAACGCATTTCCACACGTTTATGTAATTATCCTTCCACAGGCGAACGCAACCGTCGTCGCCGGAGCTCGCCAATATCGTTCCCATGATATTCCAGCAAACTCGCCATACGGTACAATAATGATCGTCGAATTGAGCGGCTGTCGTTATTTCAAACCGCGACAGACCATTTTGCGCAGTGTCTCTGAAAATAAACCATTTAATTTACACAATTTTTCAGCGAAGATTATTCTTGTACTAAAAAAAAAAATTTTTTCGTTTTATCGAACGAAAACTGATGGAAAAACCACTGAGCTTAATAAAAATTGTTCCATTTTTCGTTGTAAACTGATCTGGAGTAAAAATACTAACTGCATTGGCTTTAGAGTTATAATTCGGACGTCCTTCGTTGCGATAGCCAACGTGTGAAAGCTTCTTCCCAAATTCGGAGCGAACGCAATGTCGTGAACGGGGTCAACGACGTTCGATAGAGTCTCCGTTTTTGCCCATCTTCTGCTGTTCTCCGAATATTCGTAAATGAATACTTTGCCACCTCCTGAGACTGTTGTATCGTCGCTTCCTACCGCAATCATTGGCGGGTGTAATCTGAATTTCGGACAGAAAGGATGTTTGATAATGCTGGATTTTTGCAAAACTGATGGGATATTGAGAAATTGAAAAAAATGTTATCTTGTTTATCTTTTGTAAAAGTTTGATAAATAAAATCTTGAAATTATATTCATACGTATTTTTTTTAAAGAAACGATTTTCACCAAATTATTTTTACTTTATTACTGAACTTTTGTTGAAAATGAAAAATTATACTTGGAGGGTAAAAAAACCAGTTTCATTAGAATTTGAAATTTCGATACTAATGATCATTTTTTGTCTGGTTAGTCACACAAAATGTCTTAATTTTTGCTAGAACACTTATATATGTAAAAATATAGTTTTTATGCAAAAATCATTATGTATGTAAAAAAAAAAACCTGGACAAGGATGGATTCCACGTGAGACAACTACAAGCGAGTTTACAGCTTATGTCATGCTGTAAAGTCCATTGACTCAAATTCATAACGTCAGGAGCTTCGTATATTCTTATAACGCCATCCGCGCTACAAGTTGCGAGTAGAAGTCCCAAAGTTTTTGGGCCAAACTTTACATCGGTTACGGATGTACGTGAATCTACCAAATTGGTTCTTCTGACCCAATGTCGCATGCCTCGCTCACCCGGCCCAGAACCTTCGCCGACTGAAAAGAGAGAGAAAATCATCTAATATTTGTTATTGATAGTTATTTTGCATCAGGATAATTTTTTTATCACGATCTTATCGCTTAATGCCATAATTTTTCTCAATAATTTTTACCAATTTCCTCCCAAACCGCCGCGGTTCTATCGAACGAACACGTCGCTAAAACCTGACCAAATTCTGGATGTGCCCATGTGACTTTCCACACAGAACCACTGTGCGCTTTCCATGAAGCAGTTAAATGCCAATTCTCATGCTCGTCCTCGTCCCAAACCTGCAAAATTATTATTACGAAAATTAATTGATTTTACATTCTCCCTGGGATTTTACATAATTTGTTCCTTTTTCCTTGTCATATTATATATATATATTTTTTACGTATTAAATACGTATTCTGCTTTAAAAGTCAATCTTTAGAAAAAAAAATTGTAGAACAATTCGAAAAATTTGAAAGTGATTGAAGTAGGTTTTGAAAATCTACAATCTCCTTAAGTTATTAATTTGGTTGTTTTTTTTTTTACTGAACCTTAACAAACTGGTCACTGGAACATGTTGCCATGCGTTGCCCATAGAAATCATAGGCGATATCATGTATCAAATCTTTATGTTCCGCATTTATACTGTGCGCCTCAAACATTTTTTATTTCGGTGTTAACCTCGCGTGTTTAAGGTTTACTGTACACAATGCCGACTATGAACACTCGTGAACTAGGGACAAGATGCATAATATACTAACAGATAATAACAAAAACACTAGTTTATTTTCTGCTTGTAAGTTTCGCAGGTTGGCAGCACTTAGTTACTAGGGTATCGTACAATTTCCGCAGTGAAATGATCGAAAGCGTTCCTAAAAATCATGCAGACCTTTTTGTTTCAATATTTCTTCAAATTAAAAAATAATAATAACTACGAAAATAGTGTTGCAAATAACAAAGATGCTAGTTTATATTCTGCCATAAATTTTGTATGTTCATTTTATTATTTCAGCCAATACAAAAAATACTAGTTTCTTTTTTACTTATAGGTTTCGAAAGTTGTCAGCACCTATTCTCTATATAAATACGAATCAGTACGAATATAAATAAATAAATAATTATACAGTAATCTAGTGCAATTACCGGTAAAAAAATATGAAGTTTCTGGTTAATTGACCTTGCGCTGATTTTTAGATTTCCCTTCGCAATACAACAACACAACAACAACAACAACAATAATAATAATAATAATAATAATAATAATAATAATGAGGATACCAGTTTTTGTTCGTAAAGATTTCCAGCGGTTGCCAGCAATGATCCAGTGACACTGCATCACGGTCAAATGACCGGAAAAGAGCAGCGAAAATATATAGATAACCGGTGAATGGAATATATTGTGCAGAGGGCGCAGATTATTTTTCCTCGTTTCAGAATCACGTGAAACGGCCCACAGACTCGCTTATATCAGTTAACGCGTGGTCGCCGTAGCGCAAACACTCCTTTGTCAGCAATAAGTTTTCGCATCCGCACCACAATATGGCAGAAAAGTTACGGTACGAATTTTTCGCGCTCTCCCGCCATTTGATTAAATCCTTGAATTCGCGCGCATGTTCTAACCTATGGGGGTTCGAGGTTATGGCGGCCTGCACGCTACGTTTGAAAAAAAAAAATATATAACACACCACATCGATTAAAATAACGTAAAGCAACAGCATTAAAATGACGAATTTCACTTTGCGCTTTTTGACTAATAAATTGTCCAATTCTACACGTAAAATCAAATTGGCGGACTCAAATGTTTTAGCCAAAAGAAAGAAAGAAAAAACATGTATTTTAGGTTATTTGGTTGTACTTAATATTTGGTCTTCAGGTTACGAGTATTTTTGGTCCAGTAATACTTAAGTTTCTTAATTTATTGAAAACGTTAATTTTCAAGGACATTTGTCCAAAAAAAGCAAAAAGATTCAATGTTATTAGTGCTAAATAAAAAAAAGTGTCTGCTGAAGAGAGACGGAAAAGGAAAACGTGAATCACTCTCAAAATTAAATATATGTCATCATCGAGCGCTCGTTATCACGATCTATTTTTTTTATCGACCGGAAACCGGCGAATGAAAATGAAGGATTGTAATTAGCCGGTTTACGCCCGCGTGAAGTTTCGTAATGTTAAGGTAGTCGATAAAATAGAGGACGAACAATAAATAATGAAAGAGTAAAATAAAAATTATATAACTATATTCAATCGTGAAGACAATTTTTCATTTGTAATCTGCATTTTCCGATCGCTTTAATATCGGGCATATGGCCTTCGTAAATCACGATTAAAAAGCGGCCTCTGTGCGCACTTTTTTGCGACTTTTTGACTTTGGATTAAAGCCACCGCGAAATTACGCTTGTTCCAAAAATTCTTTGTTTCACGAGTGAAAAAAGCGCTGTTTTACGGTAAATACATTTTGGGCGCTGTCTAAATCGATAATACGTCCGAAGTAAAAAAAAACTCATTATCGTCGTTATAATTACGTAAATACCTTTTTTTACGTTTTTGCACAAAAAAATATATACATAAAATATATATTTACGATTACTTCACATATTTTCACATATTTTTCACATATTTAAATAATATCCTTTATTTAATTGCGAGATAAGCCATATTGTATTTTATAAAAAATTCTGCAACTCAATAAATGTTTGAAAAAATTGCAGGGAAGGTCTGCTGCTGGGCATGGGCAACCCATTGCTCGATATATCGGCGACGGTGGACGAGGACTTTTTAAAAAAATACGATCTCAAGTCCAATAACGCAATACTCGCCGAGGAGAAGCATAAACCGCTTTACGACGAGCTTATCGAACAATACAGCGCCGATTTTATTGCCGGTGGATCGGCGCAAAATACAATGCGCGTAGCTCAAGTGAGTTTCCTCATGAATTGAAGCGTCCTCGTGGATTTCTAGTAAGGAAAATAGCGGCGAGTAACGTTAGCAATCGCATGGATTGCTTTATCGCTCGAAAATGAGAGAGAGAGAGAGAGAGAGAGTCGAGTTGTGCAATTACTCATTTTTTTACGTCATTAGGCAAATTTCATAATTGTCACGTACACACACATGCACACGCAGCGCTTTGAATTCTCTCTATCTACAATTACGCAATTTTATTTATGCACGCATTCAGACGGGTTAATTTAGTCTCGTTATCATGCATCTCGCTTCTGAGAGCACGTGTGTTACGCGCTCATGGCCAATACTGCAATCACTCGCGACTTTGTAACGTCTTTGGAGTCGAAAGTCCCTCTATATCAGAGAAAAAATAACAAACACGGAGTAATTATAATTTCTCGTAATCGGCGGCTTTTAAAACAAAGTATTTCAACTTTTGAAAACGAAAAAAGTAAATCTACGAGTAAATGGCACAAAATTTGTATTCATTGATTTTGTTTTTATAAAAAATTTTGATTTAGTTTTTATAAAATATTCTCTTCCTGCAATCCAAATGGCTTGTGAAATTGTATTTTTGCTGTTACTAAGTAAATTTTATATGAAATTGCAGATTTTTTTTTGTCAATAAAAATTCATTATTTTTTATGCGAGTAAAGAGTTTTTTGTTACAAAATTCAGTCTCATGATTGTTTTGTACGAATGCATAATAAAATTGCACACTTCTTTTGGATGGCAGAAAAGATTAACTTTCAGTGTGTAGATTAAATTGGGGATACCTGATTTATTTTGTGGTGTGTCACAGTTTGATTTATTTATTATTTGGATATAACGAATTTAATATTTAATTAGTTATATTTTTTCTGCAGTGGTTTTTGGAAAAACCAAAAATCGCGACTTATATGGGATGCGTGGGTCGAGACAAATATTCGACAATTTTGGAAGAACGTGCCCGCGCCGATGGTCTGAACGTTCGGTATCAATACACCGATGCTGAGCCGACAGGAACATGCGCCGTTCTCATAACCGGCAACGAGCGCTCATTGTGCGCTAATCTCGCGGCCGCCAATTGTTTTTCACCGTCTCACATAGCGGAGCCGGAAAATCGGAAATTCCTCGATGACGCTAAGTTCATCTATATTACCGTGAGTTGTTTTTTTTTCATCAAGTCAAACCAGTTTGAGCAACTTGGGTAATTTCTAATAATACTTGGCTGTTTGTAACAAGTCCGAGCTGGTTCAAACAATTTTTATCAGATGCAAAATTATTTGAATCTTCAATGAAACATAGAAAATCCAATTAGCCGATTTTTGCCCAAAAAATGAGTTCACTTTTAAATTCATTTATACATCCGATTTTATTAAGTAATTCTGAAAATTCCTATTTTACCTGCGAAATTTACGAAAAATTTGAGTGAATTTTCTAGATTATTTTATCGTAGACAATAAAGACTAATTATTATTTCTAACTTTACTGTTGTCCATGAATAATTTCCGTGGGGCATTGAATTACAATTAACATCTGCAAAAAATGTTGAATGATCTCAAAGTGATTAGAATGAGTTTTGAAGATAAAAATAAAAAATAAATAATTTCGAATGACTTCGAGCTGGTTTGAAGTGAAAAAGGGGTGACGCAATTCGTCCGTACGTAGTCCATTTTGTTGTTTTATTCCACAAGAACTCTCAATTCTATACTCCAGGGATTTTTCTTGACAGTCAGTCCGGAAACGATACAGGAAGTGGCCAAGCACGCGCACGATAAGTCCAAGATATTCATGATGAATCTGAGCGCGATGTTCATCTGCGAATATTTCGGTAAGCCTTTGGCAGCGGCTCTGCCCTACGTCGACATTTTATTCGGCAACGAGGACGAGGTCGAAACATTCGCAAAAGTAAACGATTTCAAGACCACCGATCGCAAGGAAATTGCACTGAAAATGTCGAATCTCGAGAAGATCAACGACAAAAGAAAAAGAATCGTTATCGTGACTCAAGGATCGGAGCCCGTTCTTCTCGCCAAGGACAATGAAATCATGGAATTTCCCGTGACTAAATTGCCGGACGAAAAGGTCGTCGATACCAACGGAGCCGGTGACGCTTTCGTCGGAGGTGCTAACTGTTTTTTTTTTTTATCACCCGTTTTTTTCGTATATGAACATTTTTTACATACTATTTTTCTCTTGTCGACAGGATTCTTAGCACAGTACATCCAAGGCGAGAGCTTTGAAAAATGTATCAAATGCGGAATTTGGGCGGCGACGCAAATAGTCCAAAGATCCGGATGTACTTACGAAGGAAAACCTAATTTTGCTCCTTGACCGAAAACAAAAAAGATCCAGGCCCTAGTAAATCGCTGTACTTAAAAAACAAATAAAAAGAGTATTTTTACTTCGAACGCACAGTTGAGAGAAATAGAATAACGAATCCCAGATATTCCGACATTGACCTCATGAGTTCAATGTGTTGCCCATAAACGTGCGGAATTTAATGGGAACGATACTTCTGCTTTAAAAATATCTCACTTCTTCAGCTGTATTGTAAGAAGGAATATTAAGGTGACCTCTGTAACAAAGAATGTCTTGCCCTGCGGAAGACGTAACTATTGTGACTCGCTTAACGCAGATTTATGCGTTTTTAAACGGTACGCGGATTTACAAAAGACGAAAGTGAGCGGAAAATTCTAGAAAAAAAAAAAATTGTAGGCATTTACACTTTCCGTGTAAAAAATGTATAGTTTTGGAAATTTGAAACACAGTTCATCGCTCGATCAATTTCGAAAATTACTTTACAGGCTTCTCTTACCGACAGATTGATCGGCAATTAAGGTGATGCGATATACCGACCGAGGAAAATTTTTACAAATCATTCCTTCCGAAAAAAAAGATCTACATTCAACAAAAAATTCCCCCCACTTTTCTCCATGTTCAAAATCAACCGCATATTCCAGGATAAAAATCCATAATTTTCATCCACGAAAAAAAAGTGTAAGTATTCTACATTTCTCCTTTTTTTTAAAATCCAATTCAAAAATATAAAAAATAAATATCAATAACTCTACGAATAACAAACCTACAATATCCCATAAATTATTATTCTACTTTCACGACCAAAAGTGCACGATGAAAAAAAAAAGAAATCTATTTGAAATTCGCCGAACTGTGCGAAATTTACTGTACAAACTGATATACTAAATTTCCCGTCCATCAATAAATGCCAAATTAATATTTCGTGCGCTCATTTCAATAATTCGCTTTAATTGTACATTTTTCAAAATTTCAATGTAAAAGTCGCGTTAATTAAATTTTTTCGCAATTAAAATCTGCCGCACGTACATTAAACATTTTCCTTCATAAATTAAATTCAATTTCACGAGTGACTTGAATACGAATCAATATTCACTATACGAATATGCAAAATATTAATTATTACACCAAACATTAAAAAGCGCTTTTTCGCTATCAGAACTTGCAATGTTCGCCGCGTTCGCAAGTGGCGCTGCGTTCGCGTGACCCGCGCACGTTGCTCTCGTCGTCCGCGGGCGGCGCTGCGGTCGACCGATCGGCATCACATCGCGCGGCGGCGGCGAGTAGCAGCAGCAGCAGCACATCCTATACCTAAATAGTAAAATACCGCGTGCGCAGTAGCAACGACACGGCCATCTTCGTCAAGTGGGTAACCTTTGTTGATTTGTGAAATGTGACGCCCGCGCGCACGTCGTGTCGTGTTCGTCTCTCAGTCGTCGCGGCATTTCAACATTTTAACGCGACAAGCTAAAAAGTTCAAAGACACGAGAGACAGAGAGAGAGAGAGAGAGAGAGTGAGAGAGCGCGCACCTTCGTCCTCTCCGTTATTTCCAAAATATTTTCACCTGTGAAAATCCAATTTAAGGTGCGATATGTAATGTGAACCATAGCTCAAATAATCTCATATTACTCAAGTGGATAAACCTCGAGTCAACTAAGTTGAAGGATATAATTTTGTGTTTAAAGAAAGAAACAAAAAAATCGTATTAAAGGGGTGGCGGGGCGGTTGGTGAGGAGGGGAAGTGAAGACAGTGAACGTAGTCACTGAAGTGCATATGTGTGCAAAAGATCGGAATATCCGACGAGTTTATTACACGTCCTATATACATATATATACATATATAATGTGTGTATATTCGTGTATACATCACACACACGCATGTGACATATATACATAAAGCTAAACTATAGTGTAATCTATTTGTCGACTGCATTTTAATCTCCTAAACTGAAGTTGGTGGTGTGAAAAAAAAGAAGAAGAAAAGAGAGAAAAGCCGATTGTTTAATTTCGTAATCGCGAATGTGGATGCCGATGGTTTTGGTGGTTATTGAGTTTCGGCGTGTACGAGTGAATGTGCCCCCGAGAAATTTAGCGTCTCGATGATTAACGCTGAGGGATTACGTTTTAAACACATGGGAACTTACTGAGAGAAGGTAAGAAGGCATTTGCGGCGTCTCGGCGATGCTATTCCGACGAGGCGCGAGCGAAAGAGCAAAAGAGAGAGAGAGAGAGAGAAGAGCATTGACGCGCATGCGCCTTCGCACTCTCTCTCTCTCTCTCTCTCTCTCTCTCTCTCTCTCTCTTTCTCGCTTTGCTAACCGTCGTCACAGACACGATTTTATTTATATATATATCTATATATACGTACGTATGTGTATAGATATACATAAAGCGTAAGAATGCTTCATAGCAACGCAAAGTTGTATGACTCTCTCTCTCTTTCTTTGCTATCGTCACCGGTACGACATATATATGTATATGTGTATGTATTTATGCATGTAAAGCTGTGTAGAGAATGCCTCTGTCTCTCTCTCTCTCTCTCTCTCTCTCTCTCTCTCTCTCTCTCTCGCGCGCGCGCGAAGAAACAAGTACATAGCTCGTTTCTTCGACGCTCGACACACCGAAGCGCATACGGTCAGCCTCGTGTACACATGACGATGACGACTATGCGGCTGCTGTTGCTGCTGAGCTGGACTTGTTCGCGCGCGCGGGCAAAACTTGCGACGCTCGTACCTCGACTTAACTGCTCTCTTTCTTCGTTTTTATTTCGGCTTTTTATTTTACTATTTTCGTCTCGTTCACACGATTTTTTAGGTGATTGAGAAAATGGTGGAGGAATATGGATTAGGAGGAATGTTAGTTATGATTGCAATAAATTATGAAACGTAATTACGTTGGAAATGGAAAAGAAAGGAATGACCGATCGAAGCATTGCCGGATTTTTATTCATTTCGTAGCGAATA
Organism: Clistopyga incitator; assembly: GCA_947507545.1. Taxonomy (NCBI): domain Eukaryota; kingdom Metazoa; phylum Arthropoda; class Insecta; order Hymenoptera; family Ichneumonidae; genus Clistopyga; species Clistopyga incitator. Next base: position 8,829,350 of record OX382179.1, on the reverse strand, counting down.
TATAATGTCTGGCACGTTTATTTCAATGCCCCGGACATTTTTTGTCCCGTCGAATGTGAAATATTGTCTCAATAGATTTTTAGGACACTTTTGTGCCGGGTTATTTAAATAGATAATGGAAACTGCAAAATCGAAAGTGGCTTTTGTAAAGGATATTTAATAAATGAACAATCATTCCTATTTTTCCAAAGGCCTTAATTTTTCTTTTCGTCAGTACAAAGTGCAACAATGCCTTTGCAATTTTAGTCGTCCCACTATTTTCATTCGCCGAAAATTATTAATGGCTTCGTGCGAGTACGAATTAAATCATTCTCTCGATTACGAATATATCTATATATATATCAAGTAAAAACCCAGTGAAAAAAATGACAAAAAAACCCCACAGAAAAGCTTGTAGAATTTCCCAGAAATCAGTATTCCTTTTTATCCCCAATGACATTTCCGCCACAAATTCATATTTAAAAAATTGCACATTTTCCAAATATCTGAACAAACTAAATAACATATTCGCTAATTGTACCGGAGGTAACTAAAATCCCGGGCAACAGATTAAAAAACCGTAAATCTCTTATTTCTCTTTGAAATGAATACGAATTCCCGTTTATTGTACATCGACATTGTGCAGTGTTGTTCGAGAGCCAAATGTATAATAATGATAATCTAAAATTGGATGAAAGGTGGAAAGAGAGATGAGTTTCGAGCCGAAGAGCAGCGCTTAGCGGTAGCCGCACTTGGCAGCACTTTTGTATAGTAGTAGTAGGCGCGTAATACAGCGCGAGCGACCAAAATGGCTGCTGTCCGTCGGGATTCGAGCTCGCTTCGTCGTTGCCCCGAGTGCGCTTTGATACACGGAGGGGCGCGCGGTAAACGTCCCACTCGACGTAACTAATTCATCGCTGAAAACATTTTCCGCAGACTTCCGTTCGTCTCGGGAGTAGACAGAGAGAGAGAGAGAAAAAAAACAACAACAACGATACATTCGGAATTGTGTGTGTGATTAGAGAGCGACGGGGGATTACTCGTGACAGCCGACGGATCCGCTCGAGTAAATAGCCAAACATTATTATCAATACGCCTTGAGCATTAGCTTGAAAAATCCGCCTGCTCGCCTCCTGCAAATTCTCATCCATTTCTCCCGCTCACCATAAAAACAAAATTCCCTTTTTGAGGTTATAACGCAACGGCTTCCGACGGCCGACGGCACCGTTTTTCTCAATCACCAAAAACCTTCCGCAGTTTCCGTCGGCGACGATATTTACAATCTCTTCTAAAATCAACCAAAACCAAATACCTTACAATATTACCAAAAAACTCAATTTTCTATACATAAAACACTAAATTATCACGTTTATATAAAAATAAAAAAATATCCGGAAATTCTTGTGCGTCTCGAAAATCACTAGGTTCATTCTCTGCAAAAAGGAAAGTGTAACGGTTTTTAAAAAAATGTGTTGTTTTGCCGTTCATAAAATCGATACAAAAATCTATATACACTGTATCGAAATTCATATTTTACATTTGTTAAATTAGGAACGTGCGTCAGAGGGAAAAGTATGGACAATAATTGATCCGGGAGAGACAAGACGCACTTATGTGTCTTGTGTATAGCGAAAGCACTCGTTGTTGAGTCTCTCGGGTTGTGAACCTGAGGAGAGCCCAGGTCGAGCCACGGGACACGATCGTGTCTTCCCTCGTAGCGAGGGAACGGCTGAAGGAACGAGGCTGAACGAGCATCAGCAGCAGCAGCGGCAGCAGCAGCAGCAGCAGCAGCTGCTAGTCAGTTCTGGTGCTGGGCTTACTCGGCGAGTGCCACGCCGGTGTATCTATGAGTCTGGAATCGCGCGTGTGTATGTGTGTGTGTGTGTGTGTGTGCGCAGAAACACAGGAAGAGTGAGACGGGGGAAACGGTCGATCGTCACGGGCCGGTACGGCCCGGTCGAACTCAACACCGGCGAGTGACGAAGACGGAATTAGTATAATGCGGTATAGGAAGTTTGCCGAGGGAGGGAGAAAGGGAATGAGACGGAAAAGTAAGCTAAGGCAGCAAAAGAGGGATTATAAAACGAGGCGAGACGCGGAACACCCGGCAATGCGGTTGTCTTCGTCTTTTCCTGATGAATGTGTGTGTGTGTGAGTGTGTGAGTGTGTGAGTGCGAGTGAGTGTAAGATTGAGGTATACTGTGTATAAAAGCGTTCACGCACACTCCCGTCAAGCGGACGGTCGTTCTTACAGCTCTGAAAACGAATTTTCTCTCTCGTTTTAATAATAAGACTAAAGATGGTAGACGAACAGAGTGAAAGAGAGAGAGAGGGAGATGCCGATTGGGACGGTGAAGGAAAGGACGTTTTATGGTTTTGCGTGTGAGTGAACGGCCGAGTGAGGACAAGAGGCTGGAAAAAAGAGCGGGAGACTATCGCAGGGAAAGCTGGTTTCGTTTAGTCACTGCCGATCACTGGAGACGAGCTCGAGGAGAGGAAGCTTATTTATTATAGGCTGCTGCGGCTGGTGACGCTCATTTCAAGACCCTTCGATCGGTCGGTTATTCAGGATGGGATGGAGTTTATTTTTATTTTTTAGTTTCAAATTTTTTTTTTAGGTGCTTTGGGTCAGACTAAAAGGAAACGATTTTAAAGCATCACATTTTTAAATTCGCACAAGTCTCCTTCTCTTTCACAAAATTTATTTATTTATTACTCAACGATTCGTTGGAATTTTCCTATTCCTGAAAAATATTAAAAAAAAACGGTTATGCAGCGAATGTGTTCGGTTGGTAGATTGAAAGTAAAAACGTACAGAGTTTCATTGATGTCATTAAATTTGGCAATTTTTATATACTCGTTATTTTAAAAAAATCAAATAAACAGAAGTGAGAATCAATTTATTCGGTCAAATACCTCAAGTGTTTTATGGGATTTTGACGTCTTTTAATTGTTAGTGGTTTCTAGTTGGTTTGCTTTTAAATCGTTTCACGGATCGCAGACCACGTCATGAAAACCTATGTGCGGTTTTTTTTTTTTTTTTTTTTTTCACGCTTCTCGCCACGCCGGCTGAGCTAGGGCTATTTATCATTGCTGACTACCGGTCGGAGACCGCGTGCACAGCCTGTAGAACGATCACATACCACTGGCTTCAGCAACAAGACCCGGCCTAGGTCAACTCTCGAGCGAACCCTGGCGCATGCTCTGTAACGCTTGCAGCTTTTATTTTTCAAGGTTTCACGGCCTGATCTCGGTCCGAGAGGCTGGACACCAACTCCGCCATCCCAACCCCAGTCAATTAACGGTCAATTAAGTCTCTCCGATTATACACACGCTTGCTAATCGCCTGTAAACAAGTTGTCACGTGTACAGATTTTAGCTAGTGATTTACTTTTTCCTCATAACAATGGGTAAATATTTGTTTTGCCAATAATGAGAATACGTGCAATTTTTCTATGGCCCTGAATTTGAAAATACAATTTTCCTATTGAATTTCGCACTTCGGGTCGCTCTTCAGGAATAGCCAGTCGTTTTTTGTCGTGGTCACCAAAAATGATGGATGTAAATAATCATTTTTCAAATGCAGCACAGTCTAATTTTGATTTTTGAAATACCAACGATTGCTGAATTATCGTTTTGGACAATATTATTTCCGCATTGAATTTTCACTTAAGATATTCTTCGGCATCTGCCTAGAGGTCATTTGTTGAAATTTCATTTTTCAAATATTTTTCTAATACTAAGTAGAACAAGGAAAAATAATAATAACAACACTGTACCAAAATTCCATTCAAAGGTGCAAAAACTTGTCCAGCATTGATCTTATTATCCAGCATTAGAAAGCCATTAAATTCTAGCATAACACGCGCGACAATGTCGTAAATGGAGACATATATCATAGCCGGTGTGACACCCGTTGCGCAATACAAGCCAACTCTCCGGTCCGATGGCAATTATTCAAAGGAGCCGTTGCCACTCGAACGGGAGAAAGTCTGTGTTCGATCGTAGAAACGTCGAGTGAGATGCCAGGGAAACTAAGAGCCCACTTGTTTGGACCCTCGAGTCTCTCTCTCTCTCTCTCTCTCTACGCGTTCACTCGCTCCACGATAATCGAGTTCTCTTTGACCCGGAACACAATTACTCTCACCGTGCATCTGTTACCTCCGCCTCTTCTGGATTAATCGTAAACGAGCCATTACAATGCCATTTACAACGGCTAATCGCAACCCTCGAAATAAAAAAAAAAACAACCATCGAAAAGTCGTGATGTGCTGCAAATAGTAAAGAAAAATTTAGTCACAGTTGAATCGGTGAGAGTACAAAATAAACCGATGAACGGCCTCTGTGCGATTTAACTCAGCCGCAAATCGGCAAATGTCAGAACACTAACGCTGAGAACAACTTCTGATACTCGATTGACTCTGAAGCTCATTCGTTGCGATGTAATCTCCACGAACGGCTTTCCATTCTCTATCGGTATGCGTTTTATACACTCCCCCCTCACCGCACGCTTAATTCCCCCCTTAAAACACCATACAAACGAACACGTTTCAAGCTTATACACATTTTTCATAGTTCGCTTAAACGTTTCCTGCATAAGACTTATAATAAATCGTGAAAATGCGCATTTGTGGTAATGTTTGAGAGTTTTTGTTGCTATTCCAAGTGGATTAATTTTTATTGATTGCTTGGAAAGTGTGTTAGCTTTTTTTTTAATTAGGGATTTTTCTTAGTGAATATTTCGACAGTTTGAAAATAATTGGGAAGGTGTAGGAGAATGTGGAGAGAAATTATTCAACGAATTCAAGGCCTATTAAGCAAACCCTATTTAAGCAAACAAACATTAACAAAGCGAAGAATTTTGGTCCCCAAAATCCTGTATCTTTTATCAATATCAAAAAATCTCTCAAAATAATTTACAAACACACTTCAAATTTCCAAAATTTCTTGATACTAAGCATCTTATTTTTTTTCTGTTTCCCTTAGATCATCCAGTGCCGCAGGAGATCGATCTTCAGTGTCGTGGTGCAGCTGCTGCCAAAAAATCGCTGCGATAATGTGAAAGCGGGGAGAAAAATAAAAAAAAAACCCGCAAGATGTGAATTAACAAGTGGATTGTGTTGTTCTTTAAGATAAGCAGTTCGATCGAGAAAATCGGGTGAGCGAAGTGCTAGAGTGGGTTGCGAAATTTCGGTGGTGTCTGTGGGCGACAGGGTGGAGGTCGAATCGGGAGGGTGGCCGACGCCGTTTGGCGTCATAAACGTCCGGGTAACGACCACGTGAGATGGGGGATTCCGAGTCCGCTGACACGTGGTCCGCATGGTTTCTGGACGCGATACGAAAGATTCGTAGCCAGAAACAGCGGCCGAGTGTCGAGCGGATATGCCACGCGATAAGACAGCACCACAATTATCACGAGGAGGAGATCGGGGAGCACCTCGAGGTCGCGGTCAAGCGAGGAGACGTCCTCAAGATCTTCAACAAGGGCCAATCCTCTTACAAGGACCCAGGCGGTCTTCAGTCGCGTCCCCTCAAGGTCACCAAGACCTCGGACCTCTCGAAGGTCTTCGGTAAAGCCGTTCGCGAATTGGGTGAACGCGACGGTTCGACCTTGAAGAGCATCGAGAAATACGTTCGACAAAGTCATACGGTCGAGGAAGAGGCTGACGGTGATTTGCGAACAGCCCTTAAACTTTCGGCGAAACGCGCCGTTGATAGGGGCTTCGTTATTCAGGATGGAAGACTCTTCAGGCAACCTGACAGACCGCCCGTCAGCTCCAAGAAGATCCTCGATAACTCCCAGAGCACCGCGCTTTCGGACGCCAGCAGCTCACCGGCGAAGGTTTGTATTAACCCTTTCGAGGACGGTGGGACATTCGCTGTCCCACCTTTTTTATCACAATTTTTTGAAAAATTGGCGCAGTTTTCGCTGCACTTGCCAACTTTTTTTTTTGTGTTTTAGCATCAGTATATTCAAAATCAAGAATTGATGTGCAATAGTTCGAAATCGTCGATGAATTTGTTTATGTACATAAACAAATGTCAAAAAAATGCCGTTTTTCCAAAGAAAATTCAGTATCCGAGAAACTTTTCGAAGTTTTTGCCTACAAGCCGCTTCCTCAAGGTTTTTGAGGTCGCTGGTTAGGAATCTGAGCTCGGGATATAAAAATTCAAAACTTTTTGGATTTATGACCGCCATATTGGATCCGCTATTTTTTGTTTTGAAATTCTCAGCTCAGATTTTTTTTAGAGTGGTAACTAATTATTTTTATGCCATGCAAGTGGGAAAATATTTACAGTGATTAGTTGATTGACAAATGCAAAATTATTCATTGTACAAATTTAAAAAAATGAATAGTCACTTTGTAGTTCATCTACAACATCATTTTTTCCCAGTATTATGTTGAATGTTTTATTAATATGATTGTGGGGATTATTTTCTGCAAATGATTGAACACATTTCCGATTAATTCAATACGTTATTAAGCACATCTCAGTCCCTGAAAAGTGTTATGAGCTCCAGACGTTTTATGGGACGCTTGATAAAACACTTAGCCAACATTTTCCCAGGCCCCTTGACAAGAATCTTAATGTGAATGTTTCCAACATACTTAACTTTCATACTTAACCATCGAAATGAACGTAAATTCCCCATAATCCACAAGAAATAAAATATCTTAAACGTGAATAAAATATCTACATTAAAAACAGACTCAACGCTAATTAAATTGCCAGCAAAAAAATATTCACACGATTATTTTCGAGTGTCAACTTCTTTTTTAAATTCCCAAAAATTCGAGAGAATCCTTCGTCTTCAAGATTAATGAAATTCGATTCTCGAAAATCCCATTGACAAAATATCAGTTTACTTTACAATCCGTTCCATGGAGTGCCTTAATAGCTGCAGCAAAATTAAGCATGGGGTTTTGAAGATAAATGAAATTCTACTCTTCGAAAAATCCAATTGACAAAATACCAGTTGACTTTACAATCCGTCCCATGGACTGCCCTAATAGCTGCAGCAAAATTAAGCATGGGGGTTCGTTTGTGAGGGTTTATTAGCGAAGCGAAGTAGCGAGGGGGTTTCCTTTCGTCAGTAAACACGAAATTTTCCCTCCGGGCTTAATTTATATCAGCATCGGCGATCTATAGATAGAGTCGGTGAGCCGTGGTTATTGGCTCGCGAGGTCACGCCCTCCCGTTACATCCAAACGAGAGGAGAAGAGCGCGCGCGCTGTTTCCCCACTCTAAGCCCTCAAACTAACCAATGAATACTGTATAATTCCATTAGGATATGAGCATCGTTCGTCCTGTAGCTTGTCCAGGTATAATTAACAGTTTCCAACAGATCGATACCTCGTTTCTCTTGCGCGCCGCCATTTTTATTAATTTAGTACAAAAAATAGCCGCTGGGAGTTGAAACAATGTAACGCGCTCACATCGCGATTCTTTTGGGCTCTCTCTCTCTCGCTCTCCTCGTTTTTCCCATCGTTAAATCCTCGGGGTCTCTTCTCGGCCGAGCGAAAAGAGAGTCACGCCTCGATTATGTTAGCAGCCGTTCTCCGCGTTGAATCGCAAACAGCGGTTAGCCTGTTAGGGGAAAGGGAAAAGAATAAATGGCAGCGTAGCAGCTCGGCGCAACGACGACCCCTGCCAAGGGGAAGGGACACTATCTCGCACGACTTCCGTTTAGTCGTTTGTATATCGTGCGCTCTCTTATTGATCCCCCGCTGGAACTACTTCTTTTACCCTTGTTCTTTTCTCTCTCTCTCTCTCTCTCTCTCGCTCGTCCTTCTCCTCCCCACGGATCCGCTCTGCCTTCAGAGCCTCGTCATCGCTTCTCCATCTCACTCGTTCTTTCTTCGCATCGCCAAAAGATAGCACCTTATGCACCGACCGTTTTCCAATGGTTCACCGGCTTCTCGTTGGTAGCCTCGAGAGCCCCCTGGCGATTCCCGAGCGAAATCATGTCTTCATAAAAGCTGCAACTCAATTTTTTCCTCAGCGTTATTCAGACACGTTTATTAGGATTTTCTAATAGAATTACTTAATACGCATTATTTTCTGTCGTCGGTTTTATAATCTCAATTTTTCATTGATAATGTCTATTCTGGTTATATAAATAAAAAAGAAGCTTGGAGCTCATATTCATTTGTAATGATTCTTTGTTATTTTTGTAATTGTGTCTAATAAGTTTGGATTGTAGCGAACGAGAAAAAATTAAGCACATGGTGGGCTTTGATTTCTAAAGGGTACAGGCAATAAAGTATGCTGACCAAATTTGGTTCAAGTGCGGAGAAGGGGTTGAGAAAGGCAACAAATGATAAAGTGCGAAGCTCGACTTGGCTAATTTGTTTCTTTGATAAGTTTTAATCAATCTGAACCAAACTCTTCTTCAGCGATCGTCCCCAAATTTAATATCTACAACTGTATATTAGTTCATTCTTATAAACAAGATAGACTTTAAATAAAACCTCAATGTTACAAGAAAATTTGAATTCCATAAAACCCAATTATTTTTATAAATTCGGCACAAATGCAATCCCAACCTTTTTCTTCCCCTTATTTTATTCCTACGGATTAATTTACCTCATTACAAAACCCAATTTAATTGAGATTACAAAATGATCAACATGCCGTGGAATTTCCAATAGCACCATCACAAAATCCATGAATCATAATTTCTCAGCCCCATAAAATTCCCCCAAACTATATCGTCATTACCCACAAAATTATATATATAGTATATTTCGTCCAGAGTTGAGAAAATTAACGTCGCTTCGGGTTGATTAGCGTCGCTGTGATTCACCGCGAGTAAATCGCAGATTCGCAACGTCGAACGGGTAAACGTTCGTCCACTGTAATGGCCGTGCTCATTTGTCCCAGGCGGAATTGAGCGAGTCAGATCTCTTTAGATTCTTCGTTACTCGACTATAGTATGTATGCTTGTAGTATAGCGCACATTCTACGGTAAAAGGCGATACGGAACGAGGCTCTGAGTCGCGAAGACAGCGCTAAAGCGGCGGTCGCGGAATAAGCCGGCATTCGAAGAGTAGTCAGGTGCTGCTGCTGCTGCTGGCGTCGTAATCGTCGACGCAATTCTTCGCTTCCCGAGTCGGTCCTCTCTTACTTACCCGAGCCAACTTTAGCCCCACCATTTTCCCGACGGCCGCTCGCCCATACACACCCAAGACAAACCGCAACGAGCAAAGAAGAGATGCCATCCGACACCTCGGCGCCGTCGCCGCTCGTTTTCACGTTTCCCGCGCTTTTCTCCACCCATTCACACTATCGCATCGCCCTCAACGCCACCACTCTTGTACTTTCTTGATTCGAAGCTCCTTGCCGCTGTTTTCCGGCGTCCGGTGTCTCAAATCTCTTCTATGAGTTTCTGACCTTTGTTTGTGCGGGCGATAGTTTAAAAGGTTTTTACAAATCCATAAGCAAATCTGATGAATATTATAATTAATGATAATGAATCTCTCACATTGATATATTTGGATCGTCGTTTGTATTCCTGAATGTATCAATGTATTTTCACCAATCTATGAAAATTCGACAAAAAATATAATTATCCGAATGAACTTTTTTTTTGTCTTTAGGTCCATAGACGAAATTCGGAATGTTCGTTAGAAAATTGATATATATTAATAACTAATGTAATAACGTGTACAAGTTAAAAGTCTGAGTTTCTTTAAACGAAATTGTAAAAAGTTGTGCCCTATCGCAAATTCTATCATTTCAATCTATGCTATTGCAATATTATAATATTGCCATTATCACGCTAATGAAATCCAATTAATAAATATCAATCAATCATCTCAAATAACAATTAACCATCCGAAATATTCTCCTCTTACAATTAAAACCCCCGCCGCAAAATGATTTTTAATAATTCGACTTTCGATTAAAAATGCCCCACAAAGTAAATGCCCAAATCAACATTTATATGATATTTGGGTACGTCTTCACCGGAGGATTGCGAATATTTTTCATACATGTTTGCGGATCCTCCGGGCAATCGGTTCTCAAGGCTTTCTCAGTTGTGTTTTTTCTTCTTTTTGTTACTTTTCGTTTGTTCGGTCGAACGATGGGACAAATTGGGCCAAGACTCGTTCCTCAAGCGACGACGATACCCCCCCCTCTTCCGCTCGACGCTCTTTTGTACGTGCTTGGTGACCTCGGTAAGACGATCGAGATCTGGCAAATCGAGTGCCAGCAAACTCTGGCACCGTCGCGTTCGCTAACCGCGGTGGGAGGAGAGCTCCGCGCGCGCGCCGTTGCCGCGTGTACTCTTTCTCCTCGTGTCCGACGTATACATCCTTCGCTAACTCGGTTCACGCGCGCGCGCGCCGCCCTAACAATCGACTCGCTGCTCACCGCTCGTTGGTACGGCTCTGCGCTCGCATGGGAAAACGAGCCCGCGGCCGAGGCGGCCGATCTCCTGGAATTTACGCGCGACGCTCGTCGAGGCGCACGCGCTCGGCTCTCTCAACAATATCGTGCAACAGGTCGTTGGTCCGTTCGTTCTTGGCTGTCCCGAGAGATCGCTCGCCGTCATTCCCTCTCTAGCGTTCTTTCTTTGCGCAATCATATTTCATTCAGTCAAAATACTGAGTTTTTATTTTTTATTTTCTTTTATATTTCTTATGGCGTCTACTGCTATGGTCATTAGCCGAAAATACTGAGTTTCTTAAAAATGTTGCGAATTATGGATTATTATTATTATTATTATTGGATTAGTTAGCAGACTCTGTAATGAATTTATTTGCGAAGTCATTTGATGTGCACTTTTGGGATTGATTTTTTACCGAAAAAAAAAAAAAAAACGCGCCACGTGTGCGTTAGTTTCTGTCAGGGAGAAAAGCGCTTCATTTCTGCCCGACTAGAATTATCAAAACAATGGCATAGGGAGTCAAAAGTAAAAAAAATATTTTTAGAAACAAAACGCGACAAAAAATGTCCCAAGATTAGCTTAATATATTTTCCATTTTATTAACAATAATTGCTTAGTAAAAAAAACAGTTTTTTTGGTGATGTTTAATAGAGTTGCTGATGCATAGAATTGGATTGTGCAGAAACGACGTATTCTCAAGGTGTAATCGAAGGATAATGAGGCTCCGTTTGTGGCGTGACTTACAAAAGACCCTGGCACACTCGTGGCCTCTTCAGGGCATGTTCTTCGTTTCGTTTGTCCAGGGAAAGTACTACTTGATATCTCTCTCGCAGCCAGAACAAAAACAAGCTTCGTTGCCACTTTTTCTCCAACCAATTACAGACGAAACGTTGTATGCATTCGCGTCACGTGATATACCAGTCCTACAATCGGTAATACCACACCAAGGGCGCATTAATAAGATGCACCCTCCGCTGTATAAAACGGCCTCGATGCACCTTCTCTGCAACCACCGGAATGAATAATTACGTTTTACTCGTTGGGGCCCGTGCGATACACGCGAGCCTCAATTATGTCGAGCGTTATGGTATAACGTCCCCGTAATAACCACTCTCCACCAACGAAATAGCTTTCAAACTGTTGAATACCTCTTGTTTGAGGGAAAGCTTCATTTCATCCTTTGACACATTCAAACAAGTTCCATGATCCATTACAAAAATCATATTATAATTCGTCACACAAAAAGGAACTAAAATGCAATTGTCCCTTTTTCTCATTGTTTCCCTGTACTTTTACACTTCCTTTTTATTCAGTCAATTTTTTATTTTGCTAACAGGGAATGAGAAACACCAGTAAAAAAAACAACGATATCGTAATAAAATCAAGAAGCCAAATGTCACAAAATTATAGTCTTCACCTTTCAATCTCGATGAAATTTCAAGTTTGAGCAATTTTTCACTCGTCTATCGACTAATTATCAAATTAACAATTAAAAAAAAAGCTCGACGAATATAACCCACAAGTGGAGTAAAAATAATTTTTCATCCACAAACCATTGATTCCAGAATTGAAAGTAATAACAATTAAAATGCACAATACAATTCAAGTTTCAAGGTTGAACTGACTCGTCTATTGCCAATATATCAAATTAACAATTTAAAAAACGATTGAAAAATATAACAATTAAGACACTTTTTTCATCTACAAATTAATACAAATTCTAAAAGTAAAACTAATAACAAAAATGTACAATAAAATCGTGTAATGCATATTTTTTAAAAATCACCTTCTATAATTTGTGTTGTTATTTTTTCACAGCTCCCAGCGCCGTTGCCGATATGCAGGGAATGTTTGGGCGCAACAGCGGCCGGCAACAACAACAACAGCACCGCAAAGCGCAGCGCATCGGAGAAGCTCAGCCGTTGCAGCGTCTGCGGAGCTGCTCTTCACAATTCTTGCGCACCACCGGAACTCGCGGTGGTCGTTGAACGCGGCGTAACATGGTCGTGCGACGACTGTTCGCCCACGTGCGCCGGCTGTCAGCTCGAACGGGAGTCACAGAACTATTTGGTAAAGTGCGTCGGTTGTCCGAAGTGTTATCATCCGACGTGTCTCGACCCCGCTCTCGACAAGAAGAGCAAAGCACCTTGGCGATGTCGACACTGCCAAACGGCGCATACACCTCATTCCAAAGACTCGGAGATGAAGAGTCGCGGCAGCACCGGAAAATCCCAACAATCGCACCACGAAACTCCCGGTGCTGCTTCTGCGGCTGCTGACTCGTCGTCGCAGGACGATGGCACGCCCACCAGCACGAGAAAGAGGCTCAGCAAAATCAGGGAAAATAGAAAGTGAGTTAGAGATTCATACGATACAATGCGACATTTTTTATAGATGGAAACTCAATTTTCTTTTCGAGGGGATTTTAATCAATGGCTCAAAGTCTCTATATTAAATCAATAGGAAAAATGAGGATTATTTATCAGTGGATGTTTCATTGGGTTGGCAAAATTTTTACTGTTTTAGGGTGCAAGGAATTTTTTTCGAATGAGAGAAAATAGAAGGCGAAATAAAAATTGATGTGGGAATTTTTTTTTAGCGCTGGTGATTAAATTTTGTTCAAAGTCTGGTAAAAAGGATCTGAGCCCTTCCAACCAGTTTAATAAGGGGTTAAAATCAGGAACACTCTGTTGCTGACTGATCATTTGTAATATGTGTACAGTTGTAGCGCGGTACAACGAATTTACGTTTTCAGGTTCATCAAATTTTGAGCAGGTTTTTGAACCTCGATACTCGAATATCACAAACACTTATTGATGAAACAATTATTATTTCGCGTTGCATTAATTCTAAATTTCAACAACCTTTTTGTTCTTGCGAGAGCAAAAAGCAAAAAAAAACCCGAGCTTATTGAATCAACCTTATTCAGTCATTTTTACCAATTCTCACGAACCAAGCCAAAAAAAAAAGGACAGTAAACAAAAAAAATGTCTGCCAAATCAGCTCTAAACATGACAAAAATTGAATGAAATTCATTGAAAAACCTTAAAAGCGTTAAGTGCCCCATAATCCCAAATCTCGTAACAGTAAATAAAATTCCCTATCAACTTCAAAAAAAAAAGAATCGTAGTCTAAATTGATAATTGTTTGGGGGAATGATGCGCAGGTCCGCAGTCGCATCGAGGAAGAGACTCGGTGGTTCGGCGTTAACAGGAGGTTTGAACGTCGTTTCATCAGGATCAAGGAAGGTCGGATCATTAACAGCGGTGTCACAGGTGGACAGCAGCTCGGACGGTAATGCGGGTGTTGTCTCCCCTCGTCAAGAACCGATCCATCAATCCAATAAATCCTCGTCCCATCACACGTACCATCACCACCACCACCACCACCACCACCAGCAACATAGCCAAAATCTTCTTCTACTCCCGAGTTCTGGTCCGACAATCCAACCAAATACCAACCACCACCAGATCCACACAACGGGCGGTGGCGGCGGCGTCGGCGGCGGCGGCGGCGGCGGTAACGCGGGCCAGGGTAGGCTGCTCGAGGAGAAGAGCGATCGTATATCGAAGGAGAAGCAGAAGTTCTTTAGGTCGAGCGCTTTCAACGCGGAGCACAGTAAATTGATGATGAGGCGGGGAGGAGTTGGAATCGGAGTGGGATCAACCGGCGGCGGCGTCGGCGTCGGCGTCGGTGGCGGTGGTACCGGTAGTTCTTCTTCGGCGTCAGCTGATTATAAATCTAGGTCCTCAGCGTCGAGTATCAGTGGCGTTAGTAGTCCCAAGTCTTGGCGTAACAAAAAGCAAGTTCACCAGACGAATCGTGATAAAGTAACGTCATCGTCGTCGCGTAATACGTCGGTTAAAAATTCGCGAGACCCGGCAAAAGGTAGTGGCGCGGTTGTGGTTACGAAACCGGTTAAAACAACCAATCGGCGAGTGCCGGAAGTGTCGCTTTCGGCGAGCAGCGCGAGCAGCACGACGGGCGAAGGAAACACTTCGAGTAGCAGCAGCAGCGCGAGCAGCGACGCTAGTGACGACGCTAGCGACTCTTCTGATGGTAGCAACAGCTCCGACGACGATGAAGAGGAGGATAATCGGGAAAAGGAGAAGAAGAAGGAGGCGGAAGTGGAGGAGGAGGATGACGAGGACGAAGACGATGACGACGGAGAGGACGTGAGCTCGAGCGACTCCAGCGACTCTTCGACCTCGCCGGAGAGCGAAATTTCACGCGCTCCCTCCACGAAGAGAAGAGGCGAAGCCGCCAAATCCTCGGGACCCTTTTCCTGCGACACCAACGAAGGCAGTCCTTGGGGATTCGCTGCGGCGGCCGCCAAACTCACCGCTGACACTCCTTTCTTCAGCAACATCACCACCACCTTCGGCGCGTCTCTACCCAAATTGGATTTGGCCGACAAACCGACATTCGGACTGGACATACAACCGGCCGCGAGCCCCGACGCTTTGCGCGAAACCGCTGCGAAAAAACGACGCCGGAAGAGCGGTGAACGCGATATCGTCGCGCCCAACTGCGATTCTAATAGCGAATCCAACAGCAACAGAGTCCGGCCGGGCGCGGGACAGCTCAAAGGTCTTTTCGATGGCCTGAGCCACTTCTTTTCCGCTCCCAGTAACAGCCGCGCTAGAACCGGCGGACAATTGCCAAATTACGCGCCCGATCGTAGGAAAAGAACGAATACAACAGAGGAAGTCAGCGCGACGAGCGCGACCAGCGGAAGCAACAACAACGAGAACAAACCGCCGGCTAAGAGCGCGCGAATCTCCAGCAACGAGAGAAAGGACAAAAAGGACACGGAAAAATCGGTTATTTCGACGAAATCGGAGAGAACCAAAGAGAGAAGAAAAGCTGAGGACGGCGATAAGAAAGAGGAGAAGGAGGAGAAAGACACGAGAATCCCAAAACCTGATGTCGACGACATCGAAGACAGGCTTTCGTTCGAAAAACCCACTACCAAAATGACACCGTCGAATCTCGTGAAAACCGCGGTCAACAGCAAAAGACACGAGCACGAGAGGAGAAGAAGCATGAAAGCCGATCCCGGGAGCTTGGTTAAGTGCGCGGAAAATCAATCCGAACGACGGACTTCCTCCTCCGCAGCATCCGGGAAAATCGGATCCCACGCCGCTAACGAACGATTATTGTCGCCGGAACAACAGCAATCGCGTAAGAGGAATCATCATAAAGAAGAGGCCGCCTGGAGCCCGCGAAACCCCGAATCCTCAAAAACTAGCCATTTTCACAAATCCAATTTAACCGATTTACCAAAAAGCGGTGATGATCTTTCTGGGGTCGATCACGACGACGACGACGACGACGACGACGACGACGATAAGAATCATTACTCGCAGCATTCTCCTTCTCATCATCATCATCATCAACATCATCGACATCATCATCGTCATCCCACCAACTCACCGGCATCAAATTTAAACAACATCAAGTCCTCGACGAGAACGACCGCAGAAAGCGCTGCTACTTCCAACAATTCGACCACCACCAAGTCCAGTTTCCATCCCGGAAAGTCCAAGTCCCAACCACGAGCCTGTACTAGCGCCACCACCACCACCACCACCAACACCACCACGACACCCCGCGCGACACCCTGCTCCAACAGGAAGGGTAAGAGTCTACCCCGAGCCCGCTCAGAACACACCAACGAAAGAAACAAAGTTTTTAGTCCTACCACCAAAAACAAACCACCACTACCACCACCACGACCCCCCGCCCCTCCGCCCCGATTCTCACATCTTTCATTGCAAATGAGCATAAACGAAGCAATCGTTATGTTCTATTTGTTCCTCCCCGAATACCTTTGTTTATTAACCGTCCATTCGAACGAGCGTGATGGAAGAGTGAGTGAGTGAGAGAACGGCCAACTTTTAAGCTATCGGAGAGAAATCGAGACATTATTTGAAGGGTTAATATTGTTTTTTTTGTCGTTTTTCGGTGATTTTGTTACTTGGGAATGAGAAGAAAAGAAAGAGATATTCGGTTTGGTTTGAATGCGGAGAAAGTTTTGTTAGATTTTGAAGCTTGGTAAATGTTCATTAAGCATTATTTCTGAAATTTTGTAAAGAAAAATTGTGGGAGGTATAAAGTTGAAATGTTCACTTGGTGCTTGAAGAAAAAAGTGAAATTTTCGGTTTCGATGGTTTATGGGGGGTTTAAAGAAGAGATGTTTTTTTAGCACGCGGTTTTGTTAAGAGGTCCTTTTCTCTCTTTGAAAACTGCTCGTTCTGAGAAGGTGCAAAGTCTTATTGAGCACCAATAGACATAATGTCTTTCAGTAAATTTCCCAAATTAAATTTATTATTTTTCTTAAAGAGAATCAAGTGACCTGAACGAAGTGATGAGAACGTTTTCGTTATTGATGATTGCTAAGTATTGATTTTAAAAAATTGGTTACGTCATCGTTTCAAAAACGTGGCAGTGAGAAAATATTTCGAAGAAGTAACATTTGTTGGTATTCGAAACGTTGTAGAGATTCGAAAAGGAATTTTCAACTCGTTTATTGTGTCTTGAATCGGACGTAACATCTTTTTGTACGATACATTTTTTTTCCTTTCATTTGTAACAATTAACAATTTGTAAATAAGTAGATTGACTTTCCAAACACCTTTTACATCTCGTGTTTTAATGTTTTACATTCGCGTTTGTATATTTTGGATATCTCTGTTCGAGAATGAATTTTTAATAATGTAGAAAAACGCAGAAGTTACATACACTTCGAGTTTTGTCAGTAAAATTATTTTCAAAGATACTATTTTTCCAAATAACATTCTTCAGATTAAATTCTAAATGTCGCAAACTCAAAATATACTCACATATAATTTTGAAAAAAATTACAAAATTCCTTTTTATTAGTTTTCGTGGATGAAAGCTCGTTTCCTCATCCTCAAAGAATTTCGTTTTCTGATCCCAAAAAATGACCAAAATCCTCATCATTTGACTCCCTGTTTGTTGCCTTATCCGTAAACACAAATGAACGCTAAAAACGAAAAAATCTTCCCAAAGCTCACCACCGTGGATGTGTTGGCGGTGTGGTGTGCGGTATCTCTCGATTTTTGGCTTAACTCATATGTGGTAACGCGTGGATGTGCTGCTTGTGATGAGAATCCTGAGAAAACTGGAAATCCTTCACAACTGACGACTCCAAATTCCTACTCATTCACTCGTATTTGTGTGTACAAACGCATAGCTTCTCCTTCGATCGATCTGATTCTAACTCGACTTTTTTCTGCTATTTTCAGGATACTTCACGTATACAATTTCCAGCCAAAAGTCAGATTTGATGAAAATGTTCGGTAATTGGCGATATAATAACCATCGGAAACGAGCAACGCCATTTCAGTCACCAAGAACATTGATTTCAGTAATAATGCGAGAAATTTGATAACAGAATATTTTCCAAAAATCGTCTAATCAAATTTCAGAAAACTTTATTTTGTCTTAGGAATTGATCAACGATTTTCTTTCCAGAAACAGCTTTTTTCAGTTCAGTTTTACAACAAACGAATTAAAATTCTTATACAAATATTTTGTTGTATTGCATGCAACAAGATAATTAAGTGTTTCTAGAAGATGGTTACACTATGTTTTAAATGTTAATTTATTAATAAATGACTCGCATTATTTTCACCTAAAATCAATGTTATCGGTGTTTATAATTTCATTTTATTCGAGATTTCTTTCTTATTTTTTCGATTCTATTTTAACATTCGGTCGTGAATGTGTACGTGAAGAATCCTCAACGTAGTAGTAAAAATATTTCAGCTAATTTCATTATTTTTCATTTTCTGTTAAAAATTCATGTGATTAATTCAATTATTTGGTAAAAAAAGTTTGACAGAATCAGGTGTGGTCTTGAGGATGTTTAATGAGCAATCCTGGTATTGAAATGGATGGAACGAGGGTTCCGTTAATTTTCAGACCATCACATTTTCGTTAACGTAATCATTGCATGCATTCCAATGTGTCGCTTCGTGGCTTTGGCGTTGTTAACTTTTTTCTAGCCCAAGGAAAAAATAGTTAAAACAGATGAAATTTTAAAAAGTAAATTTGAAGTCGAGGGAAGCAAAGTAACAATAAATTTAAGATGCATGAGTGATTGTGGCACGCGAGAGAATTCAAATTGGTCGCAGATATGATTAATAACGGAATTAATAAATTGTACTAAAATAATAAAGGGATAACCCGCCTTCTGCCATCTTGCAAGCTTCGTTTTCCTCGCTCATTATTTGTAAAGATAACCAAAAATATAAAACAGTGCGAATTGAAAAATAAATACAGTCGACACACTTAAGCCCGAAGCTTCGCTTTCTTTTGTTGCATCATCAAACTGTAGTCCTAAAAACTAACAAGGCAAAAAAATAATTTAAAAAGCCTAATGAAGGGATTACATCGACCTGATATTCCAGAATCTGCGTCGGTATTTTGCCATACTTTTGTGCTAATCTTTACATTTTTCCAAGCTTTCATTTGAAAAATATCGTCTTGAAGAGTTAGTATACCGAAAATGATTAAAGAATGGGCTAAAAAAATGTTATTGCCATAGACTATTGATATTTTCCGGCAAAATCTTCTTCTAAAGAGACATAATAAAATAGTCAACATGAACATGAAAGAATATCCCGCAAGTTAGCCGCCTGAAAAATTCAACAATTACCATAGAAAAATTTGAATTTCTCAGGGTGATGTAATTTCTTAATACTAAAAACACTAATTTTCGCTAAGCACAATTTCACCGAGGTGCGTTTTCCCCGGCAGACAAATGTTGCTCGGTCTCTGGCGGATAATCAAATATTTCTGCGTCTCCGAAGGTGAAAAATACGAACCTCGGTGAAGTTTAAGCGGGAAGGAAAAAAAATGGAATGAATCTTTCTTGCAGAAGAAACGGTGGTGACGCATACTCTGCCGCCCGGTGTCACTCAGAAGGACGTGGACCTCTTCAAGGAAGCGCGGGAACGCGCCAATCGTCTGACGGTTGCCGCTGACGAAGAAGCCGAAACTAGCAACAGCGGACACGGCGCAGGATCGCGCAATCCTGCTGCAATTGTTTTTGGTCGCTACGAAGTCGAAACGTGGTATTCAAGTCCTTTCCCTCAGGAATACGCGAGATTGCCAAAATTATTCTTCTGCGAATTTTGCCTGAAATACACGAAAAGTCGAGCGGTTCTCGACAGGCACATGGATAAATGTACTTGGAGGCATCCACCGGCCACGGAAATTTATCGGTGCAACGGACTTTCGGTGTTCGAGGTACGAACAAATTCTTTTTTTTCTCTCTAACTCAGCCTATTTTTTTTCTTCCTCGCTTAAAACAGAAATTTTGCTCACTTCACAAATGAAAAAATTACTTATATTATAAATATTTTTGCAGATTGACGGAAACGTGAACAAGATCTACTGTCAAAATTTGTGTCTCCTGGCAAAGCTCTTTTTGGACCACAAAACTTTGTACTACGACGTGGAGCCGTTTCTCTTCTACGCGGTAACGAAGAACGACAAGTACGGCTGTCACTTGGTCGGTTATTTCAGCAAAGAAAAGCATTGTCCGGCTCAGCGTTACAACGTGTCGTGCATAATGACACTCCCGCAGTATCAGCGTCAGGGTTTCGGTCGTTTTCTCATAGAGTTCAGTTATTTATTGTCAAAGGTAGAGGGTATACCGGGAACTCCGGAGAAGCCATTATCCGATCTGGGAAGAGTGTCTTATCATTCGTTTTGGAAGAGCGTCGTGCTCGAGTACCTCGCCGCGCATCGCGACGCCAAAGACATGAAATTAGGCGATGTCACGCGTGAAACAGGAGTTTCCGCTCACGACGTTGCGAGCGCCCTCCAGATGCTCGGCTTCGTGCGCACCCTCGAGTCAAACACGAAAGAATCGAACAATTCGCGATCTCGAATAGCGGTCGTCGTTGATTGGTCGAAGGTCGACGCTCACATGGCAAAAGTCGCCAAGAGTTCACGTATTATTCTCGATCCTGATTGTCTTCGGTGGATACCGCTATTGACGCAAATTCCCAATCCCTACCAAAGCCCCGAAGAGGGTTGCGACACGAATTCCGAGACGTCGCCGCTTCTCGAAGCGGCGAAGCCTCCGGTCGCCGCGATCGTCGAAAAAATTCAGAGGGTGAAGATCAGAAAGAAAGCGCGAAGTCGCCGAGTCGGGCAACGTCGGAGTTGCCCGATAAAGCACAAAACACCCCAAAAAATCGGTCAGAAAGAGCGAAAGGAAAGCGCGGCGACGGTGACGCCGACGGTGACGCCAACGGCGACGGAAAAACAGGGCGAAAATACAGCCGATGAGGAGCAAGTGAAAGAGGAAAATGTCGAAGCCCCGGAAGTCGTCGAAAAGACGCCGCCAATCGCCGTTGCCGTAACACCCCGAAATTCCCGGAATTCCATTAAAGACCCGAAAAATTTGGCGAACGTTATAACGAGCACGCCCAAAGCGACAGCGGTGACCTCGAGCTCGCGGAGGCAAAGAATTCGAACGCCAAAGACACCGGCGATCGTCGAAACGACGACCGTTCTCTCGACCACGCCGTCGCGCAAACGCAAACATTCCGATAGCGAGGATAAGGACAAACCGGAGTCGGGAAACGGGGGAGCTTCCGCTCCACCTAGCGGGAGAAAAAGAACGCGCGAATCTCTCCGAGAAAAAATGAAAGAGAAGGAACGCGATAAAGAGCGGGAGAAAGAGAAGGAGCGTGAAAAACCGAAGGACAAAGAGAAGGAAAAGGAGAAGGAGAAAGAAAAGGTGTCCAAGACGCAAGTTGTCACCGAGGAGACGCGAAAAACTCCACCGGAAGTCGCATCACCCGCGCAGCCCTCCAATCCCCCACGATCCACCAAAAAACAGAGCAAGTTGGACGACATTTTGCTCAAAGTCACGAGCCGACAAACGAAAAATCTTCAGGCTAAACAGGCGCGCGAGAAAAAGGCTCTGGAAGAAGCGGCCGCGGGAGGTCGTCAATGTAACGGCGGCAAAGAGGACGAAAAAGACATGGTGTCGGCTTCTCCGGCGCCTGTAAAAAGCTCTCCCGCTCTTTCGAGACGCAGCAGAGCCAAAGCAGCAGCTGGAGAAAGCGCCAAGACTGCCGATGTCAAACCGGAAGCACCCGTCGCTGCGAAAGAGCGGGAAGAAAAAACAGCGACACCGCCGAACGTGGCACCACTTTCACGCTCGCCTTTGCCTCAGGATAAGCCGAAAACTACGAAACTCGGAAACCAATCGAGTTCCATAACCAGCGGAGTCCAATTGACCATACCCGAAATGTTTCCTCAGCGAGAAGAGCCCGAAGAGCAACACGAAAATTCTGCTGGACGGAAAAAAGACAATTCCCCACAAAATGGAATAGTCGGGGCGACGGAGAGCGAAGCGCCCACAGCGAGTCCGGGGGAGTACGAAGGAGGGGATGAGGACGAGGGTGAAGAGGACGAGGAGGAAGCTCCGAGGTCCAAAAGTATAGCCCAATCTTCGAGAACCCACGGTAAACACAAGGAGAAGAAGAAAATCAGCGATATCGCTCCTGAGCCTAAAGAGGAAATCCCCAAGAGTTCCAAGAAGAAAAAGGACAAGGATAAGGAGAAGGAAAAGGCCAAAGTGCCAACGGAAATAGTCGAGGAAGAGATCGAGCCAAAAAAGCCCGAGGAGGAAGTGGAGACAGTTCCGGAGGACCGTAAACTCGAAGAAAAACCCGTAGAACCAATAAAAGAAGATATCCCGGAGGATCCCCCGCCAAAATCCCCGGAAAAACCGCCAGAAATCGCTGAAACCGTCGCGCAAGTCGCGGAAAATCCCGAAACCGACAATCCCAAAGAAATCAAAGTGAGCGACAAGGAAGAGGAGGAAGAAAAACCCCACGAAGACGAAAAAGAAAAAGTAAAACGTGCCCCAAGTCCGATAAGCGAGCAGCAGGACGAGGAGATCGAGAAAAAAGTCAAAGACCTTCCGATGCCGGAATATTCGAAGGAAAAAACACCGCCCGCTTCGCCGGCAATTAGCGAGCCGGAGGTGAATTCGTTAAAAAAGGAGGAAATAAGCGGTGTGCCATCGGTGAGCGTGATTGAGGAGTCGCCGCGGCCGCCGACACCTCAGGAACCCCTGAAAATTGTTCCCTCGGATCCCCACAATCTCGAACCCGGTCAACACAACTTGCAAACCCAATCGAC
Organism: Clistopyga incitator; assembly: GCA_947507545.1. Classification (NCBI taxonomy): domain Eukaryota; kingdom Metazoa; phylum Arthropoda; class Insecta; order Hymenoptera; family Ichneumonidae; genus Clistopyga; species Clistopyga incitator. The sequence goes on along the minus strand of OX382179.1, from coordinate 8,806,777 downwards.
CACTGACGAGAAGCAGGATTCACCGGAGAGCGGTAAAACAACTCCACACCTCGATAATCCGGGTTCCGTTAAGCGAACCCCACCTTCCCAACCGGATCTTCCATCAATGGGCGTTTACACCCCAGACTCAACGACCAATTCCGTTCACTCGTTGCATTACGGTCAGTGCGATTTGGACGTGTCGCAATTGGGCCTCGAGTCACCGACTTCGATAGCGAGCGATTTAGCATCTCAGCATAGCGTTGAAAGGCCACCAAGCGCATTGCCATCGATGCCAACGACGGTGAGCGCAGCGATAACAACACCTGTCCAATTATCATCATCCGCATCGGCGCAGAGCAACGCGGCCGTGAGCATGAGCGCTCAAGTGCATTACGTATCGGATTGCGCAATGCCTCAGCACGCTCACGTTAAAATGCAGCATCCGATGCACGGACCGCCAATAACGAATCTCCAGCAGCCCCCCACGCCCCAATCGCACACGCCTCAGTCAATATCGACGCACAGTCCTCAGCCGATGCCTCAGCAGTCTCACACGCCTCAGCCAATGCCCCAACAGTCCCACACGCCTCAGCCAATGGGACAGTCGCATTCCGGGCAGAGCATATCTGCCCAGCAAAGCCCACAGCCAATCCCTCAACAATCTCATACGCCGATACCTCAACAGAGCCACACGCCGATTCCCCAATCGCACACACCGCAACCGATGCAATTATCGCTCGCTCAACAACAGAGTATCTCTCACGCGCACGCGCAGTCGCAACAGCAACAACAACAAGTGCAACAGCAGCAACAACAGCAACAGCAACAAGTGCAACAGCAGCAACAGCAGCAGCAACAACAGCAGCAGCAGCAACAGCAGCAACAACAACAGCAGCTACAGCAACAACAACAACAACAGCAACAACAACAGCAACAGCAACAATCTCACAGCAGTAGCAAAAGAGCCAATGGCTCTCAAACGAGTCACAGATCTCGTTCAAATCAACAGAGAAGCTCTCACCGAGCAACACCACCGACCTCGCATTCTCAAAGCTCCGTTGTTCAACATTCGGCTGCGAGTCCTCACGGCACTTCTGGCCACGTGACCGCTCAGTATCAACAACCAGGCTCGATGAGCGTACCCCCAATGCCACATCCTCACACTCACACTCACGCTGCTCATTCTCATAATATGGCTGTTATCTCGCAAGGAAATTACATGACCGTAGCCTCTCAAGCTTTTCCATCGCAGAATACATACGTGATACAACATCGCGGTGGAAGATCCGGTACGTCGACCGTTCCCTGCACAAGCGCGACGAATTTTTACATACAAACCAGCGCAATGCCACCGCATTCACACACTTCGGCGCCACCGTCGCTCACCGGCACCGCCAATCATCAGACACCGAATTCTTGCAGCCTCGCGAAATTACAACAACTCACGAACGGCCTGGAAATGACACAACCTCCGTCGATGAATCTCACGCCACCGCCACCCATTCCTCACACCATGACACCACCGCAAAATTCGAGACAACTACCCACGCCCCCACAAGTGCCCCTCGGATACGCCAAGAATTATTACAACGTCAACAGCGTTCCGCCGCCTGGAACTCCGGGCCCTCCAAGCAGATCTGCCTCGCGATCTTCCGCTAATGCCAATATGGCCTCTTTGACTCAACCATACACCAGCGATGGGATTTATAGGCAGAGCCTGGATCCCGCTAGCGGATGCCCGCAAATGCAAAGCGCAGCCTCGAGAGTCAGTCCCAATGTTGCACTCAATACCAATCTTATGGCTGCTCAGTACGGATACAGAGTCGCTCAACCCGCGACCGGTTACATGAATCAGGCCGCGCAAATTGGAGGTTTCATGAATCAGGCCAGCCAATTACCTGTCGGGGTCGTCAACGTACCCGCTCCGTATTCTCAGGATCCTCATCAACAGAATCCCGCCGCTGTTTACACGACTTATCACGGATATATCAATGGGGGACTCATGCAACCGCTCAACGGAACCATGAGGCCACGTTAACGCGTTTATCTACGGTACTTTGGATTTTTCAGGTGGTTTTTTGGACTTGGGGACCCAAAGAAGGGCGAATTTCAGTTTTTAACGAAAGTTTTGGTTTTGGAAGTGAAATTGGGTTTTTTTTTAGAGGAGGAACTAAAATGAAGGGAGGATTTTTAGTGGGAAAAAGTGAAGATGAAATATGAGAAAAAAATTTGGGCGCTGGTGGGCAATTTTTTTTTCAAGATGTTTTAAGAGGGAGAATATTTAGGTGAAATTGTTGATCTACAATGAAAAAAACAAAACGCGGTATTTTTAACTCAAACATGGATTGAAAAATTAACGATTTGGCAATTTTTGAGATATAATGTCCACCGGTTTACAAAATTGCATTATCGGCCAAGGGCTATATATTTTTTAAATATTTTTAGATTACTATTTGCATTTTCAATTTAAAAACTGTCGTTTCAGTTCCGCGAATAAATGAAAAATAGTTTTAGTACCAATACTTTTTTTTTTTTAGAGAAAGAAAAAAACTGATTTCGACCTTTTTCGGGTCTCTAGGTAAATGTAACCCCTTAAACGCGATTTTCGAAGAAAATGGAGAACAAAAACGTGTCTCGGATGCTGGAAATAGAGAAACGTAATAAGCAATCAGGGCCATTCATTTTCGAGGCTGTTTTCCCCCCACGAAAATAAGAAAGTAACGGAGAATCGTGTATGGGTGTTTTTTTTTTAAATTACGCAATGAGAGAAGCGTAAGTACGTGCCTCGAAATACGTCTGAACGAGGAATTAACGTTGTTCGAGGATTAGTGAAGCGAATTCACTATTTCGAATACGTGGTAAACTTAGTCGTTGAGTTAACCGCGTTAATGAATAGCAGAAGTTCGATCGAGGTGTAAAAATGAATCCCAGGATCATCGAAAAACGAGGGTAATTTATGAAATCGGAGAAAAGTTTGGCGTTGCGGAAAGTAAATTGGCGACGAAACATTCTCACGAAAACAGCTAAATAATTTAATCGACTGGATCGAAGAATAAAGTAATGCCTAGAAAAAACCAAGTCGTGATAACTAACGATGAAACTATTTTTATTCGGGGTGTAGGGGTTTTGCGAATGAACAAAGAAACGAGGAAAAAAATATTGAATGATAATTGAAAAAAAAAACCCTGAAAAAGAAAACTTCCGTTGGGGAGTGTTATGTTTTCTGTATCATAATATTTATATATATATATAAATATATATATACATTATATGAATAGATGAGGAAAAAAACCACGAATGGAATAGAAATACAGAGTGATGATTGATGAAGAAAAATAGTAATAATAATAATAATTTTAAAAAACGAGAAAACACAAAGTAGCGGTACACTTATAGATATGGAATTATTCTGTTTGATATTATTCAATTGTTGATGATGAAAGAAGAGCGGTTATTGCTTACGTTTATTTTCGGGGCACTCTGTACTTTACTTGTATCATAATAAAATTTAAGGATTATCGCTTACGATTCTCATATTATTACAATTATTATTATTATTACTATTACATTATTATATTATATTATTATCATTATCATTATTATTATTACGATATTATTGTCATTGATTAAAACAAACGAAAAAAACGAAAATAACAAAAAAAAATGTCATTAAAAAATAGTTTTATAAACAGCACACACATAAACACAAGTTTTTAAATATCAACATCGACGAGGATGCACTACAAATCATTTTTTTTAACTCATACACGCCGTTTCACTGTTTCGCATGTGTAACTTTTTATTACTTAATATTATTGTTGAAATTCGTTTTCCCGCGAAGCGTTAATGCGACGAGGGCGAATTGACGATTGTATATTTTGGCTATTCTGCAAAAAGTCGTGAGATATATGCACATGTCCCAAGCTGGAATTATTATTGCTATTATTATTAATATTATTGTCATTATTATTATTACTATATTATCATTACTATTATTGATAATTTTTTTATTAATGTGACGAGGAAGCTTGCGAGTGAGAAATTGTATGAATGTATGTGTGAGAGCTACCTCAGCTTTATCCGTTAATTTTTATTGATTAATGAAACAGTAGTTAAGTAGATTTTTTTTTTCATTGCCGCCTGCCGCCCGGAAACATGATTTTTCCTCTTTGAATCTCCTCCCATCACAAATCACTTGTCAACCGAGATAAAGTTGCGTCGGTTTGCAGAATAGCGTCGATATGCATATATACATATATATATATAAAATATATATTTATGGTACACGGATTTCGTGTTAATTTTTTCGGACAATTAGATGAGAATGAGAGAGAGAGAAAGAGAGCGGGAGATGATGAGAGTGCATGAATATAAAAAAATAACGCGGCGGCGAAAAGCTAGTTTTTAGCTTTCTCGAAGCGATGAGAAAAATAATAGTGTAATAAAACAATAAAGAAATAAATAAAGAAAAAAGATGAATGATAGACAGAGTGAGAGAGAGATGAGAAGTACGAAGTAATTCACGTCCGGGATTTATAGTGTAAAAATTACATCAATATTTATTGTACATAGATATTAAAGAAAAAAAGTACTACTAACAAATAAAACGTCAAAAATCATTAAATAAGTGTCACTGTCGTTTTCTTTTTCTGTCTGCATAAAATCCTTGTTGCAGCGATGTGAAGCTGGAATTATTTCGAAGACCTGTGCGAAGATGAATTTTCTGTTTTCTACAATTTTGTGCACGAATTACTCGGAGGAAGCCAATTTCCTGAAAAAAGGAAATATTTTTTATTTATAGTTATTAATAAAATATATTAGAAATTTCGAAATTAGAAGGGGTATTGTGACTACAAAATTTCCATACCTAATTATTTTTCGTTTACGTTTCCTCTCATCGCGTCTCTTCTTCTCCGCGTTCGCCAAATCGATATATTTTTTTCTCTCGTCCATCGACATTTTGGCCCAAAGTTTTCCAGCCGCTCGTGCTATTACGGTCACAGGTTCTTTGGGCTTTTTGCTCCGGAGCCGGAGAAAAAAAATTATGAAAGGGTTGGTAGCTCTGGGAAGATTGCCCAGTGAATTTTTCGTCTCGCTTAATCCATCAGGCGTGCCACTTCCGGGATTCCCCTCGTTCTTACGTTTCGTTTTTTCAGCGGTGGATCCATCTGCGCTGCGCGTTAATAATAACTGGAAAAGTACGGTTTTCGTACGCGGCTCGACATGCGAGGACGCACAATTAAGTAAATTGCGAATCTTAAGACATAATTACCTCTTAACTTCCTTCCTCCGATCCTTTTTCTGTCTCTCAACTGAATTTCCGTTACCCATTTATGAAAATAAATTAATAAAAAATTGCCGAGTATTGTCAATGGTCCAAAGCGATGACGGAAACGCTCATCGCACAGTACTTGAAAATTTAGCGGTTTTTTTAATTTTCAAACCGCTCGACTCGTGGTACGTCGAAAGGCGAATCGGTAAAAGGCTGCAATTTAACGTCAATCTGACGTTTCCAGACCCGACGGAAAGACTTGAATTCTTTTTTTTTTCTACTGCACTTCAGTTGTTCTCGGTTTGTATAATCTGTTGTAAGATTTTATTTCATTTTAGGGTTTTGAAAATTAATATTACACAGTTAAGTGTGCGCGTTTTACACCAGTTTAATAAGTTTTAAACGGGTTTATTTCGTTTGACTGTTCAATAAAAACTAAATTTAAAATTTTGTATTTTTAAGACAAAATTTCTTGTTCACAGACTTCCCAGAAAACTTCCTGTCCAATTTTTCTAAATTATAAATTATCATAGAGTTGATAGAAAAAATTGTCACGAAACTTATTGTACTTCTTCATTACAATCACATTCTAATTTGACTATAAAAATTATGTGGCACAATTTGTAGAGATTAAGGACAAATAGTATTAATTATTTATGCATTATGCATACAATTTTTTTCAACTTGACGCACTGAAGGAGATGGCAAAAAAAAATAACATGCTTGTTTTCGAAAAATACAAACAGTCAACAGAATGGGATTTATTTACAAAATTACCGTCCTATGAATTAACGCTATTTGGAAATTTACATATTATCAACATTTAGAATGTTCGTTTGGAATAGATAATATATCATTTCATAGCTCTCCGCCGGCTTGTGCGCCCCATTTGCCTTTTTTATTTTTACTGTTCCATTTGTTGTCGGGACAGTAACACGAGGCTTTTTGCGCGTCCACATAACTCTTGCAGCCCAACGCAGTCGTGCCCGTGAAGAGCATTTTCGCAGCTGCTTTGCAAGTGTTGACTATCGTCGTGCCAGTGCTCTGATAACTTTCGCAGTACTTGTAGAGGCATCGCTTGAATTCAAGATCGCACTTGTCTTTGTCGGCATTGCAAGTGTCGTAACAAATATCGTGAGCATCACAGCATTTGGTCATTTCCGTCAGAGGAAGATACTCTTGATTGATCTGCAAATTCAAAAACGACCATTTAAATTTTTCTAAAAATACATTTCATCGCGATTTAAAAAAAACAACATGAATATTACGAAATGTGATTCCATTACTAAAACAATAAACGAATAAATGAATAAATAAATAAAGAGAAAGTATGAACAGAGATTTTATCACATGAGTTCAAGAACCTCAAAACTATATAATAATCACAATATAATCTGACCGTCCGAATAATAAAACAGTTAATTAAAAACGGATAATCGACGAACCAAATTACAATATACCCAAAGAACTTTATCAATATCCTGAAAGCGAGAGAAAAACGAATGAAAAAAACGATGAATTCGTGTTTCGAGTTTCGAATCGAAACACCGGAAGTCGTACCTCGAAGCCAAGCGAGCCACATCCGTTGCTCTGCGGTGTGTGGTTCCGGTCCGGTTTTGGTGTCGCGCCTGTAAACAGAACGCACATATAGATACATATATATCAGAGATGTATATATTTTTATATTTTGTTATCATTATTTTCCAAACGATTAGAGAACATTGGAGAAAATGACAGCGGGTTAATCCTCAAAAACATGACGACACCAACCAAACCGCGACAATTATATTACATGACAATTTGATTAGACATTTCACCGTGTCTTCGATTATCAAGCGCCAATGAATAATGACCAATGGTCATCCTTTACACCTGTTGTACTGTCGACTTTTTGAGGTTACGCGTATTCCATCGAACGAAAGAAAAAAAAAGCCAATATTTACCTCCCGGACATTCGAAGACGCAAGTCTCTTCAACCGCAGCGTCGAAAACCTCGTGAATGTCTTTGATTTTGCGCGCAACGGTTATCGCATTTTGGAAGAAGTCACCGAAAACAGTTTCGGCTGCTAAAACAGCGTCTTTGAGGTTTCCAAGTAAACCGGCGCCGTAACCCGACCAAGCATAAGCCATAAACGTCAAAAGATAGATAAACGTCTTTCGCCAGGCCGCGAAATCCATAGCTGCTCTCGGGTCCACTTCCGTATCTTCGAACTATCGATTTTACTTGAAATCCTCGTAAAGCGGAGCAGCGATCAACGACGTCCGCGGTATTTTTAGGTGGACTGCGTGCTGACCCGCAATCGTGCCTTGGACACGGAGCTTACGTTGCATAAATATATGTGCGCCAGACGATATTTGCTATAACGAAATTTCCACTTCCGGAAACCACTCACCGCATCTGTAGACATCGCTCGTGATGTATAAGCGATAGAATTGGCGCGTGACGAAGCTGAATATTCGGTACCTTGACATTGGTCCACGTCGGCATGATAAATATAGTCGTTCGTTAATGACAATTTTTTGCTTTCTTTATTCTATTGAGCGAAAGAATTTATCGAGTTTATGCCGAATTTACCCAGAATTATGAGACTATGGGGTTTTTTTTTATTAAATATCCATTTCATAACTTTCACTATAGATACGTTTAAACTCATTTCGATATTTTTTGGCTTATTAATTATTATTTCAACGTTGAAAAGGCAAACAATTTTAAGATATTTTATGTATGGGATTTATCGGAATTAATAAATATTGCAATTTTTGAGTTCACCTGCCGAGCAAATGTCGTGCGATAGTTTTATGTAAAAGAGAATTTGCCGATAGCTTTTTTACCTGCTTTCCTGATAATCGAACGCTTCGTCTCTACCCACGATTTATGTTAGCCTTATCTAAGTTTAACGAATACTTTATTGAGAGTGACAAGTTACGTACATTCTGTCGGTAATTGCAATGGTAATTTTTCTAAACGCTTTCAACGATTCGTGTTAATTTTTTTATCTCTGTCAGGGTATGGTTAAATTGACTGCTAGTTTCAATGAGTGAATAAATTCAGCTAAGCTGTTTTTTCGATTCGTAAGAATATTTACACGAGATAAATGTGAGAAGAGGACGAAAATCTAAGAGCTGAGAATTCGGAGAAAAAATATATACATATATTGTAATCTCGGGGACGTTACATAAAATGAAATTGTAATCACGAGCACATTGCATGAAATGAAATTGTAAACTCAAGTAAGTAACATTCAGTTTGGCGATTAGAACTTCTTTTCCAGTTCGCCGTTTTCGTACAGCTTCTTCACGTCGGTACCGCCTCCGAGACATTCTCCCTTAACGAAGACTCGCGGAACGGTTTTCGCTCCGGTCATGTCACCCAAAACGGACTGAATTTCATCTCCGTCTTCTCTCTGGTCCAATTCGATGGCCGTGTACGTTTTCTTCAGTTTCTCAAAGACCTGAAAACGAAAATAAGCGCACAATCATTAAAATTCATTGTTCATTTGGCGAAAAAAATAATTGCAAATATATTACACCTGGAGAAATGATTTTTCAATTAAAACAGCATATTACAATTCTGTTTATTTGAATGAAAAATATTTATATTTTAGGATTAGGAAAAACTTCTTGGATTCTAGGAATTATCTACGTAACTAATTACAATTGAATTTTGGAATTATTGCGGAATATTTTTTGTGGGTTTATTAATTTACCTCTTTGGCCATCTTGCAGTAGGGACAGTAGGACTTGGAAAAAATGACCACTGCATCGGAAGCCACCAACTGGTCGACGAGCTCTCGAGTTGCCGGCATTATTATTTTCTCTGCACTGGAAACTGAACCCATTGGGCTACACACATTTTTTTCAATCGGTTTATTGGGCCTACCCTGACTCTTGATTACCATATCACCAATGCAACGAAAATGTAGTGGGAAAAATGCATGTTGTTTGAGAAACACATGTGTATTGGAATTTTGCAATTTTTTATAAAAAATAAAAATTGCAATGGAAATGAATGATTAATACGATGATTTGAATAAACACTCAATGAGTAAAACATAAATATTTGGCCTTTAAACGTTATCGAAAATTGCGAAAAACGGTTTTTAGCTCTTTTTAGCGCCGGAAGAATAACGAATATAAAAAAATCGTGAACAATATCCAAGAGGTCAATTAAATGTAGACGATGAGTCGGTAAATTCCTTTAAATGTGTAATTACATGAAAATTCACCGACAATGAGTAGCAGGAATTAAGAGAAAACAGCTGAGCTTTATGTGCAAATTTTATTAGGTTTCCCGTCCCCAGAAAAAATTTGTGTCTGATTCTCGTATGCAGTTCTACATTTGTTTGTAAATAGCAATAATGTTAATGAATATTCAATATTTTTCAAACCCCTGTTAAAGAACCGACTGCTCGAAAAAAAAAAATCGTGTTTCATTTTTCAAAATTCCGATTTTTCAAAATTGAGATATAACGATTTTTTCTTTCGTAAATTCCGATATCACAACTTTTTATCTTTTTTTTCAATAAAAATATTCATCAATCCTCAAACTTGTGATGGGAATATAAAAATCTATTGTTTTAACTCCTCTTTTTTTAGTAATACAAAAAACAAAAATTGACCTAGAAAAATCATCCATTTTTTATTTAAAAAAAATAATGATTGCAAACATTATTGTTAAATACTTTATTTACAATTAATCGATACGCTATTTATTAAAAATCTATGGTCTACTTCTTATGATAAAGTTATCAGATTACGATAAATACTAATAACAATAACAATAATAATAATAGTAATCATCATCATCATTATTATTATTATTATTATTATTATTATAAAAACAGCTTATTTAATTGCAAAGATTGCGAAGGTTACTTTTTTTTATTGAATTTTTAAATAAAACCTTAAGCGCATGAATTGAGTTTATCTTTATTCATCGAATCGATGAGTAATGCCTAATCGATTGAATGGGCAGGTAAAAGAACGTGGAAAGCGGTGTGCGGCATGTGGTTGACTCAGTGTTAGAAAAACGTTCTCACTGTAACTTATCAGGTGACATTTCATGACCGTATTAGTGATTAATGTCGATAAGATAGGAGAACTGATGAAGTGTAATAAAAAAAAACGAATAAAGCCATTCTTTTAACCAATGGTAACCAATACCAATGTTTATAATTAAAGTGTCGAGCGTGCGATTAACCTTTAAAAAGTTGCGTTATTTCGGGTTATTGACAAGAATCGACAAAAATTTAATATTCACTTACCGGATATCGAACTATGAATTTGTTACTCAAACTCTAACGTTGCTCAAAGTCGGAGAAATTTTTCTCCACCGAATGGAGTACGATCCTGGACAAACGATGGAGGCGAACTACGTTTACACGCAGTGACTATCTCCTCTTAACCGAGTACGCGCTGTACATTTTTACTAGCAGCTAAAGCATCGGGTAGTGTGGGGGGGATCCCGTCGAGGACGAATATTGTGACGATTGCGACTATTGACAAACGCGGCAAGTGCTGCACCAAGCGGTCATTTTCGGAGTAAGGGCAAAAAGTTATGCGAATGACCAGAAATTCTAAGCCGATACTCTGAGAATGGATTTTTTTTACATAACGATGACACGTCGATGCCTAATTTTTGTTCTTAATTCCATTATTAGAATATATGTATATATTTTTTCTCATAATAAAAGATCATATTCATGTCTGGTCGTTAATTCCTTAACAAAAATACTTGTTAGAAACTATGTGAAAAGTACCGTTTCTGTGTGTGTTTTGAAAAGTACTTTTCCTGCGTATTTTGGAAAGCACTCTTTCAGCGAATTTTAGAAAGTACCTTTTCGGCGAATTTTAGAAAGTACCTTTTCGGCGAATTTTGAAAAGTACCTTTTCGGCGAATTTTGGAAAGCACCTTTTCGGCGATTTTTGGAAAGCACCTTTTCGGCGAATTTTGAAAAGCACCTTTTCGTCAAATTTTGAAAAGCACCTTTTCAGCGGATTTTGAAAAGTATCGTTTTGTATGTTCCAAGATCACATAAAAATCAATATTTCGAATACTTGGTATCCAATTTGTTCTCCGCGCTCCCTTTTCTATTCTTAGTCTAGTCCTTAAATTTGCGAAGCTACATATTTTCTCGTTTAATCGATTCTTACGACAGATTCTTTTTTAATGTAATTTTTTTTTTCGATCTCAGATATTAATATATCGGATTACGTCTTTGTTACGGTATTTCTTTCTTACTGATTCTATCGAATCAATTTGTTAACTTTTTTCAATTGCATCAAAAGCGATGCTTTTGAGTAGTTCGTACCCCAGCCGCTAGGTGCGCATTGCGAGATTCTGTTTCGAATTATAGGTCATAGATCGCCATCTACTGTACTAATTCTCTTCCGTGGCAATATTACTCACACTTCTTTCATCACTTGACTGCATCGTCTGCTAACATACGAGTCCCGAGTGATTCCACTCAGTAAATTTGAATATTCCGGCGAGTAGTTGTATATTTTGAGTAAAAATGGGAGGCACTGAATCGAAACCAGTTGAAGTTAAGGCACCGCAGGGAGAAAAGAAGTTGAAACCTTGTTGCGCGTGCCCGGAAACGAAGAAAATTCGGGATACTTGGTGAGGAAAATTTTTCTTTCAAAACTAGGAGGTTATGTGCATATTTTTTTAATTTGAAAGAAGTTTCTAATTTCCGTTATTAATGTAATTGAGCGTAAGTGAATTTCAACGTTGCCTTGAATTCGATGACGAAACTATATTTTTTATTTTGCTTTTATTATGCTCATCGAATTACTTTGTTATCTCTGGAATAATCACTATTAGCGTTGGAAAAAGAAACTGTGACCTTGAAACTCAAAGATTTGTGACAAAAATGTGCTCTCAAATTTTCAGCATAATTGAGAAAGGCGAAGCGGAATGCGGGCATCTTATCGAAGCGCACAAAGCGTGTATGCGTCATCTAGGGTTCAACATTTAACGAAAAAATATATAAGTTGTGATAAGTAACCCGTTGTTGAATACTTTGTATAAGGATGGAAAGACGGACAGTGGCTTGTGCCGCAATCCCAAAGCGGTATCGGCGAACCTCATTTTTTGTATTAGAAACAAAAGTTTCACCGGTCGAAGTCAATTACCGATGGAATTAACGGTAGATGTACTTTAATTTAAGGAATAAGAAGCCTTTTTTGTTTAGTTGTGTAACCACAAACACGTGTAAATAAACGTGAAACATGATAACGAAAAATGAGTTGACGACATTTTTTCACCTATTATGAAATCCTGGTGACTATTAGACCGATATCGTATTTCTGAATCTAACGAATGGTATTCATGGAAATAAACTGGTTGGAAAAATTAGATAAGCCAAAAAAAGTATAAGATGAAAATACTCAATTTGGAATATTTGATTCGATCATCACATTTGTATGTGTGATTTTTATGACTGAGTCTCGCCAAAGATTTTTTGTATATTAGCAACATTGTTATTTAGCAAGTGTGAATAATTTGCACTTTAAAGTTTAATCACACATTTTAATCCCAATTTGGATATGGCCTCACGGTCCTTGCACACAAATAAATATACATGGTAATTAAAACACATGTTGTGTACTTTGTTTCAGTGTAAGCAATTAAAACACTATATTCTTGGCAATTCTAACAAAGCGTATATATTTTCTTTCTTTTCACATTCGAGAAAACAGTCGTTTTCGTCGCACGCAACATAAATCAACGCGACGTAATCTTAGTACGAATAATAATAAAATCAATCATATTGATAATAATGATAACAACATATTCGATATAACGACTTATTATTTTTCTTTCTTATTTTGCGCGCGGTGGTCCTCTAGGGCGGAAAGACAAAAGTTACGCATGATCGGTGCATCGTTACTTAAATATATAGTTTATAAATCCATTGGAAAGTGGCGCTGCAATTTTTTATCGAGATTATCATAAATATGATGCATTTTGTTAGACAGAAGCGCACAATCTTCACTTCCTAATGGATAATCGTTACTACCATCGAAAGCTATATAAAAACTTAATGAATCGTGGTAATCTTCGAATGTTCGCTCTTGTTTAACATTATACGTAGCTTAATTTTACGCACGTCTTATATATACATATACGCATTTACGTGTAATCTTAAAATTTACTCAGTACGACTGTTTGTAAGGATCTTAAATAAATGTTTTGTTGTTGTCTTTATCGTATTAATATATAATTGCGCAAAGTATATCAATAATAAAGAGCAATTCTCTCTCTTTTTCTTCGTCCTTCCTACCGCCCGAGTATTGAGCGATTAATTAATATAATTAATAAATCTTTTGAGTCAACGATAGAGATATATTTGCATATATATATATATATATATATATTTAGTAATGTTAGTGTTTCTTTGCGATAGAAGAATTAGGAGATTGCGTTGAGTACGAGATATACGAATAATGGACTGAATTATCGTTCACAGCAACTGTTTTTTTTTGTCTTTTTTTTTGTTTTGTTTCGTTTTCTTAGAACCTAATAAGGGACACATATCTCTCAGGGCACGATGTTTTTCTTCATGGAATTCAATTGATCTCCATTGTTACGAATATACATACGATTTTTGTTTTTTTTTTCATCACGTCCTTCTTCACATCGTTCGGTACGAAAGTATAATTGTCATTTATATCGGTCACTGTGTGCCATTGCGTTCATTTATTATTACTATTATTAATATTTTTATACTTAATTCGTGTTATTCAGACAATCGTCTCGTTCCACGCGCATAACGGAAATCTCCAAGCGTGAATATATATATATATATCTTTTGTTCTTGTTGTTTTTTTAGGGCGCAACGAATTTGAAACAAAATGGATTCCGTGCGCCGCCATTTCGTGAACTTCGTTCACGCGACGAACTCCATTATCAATTAATTAATATCTAGAGATGGATTGACTGAGGTATTGACTAGAAATTCACGATTTTGATCGTGCGGTGATCGAAGGAATAAATAAGTAAATGAAAGAAAATGAAGTACGTATAACTCTTGTATATTGATGAAATAGTTTTATAGTAACGATACGGAGGGACAAATTGACGAATCAAAGAGATTGCTTGCGTTTTTTTTCCTTTTTCTTCGTTTTTCGAGCATTTATCGACTCGGCATTAAAACTATTCGATAATCGGCGCGTCATCACAGCTACGGAAACTCATCGTTTTCTTTTTTCCTCGTTTTTTGGTTTAATCGTAGACCAGCACAAATCAGCCCTCTGCGTTTTTCGTACATTTTGCCTTTTTTTTTCATTGTTTCTTTGTATTCACTTTTTTTTTGGCAGATTGTTATTCCTTTACGCTTCTTCTCTTGATCCAAGTCGTTGGGCAGTCAAGTGACGATAATTTCACAATGAATCACATCAGTTTTATAATTAATGGTTCCTATTCGTGATCCTGTTGCTATTTCCGCCAACTCTCACCTTTCCAGTGGAATCCTCATAGATCCCAGGACTTTGCTCTGCTGAAAGACAAAATCACCGAGTCAGATTCAATTTAATGACAGTAAAGTCCACATTTATTAATATTTTGTATCTGTAACTACGTTATCCAAATTTTTTAATAATAATCACAATCTAAATTTGTCCGAAAATATAAATAAAAGTAATTTGTTCCTTAAGCATCGAAGGTAATTATTAAAATGAAATAATAAATATTAAATTATTTGTGCATACATTTTTGTGAAATAAAGTGACAAGGATTCCCAGTTGTGCACATAATCAAGGGAAACGTCTTAATTCGGAGTTCGTGTCGCTTGGATCAGAGTAAAAAAAATGTTAAGAAAATGTTTGAGGACTAGAAAAATAATAATTAAACAATAAAGTTAAACTCACTTGATAGCGAGCTTCCGTGTCCATAATACCAGTGACAGCGACGACCTGATACTGTCGGGCTTTCATCGCAGCGGTAGATTTTCTCACGAGTCGCATTGCGCTCGGAGCGCTGCTCGTACTATTGAATTGTCCCATTTGAGCGGGTGTGTGACTCGGATCAAGCACGAGCATCGTAATCGATCCGTCTCTCAACTGTTCCACACCCATAATCGTCCTGCTGTGACCTTAAGCCCCGAAAAAACGCTTAATTCAAGAAGCAATTTTATTTCGGAAACTCCCTGAATTTCTGTACGCTTTTCTTTCATCCTTCTCTAAATTGTATTTCAAAGTTAACATTGTTCAGTCACTTTTTTCAACCTCGGAAAAAAAAAAAACCCGCTTCGAGTTACGAACCGTTTAAACCACATTTTTGTCGAAATATAAAAACCTAATACAATTTTTATCTGCCATTTACAAAAGTGCTCAATGTCCGAGAAAAAAAAAAATCTAAAAATCTCCGAAAAACGCACAAAATGTTCTATAAATCAGTCGTAAAATGTGTTAAATTGTAGAAATAATTTGAGAGGCTCGAGAAAAAGTATCTGAATTAATAGGGTCGGTCCGATTAACACGAGAATCCGAAGCTCACCTTGATGCTGAAGATAAAGCGGAGGTTTGAAGTCGTCGCTTCTTTGAAAATACTGTAACACCCAATTGAACATTTCCGGATGTCCGCCGTCGGGACTCGTCGGTCTGTGGAAGTCGATCAGCTGGCATCTAATTTTTGGGAAAAGCGTTTTCGATAAATTAGCCTCGATCCGAATAAAGTCCGGAGATGATTGAAATGTTGTTGTAGAAACGGGAAAAGTTTACTTTATTCTGAGACTCGAGAGAAGCGTGACGACTTCCGTAGCGCCTATCCACTTTCTCGTGTTGACTAATTTCGCCCCGAGTTGTTCAGCCCCTTGAACATCGAAACCCTGCGCCCATGCCCACTCAATCATTCGCTGAAGCCTGGATATCGAGGGCATCGAGCTTCTTAGTGGATTGTCCGTTGAACTTGTGCATCCCGAGCTCCACGCTCGATAAACGAGCTCGTTGTAACCGGTGTGCTGCAGCAGCGACGAAATTAGCATCTGCATGTTTCTGTAGCCGCAACCCCAACCCTTGTCTCCATAAGTTGACCCGTAGTGATCGACGGTCGAGCACATCCAAGTGCTTATAACGTTGCTACACGCCTGACTGACCGCTCGCACTTTCCCCACCAAACCTGGAAACCACATATTCCCCTAATTATCAAAATTCAATATATCGTCATTACCCAATTGCGATTGAAAATTAATCTACGGTTTCAGGATTATAGAGCAATCCATATGAAGAAGTGTGTCACTCAATACTCACTAAGTGCTCTAAATTAGACAAATTCTAATTATCAAAATTTGAGATATTATTATCAGCCAATTGTGATGGAACATTAATATACGATTTCAGGATTTCAGAGAAATATGTTATTCGATTTTGGATTGGTAACCGGTCTTTTTCTGAAATTTGTAAATATTGCAGGAAGTGCTGTGAGAAAGTGCTTCTGGAAAATCCTGAGAACATTTCTCTCAGCATATTATTAATACATAATTTCCAATCGAATTCTTTCGGAGTGAAAAATAACGTGACCTTGGTGTAATTTTGAATGAAGCTTATGAAAATTGGGAATTTCACGTAGCAGATTTGACTAGAGCAAAGTCTATTTTGTATTTTTTTGTTCTCAAGTCAATTAGCGCAAAAGTGGGGTAAAAGTGGCTTGACTAATGAATGGTGGATACTGACCACGGGTGCACGAGCTTCCATCGTCGATACCGCTACTTTCGGCGACTCTGAGCTCAAAGTGTCGTTCGTAGTAATCGGCGATCGACATTTCACCGGCGTAAACGGCTCTTTGCATGTTGGTGACGCTCTGCTCGCGGAAGTTACCCTGATTGTCCATGCCGTACTGCGCCCTCAGCATCTCGAATTCTCTCTGCTCGCGAAGCCTTCGAACTTCTTTTTCCCGTCTCTCCATGTCGCGTGCCAACAGACGATCCGTCGACGCGTCCGGCGTCGCCGGAGACGGTGTACCTTTTTTGCTGAAATGCTCCTCTATGTGGACGGTCAGCTCGTCGTTGTTCTTAAAACTCGTGCTCAGACAAACCGGACATGCCGGTGTCACATCGCTTCCGCCGCTCGACGCTATATCCGAATGCGAAACCGTTCCATTCGCTGGACTGTTAAAAAACCAACATTTTCCTTTTTTGAACAATCAAAAATCTCAACAAACTCACTATTATTATGTTACTCAAAATTAGAAAAGAAAGAAGATGTCTCCTACAAACTTTTCTCTCCGAGTCAAAATGAAAAAGATGCAGCGTGCCAAAGTTTTCAACTCGCAGTGATCGTCTTAATTTCAAATAATTTTTTTTTTTTTTTCAAAAATATCCGCCATCGGGGAATTCAAAGAGGAACAAAAAGGTGATAAACATTTTCCTCTCAGAACTAATGTGACGGCGCTACAGCGTGTTAAAGTTTTTTTTGAAGATGCAGAAATTTTGAGGGTCATGTTGCTCTGTTGATTTTCTGTAGATTTTCTTGGGGGTATCTGATAAATTTGAGTTCAATTCTCAGTTATTGAGATGTTGGGGATAAATTGAAGGCGGTAATTGGGGGAAAAAAATGGAAAAATGTTGGATATTGTGAATGAACTGTGGTGAATTTTCGGCTACTCACCTTAATATATCTTTATGCTCGATATTAACGTGCAATTCGAGATCGGATGAGTTTGGAAAAGAGGTAATGCAGAGTGGACAGTTGAATACCCCGTCCCTGGAAGGTGGCGATTCTTCGGGCGGAAAGGACGGCGACGTGAGGTCAAAATGTTGCCTATTGATATGTTCCTCGAGCCTCAAAGGACTGTCTGAAGTGTACGGACACATCGGGCACTCCAGGACCGGAGGTTTCGGCGATGCGTGCGATCGAAGCTGAAGGTTTAGACCGGATCGCAATGGAGAACCATGACCCGCGGCACCTTCTGGAACTTGCCACAAAAATAACAGATTTATAATACTGTACCATAAGTACCTAATAAACGTTCACTTTACGCCGCTTTAATTGGAACTGTAAATACTATTTTTTATACCCAGCCAAAATTTCAATCCTACGTCCAAAAATTCAATAAATACGATTATTCGATTCAAAATACTCAACATTATTGTTTAAAAAAATGAAATTAAAAAAAATTGTTGAAACGTAATTAATTAAAAGAATGCTTACCAGGATTATTAACATTGCCGCCAGCGGCACCAGCAACGACGTTTTCCGCGTTCGCCGGATTGTTATTGTTGTTGTTATTGTTTACATTTACGGGTGGCAAGGGGCTTTCGGTTTTGCGAGCCACAGGCGCGCGTCGTGATCCCGTCGAGGTTCCCCAACCGTTTTGGAAGCGAGGAGGTCGTAACGACATGGCAGACGAGGGTAATCCTCGGCAGTCCTCCTTGCGATCATCTTCGAGGCTCGTGTCATCGTCGATAAATGCCATCATGTCATTTTCCGGCGTGCTGCAAAAAATAAATAATCAATTTTCTCTCCTGCACAATTCAAAGTAAATAAAAACTCTTTTCCTATTTGTTTGTTTTTTTTTTCACCATTTTCTCTTTGTGGATAATCGACGCCCTTGCATCAACATTTATAATCAACTAAAGATAAGCTGTTTTTACAGAACTAATGGCACGAAATTTGTTTAACAGTTGCAAAATAATTGCTAATGAATTTTTTGAACCCTTTAAGGGTTTACGCTATTAAGCAGTTCTGCGCTTATAGATATTCACTAATTTTATACACGTTCGTTACGAAGCACATGTTGGAACTAACTAAGTTCTTGAACTGACGCTGGTTAGCTTGCGAAGTGAGTTGGCGCGAATTTACTGAACATGTGGACCGTAGATACTCGGATTTGATGGTGGGAATGAAAAGGAAGAGGAAGGGGAGTTAGCAGCTGCTCGGCTCCCTTCTCCACTGAGAAGCGTCGACTTTCTCGTGACTAACGTAGCTAACTTATCCTCGTTAGCTAACTGTACCTATATCGATTTATTTACTTCGTGAATTAAAAATCGAACCATTTTTTATTCACTTCCGATGCAATTCAGAGAAGATGTTACGAAAAAAAAAATTTGTGAAAAATTTTTTTTTTCAAGATTTAGCCAATTTTTATGCTATATTAATCGAACAAGTAAAAATGTATCTATACATTTTTTATATTTTTAGTGGAATCGAAAAAAAGCGCCCGAATCATGTGCGCATTCGAAAAAAAATATTGTAAATTACGTCGTTTATATATTTTTTAAATAAACTAACGATCATAAAATTTTCCATAGTTTTATTAAATTTATTTGACACCAATTTGTGATATATTTCAACAAATGTGAGTTGTGAATTGAAGCGATATTTCGAAGTATTTTATTTCCCATAAAAAATCCGAGTCGTTTTTTTTTGTGAATTATAAGTGATCGAATAAAATGATTTCACGAAAATTTCACTTAATAATTTCGAAGCAAAGGGATGAAGAAAATAAAATGATTTTCATTAAAAATTGAAGAGTAATGACGTTTCATTCATTACCTGGGGGTAAGGTAATCCAAATGAGCGCTGTTAACGTGCACGAGCATCTCAGCAGGTGATATTTCACCGAGATCGCAAAAGGGGCAGTTCGCCGCACCCTGAAGATGATAGAGGACCATGTGAGACCTCATCTCCTCGTCATTAAAACCTTCCAGTCCGCATATTTCGCACGTGTAACTCATTTCCGGTGGTTTGCACGACGCCATTTTCGACGGTGTTTCTCAACTTATCACCAGTACCACGAGCACAAAAATCACTTCACCCTCTCTTATCACACCGATCACCTCAGTTTTTCTGCTTGAAATGCACTCTTCGTAATTTCCATATTCCTAGTGAATCATTAAAAGAAGAAATTAGTGAAAATGAAGAGAGTAAAGAAAAAATGAATTTATCCTTATGAAGAAAGTGAAGTAAATTTACTGAAGAAATTTTATTTGCATATATATATATATATAGATTTGTGATGTAACATAAAGAAAATGGTATTAAAATTTCCAGAGAAATAAAATTCTGTTTAAACTACAATAAGCAAAAATTATTGTTGCACAAACGAAGAATAAAAAAGAAGAAATGTATTCAAGTTAATTTCGGTTCGCTTCTTTTCTTTCTATCGCTTCTTAAGTGTGTCTTTTTGGCAGGGTGAGATAAATCGATGCTGAAGTAATTGTCACGATGAATTGCTAGTTATATTTAAAAAATTTAATTTATTTTGTACTCAATAGCTAAAACGATTAATTTCGCAAAATTTTCAATCCGGCAAAAAAACAGGGATATTAAAATTGCAAGTGAAAAATAAAATCCCTTATAAAATAAAAGAAGAATTTTGACATCGTACAAACAATGTCCTTAAAAGCTTACATTAATTCATAGCCGAGACATTTAAAATATCCCCAAGTTCCGGTCTCAGATTAAAAAATTAACGTGATAATTGGGAAAAATGCGATTATCTACTTCCTCAATTATTCGAGCGAAGATAAAATATAACGACAAAGAAATCGCGTAAAAAATATCCAAATCATTGTGAAAAACTGTTGAATCCATAAACGAAAAAAAAAAAACTACATATCGCAATTAAAATCGATGAGAGGTGCGATAAGAGGTGAAAAAGAAGAAAAGAAGATAATCTAATAATCGATATAATGCACCTTTGGATTGGTCGCTCTCCGCCAATCTCGAAGCGGGCTTAGAAAAAAGGGTGTTGTTTTTTATTTCTTTCGTTAATCTCTCATTTCCGCTTCACTGCACCGGAACAACGCACAATCGCCCGGTCACGAGATCACTTTGGCAGTGGAGGGATGATATTGGGATGTCCGAGGGTTGCAAAGGGTTGCGAGGAAGAGCGAGGAAGCGGATTTTTGTTCAACGATACCTCGTGCATTAATCACGAGGAGGCGTTTTACAGCGTTGTTGAACCCAATGGATGGGTTGCTGGGCTGGGTTGACCCATTTAAATATGGCGGATACGATGTTGCACCAGAATATCGCAAAATATCCGAGGGCAGCCACTAATTCGAAGGAACCTCAGTCACTCGACCTTCCAAACGATGTTTAGCACATATAAAACCAACCACCACCGATCGATCGCCCTCTGACCTCATCGCCACTAATTTTCCAGTTTTTCTTCTTTCTTCTTACGTTTCTCTTTACTCTTCATGTAAAATGAAGAATAAAAACGGTGAGAATAAGCGTATGATTATTTGCATTAACTCGATGATTTATCGTTTTTTTTCTTCTTCTTTCGTTTCAGGGGTTGTCATGTCAAAGTCACTCTCAAGGGCGCGGATTTTTGCTTGTATTTATTTTGTTTAATGTGTGATAGTTTTTTTTTTTTTTGGGTGGAGGCGTCCGTGCAGGCTCGATTGCCTAACACGGCGCCTATCTCGCCTCCATATGACGACGTGATTGTTACAACAGCCGCAACCCCGTTTTCGACTACCGTTTCGTGCCACTGTAGGTGCGCGCGTGCACTCACTCGAGCCGCACCACCCCCTACGACTCCAACGCCAACAGAGTGCACCAAAGTTCTCGGTGTGTGGGCCCCCACTTCTGGAACATGCGGTGCACCCGAGACAATGTGGCATGTGCGCTTTGGGCCACGACAATCGATGAAAAAGTACTGAGTTAACGCTTTTTTTTTGTAACCGTTCGTAGGTAAAGCGGATCGCGGTAAGGGATCGCAGTTTGGGGAGAACATTATCGGCGGGAACGAAGGGAAAACTTGAGTCTGGACAATCCATGAAGGGCTGGAATATTGAGAAATGTGGTTAAATTTCGCAATTTTTTTGGGAGGGAAGAAATAGGGACTTTTTTTTGTGTAGCAGGAAATAGGGCATTTTGTTAAGAGATAGGAAACAGGGCCGTTTTTTGGTAGGTAGAAAACAGTACATTTGTTTGGTAGGTAGGAAATGATATTTTTTTCTTTTGGTAAGTAGGACAGAGTGCATTTTTGTGACTAGGGAGAAAAATGTTTTGTTTGGGAAGTGTGTTGTAAAAGGTACCAAATATGAATTTAGGCAGAGGCCAGCTATTTATTAATCATGTTTTATTAGTCGCTTATCTCAGAGCATACGTATTGAGCAAAATTACGTTAGTTATTATTATGCAGTTATAAAAAAGGTACGAGAAATAGTAACAACGAGTCGTTGTTGTGGTTGCTTGTGTCTTTTTCTTTTTTTTATCATTCCGCAGCAAGCGGCGCTGGTTGGACGCTCGCCGTTGGTTTGAGGCCCCGTATGCTCAGATCGTAAACGACCTCTTCGATCTTTTTGACGTCGTACTTCAGCGCATCGAAGCGTTTTCGAAGATTGTCGTTCTTGAGATTTAGCAGACGAAAACCTGCGTTCAATTCGTTGACGAATCGCGCGATTTCGATCGGACGATTGTAATCACCGCAAGTTACGCTGTTCACAGCAAAACGACTCTGGAAAAAAAATATTTTCTCGTTTTTTGGTTCATTTAATAGAAATATAAAAATCAATCGATAACTTGGCTGGAAATTTACCAATTCCGCGGACAATTGAAGCAAACCCATGAGGAATTCTTCAAGGTCCAAGTGAAATCCGTCCTCCCTGTTAACCTTGACTGAGAGAGAGAGAGAGAGAAAAGAAATTTTCCAGTCCGCTATTTTTAATTTTATGCTATTTTCAATGTTTCAGTACCTCCCAATATCTCGGCTACCGTTTCTCTGGTAACGAGAATCTTCACTTCGAGATAGACGACGAGCGACGCGAGGAAACAAAGCCTCGACGTCACGAATCGCCACTGATCGTGGAAACGATAGTACTGATCTTTCGGCACTACTTCCGCCAGTTTTGCGTATTGCTTACGCACCTGCTCGAATATTTCACGAGCTTTCGCGCAGTACTGTGAGATAACTGGAAAAGAAAAAAGGAAAAACTTTGTCATTATGTCCGTCATTTAAAATTCGTTATCTTGTGACAATTCCAGTGAAATTCCAGACCAGTTTTGGATTTTTTTCAGTTTCCATTTTAATAACTGAATTAATAGTGAATAACAAATTGGTGACATCGCTTTTTCGTTTACTGGATTTTCTGTTAAAAATTTTGCAAGCTGATTTTCATTTTTTACGTAATCTTTTAATCTCAAGCTCAAATTTTTTTTTGGTTCAGGTAAAAATTAGTTTTATGCAAAAAATGCATAAGAATTTTTTAGACTGCATTGAATTATCTCACATAAATCAGGTTAGACAAGAAAATCATGATATCCAGAAAAACGTCAATACTCAATTGCAAAACATCTATACTTGTGAATTTTTTTTCATTTACACAAGGATCGATCTGAGATTCGGACAACACAAAAATACTAATCCCATCGCAAGACGTGTACAAATAGATACCTGCCGAACAATTAATTTTCAATCAATTGATATTGAAAAAAAATTTAAAAAAGCTTATTGTTAATTCAACATACTCAGATTTTCCTCCACGGCATTTTCGTTGTGTATGTTCTGCAGAATCATGAGAATGTCCCTGGCGCTCTTCTCGATTTCCTTGACGATAACGCGTATTTCCTTAAAACAAAGAAAGAGTTAGCGGTGTTTTTGTAAAACGTGGGCCGGTTCCTTTGTTCTCGGATAATTTGAGATCGAAAGTGCGCGAATACATTCATCGTAGACTAGAATAATTCTCGATTCGGGTGGAATTTTATTTTTTGTCAATAGATTTTCAACATCCGGTAAATCCTTTGTTTTTGTTGTTTTAAAGAATAATGCTGACCGGCATTTGGCGAAACGTAAATACACGACACATAACCTCATCGTAATTAGTGGCGATTCTTTATTCGGTTATAAATCATTGAGTAAACGCACCTCGCGCAACTCTTGCTCGTTGTTGAGGTAATCCTGGAAAGAGTTGAATATCTGCGCTACTGCTTCACCCATTTTCAAAATAATATCTGTTACTGGAAACGACAACTCTTGTTTATAACGTCTTAAGATTACGTATATCAGTACGTAGTGGTTCACTGTCAAGTGACGTCAGTCCCAAGTGTTTGGATGAAAGTCGAGAGTATTAATTGGGATGCGACCGCGAGATGGCGATGGTTTTGCGGCTCGAAAGCGATTCGTTATTTCGCATTGTCCTACTGTATCAACCGCTACTTTCTCCGCGCAACATTTCGTTACCCAAGTAAGAATTTTTGGGTTGTGAAGATATCCTACATCTTGAAGTTAACTTAGGCCAAAGTAAACTCAGACCAAGGTTAACTTAGTTAGACCAAAGTTAACTCATTCAGACCATAGTTAACTTAGTTAGACCATAGTAAACTTAGTTAACTAAAGTTGACTTTAAGGCATGATATTTTGGCGCATATATGTATTGCATATGGATAACGACACAAAAATAGCTACTTGAAAAAAAAAGAGAGAAACAGAGAGATGTATTGGAACAATACAAATGTCCTGATGTTACCTTGATTTTTTTTTTCTTTCGCTTTCTGTCAACACTGAGTCCAATCCTGAATGTTTTTATATACTCTATAATACCACGGATAAACTATAAACTTATTTTTTATTAACTTTGTACAATATGTTTTGCAGTTGGAAATTACAACAAAATTTTGACTCGCTCGTATTTTCACGGCGCTCGAAAGTCCTCTACTCGCGACAAAAGCGCTAAATTATTGTTGGGGCCAACAATTTGCACTACAATCAGTTTACATTGAAGAGGTCGAAGCTTGGGTAAGAGTGAGAAGTGGTAGAACGATTGGTAAATAAGCGAAGCGCAAAGCACAAGGTCTCGGCTCTTGGACATGGTGCGTGCGTGTATATAAATAGAAACCGGTAGGTCCTGATGAGGAGCCGCGCACGCTTACTCCGCGAAAGTGCTTGGAATTCAACGCGATGACGAGTCCCATACACAAAGCCCTTTCTATATGTGCACACACCATAAATCGTCCGTACGTGAACTTAAGTACAGGTCGGGACGAGGTTACGCGCATCGAGACCCCATAGGCGTGTCATTGATCCCAATATTCCAGATTGTTATATGACCTAAGTAAACGTCAGACGCTGAAACCTGTTAAAACGTCATTTTAATGCCTTCGATTTTTCTTCAATTTTTTTGCGGCCTTAAGAAAACATTTCGTTTTTTCGAAAATAAAAGGGTAGCCCTTTGAATTTTCGTAATTTTTCAAAAAATATATCCGGAAATGCAGATTTTACTGAAATCGGTAACGCGATGCCGATTTTATGGGGTCCTGAACGAAATAATATTCTGAGATTTTTTTTTTTTCTAAATATTCAATTCTTCAAGAAAATATTCAATACAACTTTTTTTTTTATTTATGCTTTCTATTTTTAATTTTAAAAAATCGTTTCAGTAGAACACAATGTTCAATTTTGGAAAAATCACCGAATAAATTTTCCAAAAAAAAAAAAACACCAGGTGCCTAAAAAAAAAGCGAAAACAAATTTACAACAATCCGCGAAAATTCACATGCTCTTCAGGTACTACACGACTCCCAATATCAATATTGCCATTATTGGTCCGACCGAAGCAAAACGGTGCCCCAAAACCACGTCAACAACTTTCGAAAAAAGCCAAAATAAAAGAAATAAGAATGTTGGCTTCCTTTTCGAGAGAGGTCGAGAAAAGGTCGTTTTTTTTGATACCCCGAGGAATTTATTATTCCAAGTGTGTGCCTCCTTTCCGGACCCGATCTCTGTCGCAGGTTTGAGATTTTTTAAGGTGAATTTACATTCCCCCATCATATTTTTCTTCCTCACTATATTACTATCCTTATCTATCACTATATTCATTGACCTGATAAAAAAAAACCACAACAAGACATTTTACCTGTTTTTTTTTCTGATTGCAGAATTTGACAATTATGAATCGGCGAAAAAACATAAGAGATTATTATTATTATTATTTCTATACCGGTGTGAACGCTGCTGAGACTCGCAGGTACGGCGAGCATGCAAAATGCATCGCTGCGTAAATGTCAGGGTCAGAACTAGCGTTTCGCGACGTCTGGGGGAAATATCCTCTCTCTCTGCGCTCTCTTAGCCGGCAAATACCAATTAAATGCCGATGTCTTCCGTCGAGACACTAGAAAGGCCTGTCTAGAAATCCCACGGAGTTGTTTTGTCCTGTGGCCAGAAAAAAAAAACTTTCGAAAACAAAGAAAGGAATAAGAAGAAGAAAAAAATGAGAACATGAAGAGGACGAATTCAAAGCGGCGAATTCTCGTTAATCGACGCGTATATCGAAACTTTGTATCTGCTCTTGGTCACACATCAGATTAAGCACTGTAATTACCAGCACTTTCATTTGCACAGTGGCATCCGGCATTGACGGTAGACTGAGAGATTAATTTAAAGATTGCGCTCTTTATGGGATTACGCAGCAGCTGACGAACGAGAAGAGTAACACGCCGCTATTTTTTGCCTTCGGTCAATACACAGCTGCGGTAATGAAATATATACGATGGGACACTAAATTTCGATGATGTGTGGAGGGGTTTGCATCGAGCGTGAATATTAATCGGTAAGGGCCTTGATTAAAAATATACTGCATTTATAGATTTTAGTAGATAACGTTTAGTTTCATTTTTGGAAAATTCCCGACTTTAAAAGCTGCTTAAAAACATTGTTTAATTTTCACTTTTTGCAAAGCTGCAAGGAAATTTCTGTATTTTATTTTTGGCTGTAGCGGTGCCAAAAATAATTTATATCATCCCCATTCCAAATTCATCTAAAAATCTCATATGCATAAAAATTTTCAGTCATCAAGAAATAAAATTTCTCGTCTTTCGAAATCGGCGAAAGAAAAACGAATAGTCAATAGATATTCGCAAAAAAATGTATTGTCCATATCATTGAGAATAATTTTTTTAATTATTCTGACACAGTATCCCGAATAATTTTGGCTTAATTTTTTCGGGAAAACGGAGCTTCCCCTTTTTCCGACGAATCGAAAATCTGCCGAAAATCGGTATGCATTTTAGGGACAGGATTCGATCCGAAATTCAAAGCCGACAGCTTGAAGCTGCGGAGATCGTTGCGCCGCTGAGACTCCGATGAGATCCTTACAAAAGGATCGTTCAATAGGATCGAACGGTGGAAGGGGCGGCGCCGGTCAGTTGGACTCACCGGACTAGTTAATAAATAATCGTAGCCGCGGCAGAATCCCGTCGGCCATCTTTGGCCGTTCAAGAGTCGTATAGTGGCCCGCGAGAATGCGGAATGGCAAAGCTGTTGGCTTGCGAGCTCGCGTGGCCCTCACTCTCGTCTCGCATACAGGACTATTGAAAACTCGTTGTGAAAACTTGTCGCGTAGGTGGTAGAAGGCCCGTTCCTCGCGTTCGCAACTTGCCTATCTCCTCTTGACTCGGCAGCGAGCCTCGCCTCGCTCTTATTTACAATATTTTCCCCACAATAATCAACAAAGTATCAACACAAACACGTTTATTAACGTTGTCTTTTGGGTGGCCTTACTAAATAACCGGTTTACCCGATCGGAATTCATTTTTCTACTCCCTTAAATTAAGAATACCGAAAAATCACTTTTCTTGCCTGCAAAATAATCAATTAGCTTCAACGTCAAGTTACAACTTTTGGATTTGCGAAATATATAACAGAAAAACGTTTGCGGTGGAATAAATAGAGTGGTTAAAGTCGTGCATAATTTCATTAAAATTATTAAGGGCATTTTTTTATTGGTCACTTTATAAAACGAATAATCCGAGGTGCAATTTTGTAGATTATTATTTTTGCTATTTATTCTATAGACGATTTTGAACATTTTTCGTTGAGGATGTCAAAGTAAATATAAAGTTGTGCTAAGGAAATCGTGGGACAAAAGTGTTGACTATATTTTTAGGCCACTCGTAGTCTGAATTGTAAATTAGGATAAGCCGTTAAAAGTATTTTTTGCCAGTAATTTCGGTCTTAAGCGAGTATGACATGAACAGCGCCGCCAGCGGTTCGATTTTTCCTCACGAGGTGTTGCAATTTTTAATAATCGCTAATTCTCGATACCGTTAACCTATTTTTGGTTGCTGGTCGTCGTTTTAGAGACGATTGGTTAACGCTGCCCGTATAACGGTGTTATTAAGCGAGTTTGGCAAGCGACGAGTTCAAGTAGGCGTATCGGGAGTCCGGTTTTTTCCCATATTTATCACGACTATTATCATTATGAGAAACGGCTGTAACGAAATGGCCATCTAGCGGCGAGCCTCAGAAAAGCGAACAAAACGCGGCGAGCTTGGATCCGGGGCACTCCGATTATTCGCCACGAATTCCTAGGTTTCCGGAGTGACCCTTTTTCGGGTCCTACGTGATGCGACGCTAATGTGAAAAGAGGGGGAATCCCGTTGCGCGGAATGCGGATCGAGCCGAGATGTTATAGAGATCATGAACGCGAACTCTCCGGCCGCAGACGGCACGCTATAAATTACTGGATACACGATTTTAATAATTGTAGATCGTGACGTCATCGACAATAATTTCTTTGAAATTGTTTTAGAACATCGTTTTAAAATGTTTAAATCACCGGATTTTAAGAATTCTACATTGTCACTTCATTTTTTTTTGGATTTGAAATTGTTTTAAAAAAATATTTTTTTGAAATGTTAAAATCACCGATTTTTAACAATTCTATATCGTGACTTCATCGGTATAATTTTTTTGGGATTTGAAATGGTTAAAAAGATATTGTTTTAAAATGTATGAATTACCAGGTACAGGATTTTGAGAATTCTGGATCGTGATGTCATCGCCATAATTTTTTGGCATTGGGCCTTATTCAAATAAAATTGTTTTAAAATGTTTAGAGCACCGGACAAAGGATATTACCATTTTTCGATCGTGACGTCATCTCCATAATATTTTGAGGCTTGAGTGCATTGCAAAAAATTATTTAAAAAGGATTTTGTGAAAAATATTTGGCGTAATTGAAAATGGGCCTTATATCTCATATTCATTTATACGTTACCCACAAAAAAGTCCATGATAATGTTATTGAGCTGTTTTAATTGCATTCGCCAGATGCGTCCTAGTGCAGAGACACCCAGTATAAAAAGTGGAGCCTCAAGGCCGCTGCGTCCGAAGGTGTGAAGGCCCCGACAAAAAAGTGTCGACTGGGAATTCGAGACGGCGCCGAAAGTGCGTACCGGTGTGACCTCCGGAATCTGCGGCCCCGAAAAAATGCACGCCGCTGCTCTTACCGTTGTTTTTGGACCTTATTCCCGAGCTATTCCCTTATTCCTATTTTTTTTCTCAGCACAAAATTTGGAAAAAAAAATTGCAAAGTACAAATACTCATCTTTCATTCAGTAAACGTTCCGTTCTATTTTCAATTCTTGACAAATTATATTTAAAAGTTTATTCCAAACGAAATTTTATTTTCAAAAATCAAAAATATATTTTTATACCAGAAAAATATTTAATTTCAGAACATTATTGCTTAGATAAGATTGAAAAATCTTTGTATCTGGCCCGAAAAATATAAATTGTCTAAAGAGAAAATTAGAAAAAAATGGAAGAAAACAAAGTATTGTCTATGAAAAAGAAGAAATTAGTAAAAAATTTAAAGACCCATCAATTTCCCATTTGCGATGGAGTAAAAAAATCTTTATGCCACCAAAAAATATTATATATATATATATATAATCCGAATAGAGAAATTTTTTAAAAAGTTTAAGAAATTGGAAATCAA
Source organism: Clistopyga incitator (assembly GCA_947507545.1). Lineage (NCBI taxonomy): Eukaryota > Metazoa > Arthropoda > Insecta > Hymenoptera > Ichneumonidae > Clistopyga > Clistopyga incitator. The sequence goes on along the minus strand of OX382179.1, from coordinate 8,776,849 downwards.
AGGTGCGAATAAAAGGAAGAAATGAGTGAATGTTGCACGCCGTGTATAAGGTCTCGTGTCATACCGTTCGCCTACACGTTACCACCACGGGTTCGTTTTCTCGATGCTCTGGCTGGTTGTTGTACCTCTCGCGCGCGGACACGATTCGCGTGGACCTCGTGAATGGCGCAAGTGAGCGCGCCGCCGCGACGGCCTTAAGTAAGTGGGTAAGAGTCGTCTACTAGTTCGCCGTGTTCGCCATACCGCGACCTTCGTAAAAAGCCCATCGTCCAAAGATTGCCGAGGAACTGTGCCGCTTGGATCAAGAAGTGCTGTCCCGTGCTGTGAAATCGACTCGGTCACTACACACGGGGTGGCTAATTAAAAACTACTTGCTTCTCTTCCTTCGTCCCGCATAATTTTTTTTTCTCCAAAAACCATTGCGCCTCTGACCTTCATTTTTTTTATTTACAGGTTGTAAACACGTCGTTGTTTTTTTCCCACAATGATATGCCAATAACTTTATTGTAAGGCCCAATTCATTCCGAACAGGAGGAAATTCTGTTTTTCGGAATCATGATATGGTTCCATTCATTTTATATTCGATATAAAAAGTGCAGTAAAGTATACCAAATGGTAACAGTGATCGAGGTCGTATTATATCGTTTTCGTAATGGGGCCCAAAAAAAAAAAATTCCGAAATTGTGCCTAGCACAATGGCCCGATTGTTAAAAAATATATAAATAAAAATATCGACAGTAAATTCTGTTATTCTGTTATTAAATATCATAAGGCCCAATAATAATCTCATTAATGTATTCCTCGAATTTGTTCGTTCACATGCTAATTAAGGCCCAACTAATTTTCTCCATCCGCCAGAAGACATGCACGACATTATAAAAAATGGCAACAGCGATCGGGATCGGATTACATAATTTTTGTCATAAGGCCCAAAAAATAAAAATTTCGAAATTGCGCTTAGCACAATGCCCGGGTTTTTTTCATCCACTGAAATAACGTAACATAAGGCTCAGTAATAATCTCATTAATGTATTCCACGAATTTGTTCGTTCACATGATAATCAAGGCCCAATTAATGTTCTCTATAAGCCAGAAGAAATGCAGTAAAGTACAGAAAATGACGAGAGCGATCGAGGCTGTTTTCGCGAAGCTCGCGAACGAGATGCCCGAGCGGCGGCCCGCAGTCGGCTTAACGACGACTATAAACCGAGAACGGGGCCCGTTTGTCGCCCCACCATTTACCTCGACGGCCCCCGCAGCGCGCCGCCTATCCCCCACCCCACTCGCACCACAGGAAGATGCTGCCAGACTCTCACGTGGTTAATACATGTAGATACATATATTATATCGTTGCGGTCCCGCGCGCTCGCGCAAATCCCGACGGGTAGAGCGCACGGCTCACCGCTCCTCGCTAGTTAGTGGCTGCCGGCGAGGCGAATCGACTAGGACCCCTCCGTTGAACAACCTCGTAGTTTTTTTTTCCATTACCTTTCATCAAAGTGTGCTTTATTAATTAAATTTGGAGAAGAAAAAAAAAGTTTTTGTGGGTCAGCTTTAGTGAAACAATGTAAAAAAAAAAAAACCGAAAAACTGTGTTTGTGATACAATAGAAACCTCAAGGGTGTGACAATACGACTATTCCTCAATTAATTTGCTAATTTTTGATTATTCATTCATTTTATCGCCAAGTGTAGGAAAATAATTTGGCGAGAAAAAAATTAATAATTTCTTCTTCTTCTTTTTTTTTTAGTTTCACTGTGTAAAATTGTATGATAAAAATTGAGCGCTCGAGTAGAGCAGGACCAGTTAACTTTCCATTGCGCCAGGTAATCCGGATCTGAAATGCCTACGGAGAAAAAGGCTGCGAATACTCGTTCGGTACGTGCTCGTGCCCCTTTTTTTTCTTTTCTGTTTTTGTTTTTTTCTCTCCTTCTCTCGTTCGCGCTCTTTGCCGCTTCTGCTTTATTTATTTTATCTCTCTTTTTTATCGTTCACATGATCCTCAAGTGCGTGCGTGTGGAGAATTTCCTCGAGTTTAATGCAAAGAAGAAGAATCAAGTTTGTATTCGTTAAGGGGGCGACTCGAACGAACGGAGACTTGGATGAGAGCGCACAATTACATGGGACAGTCCTGAGGATCATTGAGAAAACCTACGAAAGATAAGATGCCAAAAATGAGAGAGAGAGAGAGAGAGAGAGAGAGAGAGAGAGAGAGAGAGAGAGAGAGAGAGAGAGAGAGAGAGAGAGAGAGAGAGAGAGAGAGAGAAAAGAGCGAAGCAAGTCACGGAAGGAATTTATTCACCGGGGACAAATTTGAATACCAAATTAATTTTTTTTCTTACGATTTCTGTCCTTTTCTTCTTTTTTAGTTTTGTTTCTTCCAACTCTTTAGTCTTCTCTACACGATAACCACTTTTACCGTGGAATCGTGAAGTTTATTTTTAGACGTGACACCGGCACAGCAGGTTTATGAAAAAACATATATTCGTACACAGACATGAGCAACTTTTGCTACTTTCAAATAGCTACGTTTCTTTTTTTTTTACGTCTTATAAATGATCTCGCAGCAGTCGCATAAAACTTCATATTTCACGTTTATATAACGTTCTCGAGATTCAATGATAAAATAGTCGTGTCTTATTTATCTGTAAAAAAAATATGGGTAAATTAAAACCATTTCTAAGTACATTTTTCGACTGTCACAATTGCAAAAAATGAATTTTTCATTAATTAAGGATATTTACAAATTTTTGTATTAATTTTGAAGATATTTTATTGTCGATTTATTCAATCTATTATCTCATCCATTTAATTATATATATTTAAAAACGACGAATTCATTTTAAAAATAATGATAATACAGGTTTAAACATTTTTAGTTATGTATATGGTGAATGAAGAAAAAAAGTGATTGAAAGAAGTAAAAGGTTGGGAAAAAAACAATATTGCTGAAAGTAGCAACATTTTTTTTTTTTTTTTTTTGGAATATCAGTGTACATAGTAGATTCCAAAGATTTTTTGTCTTTTCAATGATAATTGTACTCCTAAAATGAGGGTATCCGATGAGTAACTTGGTTTAGCCTCTCCTAGGCTTTGTCTGTATGCAGAGGACGGAGACATAGCCTAGAATAGGTTAGGTCAGGGCTCAATTTTGTGTCCCTCACTGCCGAAGAAATGCGCGCGAGACAATAAGCCGGGTAATCGACGAATATATGTATACACAATAAGGGCAAGAAAGAAGTGGATGACTTCATCATGGTCGGCAGAGGCCAAGGTCACGTGAGCCAATATGGAGGACCTGCAGAGTTTAGGATAGTTAGTAATTCGTTGGGCTTCCTTAAATTTCTCTCGGGAGAAAGAGTCCAAAAGTGTGTTAAAATAAAAAAAACAACAAAAAAATTCTTCCATTTTTCTAAATTTCGCTCCATACAAAACTATTCGAATTTTGTTCTAGAAATTTGCTGACATTTTATGTTTTTCATTGATCGAAAATAAAAAAAAAAATCCTTTGTCTCAAATTGTTGAATCACAAGTCAAAGTTCATTAATAAAAAAAAAATGTGCTTGATATGTGGCGAGATTCTTGAGTTATCACGTTCGACCTGCGCCTTGCAACAAGTTCATCTCGAAATTACTTAATCGCTTGATTAAACAAACATAATCTCTGAGAAGTCACAATGTCAGTTGACAAGAGTGTCTGCGAATGTGTAAAGTTATTGTCGGGATGATATTTCGTTGAGTTTCGATTTCGTGAGTGAACTAAATCCGGGAATCAGGGTTAATACAGTTTTATTTTTGTTTTGTACGTTGGTAAAGTGGTGCACAACGCTTTCTAGTAACAACTAGTACGTAAATAAATAATAAAATTAGAGATAACTACAATCCGAAAAGAACGTTTCGTTAAACGCATGTATAACAGTACAATGTAACAACCGATAGATACAATTTTTTTTTCGTAGTCTTATAATCAATAATACTTCATTGTTTGACACGTTTTGTTTTAAACATACGAATTATGCACGACATTGTGCCAACGACGCTTCGATTCAATCATTTTTGTGCGTATTTGCGTCTCGCAAAGACAAATTCTTGCGAATTTCCCATAAATTAACATAATTATTGTTGTGTACTGTTGTTTTGTTCGAATTTGTTCGTTGATTTGAAGTAGCGGTTGCGGTCCAGCCGCACGAAGAGCTAGGAAGCAAAAATCCCTTTCCACAGCCGAGGACACTGTGTTTTTAGCGCTTTTACAAATGTAAGCAACATCAACTTGAGGTAAAAACGTGATAGAAAAATCGTAAAAGGGGCGATAAAAATACATTGGTTAGCAAACGGGTCTGAGCTCTTCCCCAATCACCACATACTCGTTTCTTAGACTCTCCAATATTGCTTCTTTTCTTCTTACAAAATTATTTTTACCGAAATAATATAAATTTGTAGAATAAGGATGTGGCTCCCTCTGCAACTCGCGTTTCACGCTCCGTGGACGTATGCATCACAAAATGGCGGATAGCGGCTTAGAGACGAGAACGACGGAGCTGATTATCCAGCGCCGCCAGTTGACGAAGAAATCCGTCGTTCGGATGAATGGCTCGGTTGCGACGGATTCTCCTGATCGCCTCCACCGCGAGCATATGTTTCTTGATCATAAGATAAGCGATCACGCAGGTGGCGCTGCGTGACACGCCCATTACGCAATGAACAAATATCTTGCCTGTAATGAGAAAACCAATATTTATTTATTTATACATTGGCCGAAAAAAGGGAGAAAAAATTGAAAATAATAGCGTAACAAAGACATAGTATAGTAATCATAACGAAATGAATTATCTAAATAACAATTTTAAATATAAAAATGTACCTCTGCTGTTCACAGCATCTTCGATGAACGCAGCCGCCGTATAAAAATATTTGCTTATGTCGCAGCTCGGCAAATCTGTGAGCTGCAAACCGAGATACTTGATGTTCGTCCCTTTGTAGTAGTTTTGATTGGTGTTGACCCGTCCGAAGCGGTTTCCCTCCGCGGCATTGAGAACATGAGTTATTCCGAGTCGCCTCAGATAATCTTTGTTCATCGCGGTGAATCTTTGAACATTGTTATCAACAAATTAGCTGCGCCACATTAGTGTCACGAAATATTGAATATAATAATAATTATTATTGTTATTATCATGTTATTATAGCTTGAACGCTTCGGACCCCTTTGCTGTGATTATTATTGTGAAATAATTATTTATAACAGACCCTCTTGACTATGACTACGAGATTTTTTTCAAGACTTTGTTTATCATAAATACTGAGGAAACAAAACGTAAAAACTTGCATATTGTTTTTGCATTATTATTTAATCTTCAAGAAACCGGCGCATATAAGCGTAAACAACGTCAACATTTCGAAAAATAAAAAACCCCATGAAATCCGACCATCAATTCAGCTCACATTTAATACCGATTATCGTTTAACATTACTTTACGTTTAAAAAAATGTTTACCTTGACACGAAATTCCAATAATAACATTATTGTTTATTAGTATTTTCGGATAATAAAAAATCTTAAACTTGCCATGTAAATACATCAATTATCTGTTTTTAAAAATCCGAACTTCGTAGTCGCGATACATAAAAAAAAAATTCGAAAATCGTGACAATCTTATCCTCCATTAAAATTATGCTTAAGATTAGACTAGATTTCCAAAATTAATCAAGCTCATGCCTAATTTTTCTAAACACTCCCATGCATAATTTTCTTTGGTGTTTCAGACATTTCTACGGATTCTCGTGTAAAAAATGCCGTTTTAACGACGAAAAAATGAGTTTCAATAAATAAATTGACAAAAATCGCTACTCACCCATCGCCAATGTAAATTCCCGGGTAAACCTCATCGCAGCTGATGTCCTGCTGGAGGCGATAATACTCTTCGCTATCGCGATTCATGTCAAACCCCGGAAGTGGCCTATATTCCGTATGTTGTTCGATGAGTGCCCTGGCGAGGCGACTGTGGGTGGTCTCGCCATCCGGAAGCTCTTTCTGGAAGTCCTGTAGATCCAGAGAAAAAAAAGCAAAAATCCAAAAATTAAACACCCTCGCAAACCGCGTGGCTTTCACTTTTAAATTACCCGCCACATCGACAAAAACAGCATTTTCAAGCAAACAATCAACAAACGAGCGAGAGAATAAAATTTTTTAAGACCCGGTCTCTGTTTCTCCACGTGCTCCGCATCGCAATGAGACCGCAAAACTCATTCGTACCCGAAGAATGAAAATCGATACGAGCAGAGACCGAACACAGCCGTGAGGGAGAGTTAAAAAGTTTCGCGTGGGCGTATTTGTGGGAAATTTATTTTTGAGATGTTACGAAACTTCGTAAGCTCCGAAGCGAAGGCAAACGCGATTTTAATCGGGCCAGGGACAAGTCGCTTTTCGGCAAGATTCTTTATTAAGATTAACCGCAAATTATAAGATTTTTTTTATTATTACATATATCAAATTAATGATTATCACTGTTTTTATTATTTTTGACTCACGTTTCCACGAGATCCCGAGAAAAACGCCATAAATCGAAGGATCGTTGGTCGTCGGAAAGAGATAATCAAAACCGAATAACAATGCGCAGTTATTCGCGATGACACACGTCAATGTCGCTGCTCTTCATCTAATAACGCTCGGGCTTAGATCAACGGATAGCCTAACTGGCTATGTAACAGCGAAAATGGCGATTCTCGTACGTCGTGCATATAGATACGCTTGCGGCAAGCTCGTGGACGACGTCGCCGAGAATCATGACGATAATGCCGGTTCTCCTATCATATATCGCGGGACAATTTTTCTCCCTGACATTTCGAGCATCGCTCACATCGGCATCCATCGGCGAATAGTCAAATCATTGTGGCTGATTTACAATTAATCGATTGTTGTCTTACCGTTGTACCGCGAAACGTGCGGGAAACGAATTCGAAGCGTCCAGCCAATACGAGCAGCGGTGGCTCGCGCGGATCGACCAATCGGAGCGCCTCGCGCGCTGTCGTTGGTCGATATTGCTAGACGTCTCGTCGTAACGTCCAATCACCGCACTCCATCGATTCTACCCAAGATAAACTGGACAAAACGGAATTTTTACACGAAAAGCTGTGCACAGTTGGATACGATACAGTGGAATCGCTACACGGAATCGACTACACTGAATAATCTTAACAGAATTAGATTTTCGACCTTTTAAACCGACAGTGGATAAATTTGGAACCCAGGCGAGAATTTCCTTGGATTCCTGCATTACCGACGGTAGGCAATTCATGAAGAAAATCTTCGTTTCTCTGTTGGTAAATCGGAACGGCGGGTTTGTGCAAATAAAAAATTGTAACAAACGCAATAATCGATTTGTTATCTCGTTCTTATTGATTTCTGATCGATATTCTGTGTGTTACGAGGGGAACGAGCTGGACAAGTCATTCGGACAAGTCGATTTTGGCTTGATTGACTTTTTGGGGTATATGGGATTTCCATGTACGTCACGGCAACAGGTTTTCTCTTGGGGAACGTTTTACCTTCACTGTGTATTATTCCCGTTCGTTCACCGCTTGTTCCTTCTTTCGGCCGTTATACCGGGGCCTCGAAATCAAGCGCACAGTGTTGTAGGTGAAAGGCATCTCGCATGTCGTCCACGCTGGCTGTTCCCGCTGAAATTACACTGTTTTTAATATTATAATATTATAACGCTCGTTACAAATCTTTGCCTTCTCGTTTTATTCCACGTCAACCGCGCGACGCTCGCCAAGCGACACTTTGAAGATGATGCCCCGTGGCATATATGTCGCTTCTTCGGCATTTTTACTGGGGATTTTAATAATTGGGATCCAAGCTAGCGGTAAGCCTTTTTAAAAAAATACATATTTCAATAATATTCGCCTCAAGTTCGTTAGGGTTTTTCTTTAAAAAGTAAATTCGAGAGAATTGATAAGTGGAAGAGATGGGAAATTTAAAAAACTCAGCATGTTTATTTTCGTATTGAAATTTTCGCGATTAAAAAAAATAAATATATTTCAATTAAATTTGGGAGCAAGGTTTTTAGGGTTAAAAAAAAAGTGAAACCGAGAGAATTGGTAAATGGAAAAGATGGGAAATTTAAATTAAAAAAATGCAACATGTTTATTATTGTATTGAAATTTTCGAGAATAAAAAAAAAATTGAGTGAAATTTCGGCCGAAGTTTTTTTGAGTTTTTTTCGAAGTAAATCTAAGGTAATTAATAAGTGAAGGAAATAAGAAATGAAAATTACAAAAATGGAGTATTTTTCTTGGTTTCATTAAATTATCTTTTCTTTGACATTCTCATAATTAAAAAAAAATTAAGGTGGATGTGTTTTCTAAAAAATGTATAGAGTGTTAAAAATAATAAAGAAATATTGCTTCCTTATAATTTTTTCACGCTGCTTAATTTATGGGCATAAACCTGAAGTTGTCGAACTTTTTCGTGAAGGTCACGATGCAAAGGGCGGAATATACGGAAGCAACGATGTCAAAGGTCACACTTTTTTACATTGAAAAAAAAAAAATTCTTGGTATGTTGCGTAACTTGCATAACGATCAAAGTATTGACTTCTTCGAGAATGTCGCCATTTTATATCCATCTTTCTTCTGAGTCACTTTGACCTTTTGTCTAGTCTCGTCTCTTGCACTTTCTAACCGCGCGTGACGACCTCCACAATCGTATAGTGAGCAACCATGCCGAACGTAAATGACAACATTCAAACGCATTCCATCGGATAATGTTGACAAGAGAAAATCAAGTGGCAATGAATGCAAGAACACTTGTAAAATTGTTTCATTTTTACGCGCAAGGTCATTTGTATGTAATAAAATGAATATGTATTTTTTGTATTAAATAAAAAATGTCAAATGTTTATTTTTAGGGAAATAAGAGCGCAACATTTTTTTTTCTTCAATAAATTGGAAATGCAACTTTTTTTTTCAATATAATAATAATGCAACATTAAAAAATAAATAAAATAAAAAAGTAGACTTCATTCGTAGGAATGAATTAGTATCCATTCACTGAGAATATCTATATGTATATTTATATAGAAATAAATTTATTTTATGTAAACAAAAAAAAATTAACAATAATGTTTTGTCTTTTTTAACAAAATAAAAAATAGAGATTGGAAAAGTGACACACAACAAAGTCGTCGTCTGCTATGTGGCTGCATGGGCAGCTTGGCGACCAGCGAAGGGACAATTCCAGTTTGAAAATTTGCAAGCCGATCATTGCACCCATTTAATCTATGCATTCGCTGGACTCAACGAAACGTCTTCGAGGATCAGGAGTCTCGATGCTTTTCTCGATCTGGAGGAAGATTATGGTGAGAATTTTATGTTATTTTTTCCGAATTGATGTACAAAAAAAGATATTAAAAAGGTTTTTTAAAAAACGCGTTAATTATGGTAATTTATTAGGCAAAGGAACCTACAAAAAAATGACCGGGCTGCATGCGAATCATCCTGGCCTCAAGATATCAATTGCAATCGGAGGCTGGAACGAAGGCAGTGCCAATTATTCCGCTTTGGCCGCATCTCCAGAAAGAAGAAGAATTTTCGTCGGCAGTGTAATCGATTTTCTCAAGTAAAAAAAAAACACTCTTTCGCCGATAAATCGCGACTAATTTTACAGAAAAATACAACTAAACATTGACTGAATTTTTTTTAAGGACGTACGGTTTTGATGGACTGGATCTCGATTGGGAATTTCCAGCTGCAAGAGGAGGTGCACCTCACGATAAGGAAAACTTCAGTCAACTCATCAGGGTACGAAAAATACGAATTAGAAAATTATTTAACTAAGCAAAACATTCAAGGCTTTTTTTCCTCTCGAAAAGTTAAGTCATTCAATATTTTTCTGAAAAACGAAAAAAAAAATTGATAACATAGATTAAAATAATAACATAAACATAGTAAATTTTTTTTCTATTTTTCGATAAAAATAAAAATGATGTTTTTGTTTTGAATCAGGAATTGAGTGCTGCTTTGAAGAGTCGAGGTCTCCTGCTAACGGCGGCAATTAGTGCCGACAGAAAAACAATTAACGCAGCTTACGAAATTCCCGAAATTTCGAAATATCTCGATTTCATACACGTGATGGCCTATGATTACCATGGGGCTTGGGACAGGCAGGTTTTGCCTAATGCACCGCTGCATTGCAAAGATGGTCTTTGTGTGGTAATTATTAAAACGCTCTATTTACTCTTTATTTAATTGCTGCACGCAAAAAATGTATATAAATTTAAATATTTTTTCTTTGATTAGGTATCGAGTATTGAACATTTATTGAAGCTCGGTGCACCGGCTGACAAGCTCGTTCTTGGCTTGCCAATGTACGGTAGAACTTTTATTCTCACCACCATGCCGAGTAATGGTTCCATGGAAAGTCCAATCGGTGCTTCAGCTTTAGACTTCGGGTTCATGGGAAATTTCACTCGTGAAAAGGGATTTTTGGGATACAACGAGGTAAGATTAATACTATTTTAATATACATTTTTAGTGTGAAATTAAGGGAATTTTAGCAAAAAATGTCGGTTTGAGTAAGCAAGTTATAACTATTGTTATTATTCCTTCATTATTATTACGTAATTTTGTTATCGATGGTTTGTCGTTACAAATGCAACATGTTTTCTTTGCAGATCTGTAAAGAATTAGTGGATAACTCGGCTAATTGGCGCACGGGTTGGTACGAGCCCGGAAACAGCGCTTACGCCGTTAGCGGGGACAGAGTTGTGGTCTACGACAACGACAAGAGTCTGATTAAGAAATCCAAGTACGTGATGAAAATGAAGCTGGCAGGTGTGATGATATGGAGCATAGACACGGACGATTTCCGCGGTGACTGTTTCCAACTGCACGAAAAAGTGTTGCATCCTCTGGGGTCGAAAAGTTATCCGCTTATCCGGTCGATTAATATGGCACTGGCGAAAAACTTACCGATTGATATCGACGACAACACCGTCGAGGACAATGAAATCGAGGGTTCGTCGCCGTCTTCGTCATCGTCTTCCTATAGTTTTGCGGCCTACCTCAGCACTTTGTTTATTTTACTAACTTCCTGTCTCTACTTGTAAATCATAATATAGGCGATTAGTTGTAAGAAAAACAAACTTCAAATGAACGAGAAATAATTTATATTTTGACAAATGGTTTTATTTTTTCAGCAGATAAAACAAGAAGCCCTTATCAATGCTACTCAGAAAACAAGGGAAAAAAACCAGGTTTTAGAATAAGCAAATAAATGTTGAATTAATACCGTGAGGTGATTTGTTATTTGCGTTCGCACTGTTTGAGACTATTTTTTTGTCAGCATATTATTTATAGTTGTAGACACGTTTATATATAATTATTATAGAGTATGAATTAATTTTATGTAATGAGTTATTTTTGAGTTATGTTGCTGTTTTAATTTCGTATTTCATTTTAATCGATAATTTGGTATAAATTTGGTCACAAATAAAGGATGTAAATTTGGGAAGCATATATTTTAGACTAAAACATAATAACGTGTAAATCAGCTCGCTGACTGATAACGAATACACAAGTATATGGTGGATATTTGAAACTTTATTGATGCGTGTTGATAACATTAAATTTGATTACGATACTTGAAAAACCAGCATTTAATATAAAGATCATTAATGAATAGCTTATTGGACACAGAAAAATTCATAGAAAAGTGTTTTAGACGTGTGAAGAGCGAAAGCAATAGGCAAAAGCTCAGCGAAAAGGTGTGAAATCCCCGAAAAATAAACCTCCAATAATAATTACTGATAGTAATAAAAATAAAAATGACCGACAGCAGTAGGCGCGTGGTCGGTGTATAGCTTCAGCGGTCTCCCAAGTCAAGCAGCCTCTCTTGCGGGCAGTATGGATGGGTGACCGCTTAGCTATGCACTAATTTGCGCGCCAACTTGCATCCCCACGTAAGCAATGCAAGGTCGGGTCTTTAAAAAAAAAAAAAAATCCAAAATGTGGTTTCGAACCCCAGACTTTCTGGTTACCCGGCTGTGACTCTATTGGCACGACCACTGTGCACTTCTGTATTATATTATATAATACTTAGACCGGTTTCATCCGTAATAGTTGGATTTTTAAAAAATATATAAATCTTCGCAGCAACAAATAAGTTGCTGCGAAGATACTTATTTGTTGCTGCGAAGATACATTCATTTAATTACCCTTGAACTGATGTACATTTGCCGGGATTACTTGAATATTTCAAATTATTTCACATTATAGTTGAAAAATCGCCAAGGAAGGCTCGAAGAAAGTACGCAAAAGTTCGTACAATAGCTGAATTTCAAATACATGGGCCGGTATTCTCGCGGCGGGCGCAAACAATCGGGCGTGATTGTTTAATAATAATTACTGATAATTATAACAATAAACATAGAACCGATTGAAAAAGAAAAAGTTGGTAATTTTTTGCAAATAAAATTAGGTCTTAGTACTTGGTGAGTTACCATGATACTATGAACATTGAATAATGAAACAACTGACTACATTTAATAAACTCTGACGTGAAAATCCGGCGAATTGTGTGTGTGTGTGTTTTTTTTTTTAAATCAAAGCTTTCTACAAAACTATTCATTAAACAAATCTTTTATTTACAAAATACAATAAGTTTTTTTATTTACTATGGATTAAGGACACATTCCTTTACTAAGTCTTTCGGTTCAAGCAAATTATATACTAATTTCCTCTATATAAATGCAAAGAGTACAAAACACGCAATTTAAATAATCTTTGTCTCGCTGTCTCTTTTCATTCTGAGTCTATTTCTCTTTCGGCTCTGAACGCCCGCCGCGTCTCTATCGGCTGTTTCTGGCACAAAATGTGCCCGTTTTGTCGACCACTTTCAAACAGTGATCAGTGTCAGGCGCTCCCGCAGAAAGGTCCCACGGCTACCCCCACCCGGCGGCTTCCCTCTCCCGCGCGCCGTGGTAGCAGGTCCGGACTTGTAGCGGTAGGCCACGCCCACCGGTTGCTCGGCGTGCGCTTTTACTTCTCTTATGCTGTTCTCTGAATATTAAGAAAATGTAACAAATAGAATAAAATTAATGTTTATTTTTTTTATCGATCGGGTACAGCATAAATTTTTTTAATAAAACAAAAGAAAGAAGCCGCTGCGCTAACGGTCTTTTTATGAGGATTTACAAAATTATGGCTTATAAAAATTGTAAAAAGTTTTAATCCATATACAGAACTCGAGAAAAAATGACGGCTAAAATTGAACGGTGGCGTCGCCGGAAAAAAAATTATTTTCGATAATTATGCCGTAACATGTGAGATAAGAATGTCAGCTGGATTTCGGTAATTTTTTTTTTCTTGCAGTTTATGACATTCCGCAAATTTTGGTTTTTCAGCCTCCTCGATACAATGAATCATTCTCAAGATATAGCTATTTGAGTAAACGACTGAAAAAACATCAATTCCTGATATATTAACTTTGAGTTATCGTGATACATAATTTGACATATGGAATTATATTATGAGCTCGAAGATATCTCCATTGGCAAAATTTAATGTTTGGATCATGACCATCAAAATTTCTGCATCTTCAGAAAAAAACTTTAGCACGCTGTAGCGCCGTGACATTAGTTCTGAGAGGAAAATTCGCAAGTTATCGACGATTGAATTTTCGGCCTTGAAACACACACACACACACACATACACCCACATACGGACACATTTTCTAGACCACTTTTCTCGACGTTTTAGGTGATTCTAAGCATACTGACATGAAAATCTCGAAAAAAAAAATTTCATGATAACAAAGCTTCCTCTATGAGGAAGCAACAATTTAGAAGACAGTTGAAATATATAACAATAAAGCCTGAAAGTTTCATTTCAATCCGATATTTCTTTCCTTCCAAAAAAATCCTTGAAAAAAGCGATTTTTTGAAGTCTCTAAAACAGGCTCCCCCCTTAAGTTGAGAACGCTTGTTCTTGGCAACCCGCAAACGATGGATATATTGAATCGATGAAATTTTTTTACAGCGTGTAAACACTATATTAGTTTTTGCCCGGGGGAAAAATGATTGAGGTAAAAAATTCAAACGGTTGAAAATTTAGCAAACTCCAGTTTTAATTGAATTCCAATATATTCTTGGCATTCTCATCAATCAATATCAATTGTCCTATAACTTTGTAACCCTGCGGTGAATTGATCTATTACAAGGGCAGATTTGTTCATATCCTCAATATCTCGTGGACATTTTTTCAGTTTTTTTCTTTGATAATTCTACAAAAGTAGGATTCATTTTCGTCATTTTTTGGCGAATTGTCAGCTGTACCTTTTCACCCGTTTGTTCAAAAAAATTATTTTCATAGCAGATTTGTTCATTTCTTCAACCTTATAAATATTTAGTTTAGACAAAATTATGATCCGGCAGTTAGTCGGCCGTTGGGATTTTCATGAGGGGGTTTCCCCAGGGCCTAGGTATGAAAAATTCAAACAATAGACATTTAAAGGATGTTTGCAGAATTTTGGAGTCGTGTTCATGAAGCATCAAATTGTAAAGCGGAAGAGTGCGGTTTGCGCTGTGAGGAGTTTATGGGGGCCTATCCATTGCCTGGGCTTAATGATTCCAGAATGGTGGCCAGGAGTCATTAGCAGGTCTGTGGAGCCGTCGTCGACACAAATTCTATCTATTCATTGGAAAAGGTTCTGGCTCAGGTCAGTATTACTCACTTATTACTTTATTGTTACAGTGGGTAAACATCCTTCGCTGTTTACTAAAGCAATAAATTTTAGTACGGAAATCGTGCAGGTGCATTTTTGTGTATAATCCTTTTGCCAGTGCAGAGACAATGAGCGAGACATTGTGATTGTTTTTGGTGCCACGAGCTCTGAGTTTCATCGTTAAAAAAAATTTTCTTTGACCGCATCAATCGCCAATGCTTCACATTTTCCATAAATTTTTCTTTAAGTATTTAACGATTGTCTCGAAACGTGAAAAAAATCATGGTATTAAAGCATGACCCAACAAATCTGCAAAATGTTTTTATGATTTCTGAAATCTGACAAAAAAATAATGTGTCGATGAAAATAATACAATTTTATTATCCTTAACATTGCACTTGTTCTACAAATTAATAATCCTGGCAATAAACAAACAAATGACAAAAATGACTGCTACGTTTGCAGAATTATCGGGAAAAAATTTAAAAAATGTCCAGGAGATATTGCAGAAATGAACAAATCTGCCTTTGGAATAGATGAATTCACCGCTGGGTTACAAAGTTATAGCTGACACAAATTTGCAGATGCAGATATCTTCAACCTCATAAATACACTGGTCAGAAAAAAAGGCCACCTTGTTGAAATCAAAATTTAGGCCACTTTCAAACCGTTGTAACTTCTGAACTTTTCATCGTAATTGAATATATTTAAAAAAAATTAAAGCTTGAAGTCTCAACTTTTAGATGCATTTGCAGAAAATTGGATTTTTTTTGTTTAAGCAAATAGCCTGTGAACAAAAAGATTTTTTGGTACGAAAATTTTCCAATTTTCCATGGGTATATGGGAAAAGTTTGCCGCACAACCTATGGTTTTCATGATGGATTCTGAAAATTTTTTTTTTTTTTAACATGGTTTGTGTAGTAAAATGGTAGAGTAGTTGCAAGGCTATGGCAAAGCTTTGGCAAAGCTATGAAAAAGATGCAAAAATGCAATGAAAATTTCAATTGGCCGTAAAATGGCCATTTTTCATCGAACAACAATTTTTTTTTCATTTCGTTCAGAGAAATATGAATTTTCAGAATCCATCATGAAAACCATAGGTTGTGCGGCAAATTTTTCCCATACACCCATGGAAAATTGGAAAAATTTTCGTACCAAAAAATCTTTTTGTTTACAGGCTATTTGCTTCAACAAAAAAAAATCCAATTTTCTGCAAATGCATCTAAAAGTTGAGACTTCAAGCTTTAATTTTTTTTAAATATATTCAATTACGATGAAAAGTTCAGAAGTTACAACGGTTTGAAAGTGGCCTAAATTTTGATTTCAACAAGGTGGCCTTTTTTTCTGACCAGTGTATTTATGAAGTTGAAGATATCTGCATCTGCAAATTTGTGTCAGCTATAACTTTGTAACCCAGCGGTGAATTCATCTATTCCAAAGGCAGATTTGTTCATTTCTGCAATATCTCCTGGACATTTTTTAAATTTTTTCCCGATCATTCTGCAAACGTAGCAGTCATTTTTGGCATTTGTTTGTTTATTGCCAGGATTATTAATTTGTTGAACAAGTGCAATGTTAAGGATAATAAAATTGTATTATTTTCATCGACACATTATTTTTTTGTCAGATTTCAGAAATCATAAAAACATTTTGCAGATTTGTTGGGTCATGCTTTAATACCATGATTTTTTTCACGTTTCGAGACAATCGTTAAATACTTAAAGAAAAATTTATGGAAAATGTGAAGCATTGGCGATTGATGCGGTCAAAGAAAATTTTTTTTAACGATGAAGCTCAGAGCTCGTGGCACCAAAAACAATCATAATGTCTCGCTCATTGTCTCTGCACTGGCAAAAGGATTATACACAAAAATGCACCTGCACGATTTCCGTACTAAAATTTATTGCTTTAGTAAACAGCGAAGGATGTTTACCCACTGTAACAATAAAGTAATAAAGTGAGTAATACTGAACTGAGCCAGAACCTTTTCCAATGAATAGATAGAATTTGTGTCGACGACGGCTCCACAGACCTGGTAATGACTCCTGGCCACCATTCTGGAATCATTAAGCCCAGACAATGGATAGGCCCCCATAAACTCCTCACAGCGCAAACCGCAGTATTCCGCTTTACAATTTGACGCTTCATGAACACGACTCAAAAATTCTGCAAACATCCTTTAAATGTCTATTGTTTGAATTTTGTCATACCTAGGCCCTCGGGAAACCCCCTCATGAAAATCCCAACGGCCGACTAACTGCCGGATCATAATTTTGTCTAAACTAAATATTTATAAGGTTGAAGAAATGAACAAATCTGCTATGAAAATAATTTTTTTGAACAAACGGGTGAAAAGGTACAGCTGACAATTCGCCAAAAAATGACGAAAATGAATCCTACTTTTGTAGAATTATCAAAGAAAAAAACTGAAAAAATGTCCACGAGATATTGAGGATATGAACAAATCTGCCCTTGTAATAGATGAATTCACCGCAGGGTTACAAAGTTATAGGACAATTGATATTGATTGATGAGAATGCCAAGAATATATTGGAATTCAATTAAAACTGGAGTTTGCTAAATTTTCAATCGGATTGAAATGAAACTTTCAGGCTTTATTGTTAGATATTTCAACTGTCTTCTCAATTTTTGCTTCCTCATAGAGGAAGCTTTGTTTTCATGAAATTTTTTTATCGAGATTTTCATGTCAGTATGCGTAGAATCACCTAAAACGTCGAGAAAAGTGGTCTAGAAAATTCCGTATGTTGGTGTATGTGTGTGTGTGTGTGTGTGTGTTTCAAGGACCGAAAATTCAATGGTCGATAACTCGCGAAAGGCACGATCGATCGAGCTCAAATTTGGCACGCAAGTAGAGTTTTAATTCCTCTTCAATTGCTGTAATTTTTGAGAAAATATATGACCCTCAAAATTTCTGCATCTTCAGAAAAACTTTAGCACGCTGTAGCGCCGTGACATTAGTTCTGAGAGGAAGATGTTTACCACCTTTTTGTTCCTCTTTAAATTCCCCGATGGCGGATATTTTAAAAGAAAAAAATTATTTGAAATTAAGACGATCACTGCGAATTAAAAACTTAGGCACGCTGCATCTTTTTCATTTTGACTCGGAGAGAAAAGATTGTAGGAAACATCTTCTTTCTTTTCTAATTTTGAGGTGGCGGTTATTTGTGGGCAGTTATTTGGACTTTTGTCTTTGACAGTGGTTGCTGACTAGAATATTGATCATAGGCAAAAATGCCAAAGGCATTTTTTGTAGTACTCGCGATTATCTAGTGGCGGGTTCCGGCGGGTTTTTTTTTAAGGGGGAAGAAATATTTTTTTTGCCATTTAAAAACTTTGGTTCGCGATATCTTGGCCAGATCACCTCCTAGAGAAAAAAACATGTGTGCCTTTTCTGTTCCTTTTTCGATTATCTAGTAACGGGGTCTACGGGATTTTTGTTTAAGATCAAAGAAATTTTCTTTTCGCCATTTTAAAACTGTGGATGGCGATATCTTGGCCAGATCACCTCCTAGAGAAAAAATATACCGGCCTTTTCTGTTCTTTGTTTGATTATCTAGTGGCGGGATCGGCCGAATTTTTTTTAAGGGCGGAGAAAATTTTTTTTGTCATTTTAAAACATCGGAAAGAATGTCTTTGCTCTCAAAGAAATCCGGCGGAACCGGCCATTAGACAATCAAAAAAGGAACAGAAAAGGCACATTTATTTTTTGTCTAGGAGGTGATCTAGCCGGGATATCGGGGTCCAAATTTATTAAATGGCAAAAAAAATATTTCTTTACCCTTAAAAAAAATCCGGTAGAACCCGCCACTAGATAATCGAAAAAGGAACAGAAAAGGCACAAATGTTTTTTCCTCTCGGAGGTGACCTGGCCAAGATATCGCGAACCAAAATTTTAAAATGACAAAAAAAAATGTTTTCGCCCTTAAAAAAAAAAACCGGCGGAACCCGCCACTAGATAATCGTAAAAGGAATAGAAAAGGCACATATGTTTTTTTCTCTAGGAGGTGATCTGGCCAAGATATCGCGATCCAAAATTTTGAAATGAAAAAAAATTTTTTCGCCCTTAAAAAAAAATCCGGCGGAACCCGCCACTAGATAATCGTAAAAGGAATAGAAAAGGCACATATGTTTTTTTCTCTAGGAGGTGATCTGGCCAAGATATCGCGAACCAAAGTTTTTAAATGGCAAAAAAAATATTTCTTCGCCCTTAAAAAAAAAATCCGGCGGAACCCGCCACTAGATAATCGCGAGTACTACAAAAAAGTCCTTTGGCATTTTTGTCTATGATCAATATTTTAGTCAGGAACCACTGTCAAAGACAAAAGTCCAAATAACTACCCACACATAACCGCCACCCGAAAAGTACGAATAACCGCCACCTCAAAATTAGAAAAGAAAGAAAATGTTTCCTACAAACTTTTCTCTCCGAGTCAAAATGAAAAAGATGCAGCGTGCAAAACTTTTCAACTCGCAGTAATTGTCTTCAATTCAAATAATTTTTTTTTTTTTTCAAAAATATCCGCCATCGGGGAATTTAGAGAGGAACAAAAAGGTGTTAAACATTTTCCTCTCAGAACTAATGTCACGGCGCTACAGCGTGCTAAAGTTTTTTTTTGAAGATGCAGAAATTTTGAGGGTCATACACATCAAACAAACTGAGGAATTAAAATGCGAAAATTACCTACTAGAAATACAGCCTTTGAACTTTCTAAGAGTTGCTGCACAATGCCGACTATCGGGCAGAAAAGTAATTGTTTTTAAAATTAAGAATATTATGTATAGATTCAATGAAGGTGAATTATGTCTAGTGCGTAACCTACGCGTAAATGAAACTCTAGAACATTATTTATGTGATTGTCCGTTATACGCGCCGTATAGGAACCAATTTATAAATGATGCTACATTTCCGGAAGTCCTTCGTGTCACAAGCAAAGTCAAAACTCGAAAATTATTCATGTATGTTAAAGCTAGCGGCATTCTGCGTTCTTTCTCTCTCAACGAATGATTAATTTCTGACATCTCACATTATATGTACACGATATATTTGTGATAGGTATTGACCTGTAATACAAGTAAACTTTATTCATTCATTCATTCATTCATTTATTCATATTGAGGTCCCGGAATAAACAAAATTGGCGGAATGTCATGATCTGCACGAAAAATAAAATTAACCGAAATCCAACTGACATTCTAAACCCAAATTTGACGGCATAATTATCGAAAATCATTTTTTTTCCGGCGACGCCACCGTCTAATTTTAGCCGTAATTTTTTCTCGAATTCTGCATATGAATTTAAACTTTTTTCAATTTATATATTGAATATTCCATAAGCCGTAAATATGTGAATACTCATAAGGAGAGCGTTAGCGCAGCGGCAGAGCTCGTGAAATTGTGCAGGTTAAATTGTTGTTGTTTTTTATTTAAAGAAATTATCCTGTAGCCGATCGATAAAAAGAATTAACATTATATTTTATTCTATTTATTACACTGTTTTAATGTTTAGGGAACATGAGAGCATAAGAAAAGTACATATACGGCGCACGGTGAGCGACCGGTGGGCGTGGCCTACTGCTAGAACTCCGTGCCTGCTACGACGGCGCGCAGGAGAGGGAAGCCACCGGGTGGGGGCAGCCGCGGGACTTATATGCGGGAGCGCCTAGCATCACTGGGCCAGTTATTCACTGCTTCCAAAGCATTGCGTTCGGTCTCCTGTACTCTAAACTTCATAATCCTCCGGCTCATTTTCACATACGCGCCGCGTGTAATTTCCGGTGAAATCGCGCTACACGAATTCGTCTGTCTCTAATTTTGATGAGCTGGATGAACTTACTCTAGAAAACTCAGTTTTTTCTAAAGCACTTTTTAACTTTTTGACGAAGGCAAATATTTCGAAAAGGTAAGGAGGCTCCGATTTGTTATTCTTCACTTCCGCTTGTCTATTTATATTTTTCTCATTGATTGTCAATTTCAATCATCAATTCCGGACTGCAATTTTTCACCAAACTTACAAATAATGTTTCATAACTTATAAAACATTGTTTTCTGTGTCGCTATATAAAAAACTCTGTAAATTCATAGAATATTCAAAATCTGTTGATTTTTTTCGAGTCTTTCATATTCACTGCCAAATATTAGGCAATTTCGAAATGTAAGGATTGGAAAATTCAGTTTTGCAATCGTCTTCTGACAGCTGCACAGATTATCCGTTATCCGTATATGGACTGTAATATAAAATGATTCTATTATTAACTATGTTAAGTGTTAGCACTTTTTGTTAATAATTTTTGTCAAAGATAATCATAAATATTTTGACGTTTTACAATATTGTAAAAGCAGTTTAAGAAAAATTAGATCTATTGCCAAAGAAATACCGTTATTAAGTGATTTTATTTGACAAATTACTTTATACATTTAAAAAATGTGTACTTTTATTATATTACTGCAAGGTTAAATAAGTTTTAAAAAAATGTAATATGTTGAACAGAAAATGAAGTCAATTGGCCGAGGAAGAGGAGCGTGGGATCAACCGGCGAAAAGTGAAAAGGCGCTTCGCAGACCGGGCCAACGGTCGTCGCCTAAATCATCCGAGCTCGAAGAGCTGATCGACAAAATATACAACTACATACGTATCGATGAACCGACGCCATTTGACGCACTTAAATCACTGGCTACTTTTGCAGACAGTCTCGCGGACAATCATAATCCTGAGTATGAATGCAATTTCTACATTTCGGCAAAAGCCGCAATTTACCCAATTTTTCAAGTTATTTTACCTCTATAACATGTATGTCCGTTGCTCTTACAGAAGTCTCGTGGATAAACTGTGGAAACAGGCTCTTGACGACCGTTGCTTCGGCATAAAACTCATGACGCTCTACAGTTTGGAAAACAGATATGGACTACAGACGAAAACGAGTTTTTTGGCTTCGAGGAAAGTGGAATTTTTCCGCAAGACGCAGGGATGCTACGAGAGTGCGTATTTTCTTTTACGATCCAATAGATAATAACAATTCTTTTAATAACCGTGTTGTTTCATTTTTCTCAACGGTTTATCTTCAAAGATGTCAATAATTTTGATATTATTCTAGCTTTAATTAAATTTCCATTGTTTTTAATTTCCTTGCAGAAAGAGAGGAACTCCGGAAGGAAAATCCATTACAATTGTCTAATTTAGCGTGGATCCTCGGAGCAATTGTGCAAAATGAAGGCTCAAACGACGTTGCTTGTTACATGGGACCTGCCCTTATCAATTGTTTGACCCTCTTGCTGGAAACCGCCACTGAGGAAGATACCGAAACAGTTGCGATACAGGTAAGTTTTCTCTAGACATCAAGAATTTATTAAAATTTTAGCGAGCCTTATTATAATTCTTTTTATTCAACCTCGCGTTTTTATGCTTCATTAAAAATCATCCGATTTTGGGGAAAATACAAATTTTCTAGGCTAATATAATATTTTTCTTTTATTTCTGCAGGTTTGTCTGAACGGAAAATGTATTATGGTGATTTCCAATGCTTATAAGCCTGAAAATCCGTCGGATAACGTGGGACTTGACGAGCTCGTGAGAAATGCCCGAAAAATTCTCGTTAATCGAAATGTGAGCGCTCGTACACGAGCTCTGTTATTACTGATCATTGACCTCGCCAATCAACGTTACGAGCCTCTTACCGGTGATCTCCAAGCGTTCCACGCATCGAGCCTCGGTGAGTTATTAATTTTATCGAACGTTCTCACTTGGAATTTAATGAATCATTTACAAAAACATCGATAATTCTCTTCTTTAATTTGGGTGACGATAAAAAAAAAGCATTTGCAAGCATTTACCAACGCATTAAACGTTCATTTTTATTTCGTTTTGATCTTAACGTTGCCACAGGCGAAAATGTCATTGTTATTTCTTTTAAATTGCAGCTGGCAACCGATTGCAGGAAATTTCCGTCAATTTCTGCACCGGCAGGGAATTCAATTCGGAATCCTATCTGTACGCAATATTGACGAACGGAACGAGACGAGACGAGATGACGACGACTTACGCGCTGACGTCTCTCGTCAGGACTCTGCCGTGTCTGTCGTGTCAGATGGCTTTGCAAGAGAGGCAAAAGGATCAGGACCCTTTCATCGAGCGATTCGGGGCTTCGGTGAGAGCGATAGCTCCACGGATCCCAGAGTTTGGTCGGCCAGGCAAAACACCGGAAGCAAAGTTTGGGGACACGACGATCGATTCGACAATGATTACGAGTGAATAAAATCATTTCGAGACTTCGTGACGAAGGGCAGCGCACATTTCTGATGTCACATCGAAAGTTTATATTATAATTAAATAAAATTCTTCTCCCTCGTCGTCAGTTTTCGGTGTGACAAGGCAACGGATAATTCATTCGTTTTCTTGGAAATCACAAGAATCATTCTGTTGATTTACCGACTTCGGAATCGTTTTTCTATACTCAATGAGGAAGTTTCGAGTAAAATCGTTCGGCAAGGTTATTGACCTGAAGAATTACTCCAGATTTGATAATTGACTGTTTTAATGACGCGTGGAAAACTGGCGATCGAGGAGAAGACTTTGACGCCTGGTTCGCCTATTAAAATGTCTGGAAGAACTTTGTATAGAATGCGAAAAAGATGGTAATGCGAATGCGAATGAATTAACAATCGCAGAACAAGGCGCATATTTATTGTGATAAATTTCGAAAGACTTGCGACTCATTTTTCCGTAATTCATTCGTAGTATTATACGAACTATACGTAATTTTATTATTTTTTTGGACTTCTGATAATGTGATTTTTGTTTTTTTTTTTTTAATTTTCTTTATGTTTGGAATATTTTGTTCATTACCTCGGCGATGCTCAAACATCGAAAGATTTTTATCCTTGGGCACGTATAAAGACGAAAAATTGTGATATCGCTGTTACGGCTTGTACTCATTTACTTGTAGATAATTAATAAATCGACGAATTCATATGCTGCATCTTAGAGTGTTGAAATTTTATTCTCCTGCACAAGAAAATATGAAAGAAAACTCAAAAACCTATAGATTCTCGATAAAAATATCCTCGGGGAAGAAATTTAAGGGCATAACATCACAGAACAATAATTGTGCGTAAATAAATCCAAAAATAATAAAGAAATATCCAATTTTTTCTGATAATCGGGTAGATTAACTCGCGGTAATCGCCCCAAAAAAGTACCTCTTTTATTTTTCATATAATTTATTCAATTTCTAAATAAAATTTCATTATAAACTATCTTTTTCCAAATTTGAAGAACCGTAGTTTTAAGCCTAGTACTAAGTGTCTAATTCATTAGCTAGCCTCTTTTAACAATCAATTAACGAGAAGGTTTCAGTCAACCGAACCATTTAGAGTGCAAGTGAAATGGCGTCATTTGCAGTCGCGGTTGAAGGAGAGAGAACAACGGAAACATGTAGCACATCCGTCTTAAGGATGCGTCAAACACTTCCAAAAAAGAAGTTTTTTTCACTTAGAATTTCGAGTTTTTCTGAAAGAAGAAAAATCGTACAAAAAATGTATTGATTGATACCGACATACTAACAATTATTTTATCGAATGCTAACATTGATTTTGAATTATAATTATGAGAATTAGCGATACATATATTTTTTAAACAATGGTTAGTAAAGCTCGTTATTAGTCATGCCATTAATGTGCTGATTTTTTGAAGAATTAAAAATACACCGTTTCGAGAAAATTCACAGGCTGAACTTATGAAAATGTTCGCTTAATGAGCGCAGAACTTCTTCACAATTTAATAATATCGAAAACATAATATTTGGTTTTTTTTTTCTGATAATGCGTGTTAGCAAAAAAGCAATTAATCATCTTTTGAACTTGTTATCGAAAATCGATGTAATGATGTCATAAATCGATATTAATGACTATTATATTCCTTGGAAGTGCATGCGCGATATAGTCTAGAGTCTAATTTTACGAAATTCTGTAATAACTTAGCGTAGAAACGTCTTGAAAAATGTATTCAATGAGGCCATTAATCAATGGCAAACAATATTTCAATCAATTTGTGCTCGATACTATGATGAATTTTTATACGTATTTAATAGACGTCAATAAACAAGTAATACGATGTTAATTCAGAATTTTCATTTCAATTTCCGTGAACCAATCTCCCAATAATTTCTTGTCACAAATATGTAAAATAAAACTCAAGGGTCGATTTACATGCATGCGCCTTTTGAAAGCCTAAATTTTTATTTATTTTTTAAATAATAAAAACACAAAAAATTGGGCAGAGTAACTGTTGCAAAAAATGTGAATTACTTGAGTAGATAAAAATGTTGAATATCAGAAATTGCAGACATTTTTGTTGTATTATATCCTTCAATTAATATACATATCCATTATTTTACAATGTACACGTAATAATAACATTTATAATACTATATATGATTCAGTGATAATTGCTTATTTGTTCCTGATGATAATTATGCTCCAATTATGACAAATTTCAATAAAAAATCGTGCAGTAAATAATATTTATTTAATGACGCAGACGTCGATGTGAAGTTTCAGAAAATGGTTAGCTAAATCATGTTGTTCTCAAGAAAGTCGTTGTCGTGTATCTCATTGACACGTTTTAAATAAATAAATAAATAAATATGTGCCTTAGATTTTTTGATTAAATCGGTAAAACTATGTGCTTTTATTACGAGATTACGATACTTGAGATTATCAATTATGTCATACAGTTGGAAGACTTGATAACTTAATTGTAAATTACATGAATACAGCCATTGAAATTATACTATAGACGATTTCCTCGACAGTTTCACCCAAATGTAAATGCTCAGTCGTATTATTTAATTTACAAATAACTTAATGTATGCAGATTCATCATTTTTATAATATGATCGTTATATAAAAATTGATGGCTTGTCGCCGAGAATATTCGTTAATTGTTTTTGTTGCAATTTTTATTTGTAAGTCAAGGAATATTTAATAGGGACGTCGATTTCGTGAACTGCTTTGGAAGACTATAGGTGATCTTTTTTCTTTTTAAAGCTTTGTGAAGGGTTGTTGGAAAATTTCTGCATGACTTTTACCAATTTCAATTAGGCAAATAATATTGTCGAGGAATGTAATCGGGCTTTGGGCTGCTAGGCTCGATTCCTAGTAAGTCGCCCATAAATGCGATGTAAGTGATAGCCAAACGAAGCGTTTCGATCCTAGAAAGTCTTTTTTCGTAAGCAAAAGTCGGGACCTGCAATTAAAAATTGACCGTTTCTTCGTATCCAATTTTTTTTTTGTTAACGTTTTCATAAAACAAAATAATACGCAAAAATCAAGTACAAGCGGATTTTAATTTTTTTTTTATTATATGATTTGCCTTTTTGCGAAGTTTGTCGAAAGCTTCGTTGAGATTAAACATTCTTCGTCTCTCGCTTATATTCGCTGCTCGACGTTGATAAACCGATGCAACTCTTCGTCTCAGTTTCTTCGATGTCGAAAACGGCTGATTATTCTGCATTCGCCCGTTCGGCGTATATCGACTGTGATTTACAGAATACAATTCGAATTAACATACATTTATATTTATTTATTCATTTATTTCATTTGGTTTTATTTTTTGATTCAATTAAAGCACATGTTGAATTTTATTTCCATGAGCAGAAAAAAAAGTTACTTTTGGCGAAGCAATTCACATTTTTTGATTTTTTAATTCCAATGGTGAATTTTATTCTCATGAGCAGAAAAAATGTCCCCTCTGGTGAAGCAATTTACATTTTTTAATTTTTTAATTCCAATGGTGAATTTTGCTCTTATGAGCAGAAAAAAATGTCCCCTTTGGTGAAGAAAGGCACATTTTTTGATTTTTTTATTCCAATGGTGAATGTCATTCTCATGAGCAAAAAAAAATGATGACCCTTAAAATTTCTGCATCTTCAGAAAAAAACTTGAGCACGCTGTAGCGCCGTGACATTAGTTCTGAGAGGAAAATGTTTACCACCTTTTTGTTCCTCTTTTAATTCCCCGATAGCGCATATTTTTGAAAAAAAAAAAAAAATTATTTGAAATTAAGACGATCACTGCGAATTGGAGACTTTGGCACGCTGCATCTTTTTCATTTTGACTCGGAGAGAAAAGTTTGTAGGAGACATTTTCTTCCTTTTATAATTTTGAGGTGGCGGTTATTTGTGGGCAGTTATTTGGACTTTTGTCTTTGACAGCGTTTTCTGACTAGATTATTGATCATAGGCAAAAATGCCGAAGGACTTTTTTGCAGTACTCTCGATTATCTAGTGGCGGGTTTCGCCGGATTTTTTTTTTAAGGACGAACAAATATATTTTTTTGAAATTCAAATATATTCCAGAAAAAAAAATAAAAAGTGAATGTGAGGACGAGAACCCGCTTCTAAGTTCGTATGCTCGAAACCTCAAAATGCTTTATCTATCTACCGAATTTACAAAAGAAAAATAAATGTATCATCCCACCAATGAATAGTGAGAACATACATATTTCATTTACAGACATGAAAAACCTTGCACCGCAGTACAAGCAATGCAAGGTCGGGTCTTTAAAAAAAAAAAAAAAAAAATCAAAAAGGTGGTCTCGAACCCCAGACTTTTTGGTTACCCGGCTGTGACTCTATTGGAACGACCACTGTGCACTTCTGTATTATATTATATAATACTTAGACCGTTTCATCCGTAATAGTTGGATTTTTTAAAAATATATAAATCTTCGCAGCAACAAATAAGTTGCTGCGAAGATACATTTATTTAATTACCCTTGAACTGATGTACATTTGCCGGGATTACTTGAATATTTCAAATTATTTCACATTATAGTTGAAAAATCGCCAAGGAAGGCTCGAAGAAAGTACGCAAAAGTTCGTACAATAGCTGAAATTCAAATACATGGGCCGGTATTCACGCGGCGGGCGGCGCGCGTAATAATTATTGATAATAATAACAATAAACATGGAACCGATTGAAAAAGAAAAATTTGGTAATTTTTTGCAAATGAAATGAGGTCTTAGTACTTGGTGAGTTACCATGATACTATGAACATTGAATAATGAAACAACGGACTACATTTAATAAACTCTGACGTGAAAATCCGGGAAATTGTGTGTGTGTGTGTGTGTGTGTGTTTTTTTTAAATCAAAGCTTTCTACAAAACTATTCATTAAACAAATCTTTTATTTACAAAATACAATAAGTTTTTTGATTTACTATGGATTAAGGACACATTCCTTTACTAAGTCTTTCGGTTCAAGCAAATTATATACTAATTTCCTCTACATAAATGCAAAGAGTACAAAACACGCAATTTAAATAATCTTTGTCTCGTTGTCTCTTTTCATTCTGAGTCTATTTCTCTTTTGGCTCTGAACGCCCGCCGCGTCTCTATCGGCTGTTTCTGGCACAAAATGTGCCCGTTTTGTCGAACACTTTCAAACAGCGATCAGTGTCAGGCGCTCCCGCAAAAAAGTCCCTCGGCTACCCCCACCCGGCGGCTTCCCTCTCCCGCGCGCCGTGGTAGCAGGTCCGGACTTGTAGCGGTAGGCCACGCCCACCGGTTGCTCACCGTGCGCTTTTATTTCTCTTATGCTGTTCTCTGAACATTAAAAAAATGTAACAAATAGAATAAAATTAATGTTTATTTTTTTTATCGATCGGGTACAGCATACATTTTTTTAATAAAACAAAAGAAAGAAGCCGCTGCGCTAACGGTCTTCTTATGAGGATTTACAAAATTATGGCTTATAAAAATTGTAAAAAGTTTTAATCCATATACAGAACTCGAGAAAAAATGACGGCTAAAATTAAACGGTGGCGTCGCCGGAAAAAAAATTATTTTCGATAATTATGCCGTAACATGTGAGATAAGAATGTCAGCTGGATTTCGGTAATTTTTTTTTTCTTGCAGTTTATGACATTCCGCAAATTTTGGTTTTTCAGCCTCCTCGATACAATGAATCATTCTCAAGATATAGCTATTTGAGTAAACGACTGAAAAAACATCAATTCCTGATATATTAACTTTGAGTTATCGTGATACATAATTTGACATATGGAATTATATTATGAGCTCGAAGATATCTCCATTGGCAAAATTTAATGTTTGGATCATGACCATCAAAATTTCTGCATCTTCAGAAAAAAACTTTAGCACGCTGTAGCGCCGTGACATTAGTTCTGAGAGGAAAATTCGCAAGTTATCGACGATTGAATTTTCGGCCTTGAAACACACACACACATACATACACCCACATACGGACACATTTTCTAGACCACTTTTCTCGACGTTTTTTCAAAAATTTCATGAAAACAAAGCTTCCTCTATGAGGAAGCAAAAATTGAGAAGACAGTTGAAATATATAACAATAAAGCCTGAAAGTTTCATTTCAATCCGACATTTCTTTCCTTCCAAAAAAAATCCTCGAAAAAAGCGATTTTTTGAAGTCTTTAAACCAGGCTCCCCCCTTAAGTTGAGAACGCTTGTTCTTGGCAACCCACAAACGATGGATGTATTGGATCGATGAAAGTTTTTTTCAGCGTGTAAACACTATATTAGTTTTTGCCCGGGGGAAAAATGATTGAGGTAAAAAATTCAAACGGTTGAAAATTTAGCAAACTCCAGTTTTAATTGAATTCCAATATATTCTTGGCATTCTCATCAATCAATATCAATTGTCCTATAACTTTGTAACCCTGCGGTGAATTGATCTATTACAAGGACAGATTTGTTCATATCCTCAATATCTCGTGGACATTTTTTCAGTTTTTTTCTTTGATAATTCTACAAAAGTAGGATTCATTTTCGTCATTTTTTGGCGAATTGTCAGCTGTACCTTTTCACCCGTTTGTTCAAAAAAATTATTTTCATAGCAGATTTGTTCATTTCTTCAACCTTATAAATATTTAGTTTAGACAGAATTATGATCCGGCAGTTAGTCGGCCGTTGGAATTTTCATGAGGGGGTTTCCCCAGGGCCTAGGTATGAAAAATTCAAACAATAGACATTTAAAGGATGTTTGCAGAATTTTGGAGTCGTGTTCATGAAGCATCAAATTGTAAAGCGGAAGACTGCGGTTTGCGCTGTGAGGAGTTTATGGGGGCCTATCCATTGCCTGGGCTTAATGATTCCAGAATGGTGGCCAGGAGTCATTACCAGGTCTGTGGAGCCGTCGTCGACACAAATTCTATCTATTCATTGGAAAAGGTTCTGGCTCAGGTCAGTATTACTCACTTATTACTTTATTGTTACAGTGGGTAAACATCCTTCGCTGTTTACTAAAGCAATAAATTTTAGTACGGAAATCGTGCAGGTGCATTTTTGTGTATAATCCTTTTGCCAGTGCAGAGACAATGAGCGAGACATTGTGATTGTTTTTGGTGCCACGAGCTCTGAGTTTCATCGTTAAAGAAAATTTTCTTTGACCGCATCAATCGCCAATGCTTCACATTTTCCATAAATTTTTCTTTAAGTATTTAACGATTGTCTCGAAACGTGAAAAAAATCATGGTATTAAAGCATGACCCAACAAATCTGCAAAATGTTTTTATGATTTCTGAAATCTGACAAAAAAATAATGTGTCGATGAAAATAATACAATTTTATTATCCTTAACATTGCACTTGTTCTACAAATTAATAATCGTGGCACCAAACAAACAAATGACAAAAATGACTGCTACGTTTGCAGAATCATCGGGAAAAAATTTAAAAAATGTCCAGGAGATATTGCAAAAATGAACAAATCTGCCTTTGGAATGAATGAATTCACCGCTGGGTTACAAAGTTATAGCTGACACAAATTTGCAGATGCAGATATCTTCAACCTCATAAATACACTGGTCAGAAAAAAAAAGCCACCTTGTTGAAATCAAAATTTAGGCCACTTTCAAACCGTTGTAACTTCTGAACTTTTCATCGTAATTGAATATATTTTTTTTAAAATTAAAGCTTGAAGTCTCAACTTTTAGATGCATTTGCAGAAAATTGGATTTTTTTTTTTTTAAGCAAATAGCCTGTGAACAAAAAGATTTTTTGGTACGAAAATTTTTCCAACTTTCCATGGGTGTATGGGAAAAATTTGCCGCACAACCTATGGTTTTCATGATGGATTCTGAAAATTCATATTTTTCTGAACGAAATGAAAAAAAAATTGTTGTTCGATGAAAAATGGCCATTTTACGGCCAATTGATATTTTCATTGCATTTTTGCATCTTTTTCATAGCTTTGCCAAAACTTTGCCATAGCCTTGCAACTACTCTACCATTTTACTACACAAACCATGTTAAAAAAATAAATGAATTTTCAGAATCCATCATGAAAACCATAGGTTGTGCGGCAAATTTTTCCCATACACCCATGGAAAGTTGGAAAAATTTTCGTACCAAAAAATCTTTTTGTTCACAGGCTATTTGCTTAAACAAAAAAAAATCCAATTTTCTGCAAATGCATCTAAAAGTTGAGACTTCAAGCTTTAATTTTTAAAAAATATATTCAATTACGATGAAAAGTTCAGAAGTTACAACGGTTTGAAAGTGGCCTAAATTTTGATTTCAACAAGGTGGCCTTTTTTTCTGACCAGTGTATTTATGAGGTTGAAGATATCTGCATCTGCAAATTTGTGTCAGCTATAACTTTGTAACCCAGCGGTGAATTCATCTATTCCAAAGGCAGATTTGTTCATTTCTGCAATATCTCCTGGACATTGTTTAAATTTTTTCCCGATGATTCTGCAAACGTAGCAGTCATTTTTGTCATTTGTTTGTTTATTGCCAGGATTATTAATTTGTAGAACAAATGCAATGTTAAGGATAATAAAATTGTATTATTTTCATCGACACATAATTTTTTTGTCAGATTTCAGAAATCATAAAAACATTTTGCAGATTTGTTGGGTCATGCTTTAATACCATGATTTTTTTCACGTTTCGAGACAATCGTTAAATACTTAAAGAAAAATTTATGGAAAATGTGAAGCATTGGCGATTGATGCGGTCAAAGAAAATTTTTTTTAACGATGAAACTCAGAGCTCGTGGCACCAAAAACAATCACAATGTCTTGCTCATTGTCTCTGCACAGGCAAAAGGATTATACACAAAAATGCACCTGCACGATTTCCGTACTAAAATTTATTGCTTTAGTAAACAGCGAAGGATGTTTACCCACTGTAACAATAAAGTAATAAGTGAGTAATACTGAACTGAGCCGGAACCTTTTCCAATGAATAGATAGAATTTGTGTCGACGACGGCTCCACAGACCTGGTAATGACTCCTGGCCACCATTCTGGAGTCATTAAGCCCAGGCAATGGATAGGCCCCCATAAACTCCTCACAGCGCATACCGCAGTCTTCCGTTTTACAATTTTACGCTTCATGAACACGACTCCAAAATTCTGCAAACATCCTTTAAATGTCTATTGTTTGAATTTTGTCATACCTAGACCCTGGGGAAACCCCCTCATGAAAATCCCAACGGCCGACTAACTGCCGGATCATAGTTTTGTCTAAACTAAATATTTATAAGGTTGAAGAAATGAACAAATCTGCTATGAAAATAATTTTTTTGAACAAACGGGTGAAAAGGTACAGCTGACAATTCGCCAAAAAATGACGAAAATGAATCCTACTTTTGTAGAATTATCAAAGAAAAAATCTGAAAAAATGTCCACGAGATATTGAGGATATGAACAAATCTGCCCTTGTAATAGATGAATTCACCGCAGGGTTACAAAGTTATAGGACAATTGATATTGATTGATGAGAATGCCAAGAATATATTGGAATTCAATTAAAACTGGAGTTTGCTAAATTTTCAACCGTTTGAATTTTTTACCTCAATCATTTTTCCCCTGGGCAAAAACTAATATAGTGTTTACACGCTGAAAAAAACTTTCATCGATCCAATACATCCATCGTTTGCGGGTTGCCAAGAACAAGCGTTCTCAACTTAAGGGGGGAGCCTGGTTTAGAGACTTCAAAAAATCGCTTTTTTCGAGGATTTTTTTTGGAAGGAAAGAAATATCGGATTGAAATGAAACTTTCAGGCTTTATTGTTATATATTTCAACTGTCTTCTCAATTTTTGCTTCCTCATAGAGGAAGCTTTGTTTTCATGAAATTTGTTTTTCGAGATTTTCATGTCAGTATGCGTAGAATCACCTAAAACATCGAGAAAAGTGGTCTAGAAAATTCCGTATGTGGGTGTATGTGTGTGGGTGTGTGTGTGTGTGTGTTTCAAGGACCGAAAATTCAATCGTCGATAACTCGCGAATGGCACGATCGATCGAGCTCAAATTTGGCACGCAAGTAGAGTTTTAATTCCTCTTCAATTGCTGTAATTTTTGAGAAAATATATGACCCTCAAAATTTCTGCATCTTCAGAAAAACTTTAGCACGCTGTAGCGCCGTGACATTAGTTCTGAGAGGAAAATGTTTACCACCTTTATGTTCCTCTTTAAATTCCCCGATGGCGGATATTTTAAAAGAAAAAAATTATTTGAAATTAAGACGATCACTGCGAATTAAAAACTTAGGCACGCTGCATGTCTTTCATTTTGACTAGGAGAGAAAAGTTTGTAGGAAACATCTTCTTTCTTTTCTAATTTTGAGGTGGCGGTTATTCGTACTTTTCGGGTGGCGGTTATGTGTGGGTAGTTATTTGGACTTTTGTCTTTGACAGTGGTTCCTGACTAGAATATTGATTATAGGCAAAAATGCCAAAGGCCTTTTTTGTAGTACTCGCGATTATCTAGTGGCGGGTTCCGCCGGATTTTTTTTTAAGGGCGAAGAAATATTTTTTTTCGCCATTTTAAAACTTTGGTTCGCGATATCTTGGCCAGATCACCTCGTAGAGAAAAAATATACCTGCCTTTTCTGTTCTTTTTTTGATTATCTAGTGGCGGGATCGGCCGAATTTTTTTTAAGGGCGAAGAAATTTTTTTTTGTCACTTCAAAACATCGGAAAGAATGTCTTTGCTCTTAAAGAAATCCGGCGGAACCGGCCATTAGACAATCAAAAAAGGAACAGAAAAGGCACATTTATTTTTTGTCCAGGAGGTGATCTAGCCGGGATATCGGGGTCCAATTTATTAAATGGCAAACAAAATATTTCTTTACCCATAAAAAAAATCCGGTAGAACCCGCCACTAGATAATCGAAAAATGAACAGAAAAGGCACAAATGTGTTTTTCTCTAGGAGGTGATCTGGCCAAGATATCGCGATCCAAAATTTTGAAATGACAAAAAATGTTTTCGCCCTTAAAAAAAAATCCGGCGGAACCCGCCACTAGATAATCGCGAGCACTACAAAAAAGTCCTTTGGCATTTTTGCCTATGATCAATATTCTAGTCAGGAACCACTGTCAAAGACAAAAGTTCAAATAACTACCCACACATAACCGCCACCCGAAAAGTATGAATAACCGCCACCTCAAAATTAGAAAAGAAAGAAAATGTTTCCTACAAACTTTTCTCTCCGAGTCAAAATGAAAAAGATGCAGCGTGCAAAAGTTTTCAACTCGCAGTAATTGTCTTCAATTCAAATAATTTTTTTTTTTTTTTCAAAAATATCCGCCATCGGGGAATTTAGAGAGGAACAAAAAGGTGTTAAACATTTTCCTCTCAGAACTAATGTCACTGTGCTACAGCGTGCTAAAGTTTTTTTTTGAAGATGCAAAAATTTTGAGGGTCATACACATCAAACAAACTGAGGAATTAAAATGCGAAAATTACCTACTAGAAATACAGCCTTTGAACTTTCTAAGAGTTGCTGCACAATGCCGACTATCGGGCAGAAAAGTAATTGTTTTTAAAATTAAGAATATTATGTATAGATTTAATGAAGGTGAATTATGTCTAGTGTGTAACCTACGCGTAAATCTAACTCTAGAACATTATTTATGTGATTGTCCGTTATACGCGCCGTATAGGAACCAATTTATAGAAGATGCTACATTTCCGGAAGTCCTTCGTGTCACAAGCAAAGTCAAAACTCGAAATTTATTCATGTATGTTAAAGCTAGCTGCATTCTGCGTTCTTTCTCTCTCAACGAATGATTAATTTCTGACATCTCACATTATATGTACACGATATATTTGTGATAGGTATTGACCTGTAATACAAGTAAACTTTATTCATTCATTCATTCATTCATTTATTCATATTGAGGTCCCGGAATAAACAAAATTGGAGGAATGTCATGATCTGCACGAAAAATAAAATTAACCGAAATCCAACTGACATTCTAAACCCAAATTTGACGGCATAATTATCAAAAATAATTTTTTTTCCGGCGACGCCACCGTCTAATTTTAGCCGTAATTTTTTCTCGAATTCTGCATATGAATTTAAACTTTTTTCAATTTATATATTGAATATTCCATAAGCCATAAATTTGTGAATACTCATAAGAAGAGCGTTAGCGCAGCGGCAGAGCTCGTGAAATTGTGCAGGTGAAATTGTTGTTGTTTTTTTTTTTTTTTAATTATCCTGTAGCCGATCGATAAAAAAAATTAACATTATATTTTATTCTATTTATTACACTGTTTTAATGTTTAGGGAACAATAGCATAAGAAAAGTACATATACGGCGCACGGTGAGCGACCGGTGGGCGTGGCCTACTGCTAGAACTCCGTGCCTGCTACCACGTCGCGCAGGAGAGGGAAGCCACCGGGTGGGGGCAGCCGCGGGACTTATATGCGGGAGCGCCGGGCATCACTGGCCAGTTATTCACTGCTTCCAAAGCATTGCGTTCGGTCTCCTGTACTCTAATCTCCATAATCCTCCGGCTCATTTTGACATACGCGCCGCGTGTGATTTCCGGTTTTTTCTAAAGCACTTTTTTACTTTTTGACGAAGGCAATTATTTCGAAAAGGTAAGGGGGCTCTGGTTTGTTATTCTTCACTTCCGCTTGTCTATTTATATTTTTCTCACTGACTGTCAATTTCATTCATCAATTCCGGACTGCAATTTTTCACCAAACTTACAAATAATGTTTCATAACTTATAAAACATTGTTTTCTGTGTCGCTGTATAAACAACTCTGTAAATTCATAGAATATTCAAAATCTGGTGATTTTTTTCGAGTCTTTCATATTCACTGCCAAATATTAGGCAATTTCGAAATGTAAGGATTGGAAAATTCAGTTTTGCAATCGTCTTCTGACAGCTGCACAGATTATCCGTTATCCGTATATGGACTGTAATATAAAATGATTCTATTATTAACTATGTTA
The DNA here is from genome assembly GCA_947507545.1 of Clistopyga incitator. Taxonomy (NCBI): domain Eukaryota; kingdom Metazoa; phylum Arthropoda; class Insecta; order Hymenoptera; family Ichneumonidae; genus Clistopyga; species Clistopyga incitator. Next base: position 8,740,871 of record OX382179.1, on the reverse strand, counting down.
AGTGTTAGCAGTTTTTGTTAATAATTTTTGTCAAAGATAATCATAAATATTTTGACGTTTTACAATATTGTAAAAGCAGTTTAAGAAAAATTAGATCTATTGCCAAAGAAATACCGTTATTAAGTGATTTTATTTGACAAATTACTTTATACATTTAAAAAATGTGTACTTTTATTATATTACTGCAAGGTTAAATAAGTTTAAAAAAAATGTAATATGTTGAACAGAAAATGACGTCAATTGGCCGAGGAAGAGGAGCGTGGGATCAACCGGCGAAAAGTGAAAAGGCGCTTCGCAGACCGGGCCAACGGTCGTCGCCTAAATCATCCGAGCTCGACGAGCTGATCGACAAAATATACAACTATATACGTATCGATGAACCGACGCCATTTGACGCACTTAAATCACTGGCTACTTTTGCAGACAGTCTCGCGGACAATCATAATCCTGAGTATGAATGCAATTTCTACATTTCGGCAACAGCCGCAATTTACCCAATTTTTGAAGTTATTTTACCTCTATAACATGTATGTCCGTTGCTCTTACAGAAGTCTCGTGGATAAACTGTGGAAACAGGCTCTTGACGACCGTTGCTTCGGCATAAAACTCATGACGCTCTACAGTTTGGAAAACAGATATGGACTACAGACGAAAACGAGTTTTTTGGCTTCGAGGAAAGTGGAATTTTTCCGCAAGATGCAGGGATGCTACGAGAGTGCGTATTTTTCTTTACGATACAATAGATAATAACAATTATTTTAATAACCGTGTTGTTTCATTCTTCTCAACGGTTTATCTTCAAAGTTGTCAATATTTTTGATATTATTCTAGCTTTAATTAAATTTCCATTGTTTTTAATTTCCTTGCAGAACGAGAGGAACTCCGGAAGGAAAATCCATTACAATTCTCTAATTTAGCGTGGATCCTCGGAGCAATTGTTCAAAATGAAGGCTCAAACGACGTTGCTTGTTACATGGGACCTGCCCTTATCAATTGTTTGACCCTCTTGCTGGAAACCGCCACTGAGGAAGATACCGAAACAGTTGCGATACAGGTAAGTTTTCTCTAGACTTCAAGAATTTATTAAAATTTTAGCGAGCCTTATTATAATTCTTTTTATTCAACCTCGCGTTTTTATGCTTCATTAAAAATCATCCGATTTTGGGGAAAATACAAATTTTCTAGGCTAATATAATTTTTTTCTTTTATTTCTGCAGGTTTGTCTGAACGGCAAATGTATTATGGTGATTTCCAATGCTTATAAGCCTGAAAATCCGTCGGATAACGTGGGACTTGACGAGCTCGTGACAAATGCCCGAAAAATTCTCGTTAATCGAAATGTGAGCGCTCGTACACGAGCTCTGTTATTACTGATCATTGACCTCGCCAATCAACGTTACGAGCCTCTTACCGGTGATCTCCAAGCGTTCCACGCATCGAGCCTCGGTGAGTTATTAATTTTATCGAACGTTCTCACTTGGAATTTAATGAATTATTTACAAAAACATCGATAATTCTTTTCTTTAATTTGGGTGACGATAAAAAAAAGCATTTGCAAGCATTTACCAACGCATTAAACGTTCATTTTTACTTCGTTTTGTTCTCAACGTTGCCACAGGCGAAAATGTCATTGTTATTTCTTTTAAATTGCAGCTGGCAACCGATTGCACGAAATTTCCGTCAATTTCTGCACCGGCAGGGAATTCAATTCGGAATCCTATCTGTACGCAATATTGACGAACGGAACGAGACGAGACGAGATGACGACGACTTACGCGCTGACGTCTCTCGTCAGGACTCTGCCGTGTCTGACGTGTCAGATGGCTTTGCAAGAGAGGCAAAAGGATCAGGACCCTTTCATCGAGCGATTCGGGGCTTCGGTGAGAGCGATAGCTCCACGGATCCCAGAGTTTGGTCGGCCAGGCAAAACACCGGAAGCAAAGTTTGGGGACACGACGATCGATTCGACAATGATTACGAGTGAATAAAATCATTTCGAGACTTCGTGACGAAGGGCAGCGCACATTTCTGATGTCACATCGAAAGTTTATATTATAATTAAACAAAATTCTTCTCCCTCGTCGTCAGTTTTCGGTGTGACAAGGCAACGGATAATTCATTCGTTTTCTTGGAAATCACAAGAATCATTCTGTTGATTTACCGACTTCGGAATCGTTTTTCTATACTCAATGAGGAAGTTTCGAGTAAAATCGTTCGGCAAGGTTATTGACCTGAAGGATTACTCCAGATTTCATAATTGACTGTTTTAATGACGCGTGGAAAACTGGCGATCGAGGAGAAGACTTTGACACATGGTTCGCCTATTAAAATGTCTGGAAGAACTTTGTATAGAATGCGAAAAAGATGGTAATGCGAACGCGAATGAATTAACAATCGCAGAACAAGGCGCATATTTATTGTGATAAATTTCGAAAGACTTGCGACTTATTTTTCCGTAATTCATTCGTAGTATTATACGAACTATACGTAATTTTATTATTTTTTTGGACTTCTGATAATGTGATTTTTGTTTTTTTTTTTTTTTTTTATTTTCTTTATGTTTGGAATATTTTGTTCATTACCTCGGCGATGCTCAAACATCGAAAGATTTTTATCCTTGGGCACGTATAAAGACGAAAAATTGTGATATCGCTGTTACGGCTTGTACTCATTTACTTGTAGATAATTAATAAATCGACGAATTCATATGCTGCATCTTAGAGTGTTGAAATTTTATTCTCCTGCACAAGAAAATATGAAAGAAAACTCAAAAACCTATAGATTCTCGATAAAAATATCCTCGGGGAAGAAATTTAAGGGCATAACATCACAGAACAATAATTGTGCGTAAATAAATCCAAAAATAATAAAGAAATATCCGATTTTTTCTGATAATCGGGTAGATTAACTCGCGGTAATCGCCCCAAAAAAGTACCTCTTATTTTTCATATAATTTATTAAATTTCTAAATAAAATTTCATTATAAACTATCTTTTTCCAAATTTGAAGAACCGTAGTTTTAAGCCTAGTACTAAGTGTCTAATTAATTAGCTAGCCTCTTTTAACAATCAATTAACGAGAAGGTTTCAGTCAACCGAACCATTTAGAGTGCAAGTGAAATAGCGTCATTTGCAGTCGCGGTTGAAGGAGAGAGAACAACGGAAACATGTAGCACATCGTCTTAAGGATGCGTCAAACACTTCCAAAAAAGAAGTTTTTTTCACTTAGAATTTCGAGTTTTTCTGAAAGAAGAAAAATCGTACAAAAAATGTATTGATTGATACCGACATACTAACAATTATTTTATCGAATGCTAACATTGATTTTAAATTATAATTATGAGAATTAGCGATACATATATTTTTTAAACAATGGTTAGTAAAGCTCGTTATTAGTCATGCCATTAATGTGCTGATTTTTTGAAGAATTAAAAATACACCGTTTCGAGAAAATTCACAGGCTGAACTTATGAAAATGTTCGCTTAATGAGCGCAGAACTTCTTCACAATTTAATAATATCGAAAACATAATATTTGGTTTTTTTTTTCTGATAATGCGTGTTAGCAAAAAAGCAATTAATCATCTTTTGAACTTGTTATCGAAAATCGATGTAATGATGTCATAAATCGATATTAATGACTATTATATTCCTTGGAAGTGCATGCGCGATATAGTCTAGAGTCTAATTTTACGAAATTCTGTAATAACTTAGCGTAGAAACGTCTTGAAAAATGTATTCAATGAGGCCATTAATCAATGGCAAACAATATTTCAATCAATTTGTGCTCGATACTATGATGAATTTTTATACGTATTTAATAGACGTCAATAAACAAATAATACGATGTTAATTCAGAAATTTCATTTCAATTTCCGTGAACCAATCTCCCAATAATTTCTTGTCACAAATATGTAAAATAAAACTCAAGGGTCGATTTACATGCATGCGCCTTTTGAAAGCCTAAATTTTTTTTTATTTTTTAAATAATAAAAACACAAAAAATTGGGCAGAGTAACTGTTGCAAAAAATGTGAATTACTTGAGTAGATAAAAATGTTGAATATCAGAAATTGCAGACATTTTTGTTGTATTATATCCTTCAATTAATATACATATCCATTATTTTACAATGTACACGTAATAATAACATTTATAATACTATATATGATTCAGTGATAATTGCTTATTTGTTCTTGATGATAATTATGCTCCAATTATGACAAATTTCAATAAAGAATCGTGCAATAAATAATATTTATTTAATGACGCAGACGTCGATGAGAAGTTTCAGAAAATGTTTAGCTAAATCATATTGTTCTCAAGAAAGTCGTTGTCGTGTATCTCATTGACACGTTTTAAATAAATAAATAAATAAATAAGTGCCTTAGATTTTTTGATTAAATCGGTAAAACTATGTGCTTTTATTACGAGATTACGATACTTGAGTTTATCAATTATGTCATACAGTTGGAAGACTTGATAACTTAATTGTAAATTACATGAATACTTTGTGTAGGGTTGTTGGAAAATTTCTGCATGACTTTTACCAATTTCAATTAGGCAAATAATATTCTCGAGGAATGTAGTCGGGCTTTGGGCTGCTAGGCTCGATTCCTAGTAATTCGCCCATAAATGCGATGTAAGTGGTAGCCAAACGAAGCGTTTCGATCCTAGAAAGTATTGAATTGAAGTATGAAATTAAGACGATCACTGCGAATTGAAAACTTTGGCACGCTGCATCTTTTTAATTTTGACTCGGAGAGATAAGTTTGTAGGAGACATTTTCTTCATTTTCTAATTTTGAGGTGGCGGTTATTCGTACTTTTCGAGTGGCGGTTATTTGTGGGTAGTTATTTGGACTTTTGTCTTTGACAGCGTTTCCTGACTAGAATATTGATCATAGGCAAAAATGCCGAAGGACTTTTTTGCAGTACTCTCGATTATCTAGTGGCGGGTTTCGCCGGATTTTTTTTTAAGGACGAACAAGCATATTTTGTTTACATTAAAAAATTTTCGATCGCGATATGTTGGCCAGATCACCTCCTAGAGAAAAAAACATATGTGACTTTTCTGTTCCTTTTTCGATTATCTAGTGGCGGGTCCCGCCGGATTTTTCTTTAAGTGCGAAAAAACCTTTTTTTTGCCATTGTTAAACTTTTGGACCGCGATATCTTGGCCGGATTACCTTCTAGAGAACAAAACATATAAGCATTTTCTGTGCCTTTTTTGATTATCTAGTGGCGGGTTCCGCCAGATTTCCGTTTAAGAGCAAAGAAATTTCTTTTTTGCTATTTAAAAACTTTGGATTGCGATATCTTGGCCAGATCACCTCGTAGAGAAAAAATATATCTGCCTTTTCTGTTCTTTTTTTGATTATCTAGTGGCGGGATCGGTCGAATTTTTTTAAGGGCGAAGAAAATTTTTTTTGCCACTTTAAAACATCGGAAAAAATGTCTTTGCTCTTAAAGAAATCCGGCGGAACCGGCCACTAGATAATCAAAAAAGAAACAGAAAAGGCACATTTATTTTTTGTCTAGGAGGTGATCTAGCCGGGATATCGCGGTCCCAGTTTATTAAATGGCAAAAAAAAATATTTCTTTACCCTTTAAAAAAATCCGGCCGAACCCGCCACTAGATAATCGAAAAAGGAATAGAAAAGGCACATATGTTTTTTTCTCTAGGAGATGATCCGGCCAAGATATCGCGATCCAAAAGTTTGAAATGATAAAAAAAAATGTTTTCGCCCTTAAAAAAAAAATCCGGCGGACCCCGCCAATAGATAATCGAAAAAGGAATAGAAAAGGCACATATGTGTTTTTCTCCAGGAGGTGATCTGGCCAAGATATCGCGATCCAAAATTTTGAAATTACAAAAAAAAATGTTTCCGCCCTTAAAAAAAAATCCGGCGGAACCCGCCACTAGATAATCGTAGAAGGAATAGAAAAGGCACATATGTTATTTTCTCCAGAAGGTGATCTGGCCAAGATATCGCGATCCAAAATTTTGAGAATACAAAAAAAAAATGTTTTCGCCCTTAAAAACAAATCCGGCGGGTCCCGCCACTGGATAATCGAGAGTACTACAAAAAAGTTTTTCGGCATTTTTGCATACGATCAATATTCTAGTCAGGAAACGCTGTCAAAGACAAAAGTTCAAATAACTACCCACACATAACCGCCACCCGAAAAGTATGAATAACCGCCACCTCAAAATTAGAAAAGAAAGCAAATGTTTCCTACAAACTTTTCTCTCCGAGTCAAAATGAAAAAGATGCAGCGTGCAAAAGTTTTCAATTCGCAGTGATCGTCTTGATTTCAAATAATTTTTTTTTTTCACAAATATCCGCCATCGGGGAATTTTAAGACGAACAAAAAGGTGGTAAAGATTTTCCTCTCAGAAGTAATGTCACGGCGTTACAGCGTGCTAAAGTTTTTTTCTGAAGATGCAAAAATTTTGATGTTTACGTTTGGATCAGATATAACTTTGTAATCCTGCAGTGAATTTATAGATTTCCAGGGCAGATTCGTTTATTTTTAATTATCGCGAGGGCATTTTTTCAGTGTATTCTTCAATGGTTCTGCAAAAACAGCAGTCATTTTTGTAATGTTCGCTTCCTCATAAAAGAAGCTTTGTTTTCATGAGAATTTATTTTTTCAAGATTTTCATGCCAATATGCTTGGAATCACGAAAAACGTCGAGAAAAATGATTTGGAAAATGTATCTGTATGTGTATATGTGTATGTGTGTTCCAGGGACTGAAAATTCAATCGTCGATAATTCGCGAATAGTAGATCGTCGACAGCGACGATATGTAATTATTTTTAATTTAAATCCAGCCATATTCACATCCATACGCAAACACACACACATACTGACAAATTATAATATTCGACAATTATAGTCGCAGATGGTCAAAGGTTTTTGGGATTTTCCAGTCTTTTGTGAATCATTCAAGGATGCTATACGCGAAGTACGCATACCGAGGGTTTTTACGATCGGAAAATCCGCAGGTAGTCTGGCAAACAGATAATTAGGTCAAGCGGAGCGTTAGGGTCTTATCTACCTGCGAGGGACGACAACCCTTAAAACCAATCAGGGATGGGCATAGTAATAGTAGTACCTGAAATTTATTGACAATTAATACAGATATTGGCGAAGCATAATGAGTTGCTATTTACAGTTGAGATCTATATGTTTGCATAAATTGCCAACGAGCCATCGATCGATGTCCTTCAGCTCTGGGATGGGCATAATTTATTTAGAAAAAAAAGAAAAAAATACCGAATGATTTTTCATTAGTTATTTATTTTCGGCTTAAATAACGAATGGTTTTTCACTCATTATCATATCGATTCGCGAGATATTAATCGCGATTTTTCTTCTTTCAGAAAAACTCGAAATTCTAAGTGAAAAAAACTTCTTTTTTGGAAGTGTTTGACGCATCCTTAAGACGATGTGCTACATGTTTCCGTTGTTCTCTCTCTTTCAACCGCGACTGCAAATGACGCTATTTCACTTGCACTCTAAATGGTTCGGTTGACTGAAACCTTCTCGTTAATTGATTGTTAAAAGAGGCTAGCTAATTAATTAGACACTTAGTACTAGGCTTAAAACTACGGTTCTTCAAATTTGGAAAAAGATAGTTTATAATGAAATTTTATTTAGAAATTTAATAAATTATATGAAAAATAAGAGGTACTTTTTTGGGGCGATTACCGCGAGTTAATCTACCCGATTATCAGAAAAAATCGGATATTTCTTTATTATTTTTGGATTTATTTACGCACAATTATTGTTCTGTGATGTTATGCCCTTAAATTTCTTCCCCGAGGATATTTTTATCGAGAATCTATAGGTTTTTGAGTTTTCTTTCATATTTTCTTGTGCAGGAGAATAAAATTTCAACACTCTAAGATGCAGCATATGAATTCGTCGATTTATTAATTATCTACAAGTAAATGAGTACAAGCCGTAACAGCGATATCACAATTTTTCGTCTTTATACGTGCCCAAGGATAAAAATCTTTCGATGTTTGAGCATCGCCGAGGTAATGAACAAAATATTCCAAACATAAAGAAAAAAAAAAAAAAAAAAAAAAACAAAAATCACATTATCAGAAGTCCAAAAAAATAATAAAATTACGTATAGTTCGTATAATACTACGAATGAATTACGGAAAAATAAGTCGCAAGTCTTTCGAAATTTATCACAATAAATATGCGCCTTGTTCTGCGATTGTTAATTCATTCGCGTTCGCATTACCATCTTTTTCGCATTCTATACAAAGTTCTTCCAGACATTTTAATAGGCGAACCATGTGTCAAAGTCTTCTCCTCGATCGCCAGTTTTCCACGCGTCATTAAAACAGTCAATTATGAAATCTGGAGTAATCCTTCAGGTCAATAACCTTGCCGAACGATTTTACTCGAAACTTCCTCATTGAGTATAGAAAAACGATTCCGAAGTCGGTAAATCAACAGAATGATTCTTGTGATTTCCAAGAAAACGAATGAATTATCCGTTGCCTTGTCACACCGAAAACTGACGACGAGGGAGAAGAATTTTGTTTAATTATAATATAAACTTTTGATGTGACATCAGAAATGTGCGCTGCCCTTCGTCACGAAGTCTCGAAATGATTTTATTCACTCGTAATCATTGTCGAATCGATCGTCGTGTCCCCAAACTTTGCTTCCGGTGTTTTGCCTGGCCGACCAAACTCTGGGATCCGTGGAGCTATCGCTCTCACCGAAGCCCCGAATCGCTCGATGAAAGGGTCCTGATCCTTTTGCCTCTCTTGCAAAGCCATCTGACACGTCAGACACGGCAGAGTCCTGACGAGAGACGTCAGCGCGTAAGTCGTCGTCATCTCGTCTCGTCTCGTTCCGTTCGTCAATATTGCGTACAGATAGGATTCCGAACTGAATTCCCTGCCGGTGCAGAAATTGACGGAAATTTCGTGCAATCGGTTGCCAGCTGCAATTTAAAAGAAATAACAATGACATTTTCGCCTGTGGCAACGTTGAGAACAAAACGAAGTAAAAATGAACGTTTAATGCGTTGGTAAATGCTTGCAAATGCTTTTTTTTATCGTCACCCAAATTAAAGAAGAGAATTCTCGATGTTTTTGTAAATAATTCATTAAATTCCAAGTGAGAACGTTCGATAAAATTAATAACTCACCGAGGCTCGATGCGTGGAACGCTTGGAGATCACCGGTAAGAGGCTCGTAACGTTGATTGGCGAGGTCAATGATCAGTAATAACAGAGCTCGTGTACGAGCGCTCACATTTCGATTAACGAGAATTTTTCGGGCATTTGTCACGAGCTCGTCAAGTCCCACGTTATCCGACGGATTTTCAGGCTTATAAGCATTGGAAATCACCATAATACATTTGCCGTTCAGACAAACCTGCAGAAATAAAAGAAAAAAATTATATTAGCCTAGAAAATTTGTATTTTCCCCAAAATCGGATGATTTTTAATGAAGCATAAAAACGCGAGGTTGAATAAAAAGAATTATAATAAGGCTCGCTAAAATTTTAATAAATTCTTGAAGTCTAGAGAAAACTTACCTGTATCGCAACTGTTTCGGTATCTTCCTCAGTGGCGGTTTCCAGCAAGAGGGTCAAACAATTGATAAGGGCAGGTCCCATGTAACAAGCAACGTCGTTTGAGCCTTCATTTTGAACAATTGCTCCGAGGATCCACGCTAAATTAGAGAATTGTAATGGATTTTCCTTCCGGAGTTCCTCTCGTTCTGCAAGGAAATTAAAAACAATGGAAATTTAATTAAAGCTAGAATAATATCAAAAATATTGACAACTTTGAAGATAAACCGTTGAGAAGAATGAAACAACACGGTTATTAAAATAATTGTTATTATCTATTGTATCGTAAAGAAAAATACGCACTCTCGTAGCATCCCTGCATCTTGCGGAAAAATTCCACTTTCCTCGAAGCCAAAAAACTCGTTTTCGTCTGTAGTCCATATCTGTTTTCCAAACTGTAGAGCGTCATGAGTTTTATGCCGAAGCAACGGTCGTCAAGAGCCTGTTTCCACAGTTTATCCACGAGACTTCTGTAAGAGCAACGGACATACATGTTATAGAGGTAAAATAACTTCAAAAATTGGGTAAATTGCGGCTGTTGCCGAAATGTAGAAATTGCATTCATACTCAGGATTATGATTGTCCGCGAGACTGTCTGCAAAAGTAGCCAGTGATTTAAGTGCGTCAAATGGCGTCGGTTCATCGATACGTATATAGTTGTATATTTTGTCGATCAGCTCGTCGAGCTCGGATGATTTAGGCGACGACCGTTGGCCCGGTCTGCGAAGCGCCTTTTCACTTTTCGCCGGTTGATCCCACGCTCCTCTTCCTCGGCCAATTGACGTCATTTTCTGTTCAACATATTACATTTTTTTTAAACTTATTTAACCTTGCAGTAATATAATAAAAGTACACATTTTTTAAATGTATAAAGTAATTTGTCAAATAAAATCACTTAATAACGGTATTTCTTTGGCAATAGATCTAATTTTTCTTAAACTGCTTTTACAATATTGTAAAACGTCAAAATATTTATGATTATCTTTGACAAAAATTATTAACAAAAACTGCTAACACTTAACATAGTTAATAATAGAATCATTTTATATTACAGTCCATATACGGATAACGGATAATCTGTGCAGCTGTCAGAAGACGATTGCAAAACTGAATTTTCCAATCCTTACATTTCGAAATTGCCTAATATTTGGCAGTGAATATGAAAGACTCGAAAAAAATCACCAGATTTTGAATATTCTATGAATTTACAGAGTTGTTTATACAGCGACACAGAAAACAATGTTTTATAAGTTATGAAACATTATTTGTAAGTTTGGTGACAAATTGCAGTCCGGAATTGATGAATGAAATTGACAGTCAGTGAGAAAAATATAAATAGACAAGCGGAAGTGAAGAATAACAAACCAGAGCCCCCTTACCTTTTCGAAATACTTGCCTTCGTCAAAAAGTAAAAAAGTGCTTTAGAAAAAACCGGAAATCACACGCGGCGCGTATGTCAAAATGAGCCGGAGGATTATGGAGATTAAAGTACAGGAGACCGAACGCAATGCTTTGGAAGCAGTGAATAACTGGCCAGTGATGCCCGGCGCTCCCGCATATAAGTCCCGCGGCTGCCCCCACCCGGTGGTTTCCCTCTCCTGCGCGACGTGGTAGCAGGCACGGAGTTCTAGCAGTAGGCCACGCCCACCGGTCGCTCACCGTGCGCCGTATATGTACTTTTCTTATGCTATTGTTCCCTAAACATTAAAACAGTGTAATAAATAGAATAAAATATAATGTTAATTTTTTTTATCGATCGGCTACAGGATAATTTTAAAAAAAAAAAACAACAACAATTTCACCTGCACAATTTCACGAGCTCTGCCGCTGCGCTAACGCTCTTCTTATGAGTATTCACAAATTTATGGCTTATGGAATATTCAATATATAAATTGAAAAAAGTTTAAATTCATATGCAGAATTCGAGAAAAAATTACGGCTAAAATTAGACGGTGGCGTCGCCGGAAAAAAAATTATTTTTGATAATTATGCCGTCAAATTTGGGTTTAGAATGTCAGTTGGATTTCGGTTAATTTTATTTTTCGTGCAGATCATGACATTCCGCCAATTTTGTTTATTCCGGGACCTCAATATGAATAAATGAATGAATGAATGAATGAATAAAGTTTACTTGTATTACAGGTCAATACCTATCACAAATATATCGTGTACATATAATGTGAGATGTCAGAAATTAATCATTCGTTGAGAGAGAAAGAACGCAGAATGCAGCTAGCTTTAACATACATGAATAAATTTCGAGTTTTGACTTTGCTTGTGACACGAAGGACTTCCGGCAATGTAGCATCTTCTATAAATTGGTTCCTATACGGCGCGTATAACGGACAATCACATAAATAATGTTCTAGAGTTAGATTTACGCGTAGGTTACACACTAGACATAATTCACCTTCATTAAATCTATACATAATATTCTTAATTTTAAAAACAATTACTTTTCTGCCCGATAGTCGGCATTGTGCAGCAACTCTTAGAAAGTTCAAAGGCTGTATTTCTAGTAGGTAATTTTCGCATTTTAATTCCTCAGTTTGTTTGATGTGTATGACCCTCAAAATTTTTGCATCTTCAAAAAAAAACTTTAGCACGCTGTAGCACAGTGACATTAGTTCTGAGAGGAAAATGTTTAACACCTTTTTGTTCCTCTCTAAATTCCCCGATGGCGGATATTTTTGAAAAAAAAAAAAAATTATTTGAATTGAAGACAATTACTGCGAGTTGAAAACTTTTGCACGCTGCATCTTTTTCATTTTGACTCGGAGAGAAAAGTTTGTAGGAAACATTTTCTTTCTTTTCTAATTTTGAGGTGGCGGTTATTCATACTTTTCGGGTGGCGGTTATGTGTGGGGAGTTATTTGAACTTTTGTCTTTGACAGTGGTTCCTGACTAGAATATTGATCATAGGCAAAAATGCCAAAGGACTTTTTTGTAGTGCTCGCGATTATCTAGTGGCGGGTTCCGCCGGATTTTTTTTTAAGGGCGAAAACATTTATTGTCATTTCAAAATTTTGGATCGCGATATCTTGGCCAGATCACCTCCTAGAGAAAAAAACATATGTGCCTTTTCTATTCCTTTTACGATTATCTAGTGGCGGGTTCCGCCGGGTTTTTTTTTAAGGGCGAAAACATTTTTTTTTTTTGTCATTTCAAAATTTTGGTTCGCGATATCTTGGCCAGGTCACCTCCGAGAGGAAAACACATTTGTGCCTTTTCTGTTCATTTTTCGATTATCTAGTGGCGGGTTCTACCGGATTTTTTTTATGGGTAAAGAAATATTTTTTTTGCCATTTAATAAATTGGACCCCGATATCCCGGCTAGATCACCTTCTAGACAAAAAATAAATGTGCCTTTTCTGTTCCTTTTTTGATTGTCTAATGGCCGGTTCCGCCGGATTTCTTTAAGAGCAAAGACATTCTTTCCGATGTTTTGAAGTGACAAAAAAAAATTTCTTCGCCCTTAAAAAAAATTCGGCCGATCCCGCCACTAGATAATCAAAAAAAGAACAGAAAAGGCAGGTATATTTTTTCTCTACGAGGTGATCTGGCCAAGATATCGCGAACCAAAGTTTTAAAATGGCGAAAAAAAATATTTCTTCGCCCTTAAAAAAAAATCCGGCGGAACCCGCCACTAGATAATCACGAGTACTACAAAAAAGGCCTTTGGCATTTTTGCCTATAATCAATATTCTAGTCAGGAACCACTGTCAAAGACAAAAGTCCAAATAACTACCCACACATAACCGCCACCCGAAAAGTACGAATAACCGCCACCTCAAAATTAGAAAAGAAAGAAGATGTTTCCTACAAACTTTTCTCTCCTAGTCAAAATGAAAGACATGCAGCGTGCCTAAGTTTTTAATTCGCAGTGATCGTCTTAATTTCAAATAATTTTTTTCTTTTAAAATATCCGCCATCGGGGAATTTAAAGAGGAACATAAAGGTGGTAAACATTTTCCTCTCAGAACTAATGTCACGGCGCTACAGCGTGCTAAAGTTTTTCTGAAGATGCAAAATTTTGAGGGTCATATATTTTCTCAAAAATTACAGCAATTGAAGAGGAATTAAAACTCTACTTGCGTGCCAAATTTGAGTTCGATCGATCGTGCCATTCGCGAGTTATCGACGATTGAATTTTCGGCCTTGAAACACACACACACACACACACATACACCCACATACGGACACATTTTCTAGACCACTTTTCTCGACGTTTTAGGTGATTCTACGCATACTGACATGAAAATCTCGAAAAACAAATTTCATGAAAACAAAGCTTCCTCTATGAGGAAGCAAAAATTGAGAAGACAGTTGAAATATATAACAATAAAGCCTGAAAGTTTCATTTCAATCCGATATTTCTTTCCTTCCAAAAAAAATCCTCGAAAAAAGCGATTTTTTGAAGTCTCTAAACCAGGCTCCCCCCTTAAGTTGAGAACGCTTGTTCTTGGCAACCCGCAAACGATGGATGTATTGGATCGATGAAAGTTTTTTTCAGCGTGTAAACACTATATTAGTTTTTGCCCAGGGGAAAAATGATTGAGGTAAAAAATTCAAACGGTTGAAAATTTAGCAAACTCCAGTTTTAATTGAATTCCAATATATTCTTGGCATTCTCATCAATCAATATCAATTGTCCTATAACTTTGTAACCCTGCGGTGAATTCATCTATTACAAGGGCAGATTTGTTCATATCCTCAATATCTCGTGGACATTTTTTCAGATTTTTTCTTTGATAATTCTACAGAAGTAGGATTCATTTTCGTCATTTTTTGGCGAATTGTCAGCTGTACCTTTTCACCCGTTTGTTCAAAAAAATTATTTTCATAGCAGATTTGTTCATTTCTTCAACCTTATAAATATTTAGTTTAGACAAAACTATGATCCGGCAGTTAGTCGGCCGTTGGGATTTTCATGAGGGGGTTTCCCCAGGGTCTAGGTATGACAAAATTCAAACAATAGACATTTAAAGGATGTTTGCAGAATTTTGGAGTCGTGTTCATGAAGCGTAAAATTGTAAAACGGAAGACTGCGGTATGCGCTGTGAGGAGTTTATGGGGGCCTATCCATTGCCTGGGCTTAATGACTCCAGAATGGTGGCCAGGAGTCATTACCAGGTCTGTGGAGCCGTCGTCGACACAAATTCTATCTATTCATTGGAAAAGGTTCCGGCTCAGTTCAGTATTACTCACTTATTACTTTATTGTTACAGTGGGTAAACATCCTTCGCTGTTTACTAAAGCAATAAATTTTAGTACGGAAATCGTGCAGGTGCATTTTTGTGTATAATCCTTTTGCCTGTGCAGAGACAATGAGCAAGACATTGTTATTGTTTTTGGTGCCACGAGCTCTGAGTTTCGTCGTTAAAAAAAATTTTCTTTGACCGCATCAATCGCCAATGCTTCACATTTTCCATAAATTTTTCTTTAAGTATTTAACGATTGTCTCGAAAGGTGAAAAAAATCATAGTATTAAAGCATGACCCAACAAATCTGCAAAATGTTTTTATGATTTCTGAAATCTGACAAAAAAATAATGTGTCGATGAAAATAATACAATTTTATTATCCTTAACATTGCATTTGTTCTTCAAATTAATAATCCTGGCAATAAACAAACAAATGACAAAAATGACTGCTACGTTTGCAGAATCATCGGGAAAAAATTTAAACAATGTCCAGGAGATATTGCAGAAATGAACAAATCTGCCTTTGGAATAGATGAATTCACCGCTGGGTTACAAAGTTATAGCTGACACAAATTTGCAGATGCAGATATCTTCAACCTCATAAATACACTGGTCAGAAAAAAAGGCCACCTTGTTGAAATCAAAATTTAGGCCACTTTCAAACCGTTGTAACTTCTGAACTTTTCATCGTAATTGAATATATTTTTTCTTAAATTAAAGCTCGAAGTCTCAACTTTTAGATGCATTTGCAGAAAATTGGATTTTTTTTTGTTTAAGCAAATAGCCTGTGAACAAAAAGATTTTTTGGTACGAAAATTTTTCCAATTTTCCATGGGTGTATGGGAAAAATTTGCCGCACAACCTATGGTTTTCATGATGGATTCTGAAAATTCATATTTTTCTGAACGAAATAAAAAAAATTGTTGTTCGATGAAAAATGGCCATTTTACGGCCAATTGAAATTTTCATTGCATTTTTGCATCTTTTTCATAGCTTTGCCAAAGCTTTGCCATAGCCTTGCAACTACTCTACCATTTTACTACACAAACCATGTTTAAAAAAAAATGAATTTTCAGAATCCATCATGAAAACCATAGGTTGTGCGGCAAATTTTTCCCATACACCCATGGAAAGTTGGAAAAATTTTCGTACCAAAAAATCTTTTTGTTCACAGGCTATTTGCTTAAACAAAAAAAAATCCAATTTTCTGCAAATGCATCTAAAAGTTGAGACTTCAAGCTTTAATTTAAAAAAAAATATATTCAATTACGATGAAAAGTTCAGAAGTTACAACGGTTTGAAAGTGGCCTAAATTTTGATTTCAACAAGGTGGCCTTTTTTTCTGACCAGTGTATTTATGAGGTTGAAGATATCTGCATCTGCAAATTTGTGTCAGCCATAACTTTGTAACCCAGCGGTGAATTCATCTATTCCGAAGGCAGATTTGTTCATTTCTGCAATATCTCCTGGACATTTTTTAAATTTTTTCCCGATGATTCTGCAAACGTAGCAGTCATTTTTGTCATTTGTTTGTTTATTGCCAGGATTATTAATTTGAAGAACAAGTGCAATGTTAAGGATAATAAAATTGTATTATTTTCATCGACACATTATTTTTTTGTCAGATTTCAGAAATCATAAAAACATTTTGCAGATTTGTTGGGTCATGCTTTAATACCATGATTTTTTTCACGTTACGAGACAATCGTTAAATACTTAAAGAAAAATTTATGGAAAATGTGAAGCATTGGCGATTGATGCGGTCAAAGAAAATTTTCTTTAACGATGAAACTCAGAGCTCGTGGCACCAAAAACAATCACAATGTCTCGCTCATTGTCTCTGCACTGGCAAAAGGATTATACACAAAAATGCACCTGCACGATTTCCGTACTAAAATTTATTGCTTTAGTAAACAGCGAAGGATGTTTACCCACTGTAACAATAAAGTAATAAGTGAGTAATACTGACCTGAGCCAGAACCTTTTCCAATGAATAGATAGAATTTGTGTCGACGACGGCTCCACAGACCTGGTAATGACTCCTGGCCACCATTCTGGAATCATTAAGCCCAGGCAATGGATAGGCCCCCATAAACTCCTCACAGCGCAAACCGCAGTCTTCCGCTTTACAATTTGATGCTTCATGAACACGACTCCAAAATTCTGCAAACATCCTTTAAATGTCTATTGTTTGAATTTTTCATACCTAGGCCCTGGGGAAACCCCCTCATGAAAATTCCAACGGCCGACTAACTGCCGGATCATAATTTTGTCTAAACTAAATATTTATAAGGTTGAAGAAATGAACAAATCTGCTATGAAAATAATTTTTTTGAACAAACGGGTGAAAAGGTACAGCTGACGATTCGCCAAAAAATGACGAAAATGAATCCTACTTTTGTAGAATTATCAAAGAAAAAAACTGAAAAAATGTCCACGAGATATTGAGGATATGAACAAATCTGCCCTTGTAATAGATGAATTCACCGCAGGGTTACAAAGTTATAGGACAATTGATATTGATTGATGAGAATGCCAAGAATATATTGGAATTCAATAAAAACTGGAGTTTGCTAAATTTTCAATCGGATTGAAATGAAACTTTCAGGCTTTATTGTTAGATATTTCAACTGTCTTCTCAATTTTTGCTTCCTCATAGAGGAAGCTTTGTTTTCATGAAATTTTTTTATCGAGATTTTCATGTCAGTATGCGTAGAATCACCTAAAACGTCGAGAAAAGTGGTCTAGAAAATTCCGTATGTGGGTGTATGTGTGTGTGTGTGTGTGTGTGTGTGTTTCAAGGACCGAAAATTCAATCGTCGATAACTCGCGAAAGGCACGATCGATCGAACTCAAATTTGGCACGCAAGTAGAGTTTTAATTCCTCTTCAATTGCTGTAATTTTTGAGAAAATATATGACCCTCAAAATTTCTGCATCTTCAGAAAAACTTTAGCACGCTGTAGCGCCGTGACATTAGTTCTGAGAGGAAAATGTTTACCACCTTTTTGTTCCTCTATAAATTCCCCGATGGCGGATATTTTGAAAGAAAAAAATTATTTGAAATTAAGACGATCACTGCGAATTAAAAACTTAGGCACGCTGCATCTTTTTCATTTTGACTCGGAGAGAAAAGATTGTAGAAAACATCTTCTTTCTTTTCTAATTTTGAGGTGGCGGTTATGTGTGGGTAATTATTTGGACTTTTGTCTTTGACAGTGGTTCTTGACTAGAATATTGATCATAGGCAAAAATGCCAAAGGCCTTTTTTGTAGTACTCGCGATTATCTAGTGGCGGGTTCCGCCGGATTTTTTTTTAAGGGCGAAGAAATATTTTTTTTCGCCATTTTAAAACTTTGGTTCGCGATATCTTGGCCAGATCACCTCGTAGAGAAAAAATATACCTGCCTTTTCTGTTCTTTTTTTGATTATCTAGTGGCGGGATCGGCCGAATTCTTTTTAAGGGCGAAGAAATTTTTTTTTGTCACTTCAAAACATCGGAAAGAATGTCTTTGCTCTTAAAGAAATCCGGCGGAACCGGCCATTAGACAATCAAAAAAGGAACAGAAAAGGCACATTTATTTTTTGTCTAGGAGGTGATCTAGCCGGGATATCGGGGTCCAATTTATTAAATGGCAAAAAAAATATTTCTTTACCCATAAAAAAAATCCGGTAGAACCCGCCACTAGATAATCGAAAAATGAACAGAAAAGGCACAAATGTGTTTTCCTCTCGGAGGTGACCTGGCCAAGATATCGCGAACCAAAATTTTGAAATGACAAAAAAAAAATGTTTTCGCCCTTAAAAAAAAACCCGGCGGAACCCGCCACTAGATAATCGTAAAAGGAATAGAAAAGGCACATATGTTTTTTCCTCTAGGAGGTGATCTGGCCAAGATATCGCGATCCAAAATTTTGAAATGACAAAAAATGTTTTCGCCCTTAAAAAAAAATCCGGCGGAACCCGCCACTAGATAATCGCGAGCACTACAAAAAAGTCCTTTGGCATTTTTGCCTATGATCAATATTCTAGTCAGGAACCACTGTCAAAGACAAAAGTTCAAATAACTACCCACACATAACCGCCACCCGAAAAGTATGAATAACCGCCACCTCAAAATTAGAAAAGAAAGAAAATGTTTCCTACAAACTTTTCTCTCCGAGTCAAAATGAAAAAGATGCAGCGTGCAAAAGTTTTCAACTCGCAGTAATTGTCTTCAATTCAAATAATTTTTTTTTCCAAAAATATCCGCCATCGGGGAATTTAGAGAGGAACAAAAAGGTGTTAAACATTTTCCTCTCAGAACTAATGTCACTGTGCTACAGCGTGCTAAAGTTTTTTTTTGAAGATGCAAAAATTTTGAGGGTCATACACATCAAACAAACTGAGGAATTAAAATGCGAAAATTACCTACTAGAAATACAGCCTTTGAACTTTCTAAGAGTTGCTGCACAATGCCGACTATCGGGCAGAAAAGTAATTGTTTTTAAAATTAAGAATATTATGTATAGATTTAATGAAGGTGAATTATGTCTAGTGTGTAACCTACGCGTAAATCTAACTCTAGAACATTATTTATGTGATTGTCCGTTATACGCGCCGTATAGGAACCAATTTATAGAAGATGCTACATTGCCGGAAGTCCTTCGTGTCACAAGCAAAGTCAAAACTCGAAATTTATTCATGTATGTTAAAGCTAGCTGCATTCTGCGTTCTTTCTCTCTCAACGAATGATTAATTTCTGACATCTCACATTATATGTACACGATATATTTGTGATAGGTATTGACCTGTAATACAAGTAAACTTTATTCATTCATTCATTCATTCATTTATTCATATTGAGGTCCCGGAATAAACAAAATTGGCGGAATGTCATGATCTGCACGAAAAATAAAATTAACCGAAATCCAACTGACATTCTAAACCCAAATTTGACGGCATAATTATCAAAAATAATTTTTTTTCCGGCGACGCCACCGTCTAATTTTAGCCGTAATTTTTTCTCGAATTCTGCATATGAATTTAAACTTTTTTCAATTTATATATTGAATATTCCATAAGCCATAAATTTGTGAATACTCATAAGAAGAGCGTTAGCGCAGCGGCAGAGCTCGTGAAATTGTGCAGGTGAAATTGTTGTTGTTTTTTTTTTTTTAAATTATCCTGTAGCCGATCGATAAAAAAAATTAACATTATATTTTATTCTATTTATTACACTGTTTTAATGTTTAGGGAACAATAGCATAAGAAAAGTACATATACGGCGCACGGTGAGCGACCGGTGGGCGTGGCCTACTGCTAGAACTCCGTGCCTGCTACCACGTCGCGCAGGAGAGGGAAACCACCGGGTGGGGGCAGCCGCGGGACTTATATGCGGGAGCGCCGGGCATCACTGGCCAGTTATTCACTGCTTCCAAAGCATTGCGTTCGGTCTCCTGTACTTTAATCTCCATAATCCTCCGGCTCATTTTGACATACGCGCCGCGTGTGATTTCCGGTTTTTTCTAAAGCACTTTTTTACTTTTTGACGAAGGCAATTATTTCGAAAAGGTAAGGGGGCTCTGGTTTGTTATTCTTCACTTCCGCTTGTCTATTTATATTTTTCTCACTGACTGTCAATTTCATTCATCAATTCCGGACTGCAATTTTTCACCAAACTTACAAATAATGTTTCATAACTTATAAAACATTGTTTTCTGTGTCGCTGTATAAACAACTCTGTAAATTCATAGAATATTCAAAATCTGGTGATTTTTTTCGAGTCTTTCATATTCACTGCCAAATATTAGGCAATTTCGAAATGTAAGGATTGGAAAATTGAGTTTTGCAATCGTCTTCTGACAGCTGCACAGATTATCCGTTATCCGTATATGGACTGTAATATAAAATGATTCTATTATTAACTATGTTAAGTGTTAGCAGTTTTTGTTAATAATTTTCGTCAAAGATAATCATAAATATTTTGACGTTTTACAATATTGTAAAAGCAGTTTAAGAAAAATTAGATCTATTGCCAAAGAAATACCGTTATTAAGTGATTTTATTTGACAAATTACTTTATACATTTAAAAAATGTGTACTTTTATTATATTACTGCAAGGTTAAATAAGTTTTAAAAAAATGTAATATGTTGAACAGAAAATGACGTCAATTGGCCGAGGAAGAGGAGCGTGGGATCAACCGGCGAAAAGTGGAAAGGCGCTTCGCAGACCGGGCCAACGGTCGTCGCCTAAACCATCCGAGCTCGAAGAGCTGATCGACAAAATATACAACTATATACGTATCGATGAACCGACGCCATTTGACGCACTTAAATCACTGGCTACTTTTGCAGACAGTCTCGCGGACAATCATAATCCTGAGTATGAATGCAATTTCTACATTTCGGCAAAAGCCGCAATTTACCCAATTTTTGAAGTTATTTTATCTCTATAACATGTATGTCCGTTGCTCTTACAGAAGTCTCGTGGATAAACTGTGGAAACAGGCTCTTGACGACCGTTGCTTCGGCATAAAACTCATGACGCTCTACAGTTTGGAAAACAGATATGGACTACAGACGAAAACGAGTTTTTTGGCTTCGAGGAAAGTGGAATTTTTCCGCAAGATGCAGGGATGCTACGAGAGTGCGTATTTTTCTTTACGATACAATAGATAATAACAATTATTTTAATAACCGTGTTGTTTCATTCTTCTCAACGGTTTATCTTCAAAGTTGTCAATAATTTTGATATTATTCTAGCTTTAATTAAATTTCCATTGTTTTTAATTTCCTTGCAGAACGAGAGGAACTCCGGAAGGAAAATCCATTACAATTGTCTAATTTAGCGTGGATCCTCGGAGCAATTGTGCAAAATGAAGGCTCAAACGACGTTGCTTGTTACATGGGACCTGCCCTTATCAATTGTTTGACCCTCTTGCTGGAAACCGCCACTGAGGAAGATACCGAAACAGTTGCGATACAGGTAAGTTTTCTCTAGACTTCAAGAATTTATTAAAATTTTAGCGAGCCTTATTATAATTCTTTTTATTCAACCTGGCGTTTTTGTGCTTCATTAAAAATCATCCGATTTTGAGCAAAATACAAATTTTCTAGGCTAATATAATATTTTTCTTTTATTTCTGCAGGTTTGTCTGAACGGCAAATGTATTATGGTGATTTCCAATGCTTATAAGCCTGAAAATCCGTCGGATAACGTGGGACTTGACGAGCTCGTGAGAAATGCCCGAAAAATTCTCGTTAATCGAAATGTGAGCGCTCGTACACGAGCTCTGTTATTACTGATCATTGACCTCGCCAATCAACGTTACGAGCCTCTTACCGGTGATCTCCAAGCGTTCCACGCATCGAGCCTCGGTGAGTTATTAATTTTATCGAACGTTCTCACTTGGAATTTAATGAATCATTTACAAAAACATCGATAATTCTCTTCTTTAATTTGGGTGACGATAAAAAAAAAGCATTTGCAAGCATTTACCAACGCATTAAACGTTCATTTTTATTTCGTTTTGATCTTAACGTTGCCACAGGCGAAAATGTCATTGTTATTTCTTTTAAATTGCAGCTGGCAACCGATTGCAGGAAATTTCCGTCAATTTCTGCACCGGCAGGGAATTCAATTCGGAATCCTATCTGTACGCAATATTGACGAACGGAACGAGACGAGACGAGATGACGACGACTTACGCGCTGACGTCTCTCGTCAGGACTCTGCCGTGTCTGTCGTGTCAGATGGCTTTGCAACAGAGGCAAAAGGATCAGGACCCTTTCATCGAGCGATTCGGGGCTTCGGTGAGAGCGATAGCTCCACGGATCCCAGAGTTTGGTCGGCCAGGCAAAACACCGGAAGCAAAGTTTGGGGACACGACGATCGATTCGACAATGATTACGAGTGAATAAAATCATTTCGAGACTTCGTGACGAAGGGCAGCGCACATTTCTGATGTCACATCGAAAGTTTATATTATAATTAAATAAAATTCTTCTCCCTCGTCGTCAGTTTTCGGTGTGACAAGGCAACGGATAATTCATTCGTTTTCTTGGAAATCACAAGAATCATTCTGTTGATTTACCGACTTCGGAATCGTTTTTCTATACTCAATGAGGAAGTTTCGAGTAAAATCGTTCGGCAAGGTTATTGACCTGAAGAATTACTCCAGATTTGATAATTGACTGTTTTAATGACGCGTGGAAAACTGGCGATCGAGGAGAAGACTTTGACGCCTGGTTCGCCTATTAAAATGTCTGGAAGAACTTTGTATAAAATGCGAAAAAGATGGTAATGCGAATGCGAATGAATTAACAATCGCAGAACAAGGCGCATATTTATTGTGATAAATTTCGAAAGACTTGCGACTCATTTTTCCGTAATTCATTCGTAGTATTATACGAACTATACGTAATTTTATTATTTTTTTGGACTTCTGATAATGTCATTTTTGTTTTTTTTTTTTTTTTTCTTTATGTTTGGAATATTTTGTTCATTACCTCGGCGATGCTCAAACATCGAAAGATTTTTATCCTTGGGCACGTATAAAGACGAAAAATTGTGATATCGCTGTTACGGCTTGTACTCATTTACTTGTAGATAATTAATAAATCGACGAATTCATATGCTGCATCTTAGAGTGTTGAAATTTTATTCTCCTGCACAAGAAAATATGAAAGAAAACTCAAAAACCTATAGATTCTCGATAAAAATATCCTCGGGGAAGAAATTTAAGGGCATAACATCACAGAACAATAATTGTGCGTAAATAAATCCAAAAATAATAAAGAAATATCCGATTTTTTCTGATAATCGGGTAGATTAACTCGCGGTAATCGCCCCAAAAAAGTACCTCTTTTATTTTTCATATAATTTATTCAATTTCTAAATAAAATTTCATTATAAACTATCTTTTTCCAAATTTGAAGAACCGTAGTTTTAAGCCTAGTACTAAGTGTCTAATTAATTAGCTAGCCTCTTTTAACAATCAATTAACGAGAAGGTTTCAGTCAACCGAACCATTTAGAGTGCAATAGAAATAGCGTCATTTGCAGTCGCGGTTGAAGGAGAGAGAACAACGGAAACATGTAGCACATCGTCTTAAGGATGCGTCAAACACTTCCAAAAAAGAAGTTTTTTTCACTTAGAATTTCGAGTTTTTCTGAAAGAAGAAAAATCGTACAAAAAATGTATTGATTGATACCGGCATACTAACAATTATTTTATCGAATGCTAACATTGATTTTGAATTATAATTATGAGAATTAGCGATACATATATTTTTTAAACAATGGTTAGTAAAGCTCGTTATTAGTCATGCCATTAATGTGCTGATTTTTTGAAGAATTAAAAATACACCGTTTCGAGAAAATTCACAGGCTGAACTTATGAAAATGTTCGCTTAATGAGCGCAGAACTTCTTCACAATTTAATAATATCGAAAACACAATATTTGGTTTTTTTTTTTCTGATAATGCGTGTTAGCAAAAAAGCAATTAATCATCTTTTGAACTTGTTATCGAAAATCGATGTAATGATGTCATTAACCGATATTAATGACTATTATATTCCTTGGGAGTGTATGCGCGATATAGTCTTGAGTCTAATTTTACGAAATTAGTTAATAACTTAGCGTAGAAACGTCTTGTAAATTGTATTCAATGAGGCCATTAATCAATGGCAAACAATATTTCAATCAATTTGTGCTCGATACTATGATGAATTTTTCTACGTATTTAATAGACGTCAATAAACAAGTAATACGATGTTAATTCAGAATTTTCATTTCAATTTCCGTGAACCAATCTCCCAATAATTTCTTGTCACAAATATGTAAAATAAAACTCAAGGGTCGATTTACATGCATGCGCCTTTTCAAAGCCTAAATTTTTATTTCTTTTTTAAATAATAAAAACACAAAAAGTAGATAATGTAGAATTGAATAGATAAAAATGTTGAATATCAGAAATTGCAGACATTTTTGTTGTATTATATCCTTCACTTAATATACATATCCATTATTTTACAATGTACACGTAATAATAACATTATAATACTATATATGATTCAGTGATAATTGCTTATTTGTTCCTGACGATAATTATGCTCCAATTATGACAAATTTCAATAAAAAATCGTGCAATAAATAATATTCATTTAATGACACAGACGTCGATGAGAAGTTTCAGAAAATGTTTCGCTAAATCATGTTGTTCTCAAGAAAGTCGTTGTCGTGTATCTCATTGACACGTTTTAAATAAATACATAAATAAATAAGTGCCTTAGATTTTTTTGTTAAATCGGTAAAACTATGTGCTTTTATTACTAGATTACGATACTTGAGTTTATCAATTATGTCATACAGTTGGAAGACTTGATTACTTAATTGTAAATTACATGCATACAGCCATTGAAATTATACTATAGACGATTTCCTTGACAGTTTCACCCAAATGTAAATGCTCAGTCGTATTATTTAATTTACAAATAACTTAATGTATGTAGATTCATCATTTTTATAATTTGATCGTTATATAAAAATTGATGGCTCGTCGCCGAGAATATTCGTTAATTGTTTTTGTTGCAATTTTTATTTGTAAGTCAAGGTAAATTTAATAGGGACGTCGATTTCGTGAACCGCTTTGGAAGACTAGGCGATCTTTTTTTTTTTTAAAGCTTTGTGAAGCGTTGTTGGAAAATTTCTGCATGACTTATACCAATTTCAATTAGGCAAATAATATTCTCGAGGAATGTAATCGGGCTTCGGGCTGCTAGGCTCGATTCCTAGTAATTCGCCCATAAATGCGATGTAAGTGATAGCCAAACGAAGCGTTTCGATCCTAGAAAGTCTTTTTTCGTAAGCAAAAGTCGGGACCTGCAATTAAAAATTGACCGTTTCTTCATATCAGATTTTTTTTTGTTAACGTTTTCATCAAACAAAATAATACGCAAAAATCAAGTACAAGCGGATTTTAATTTTTTTTTTGATTATATGATTTGCCTTTTTGCGAAGTTTGTCGAAAGCTTCGTTGAGATTAAACATTCTTCGTCTCTCGCTTATATTCGCTGCTCGACGTTGAGAAACCAATGCAACTCTTCGTCTCAGTTTCTTCGATGTTGAAAACGGCTGATTATTCTGCATTCGCCCGTTCGGCGTATATCGACTGTGATTTACAGAATACAATTCGAATTAACATACATTTATATTTATTTATTCATTTATTTCATTTGGTTTTATTTTTTGATTCAATTAAAGCACATGTTGAATTTTATTTCCATGATCCAAAAAAAAAGTTACTTTTGGCGAAGCAATTCACATTTTTTGATTTTTTAATTCCAATGGTGAATTTTATTCTCATGAGCAGAAAAAATGTCCCCTCTGGTGAAGCAATTTACATTTTTTAATTTTTTAATTCCAATGGTGAATTTTATTCTCATGAGCAGAAAAAAATGTCCCCTTTGGTGAAGAAAAGCACATTTTTTTATTTTTTTATTCCAATGGTGAATGTCATTCTCATGAGCAAAAAAAAATGATGACCCTTAAAATTTCTGCATCTTCAGAAAAAAACTTGAGCACGCTGTAGCGCCGTGACATTAGTTCTGAGAGGAAAATGTTTACCACCTTTTTGTTCCTCTTTAAATTCCCCGATAGCGCATATTTAAAAAAAAAAAAAAAATTATTTGACATTAAGACGATCACTGCGAATTGGAGACTTTGGCACGCAGCATCTTTTTCATTTAGACTCGGAGAGAAAAGTTTGTAGGAGACATTTTCTTCCTTTCATAATTTTGAGGTGGCGGTTATTCGTACTTTTCGAGTCGCGGTTATTTGTGGGTAGTTATTTCGACTTTTGTCTTTGACAGCGTTTTCTGACTAGAATATTGATCATAGGCAAAAATGCCGAAGGACTTTTTTGCAGTACTCTCGATTATCTAGTGGCGGGTTTCGCCGGATTTTTTTTTGAAGGACGAACAAATATATTTTTTTGAAATTCAAATATATTCCAGAAAAAAAAATAAAAAGTGAATGTGAGGACGCGAACCCGAGTCGTCCGTTTGAGAAGCCACGACGGTATCCACACGACCACCGTGCGCTTCTAAGTTCGTATGCTCGAAACCTCAAAATGCTTTATCTATCTACCGAATTTACAAAAGAAAAATAAATGTATCATCCCACCAATGAATAGTGAGAACATACATATTTCATTTACAGACATGAAAAACCTTGCACCGCAGTGCAAGCAATGCAACCAAGTCCTCCGCTTGAGAAGCCACAACGGTATCCACACGACTACCGTGAGCTTCTGGGGTGATAAACTCGAAACCTCCCACCATCGAATGGTGAGAAGACACATTTTTGCATGGCATAAATGAAAAAAAAAATGAAAAGAGTCGTCTGGCGCATGTGTCAGTCAATAATCTGGCGTAGCCGGCTTGAGTGTTTCAAATTAAGTTTTTACAGCTCGAGCAAAACTGAAAAATGGTACGCCAAAGACCATAGGATGACTGAAACGAAAAAACAAAAAAGCGTGGTTCGAATAGCCGCGCGGTGGACGCAAACGTAAACGGAGCTCTCTCGAGCGTTCAAATTACCCGCAGATATGCCTCGAAATATCTCGACCAATTAAAAAGAGGGACTGGCTTCGGAGACTCTCCGATGGTGGCGCGTCGGGCGCTGAAAAAAAGTGCAAACAGGAAAATCGCCCCACTGGCAATCTCTGGATTATTCATGACCGACAAACTATTCCGCGTCGATTTGCCACCTTGGATTTGCTGAGAATTGAAAAAAAAAAAAAAATTGGCCAACTTAACGTAAATTTTTATTTTTGATAATTAAGACAAATTATTACCCGACAAACGTTTTAATTAATCCAACATTCACCAACAAACGACCAACAAACGATCTGCAAAAAAAATTGAAAAAGTCAAAGTTTGTCGGCTAAGTTCACGGAGGTTAATTCACTGCTTCCAAAGCATTGCGTTCGGTCTCCTGTACCAGAGCTGTACTCTAACCTCCATAATCCTCCGGCTCATTTTGACATACGCGCCGTGTGTGATTTCCGGTGAAATCGCGAAGCAAATTTGGAATCGCGCTACACGAATTCGTCTGTCTCTAATTTTGATGAGCTAGATGATCTTTTTCTAGAAAACGCAGTTTTTTCTAAAGCACTTTTTTACTTTTTTACGAAGGCAAATATTTCGAAAAGGTAAGGAGGCTCTGATTTGTTATTCTTCACTTCCGCTTGTCTAGTTATATTTTTCTCATTGATTGTCAATTGCATTCATCAATTCCGGACTGCAATTTTTCACCAAACCTACAAATAATGTTTCATAACTTATAAAAGATTGTTTTCTGTGTCGCTGTATAAACAACTCTGTAAATTCATAGAATATTCAAAATCTGTTGATTTTTTTCGAGTCTTTCATATTCACTGCCAAATATTAGGCAATTTCGAAATGTAAGGATTGGAAAATTGAGTTTTGCAATCGTCTTCTGACAGCTGCACAGATTATCCGTTATCCGTATATGGACTGTAATATAAAATGATTCTATTATTAACTATGTTAAGTGTTAGCAGTTTTTGTTAATAATTTTTGTCAAAAATAATCATACGTATTTTGACGGTTTACAATATTGTACAAGCAGTTTAAGAAGAATTAGATCTATTGCCGAAGAAATACCGTTATTAAGTGATTTTATTTGACAAACTAATACAAATGTCATACTTTATACATTTAAAAAATGTGTACTTTTATTATATTACTGCAAGGTTAAATAAGTTTAAAAAAAATGTAATATGTTGAACAGAAAATGACGTCAATTGGCCGAGGAAGAGCGTGGGGTCGACCGGTGGAACGTGAAAACGCGCTTCGCAGACCGGGCCAACCGCCGTCGCCTAAATCATCTGAGCTCGAAGAGCTAATCGACACAATATACAACGATATACGTATGGATGAACCGACGCCATTTGACGCACTTAAATCATTGGCTACTTTTGCAGACAGTCTCGCAGACAATCATAGTCCTGAGTATGAATGCAATTTCTACATTTCGGTAAAAGCCGCAATTTACTTAATTGTTGAAGTTATTTTTCCTCTATAACATGTATATCCGTTGCTCTTACAGAAGTCTCGTGGATAAACTGTGGAAACAGGCTCTTGACGATCGTTGCTTCGGCATAAAACTCATGAAGCTTTACAGTTTAGAAAACAGAGATGGACTACAGACGAAAACGAGTTTTCTGGCTTCTAGGAAAGTGGAATTTTTCCGCAAGATGCAGGGATGCTACGAGAGTGCGTATTTTCTTTTACGATCCAATAGATAATTACAATTCTTTTAGTAACCGTGTTGTTTCATTTTTCTCAACGATTTACTTTCAAAGCTGTCAATAATTTTGATATTATTCTAGTTTTAATTAAACTTCCATTGTTTTTAATTTCCTTGCAGAAAGAGAGGAACTCCGGAAGGAAAATCCATTACAATTGTCTAATTTAGCGTGGATCCTCGGAGCAATTGTGCAAAATGAAGGCCCAAACGACGCTGTTCGTTACATGGGACCTGCCCTTATCAATTGTTTGACCCTCTTACTGGAAACCGCCACTGAGGAAGATACCGAAACAGTTGCGATACAGGTAAGTTTTCTCTAAACTTCAAGAATTTATTAAAATTTTAGCGAGTCTTATTATAATTTTTTTTATTCAACCTGGCGTTTTTGTGCTTCATTAAAAATCATCCAATTTTAGGGAAAATACAAATTTTCTAGGCTAATATAATATTTTTCTTTTATTTCTGCAGGTTTGTCTGAACGGCAAATGTATTATGGTGATTTCCAATGCTAATAAGCCTGAAAATCCGTCGGATAACGTGGGACTTAACGAGCTCGTGACAAATGCCCGAACGATTCTCGTTAATCGAAATGTGAGCACTCGTACACGAGCTCTGTTATTACTTATCATTGACCTCGCCAATCAACGTTACGAGCCTCTTACCGGTGATCTCCAAGCGTTCCACGCATCGAGCCTCGGTGAGTTATTAATTTTATCGAACGTTCTCACTTGGAGTTTAATGAATCATTTACAAAAACATCGATAATTCTCTTTCTTAATTTGGGTGACGATAAAAAAACGCTTTTGCAAGCATTTACCAACGCATCAAACGTTCATTTTTACTTCGTTTTGTTCTCAAAGTTGCCACAGGCGAAAATGACATTGTTATTTCTTTTAAATTGCAGCTGGCAGCCGATTGCAGGAAATTTCCGTCAATTTCTGCACCGGCAGGGAATTCAATTCGGAATCCTATCTGTACGCAATATTGACGAAAGGAATGAGACCGGCGAAGAGCGAAAATCATTCCGTAACGACGACGACGACTCACGAGCTGACGAGAAATGAATTGCCTTTGCAACAGACGCAAAAAATGAACCGGGTGCCGAGCGGCGGAGGATCAGGACCTTTTCCTCGAGCGATTCGAGGCTCCGGTGCGAGCGAAAGCTCCAAGGATCACAGGAACGAAAAAAGATCGCCCAGAGGTCACAAAGACAAGCTAACGGATGAGCAAGTTTGGTCGGCGAAGCAAAACACCGGAAGCAAAGTTTGGGGACACGACGATCGATTCGACAACGATTACGAGTGAACAAAATCATTTCGAGACTTCGTGACGAAGGGCAGCACACATTTCTGATGTCACATCGAAAGTTTATATTATAATTAAACAAAATTCTTCTCCCTCGTTGTCAGTTTTCGGTGTGACAAGGCAACGAATAATTCATTCGTTTTCTTGGAAATCACAAGAATAATTCTGTTTTTCTATTCTCAGTGAGGAAGTTTCGAGTAAAATCGTTAGGCAAGGTTATTGACCTGAAGAATCACTCTAGATTTGATAATTGACTGTTTTAATGACGCGTGGAAAACTGGCGATCGAGGAGAAGACTTTAACGCCTGGTTCGCCTATTAAAATGACTGGAATAACTTTGTATAGAATGCGGAAAAGATGGTAATGCGAACGCGAATGAATTAACAATCGCAGAACAAGGCGCATGTTTATTGTGATAAATTTCGAAAGACTTGCGACTCATTTTTCCGTAATTCATTCGTAGTATTATACGAATTATACGTAATTTTTTTTTTTTTTTGGACTTCTGATAATGTGATTTTTGTTTTTTTTTTATTTATTTTCTTTATGTTTGGAATATTTTGTTTATTACCTCGGCGATGCTCAAACATCGAAAGATTTTTATCCTTGGGCACATATAAAGAAGAAAAATTGTGATATCGCTGTTACGTCTTGTCATTTACTTGTAGATAATTAATTAACCGACGAATTCATATGCTGCATCTTAGAATATTAAAATTTTATTCTACTGCACAAGAAAATATAAAAGAAAACTCAAAAACCTATAGATTCTCGATAAAAATATCCTCGGGGAATAAATTTAAGGGCATAACATCACAGAACAATAATTGTGCGTAAATAAAACCAAAAATAATAAAGAAATATCTGATTTTTTCTGATAATCGGGTAGATTAACTCGCGGTAATCGCCCCAAAAAAGTACCTCTTTTATTTTTCATATAATTTATTCAATTTCTGAATAAAATTTCATTATGAACTATCTTTTTCAAAATTTGAAGAACCGTAGTTTTAAGCCTAGTACTAAGTGTCTAATTAATTAGCTAGCCTCTTTTAACAATCAATTAATGAAGGTTTCAGTCAACCGAACCATTTAGAGTGCAAGTGAAATAGCGTCATTTGCAGTCGCGGTTGAAGGAAAGAGAACAACGGAAACATGTAGCACATCGTCTTAAGGATGCGTCAAACACTTCCAAAAAAAAGATTTTTTCACTTAGAATTTCGAGTTTTTCTGAAAGAAGAAAAATCATACAAAAAATGTATTGATTAATACCGATATACTAACAATTATTTCATCGAATGCTAACATTGATTTTGAATTATAATGATGAGAATTAGCGATATATATATTTTTTAAACAATGGTTAGTAAAGCTCGTTATTAGTCATGCCATTAATTTGCTGATTTTTTGAAGAATTAAAAATACACAGTTTCAAGAAAAGTCCCAGGCTGAACTTATGAAAATGTTCGCTTAATGAGCGCAGAACTTCTTCACAATTTAATAATATCGAAAACATAATATTTGGTTT
Organism: Clistopyga incitator; assembly: GCA_947507545.1. Taxonomy (NCBI): domain Eukaryota; kingdom Metazoa; phylum Arthropoda; class Insecta; order Hymenoptera; family Ichneumonidae; genus Clistopyga; species Clistopyga incitator. The sequence continues at coordinate 8,708,908 of OX382179.1, read as the reverse complement.
TTTTCTTCTGATAATGCATATTAGCAAAAAAGCAATTAATCATCTTTTGAACTTGTTATCGAAAATCGATGTAATGATGTCATTAATCGATATTAATGACTATTATATTCCTTGGGAGTGTATGCGCGATATAGTCTTGAGTCTAATTTTACGAAATTAGTTAATAACTTAGCGTAGAAACGTCTTGTAAATTGTATTCAATGAGGCCATTAATCAATGGCAAACAATATTTCAATCAATTTGTGCTCGATACTATAATGAATTTTTATACGTATTTAATAGACGTCAATAAACAAGTAATACGATGTTAATTCAGAATTTTCATTTTAATTTCAGTGAACCATTCTCCCAATAATTTCTTGTCACAAATATGTAAGATAAAACCCAAGGGTCGATTTACATGCATGCGCCTTTTCAAAGCCTATATTTTATTTTATTTTAATATTTAATAATAAAAACATAAAAAATTGGGCAGAGTAACTGTTGCAAAAAATGTGAATTGCTTGAGTAGATAAAAATGTTGAATATCAGAAATTGCAGACATTTTTGTTGTATTATATTCTTCAATTAATATACATATCCATTATTTTACAATATACACGTAATAATAACATTTATAATACTATATATGATTCAGTGATAATTGCTTATTTGTTCCTGACGATAATTATGCTCCAATTATGACAAATTTCAATAAAAAATCGTGCAATAAATAATATTCATTTAATGACACAGACATCGATGAGAAGTTTCAGAAAATGTTTAGCTAAGTCATGTTGTTCTCAAGAAAGTCGTTGTCGTGTATCTCATTGACACGTTTTAAATAAATAAATAAATAAATAAATATGTGCCTTAGATTTTTTGATTAAATCGGTAAAACTATGTGCTTTTATTACTAGATTACGATACTTGAGTTTATCAATTATGTCATACAGTTGGAAGACTTGATTACTTAATTGTAAATTACATGAATACAGCCATTGAAATTATACTATAGACGATTTCCTTGACAGTTTCACCCAAATGTAAATGCTCAGTCCTATTATTTAATTTACAAATAACTTAATGTATGCAGATTTATCATTTTTATAATATGATCGTTATATAAAAATTGATGGCTCGTCGCCGAGAATATTCGTTAATTGTTTTTGTTGCAATTTTTATTTGTAAGTCAAGGTAAATTTAATAGGGACGTCGATTTCGTGAACCGCTTTGGAAGACTAGGTGATCTTTTTTTTTTTTAAAGCTTTGTGAAGCGTTGTTGGAAAATTTCTGCATGACTTATACCAATTTCAATTAGGCAAATAATATTCTCGAGGAATGTAATCGGGCTTCGGGCTGCTAGGCTCGATTCCTAGTAATTCGCCCATAAATGCGATGTAAGTGATAGCCAAACGAAGAGTTTCGATCCTAGAAAGTCTTTTTTCGTAAGCAAAAGTCGGGACCTGCAATTAAAAATTGACCGTTACTTCATATCAGATTTTTTTTGTTGACGTTTTCATCAAAATAATACGCATAAATCAGGTACAAGCGGATTTTAATTTTTTTTTTTTGATTATATGATTTGCCTTTTTGCGAAGTTTGTCGAAAGCTTCGTTGAGATTAAACATTCTTCGTCTCTCCCTTATATTCGCTGCTCGACGTTGAGAAACCGATGCAACTCTTCGTCTCGGTTTCTTCGATGTTGAAGACGGCTGATTATTCTGCATTCGCCCGTTCGGCGTATATCGACTGTGATTTACAGAATACAATTCGAATTAACATACATTTATATTTATTTATTCATTTATTTCCTTTGGTTTTATTTTTTGATTCAATTAAAGCACATGTTGAATTTTATTTCCATGAGCAGAAAAAAATGTTACTTTTGGCGAAGCAATTCACATTTTTTGATTTTTTAATTCCAATGGTGAATTTTATTGCCATGAGCAGAAAAAAAATGTCACCTTTGGTGAAGCAATGCACATTTTTTGATTTTGTAATTCCAATGGTGAATTTTATTTTCATGAGCAGAAAAAAATGTCACCTTTGGTGAAGCTATGCATTTTTTTATTTTTTTATTCCAATGGTGAATTTCATTCTCATGAGCAGAAAAAAATGTCACCTTTGGTGAAGAAAAGCACATTTTTTGATTTTTTAATTCCAATGGTGAATTTCATTCTCATGATCAAAAAAAAATGTCACCTTTGGTGACGCCATTCACATTTTTTGATTTTTTAATTCCAATGATGAATTTTATTCTCATTAGCAGAAAAAAAATGTCACCTTTGGTGAAGCAATGCACAGGGTTGTCTGTAGAGTCCATGTTCATTAACATGAGGATGGTTGGGCGGTGGTGCTTGATACAGAACCGAACTATCCCACATCGGGTAGCCCCCGAGCTCTCCTCCCACGTATTGTGACATTTCTGAAGTTATTACCTGTATCAAAGAAAAAACAACAAAAATTACGATTCAAGCAATTGTGACATTTCTGAAGTTATAACTTGTATCAAAGAAACAACAACAAAATACGACGAATAAAAAATTTTTTTAACTTGCTCATTTAACGCGAAAGACAACTTTTTGTGTTGCCAATATTGATAACTTATTTAGTTATCAAAAATAACGTCTGTACATAATTTTTTTTTAATTGGCGAAAAAAATTGGAGATATTGAAGAGCGCGTATTTAAGGTGACTTGAGTACCGGGAAAATAATGATTTCGTTAGCTCGCTTCGTTTGAAATTTATTTTTCAAAAAAAATGCACTAACTGGCGTTTGGTTTCCATTAATTTCCCACAACGGTTCATGGTAGCTCATATCCCACGTCTTCCGACCGTTAATTAAAATCACCACTAATTGTTCACTCGATTGACAAAACAATTTATATTTTTTTCAAAAACACCATGAAATAAAATAATGTGCACTTCACGAAAATTGGCGCATATTCACAGAGAGCCGGCAAAAATAAAATGTTAAAAGAAGAAAACAAACCTCGAATTGATCGTTACGACAATATCATACGGCGATGAGGTTCGAGCTTAATTTTCAAAATTATGGGCTTAAGGGGAAACAGATTTTTCACAAGAATTGTCACTGTCCGCTGGTGAACTCGATTTCAAATGAAGCTCCGCACAGGATTTCGAGCAGGATTAGGATTTTTCGAGTCCTCGTAACTTTCCACCCCCGCACAAATTCATATTTAAGCCCCGCCCCCTTTTCTGCCCTTTCACACCGCCAATTGGGAGGGTGGATTAATATCTTCATGGTGTCGCGAAGCTTTTGGTTTGGTGTCGAGTTCCCAAGCTCGGATTGGCTTAAATTTCACAGGCAACCCGCCCATTTCCATTGCCATTGGTGGGGGCTTAAGGATAGGCGTTCACGATGATTAAGGGCACCGAATCACGTAAGAAAAAGAAATTCTGTTCTGTAAAAAAGCCGCAAATTTAAATCGTATTAATTAAGTATCGAAGATCATAATTCTGCAATTTTGTGAAGATATACGCTGGGCCGTAATGGTGTGAGGCAAAATAGTAACGATTTTTAACTTGTCGTAGCTTTCGGACTAAACTGGTCAATGAATTTTAGTTTTCGATGCCTTAATTTCATCTATAGTCTTTTTTCATTAGTGGAGACTTAAGAATTTACGTCCACGCTGTTTATTTGAAAGAGCAACACCCTTAAGAGCACTGAGTCACGTAAGGAAGCAAAATTCTGCTGACCGTTCTGTAAGAATTTTTAAAAATTGTGGAAGATAACACAATTTTGCAATTTTGGGAAGATACACGGGATACCAAAATGGTGTGGGGTAAAAAGTAAAATATAAGAACTTTCCACGCTCTCACCATTTATTTTCTGTAAAAAAGACACCGAGTTTCCATGATTTTTTTTCTTGAATATATTCTATATGATTTGCTCCACATTTACAATTGATTAAAACAATTGTCTGCAACTTTTACGGTGTGTTAAATTTTCGGAGCAATAAATTTAGTTGTCAACCCTTCGATGACATTAGAAAGCTTTGGATCATTGAATCTTTGGATCGACTACGATAATTGGATGAATTTTCGATTCGATGGACCTCTTCATCACTCGTTGGTCACGTGCCACAGAATTAACTGCACTCAATATAAAAGCATTGACGTTACATTCATCGACACGTGACCGTAATACTGTCACATCATCCGTTGCCAATAAATTATCATATTTCATATCAGTTTCCGATAAGCCCTTTTTATCGTATTGTCTATGCTTTGGAGAACTTTTGTCCCTTTACCTTCAATTCTGCCGAATTTGGACCAGAGCAAAAGTGCAAAAAAATGATATACATACATTTTGTTCATTTATGAAACAAGTATTATTTTTAATTGTGTGTGTTTATTGAAATTCACTCGAATATCAAACAAATTCTCAGCTCAGAAAATTATATTGTTCATCATTATATTTCGCTGTGATTAATTAACAATATAAAATCAATATTTTTCACGTACCAATTCCTCAGAATTTCAATAGAAGAAAAAGTGTAAAATAAATTTGAAATTGTCAATAATAGTAAAAATAAAAATTGTTATGTGTACAAGAAATATTGTCATTTTGTATTTCGCTGTAATTGAGGGAGTAAAAAAATATTTTTCACCCCGAAAATCACGAAAATTTAGTTCGGAGCAAAAGTGCTAAATAATTGGGGCCCGAAGTTACGGATAATAGTGGAAAAATAATGTTTAGGGAGAGTCGGGACATATTGTTAGCGTTTAAATGTCGTTGAAGCGTAGCGGACATGGCTCATCACTTGGCAGAATTAATTAAACGCATATTAGCTAACTCACTCGTATATAGCCACTTTAGTGTGCCCCTGCAGCTAACTCCCTTCGATTTACTGCGTTATGCAATATGTAGTGGCGGACTGGACCGAATAAGCCAAAGGGGCTTGCGAAGTCAACGTCGGCTCGTCCCTATTTTCTCGCCTTCGATTTACCCCGCTATATTTGCCTGGCAAGTGTCACTGAGGGGTAGCATTATTATTATTGATATTGTACATTTGCAATTTAATATTTAGCTTCAGCAGAAATTTTTATGATTTTTTTCTCGTTGCAATATTCTTTAATTTCCTAAATTAGACGGTAAATATTTTTTCTTAAAATAAACTCTCGCCTTTAATTTACCCCGCAATATTGGCCTGGCAAGTGTCACTGAGGGGTAGCATTATTATTATTGATATTGTACATTTGCAATTTAATATTTAGCTTCAGCAGAAATTTTTATGATTTTGTTTCTCTTTGCAATATTCTTCAATTTCCTAAATTAGACTGTAAAAAAATTGTTCTTAAAATAAATGTATTTGTATTAAAATAAATTCTCGCCTTCAATTTACCCCGCAATATTTGCCTGGCAAGCGTCACTGAGGGGTAGCATTATAATTATTGATGTCCATTTGCAATGTTATATTTAGCTCCACCAGAAATTTTTATGATTTTTTTTCTCTTTGCAATATTTTTAATTTTTCTCGATTAGACTGTAAAAAAATTTGCTTAAAATAAATATATCCATATTAAAATGAATATATTTGTATTAAGAAAATAATAGACACCAGGAAAAATAAGAAAATTTATTTATTTTAACGAAATTTTATTAAAATCTAACACATTTTTTATTTTGCTAAGTATATGTGCATTTTTTTCTTCCCTGATTCAAACTCAGATTCTCGAATTTGTTTTTTTAATGTGCTATATCCTATATACGAACAGAGAGGCTATTTTAATTTGGTATAATTTATAGAGAGGAAAAAATATCCTACACAGCTTCCGTTAGTTGGTTCCTAGTGTTTGCCGCTGCGTGAGCTTATATATCTCTGTGTATATAATACATAGGTATATACAGTAATATTCAGTTCAGACGTAACTGCAAGCTGACGCCCTGGATCAATGCTCGAAGCGTCGGCGCGTCCGCGAAAGCTCACAGGTTCACCACCAAAATTCAAGGGGTTCGTATAGTATGCCAAAAATTTTTCTTCCTCAAAATTCTATGCATTTCTTCTTTTTTTTTCACGATTCCAACAATGTATCAATAAAACAGTAAAAATGATTTTTAATTGTTTAGTTTGAAAAAAAAAGTCGGACCTTTCCGGACTGATAAATTCATTTGTGAGGAATTTATTAGCAATGTCGAAATTGAATTTTCGATTTGTCACCTATAATTCATAATCAGTCAATGCCCAATTTCATAGAGTCATAAAAATGGTCGAAAACGATAATTGCAAAATCAGTTGCTTCCCAAAAAGACAATTGTCCTTGAAGAAATCAGGAAATTTATTCCACACGAGAAAAAAAGTTGCGTATCAAATTTGACAATAATTTTTGTCGATTCTTGAAATTCTCATATCGAAATAATGTCAATAGCCAATAATCACAACTTATGTTTACAACAACAAAAATTTTATTCAAAGGAAATATTCACAATACAATATTGATAAATTCATATTTTTTAATCCAAGATCATTAATTTCCTTAACAAATAAAGATACCAAAGTTGACGATCATTTTTTTTTTACTCTTGAAATTCTGATATCAAAATAATACCAATAGCTAATAATTACAACTTATATTTACAATAACAGGAATTTTATTCAAAATACAATATTCACATTAACAAAATTGATAAATTAATATTTTTCTATCCAAGATCATTAATGTCCTTAACAAATAAAAAAAAGAATGCGAAGTAGAACCTTGCACATTGCTTCCTCATTTAATTTTGCTCTTTACATAGTAACCTCTACGAGGAAGTATTGTAACTGATTTTGGCTTCCTCATAGAGGAAGCTTTGTCAAGAGCAAAATTAAATGAGGAAACAATGTGCAAGGTTCTACTTTGCATCCTTGTTTTGAGTAAATGAATAAATCACCGGCACATCTCATTTTTATTAGGCACAAACTTTTGTTTTACTTTATTAACTTTTGCGGAGGTTATAGCGAAAATCGCTATTTTTTCAAAAATTCAAAATGGTGTAATATTTGAACGACTTTACCGATCACAACCAATTTGGTACACAGTAGGACTGTATGTTACTTTTCGTTTGTAGAACATTTCAGTTAATTTGCTGAAATTCGACGCGATTTATAGCAAAATTTTGATTTCTTACAAAAATTCAAAATTCTATAAAATCCGAACCGCTTTACCGATTTTGTCGAAATTCAATACCAAACAGCATTTAATGTCTCTCTAGTTATAAAGAACTATTTAGCCATATCAGCAAACTTTTACGAAAGTTAGAGAGTATACGACATTTTTCAAAAAAATGAAAAATTCTATAAAATCAGTATACATAGATATATTTTCTCAAAAATTACAGCAATTGAAGAGGAATTCATACTCTACTTGCGTGCCAAATTTGAGCTCGATCGATCGTGCCATTCGCGAGTTATCGACGATTGAATTTTCGGTCCTTGAAACACACATACACACACACGCACACATACACACATACGGACACATTTTCTAAACCACTTTTCTCGACGTTTTAGGTGATTCTAAGCATACTGACATGAAAATCTCGAAAAAAAAATTTTTCATGAAAACAAAGCTTCCTCTATGAGGAAGCAAAATATTAGACATGGGGAAAAATCAATCATAATTAATTTTGAGAGTGTAAAAAAAAGTGGTGAATATGGAAGAAAAAAAAATTCGACGGCTTAACGTCAGATTTGAGGAAAGTGCAGAAAATCCGTGCTAATAGGAATGAACATGATGTAACCGAGTCTAAATGGGGCAAATTGAAGGGGAGTAAACGATGTGCACGTGCGACATCACGAGTCTAGCATTTTTTTCTTCTTCTATTGTCGATGGAGCATCGCACACAGTGGGTAGTTGTTCCCCCTCGTCCCCCCTCGAAAAGTTGTTCGCCGCAACGGGGTCACGCCTTGTTACAAGCCGATTTAAGGGGGTTCGCGAAAATTATGCGATCAGGCTTCTCGTTCTGCTACTTCCATGTCCCAGATGTCATTTGGATTCCACGTTTCACGAAACCTGTCGGCGGCTTCGATTCTGTCGAGACTACAGAAACGAAAGGCAGGCGAAGTGCGCAAATGACAACAATGGAACAGTTCAAATGACAATGCGAGAAAATAAGCCGCATTTGTCACCCAAAAGTCAGAGCGGATTGACATTTTCCTATTCTCATGGAATTAATTATTTTATTAGGGAAGAAAAGAATTCTTCTGTTGATTAGGATTTAATGGATTAATTCATAAAATTGATTTATTTTGATATTTTTTTAGAATGATTTATCGTTTATTGTTATTAATTTATCATTTTCCCGATTTAAGGGAAAAATACTAGTTTTGGACGAATTTATTGTTTTTTTTTATGGAAAGCAACTGCACTTACAATTTTTATCTTTCAAATTTTATATGCCAAATGTTTATATTCGAAATTGTAGTGTTTTAAATTTTTATATGTTAAATGCTTATGTTTGATCTTTTTTATATAACAATTTTTTATATTCCAGAGACAAATTTACATATTGCTTCCTCGTTAAGAATCAATGTGTAAGCTTCTCTTTTTTGTAATGACAAATAAATTGAGCTTCGACCATTGTAATTGAGAATTCCTTTGAGTTTAGGGGGTTTGTGGTCACAGTACTAATTTTGTTAAATTAGACACGTATAGAAATGACACAGTGGCTCAGGCCCCTTTTTACTTCTTTCTTTACGTTCACCCAAGAGAAAAGGGCGAAACATGGACTAGATATACAGAGCGTGTAAACGGAATTAAGAGGGTGTCCCCCCAGATCAGGAGATACTATGATCTGTTGTGCATCACAGCATTCCCAATCGTTCAGCTTTCACTCACTTGCCTTTCTGACATACGGAACCTTTCCCTTTATCTGAAACTCGTGCACGTGTCACCGCTCCCCTCATTCATCCGATTATTTTTCGCCCTTTCTGTTTCTCGAGTGTAGCCACAAACTCATATTTTCTACCTGTTTTCAATCACTGGAAAATCATTTATTTTATAGGTATGCAAAATAAATTTTTTAATTTAATATCTTGAATTGATTTCCATTTAAAACTCAGCAAAACTTTTGTTTTACTATAGAATTTGGAATTTCGTTATAAATTTTGTTTAATTAAAAAATTACTGTTTTCGAAATTAAATTGATGGCCGGCAATAATAACATATCATTTTATCGAAGGTTCGATTTTTATTGGGTCAAGTTTATTGAATCATTTTCCTGATTACACCTTGAGATTTTTTTTGTTTTGGTAATTAGGGCGGAAGTAAATGAATTACATAAATAAAAACACAGTCCGAATAAATTCCATCAATTTTTGTTATACTTTATTAGTATCTTCTGATTATTTATCGTACATTGCAACAAATATGACGCGAATAATGTTCACTGCAATAATTTCATTTTGATTCTCACATACGAATTCATTTTTGGCCAATTAATCTCTATAAGAACATTATTTACAAGCTTCATTATACGTGTACGGAAGTAACGAAGGATCTACGAAATAAAAACACTGAGTTAGCTCTTTTCTGTCGATGCTCGGGTGTATTAACACATTTTTTCACTTCTTAACTATTCACAGTACGCCTGACGTAATTACAATTAACATTTTTACGGTATCTTCGCTAAACAGTTGATAAATAAATGGGACAAATTAGAGAGAAAAAAAAAACATCGCGATTTATATCTAAATATATGTCATTAGTTTCTGTTCCTTCAACAAGTTTAACAATACGTGCGATTCTTAACTTAAGTCAACGTGTCTCCTTAATAAATCATTCGGCCTTTCGTTTGCGTGTTTATCAAAAGATCGACACTGCGTTACTTTAAAACAATCGAAATAGTTATTATCAATATATACAAAAATTGTGTTAAAAACAATTTCGGGAGGAAAATCTTTTGTCGGACTATTATAAAATATGTAAAAAGGTCGAGAATTCACAAAATCAAACGCAAAAAGCGTCGATTTCAAAGTGCAAAATAATAACGAGTGGCTCAATGATTTTAGTAACTGTTTTGGGTATCGGAGCGTCGACATTTGAATTCATCACGATACAAAAATCGCCTTTTTCGCGCAAACTTGAATTACTTTAATCCAGGTACGATACACGATACGAGCTGTTGCAAAAAGCAAGCGTATGCGTTAGGAAACATCGAACGTTCTAATGTACAATTAGTTTTACACATAGCTTGTCGATAGACGGATCATCAGTCATGATTTTGCTATTCCGCGCAGCCAAGTCCTCGGAATGTATTAATCGCATTCGGATAATTCTACCAAAAAAATAAATAAGCTCATGATTGTTGTTGTGTCATTTTTCGTTCGAACGCGGTCGAGAAATCACGAATCAACGATTACTAACTTACAATACTAAGCAATACTTATGTCGTTAGGAACAAAAAAATTTCGCCTTTCAACTGATAACGATAAGTGGTTGTCGTGCTGCAGAAATAATTTTCTCTCTTATTTTACATAAGTCACTAACGTTGGTTTTACCTCCACTTAAATACATTATCCGACTAAGTTCACGAAAAAAAGTGTTTTAATCAGATGATGTTAATTGTTTACTTTCAGTTTTAATTTCTTATTGCGTTTCGGTAAACTTTGTAATGTTCTGTAAAAACGCGAGGCGTTGACTAAAATTTTCTGACCAAAAGTGGTGAATCTACTTTCAATCTCGAGTAATCGAAAAGAGGTGCTATATAATCTAAAATATTCGAAATTTCGTTCTAACGTCTTCATCATTGAATTTTCGCGGGAACTAATTTCTCCGATCTTTTGAAAGTAGAGTTATTGTTGTTGTTCGCAACTCTTTGAAACTCAAGACTAGGAGTGCACATTATTTATAATCCTGTCAAACTAAATCCAGTGTCGATTATTAATTGTCAGTGATTCCACGTGCAAATCTTATTTTCTCGAAGTGTAAATCGAGTTGGGCGCTAAAAAGTAGCCTTAATTCATTAATATTTTAATCCAATAACCCGTAATGAGTAATTAGGAACCTCCGAAAAAGAATTGTGCGCGATGCTGAGAAACCTTAGAAGCGATAAAAAAAAATTGATCCTCGATTAAATGAAAACGATACTCAAAAAATCCTGATTGTGTGCTTCTCTCGAGGAAGTCTTCGCGATAATCCCGAATCTTGCATCGTGTGCTTAGAATTCATTATTTCTTTAACTTGGTGGCAAAAAATCAAAATAACTACTTTCCGTTCGCAAAATAAATAGTTATTACGAAAATATTTCAATAAAACTAAACTATGCCTTCTTATCCTGTTGGACATTGAATCCTACGGTTACATTGGAGGTACCCTTAAGGCTGCTCGCTAGTGTCAATATCGGCTCCTCTTGTACGACTTCGGAAGGCGAAACGACGGTGGACGCTGCAGGACTCACTGCGGACACTTTCCAATTTTCCAGATCTTCGCAGGACATCGTTGAGAACGAGCCAGTTCTGTTCGCCGCGGTTTGGCTCGTGTAATCGACGTCGGTTTTGTGACAAACGTTTTGCGGCGTCGAGACGCTCTGCGATCGCGCGATCAGCTTGCCTCGATTCCCCGATCGCGTTTGGCCCGACGAAAAGCTTCCTTTCAATTTCTTCGAATCCGATTTATCTTGAATCGAAGACGCTCCACATTTCATCTGATCCAACGAAGGATTCGACGAAGAAACTGCTGAAGTAGCAGCCGCGGCCGCTGCTGCTGCCGCGGCTTCTTTTATTCTCACGTCCTCGTCCGAAATCTCCATACTCTCCACTCGGAATCTGCAGAATAATCAATTATCAATTACGTTGCACCGAAGAGAAAATAATGAACGAGGATGTTTTTTAAACGCGGTCTGTTCTTATATCCAATACGACGTAATGTCACGTTTTTTTTGCTTACTAAATATTCTTGTATAAGAAAAAACGCTTAGGATTTTGGTAAAGTATTATTAATTACCGTCCGATCTTCTTGAAACTACTTCCGGGCTTCACGAGATTCGGTGAGCTGTCCTTGGTTTGTTCAAAGATGAATTTTACGGTTTGTTTTCGTTGTTCCTCGGTTTGCCGCAAAGTAAGGGTGTGCTCTTCGTCTTCGTCGACGACGGACTCTTGCGGAGTGTCATCTCGAGCGGTGCGTTCGCGTAGATGCGCCAAGTCTGGTCCGCTTTTCCTTATAAGTCCATCCTCGTTGCTGTAGTAATCCGTGTAAGAGATGCTGCCTCGACTCTCGCCGCGATTGTCTTGATCGACGGACATGCAGAAGTCGTTGAAATCGAGATCGAGGCAAGGAGTAGTCGAGAATTTTGGCCCTGTGAATGGCTGCGTTCTTCACAACAAAACAACAACAAAATTGAGAGATATCAGCAGGAAGATATAATGATTATTGCACAATATCCAAAGTTCCATGAAGAAATGGCTTTTTTCTTCGACAAAAATAAATCTACTTCTTTTACCCGTCGTTGCTGACTAGACTCATGGACATGCTACATTCACCGGCGGAAGTTGGAGCCGGTGAAGAAGGTTCGGACGAGAGAAAAGACTGTGGCTCGCTACTCCATCCTGTGCCTGTTAATTCAATTTCAACAAGCAAATTGTTGTAAATCACAAGCTCAAAAACAAAAAAAAAAAAGAACAACATACAGAATTTCCAAGGTGACTTACTGTTTGGACTTGTTGGTGACAATTGATTTCGAAGGTCGCCTGCGTCTCCTTCTTGTCCAGGTTTGTAATGTATCGGCGTTGGGGTGATGTATCTATTGCAAAAATATTATCGATAAGTTCATCATAAAATATTTTTTTTTTTATGAAGAAGACATCAGCGATGGAAATAAAAAAGAAAACGGTCTTTTCGTGGAGATGGGAACGCAGATTTTTTAGCGGTCGATAAATATTGGAAAAATTACGTGTAACGATGGAGAAGAAAATAAGAAAAAACATACTCACGTAGGTAGTTTAGGCAATTTCTTACGGTACCTGACAGCTTCCAAGTCGGAAGAGTGGTACTCGCGGTTGATACCGCCAATGCTGAGGTTCGGAACGACGGAACCCCCGTGAATGCTTCCACCGGGCGATGGGAATTTCGGCGGCGAAGAAGCCGGCGTCCTGAACAACGGCGCGCTGGTCATCATGTCCAGGAACGAATCCAGTTGCCTCAGCGAAAGCGCGTTGTGGAGAGTTTCGAGTGGTCTTATCGGTGGCACGCCACCGAAGCCTTCGATTGCTATTGAGTCATGAGAAAAACCAATAAGTAATTAAAGAGGAAAATTAAGGTCAATTTATATATTCGGTTAAGAATACAAATTAGCCCTTTTCTAGTGCAACTGATGCGCAAATTAATTTTCACCATTTCTTTGCTATTCGAGAATTTAATTCACCGAAAATTCTGTAATTGTGACTTCCAAGATGAAAATTTTACACATAAATCTTCCTCTCTATTAAAGAAATGACTAAATAATTTTTTACACTTCATCCAATTTCCACTGCATCCAGAAATGTTACACTAATACAAGTAGACATTGAACACTAAAATTTGGTACATTGTGTATCTTTTACAAAATGCAAAAGTATAATGCTTGATATATACGTAATTTTAATGTGAGATTTTTTGAGAGAAGACATTCACAGAATTTTTTCTCAGGTGGCTCCCCTTAAAAAATGAATTTACCAATTAATTTTCTTATGCCAAGCTTAGAAAAATACTGATTCTTGGATAATGTTCAGTTGTCGAGTAGTTGAAGACGATGAGAATGAAACTCACCAGCCACGACAGATGCATGCGGTGGTACCATGTCCTTGAGATTCGGTGCGCTCGATGATCCGCTGATGACAGCGGTGCTGAAGAGGCTGTTCGCCGAGCCGGTTAGTTTTTTGCTGACGTTGTATCCCAACAGCTTGAAATAACTCATCTGTCCGGAGATACTGTGGCGGTGGCGCCTTGCTGTGCAGGTAGGGTCAGGTTCTTGAATGATCGAAGGTCGCGTGTCTGGGGACGAGAAGGATCGTTGCGTTTGGAGTCTGGGATGCAAGGAGGGTGACGATGCTGATGAGTTGTATCTATGACTTTTATAAACTGTGCAGTTTGCATCTGAGCTAATGATTCTGTAAGTTTTTCCATGTGTTCTCTTGTGACCGACAAACGACGACGGCAAATTATAATCGTTATCACAGCTCGTCTTGAAATTCATATAAGTGCAACGCGAAATAGCATCTCTATAGCGTGCGCCTAAAGTTATTTGACAATTGTCGGCGGTGTTGTGATAATAGCGGGTGTAACATTCCGTTGGTGGATGGTGAAAGGATTTCAAGCGCAATTGTTGATCGCAACATGAAGTTGTCATTGATTTATGCTCGTGTTGATGGCAAGAAGAATTGGAAGCTGAGAAAGTTTCATTACCTGCGATTTCCGGACAAGAAAATTGCCTGGGCAACAAAAAACCCTTCTTGTTAATCCCTTCGAGTCCTCCAATCTTATCACTCAAACTCTCTTCCTTTTCACACTGATTTTTATCCGCAAAATAAAACAATTGCCTATCCTGTGAAGATTTTGATTTCTCGCCGTGTCTTCTTTCTGATTCTATCAAACTCATCGAAGATTCGGATTCGCCTGGCAGACAATGTTCCCTGATCTTTGAACGCCTCATATTCCTAACGTCCTTCTGTTGAGGGGGAAATAACCGAAGAGAAGGAGGAAAATTTGCTTCGAGGTGTTGGGATTGATCTTCAGGATACGGGACGTCCTCATCTTCTCCACAAGTACAATTGCTGCAGTCGCAAAGGACTGACACTGGATAGTTCGGTGGGTAAGTGGAGGACAAATCAATGACAACATCGGGACAGGAGAATTGTCTTGATAGCGAAGAGGAGGAGGACTTCCTGTTGTCCTGAATCATTCGACGAGCAATTGAAATTGAATCTTCAGATAAAACGACTTTACTCGACTCTTCAAGTATTCCCGAAAATGGAAGTGACGAGGAAGCAAAGGACTTGGGCCTTTTTGCGTCCTCCTGACTTCCGGTATCAGCGGAACTAACGTCAATGGATCCTACGATCATATCCGAATTACACGATTTTTCGTCCCTGACTGAAACACTTTCGACTGAATTGCGAGGTGAAGAATTTGACTCTGCGGTGCCATTTGAAAATCCTCTATCCCAAATCTCGAATTTTCGTCTTTCCCTCGATTTACTCTGGTCAACTGGAATGAAACAATTCACCGAGTCACTGGACTTTTCGACAATTCCCGGAGGATCTGATTCTTGAGTCCTGGAACTCGTGGAATTATTTTCACCGGAGAATTCGTGCTCTTCACTCTTTCGAGCAGACACAAATTCGCTGTGAAGCCTGCAACCGGGGCAGCAAGATGAAGATCCGATATTTTGAGGACTGGATTGACGCCTTTCCAATCGTTTTCCTGGATTCGCGGGCTTCCGGTGACAGTGAAGAGAGGCCAAATTTTTGTTGCCTGGATTTTTCGAGCCGACGATCGTCGATCCCACTGAATTCGGTGACGTCGACCTGGAAACTCGTCTGGAGGCTTCGGCGCTTTTCAAGGACCTTCTATAGCACGTGCAGTTGATGAATTTGTGGGAAAGCGACCTGACGAAATAGGTCTGAAAGTTCAGGCGTTCGGCAGGCGAAAGATTGACACTTTCGTGAATGAGAGCAGCGACATTGCAGTTATAGCAAAGACATCTTTGCGGACACGGTGAAAGTGACCGCGAACGTCCCACGAAACTGCGATCTTGACGCTGGAGAAAATCCTCGTTACCAGTGAGAACTTCATTGCCCGAATTCCCAGGAACGGTCAAAGAACTTCGCCGGGAATGGGGAAATTCCGAGTCGTCGTTGCCGGGAAGTTGTGCACCGGAAGTTCCCCGAGAATACGAATGGTCCCGGGATGGCAAACTTGTGGAAAATCTCCACGGCGACTTCCCATTGCAATCCGGACACGGAGACATCGAGCGCGCGCGATTTTCGCTACCTGGAATCATAACCGAAGCCCTACGGCTGTTTGGATTAGAAAATGAGCCAATTGTGTCCAAAGGAGAAGATAGAAGTTGATGAGAACAGGTGAAAATAAGAGAAGATTTGTCAACGGTATCAGAATCAGGTAAACCCTCGTCCCATATTTCCGGGACAGTTAGCGATGCTCTACGACTGTTCGGTTGGGAAAATGGAATCTTCATCAAACGACCTGTTGTCTTTGAGTGATACAAATGATGTCCCAAGGTATTGGAAGATTTGCAGTGGAGACACAAAGATTTTTGACATCCGGAAGCATCGATTGGAAGGTGGTTAGTGTTGGGATCGGTGGTTGATGCGGGAGACGCTAATTCAAGGCCAGCTCTGCTCTCAGGACAGATTTTTGAGGCATCTAACGATGTCGTACCGCTGTTCGACCGCGACAATGATTTCGCTGATCCTGAAGTCATTCCGTCTTGACATTCGTCGCCCATTGACTTAAATGCCTGGCAATCGTGACAGAGAGATGGACGAGCGATGGACGTGTCGATTGGGAGACGATCGTTAAGGGGACTCGAGTCTTTCGACGTGGTTTTTGGGAGCGAGGAGCCAAGCAACTCACCCCTTGCGTCGTTCAAAGTTGGAAGGGTTAACGCCGACTTGGATCTACCGTATCGTTTTGCCTCACTACTCTCGAGTGGCATCCGGTTACAGGATTTACGAGGGACTAAGCAGCTCGTCAGCAGCATTTTTCCGGCACCGTCCGTGCAGTCTAACGAAGCGGAACGCGTCGGCGACTGAACGCTCGGCGATGCCAGCGAAATATTGTGCTGGGTTACCAGGGGACCGGAACTCTTCAGGGTCGTCTCTACAACCGGAGCAGGAAGTTCCGGTGAGCTCACGGAGTGAGGCAAAGCCACTGGGATTCCCAGATAACTCGGTGAACAGGTCATCGTACGATTTTCTTCTTTCAATGCTGCTTTTGCGATTTCCTCAGATTTTCTTCGCTCAATCGAAATTCCAGGGGTCGAGGAATCTCGCCAACCGGTTGGTCGCTTCAGATTTTCCACCGATGACAATTTTTCCAGCTCTTGAGGTATTTTTTCCAAAGCTGGATCGAAATCGCTCGATGAAACGATGTCCTCGAAGTCCAGAGGTTCAACTTTGACATTCAAGGACTCATTTCTCAATGGGAATTCGCTTTCCACATCCGCGGGACTTTTTGCTGATTTGGCAATGTGAGTTTTGCCGATTTTCTTGTCAATCGTTGGTGGAGTTGGATCGACTGGAGATTTTTCGCGAATTGGACTTTTTTCCAACAGTTGAGATTCTCCGAAGTCCCAGAAATCCTTGTCCTCGCTGGGTTCGAGTCCCTGTGCCGATTTTTGGAGTTCCTTGTGGTAAATTTTATTAATAGTGAGGTTGGGAGGGTCACATACTGAAGAATATTCTTCTTGTGCTTTGGTCCATCGTTCTTGAGCTTTTCCAGGAACGAATTCAAATTGGGAAGCTTCTCCTAGTAAATCAGGAAGGTCGGGCGAACTCGCGGACAGCGAAAGACTCGATAAAGTTCGTGCGCAACTTGGAGAATACTTGTGCGCACTATTTCGCCAAGACTGACTTCCAACGCTGGCTAAATTATCGACCCTCTCAAAGAACGAGTCGTCGATATTAAAAGGACGCGAAGACCGATCGACTGAATATTGTCACGAGATATTTTGTGTTCGAATGAATTTCGTGAAGATAATTAGACAATTAAGGGTTGCCGAGGAGGGGGAGGGAAATATATAAAAAAAAAGAAAGAGAAAGAAAGATATTGTGAAATAATAGTAGAATACCCGTCACCGAAAACTATCGGAGACTGTTGGCACGAAATTTTCTATAACTTTTATTCCTCACTGTCACAAAATGTTTTAATACCTTAAAATTTTTTTATTATTATTAAAAATTCGAACGATATGAAATGTAAGAATTAACCCAAAGATTTTAGTCGGAGGTACAATTTTCTTGTAGATAAATGCAAATTAATTTCAAAACTTGATTTTTAATTGAAACATTTATTTCGAATACCAAAAATTATTTCGTGCCAGCTCCGTGAACTAATAGAAAAAGAAAAAGTGACAAACAGAGAGAAAACTGATAGACATAAGAATGCAAACCTGCGCACATAAAGGACCAAGTGCTAAATTTGCCGGTGAAGGTGAATTCCATAAGAATCATTTTTCGACTCGTATTTTACAATAAAACAAAACAAAATCAAACGACACCCACACACTTGAGCCATGCAAAGCGTAAATTTACTCCTCTTCTCTAAATTTCATTGCATTTCAATCCCTTTCACATTCAAACAGAATATCAATATATGACGAATATTTGAATTTTTAATGTGGAAGTATTTTGTCAAGTGAAAATTTGCCAATTCGTTTTTTCATCGAGTTGTAATTGTCACAAAATGCGGTGGAAAAAAAATGTTTTGGTATGTAGTGATGATAACAAAAATAGCTGTGTGTGTGTGTTTGTGTAAAAACGGCTCAGCGTTAGTGAAAAAGGCATTGCAATTTGGGATGTGTGAGAGGAGGAAGGATATTTTCGGTGGCTGAATGAATCACAAGATTGCACTGATCTACGAGAGTTCAGCGCGAAATAATTCTTCAAATTTTCTCTTGTGGTTCAGACAGTCACCTATCAGTAATTAGTTGGCTTCCACTCGCACAACTATCGCAGATCCAAAGAGTTATTTCAAACGTTCTGCTCCCGCATTACCTGAACTTACGTCGAATTCCTCGGTAACATAAATTTGGTATTAACAAAAATGTTTACACAAATTCCCGTAAAAAATGCCGAAGATTAATTCCAAAAACGTTGAAATTACTCAAAAAAATCATGGAGATAAAAATTGTAACTCACGAGCAAAGCAACTATCAAGTTTCATTGCTGTTTTTCATTACTGACAATTTTAAATCTGATTATCGTTGCATATGTCGTTAAATATTGTGCGCACGTTCAAAGAAGAGAAAAAAAAAACTGTTTTCGGTGAACAAATAAAAATCTGTGAGTTTCTAAAGATTACGCAAGATTCCCATAAAAGCTTTTGCAAGCCAAGATTGCCAATGCAAAATATGGAATTGATGATAATAAAAAAGAGAAAAAAAAATAGAGCCGAATGTTTATGGTAACTGTAAATGAGCAAATTAAAAAATAGAAGCACCGTAAAGGCTCAATTGCTCTCGTTAAAGCCCGTGATATATAATCAGTCGCAGGCCGTGGACACGCATCACTCATCCGTGTCGATTTGTGGAACGACGATGAGCTACGTGTTGACGTACCTTCTTTGTTGACTGCGTCCAGGCTCTGATACTGCAGCTTGTCTGCAGCTACAAATAAACACACGAAAACACAAGGACACATTGCGCCAGCAGAAAAGAAACAGCGGCATCGATAGCATCCGAATAATCTATCACTTTGGCCGCAATGCCCTCGACATTCTACTGATCAACTCTGCCTAAAGTGTCTTCAGACTCTGCAAACATTCTCTTCTTCTACATTTTTCTAATCGGGACATTTTCTACGCTTCCAATTGACATCTAGCTTAATAGTGGCTCGGTAACCGCGACTGTCACAAACGTCTACTTTACGTAATATTTATTGTAAAAATGGACTGCAAGAGTAAATTGAAATATCGTGAAAATCTCTAAAGTATTATTGGAAATTCTAATACGTCGGAATATTTTCGAGACTCAAGCGCAGGAAAATAAAAATCGGTGCCAGCCGACAGAATGTAGCATCCTAAATTAAATCGAGCGTATTCAACAAATTCCAAAAGCCCGAGATTAAAAAATTTGTAATAGCTCATTTCGCTATTTTTTTAAGAAAAGGAAGCTGATAGCATTGACCGGATGTCTTATTTTTTGAATATTAGAATCAATATAGCTAATAGGATGACAATATTTGAGATATCTTTTAATTTCGACCCCTCGAATTTCAACCGAGTGAACAATCAGTTTAAAATAAAAGTAGAAAGTCGAAGAAACAAGAAAATACATAATTCTGGGAAGTGACTGTGAATTTTTAAAAATAGAGGTGAAAATATTGTCATCCTATAGAACAAGGTAAGCTATACTATTGTTAACAATTAATGTATAACTTCCGAAAGCTAGACGCAAGTCTGCCGAAAATTGTATAGCTTTGTTTGTTTAAAGTTCCAACAATTGTAACGCTTACCCTATTCTCATCGAGTGCCTTTTATAATATAAACCCTACTACGCACCATAATCGAAGCTAATGTTTTGTAGAACGAAAAGTTTAGTGGCTGTGACGAATAACGACGGAGCAGCTCTCAAGAATAAAATCCTGTGATCAATTACGTTGCACGCTATGTTTCCGAAAATAAAAAATAGAAAAAAAAATAAATAAAAGGGAACGAGAAAAGAAGTCGATTATAATGAGCATGGATAAATCGATAGCACATTAAATCGACCGTTAAAAGACAAAAATGATCAACGTAAAACCGTGTGAATTCAGAGTTAAATGCAAATTATCGATAGATTCAATCACCAGTGAATAACGATAAACAATCGATCCAATAATTTCATCGTTCTACAATAAACTAAAGAACCACCGATGGTTCATACCCATGAAACTGAAAATACCCATGACCACAAAAATGGACGATTAATAGACATGCAAAACGCATTCTCACCATTAAAACCAGTCGAACGTGCTTCGACTAAACACACGAAATAAATAACAACCCAATTCTTTCCATGAACCCAAAAAAAAAAAATGACTCGCGATTATTGCAGACAAATTAAAAATAAAGGAAACCTCTTCGTTCGCCGTTGCATCGTCGCGTTATTTCCGGGGCAGACTTCGTTCTTTTCATATAACGATGGCTCGAAATATTTCGATGATTTTGTATGACAATTTAAAACGCAACTTACTTTTCTCGGGCTTCTCCTGCCGCTGATGATCGTAACTTCGAGCTCGAGGCTCGCATATGCTGCTAGCCTCTCGCTCGCGTCGCTGACGCTGACTCGCTGCCAATTGACTACCCAATCGCGCTGCTTCGTGGCCAGCCACTGTTCTCGCGCTGTCGGAATGAGCCGTTAAAAAATAATCTTAATAAATCTTAATAATTCATATTTCGTACAGTAAATTCAGAAGAATAAAAGAAAAAAATATAGGGGAAACTTATACAAGAAAATATATAAAGTTATCGCCAAAACTTACCTAATGGGTATGGGTGCGGAACCTTGAAGAAATCCGCTGTCGTAAGGCTCATCCATCATGTTGGGATCGAGATCCATCATATCGATAGCTCGGCTGGTGGTCGGACTGTCCAGAGTAGAGTCCGCGGCCTCCTCAGTTTCTATCAAAGGTGGCGATGAATCCTGCCGAAAAAACCATAAATTTTCTCCATACAGCTTTACAGAAATAACAAATTTTCGTACAAAGTTGAATTTTCTCGAAATTCTAATGAAAATCTTAGTGAACGGTAATGGAAAATTATCAATTCGGTACTCACAGATTGCTGCGGAGGACTTATCGTAGCATCGTCGTCGAGAACTCCGAGCTCCGCATCCTCTTCCTCGATCCGCGTGCTGCACTGAGACGTTGTTTCCTGTAGAAACAACGACATATTGATAAACATTACAAGGCGAAACGTGACACAAGTGAAATATGAATTAATTACGGAATGTTAAAGGTATAAAAACAAGACTTTCGAACTCACGAGATTGTGACTGGATTCGTTACGAGAATGAGGCCTGAAACCCGGTCCAGGTGGCAGATTTTTCTGCACACAACAATTAACGCCCGGACTGAAATGCAACTCGACGTGAAATCGTTCCTCGCTGCTCGGATCTTTTGTTGGATCTTCGTAGAGCATCACTACTATTTGAGACATGTAATTAAGCTCGGATACCATGCTCACATATTCCATCGCCCTTCTCCACTGTTCATCCTTTACGACCTGAAATATTTTGACAATATACATTATTATTTTTTTTGTAGATTTATTTTCGTTGGACTAATTTTTGATGCATTCGCGTGTTTCGTTACATTCATAATGTATTGTAAATGTTGCGAAATACACACGATAAAGTAAAATTCTCTTGTTTACTTTGAATACTCACGTCAAGCAAGCCACCGTATCGCAATACCGTGAGCAACGAGTGAACATGACTCTCACTCGTGAAATAAAGACGCGTTCTCACGTGTCTTCCAGGACTCGACACGCCATGAGAATATCTGAAGGAAATAAATGTTACGAAAAATTAATTTCTAAATTTATTTGTGTAATGTGTTTAAATTGTTGATTTTGTGTGTGTGTATGATAAAAAAAACGTAAGAAAAAAGGTATTCATCTGCACCTGGGATTTAATCTGTTGACCGTTTCCTCGCCAGACTCTTCGATGTTTCTCTGAAGATCTGCCCGAATTTTTTTCAACAAGGGCGTGCAAATTCCCTGTCCAATTGTCATTTTTTCCTGCACGGTTAAGCCGTACTCCTGAAAACGACGTTGAAATTTAATAAAGTCATTACCAATTAATCATGCCGGAATAATATAACAATTGTTTTTATCGATGAAAAATATATTTACTTGTGGAATAACAATGTCTGCGAGGTATTTAGCGTAAATGTATAATTCCTCAGCGTGATCGAATTGTAAGGTGTGATTGTTGTGTTGAAGATCGTATTTTATGCAGTCGTAGATGTCCGGAATCTTTGATATATCGAAACGCTTGTTTTTCGTGCAAAAATCTTTCTCAATTTTGCCCCATCTTCTGCCCATAAGTTCCCAAGTCTCGCCATGATAGAGAATGGCATCTGAAAGCGAAAGTTTTTATGTGAAAATCAATTTCAAAGCAGAAATGCGGAAACATTTTTAACATTTCGTTAAAGACCTTTCGTTTTTGGATCGTCTTTCTTGATCCGCACAATGTCCATTAGCTTCTGTATGAGCATTTGTACGTGTTGACAACATTTCACAGGATTTTTCACAAAATCCAGAGCGTCGTTAATGCTTAGCGCGTTGCCAGGATTTATTTGCTCACGATCTTCTCTCGTGAATTCGCGATCTTGCTGAAGAAGTTCATGCAGACGTGTTTTCACCCTACCAAAAAAATATTCATTCAACGACAGTTGGTTTTCCTTTTATTTTACACGAATTGAAGGGAGCATTGAACATGTTTTTGTCAAATTATGCGCATTTCGAGATTTAACAAAACGCTAACAAAAAACGAATGCTGAATTCGAAAAATTTTAATCATTAAAGAACTAATTAGAAAAATTTATTAAATAATGATAATGTTCTTCTGACGATGTGAAAATATTGTAGGAGAAACTTACATATTTTGATATTTGCTGCTGTCACAATCGTTGTCTAATAATCCATTTGTATTTGCGCTTTTGACCATTTGAACGAGAATGGGTGTGAGTTCTCCCTCAAGAGCCAAAAGGCCTTTTGCGAATGCCGCGGCGGTCATTTGAACGCGGCCCTCGTCACTGGCATAAATCTTCAAATCGTGACGAAAGGTTGAGTGGAGTCTAAGCAAACCAAGACCTTGTGCTCCGGCGTATTCACCTGCGTATCAATGACACATTTTGTAAAAATAGAACCGATACTTTGTATTTTCTTTTACAGTCATAAGCATTTACGAGTTTCCAGACAATGGGATTTTTTTCTCGGTGTTCCTAAGTACAATAATGAGCGACTACGTCAAGAATTACTCTTCGAATAATGAGCCAATTCCAATTAATTTGTAGTGAACAACAACCGCGTTTTACTTGGGATATTTTTTCTTTTCATATCAAGTGATTTACTTCTCCATTTAGAATTGCCCCAGATTTTTAAAAAATGTCAATAATTCCCGATCACGTTTTTTTTTACGAAAGTGTTACGTTCTTTTTAATTTACAGCTACACTACAATGATACTATCGTTTGATAAGGGAGACGAAGGAACTTGCACTAAACACAGAACTAATATTTCTAGCCCTCTAGAATACATAGCATGCGAGAATCCATATTTCAAACCACAGTAACGTTTTTATAATAATCGCGGAAACGGAAAGTACTAAAAATTCCACCAAAGCCTAAACAGGGATTGAAACACGAGCTCTTATAAATTTCGTTCCTGGGAATTCCGAAACAACGAAACGGTTTGTCGATGAAATTGTAAACATGAAAATAATAAACATGTGGACGAGTTTGTACCGAAATAAGCGACTATAATCTGTCTTTTGTACCATTAACATCGTGTCTAACAAACAATTGTCTTCATAATAAAATGTACAATTACTTTTTTATAATCGTTATAAATTCATTGGAAAATTAATGGAAGATCATGCTTATCATTTTTTTATCACCATTTGTGAAAAATTCAGTCAAAACGTAATTTTTCTCAGTGAAAAAAATAAAAATAAAAAATATCAACATCTTTTTATAAACGCCAAAGGTTTCAATTGCGAGATAGAAAGCCTGAAAAATAATATATTTCTTCGAAAACGAATAGGAGTCAACATCTTCGGTTAAAAAGCATATAAAAGGGGTAACAGTCGATCTTCACAACGTACATCGATAACATATCAAATAAACTACTACTCGGAAAAAATCATCTACTAAACAAGCAAGTTTGATTCAGAATATTATCGAGTTACCGTGGCTTGGTAACATCTCTGAGTCTTCCTCTGAAAATAATATCGGAAAAAAACTATTTGAGTAATCGTTTTTCCAATTTCTGTACTACTTGGTGCCAAAAAGTCTTTACTTTTTTATTCGTACGTGATTAACTATGTCGTTGAATGACAGTACTTTATTATATTTATTTTTAGCGTCAACTTGACAAATCTTTCTAATGAGTGAGCGTGAAAAATAATGGAACAAATGATATTTAATTACTAATCAAAACGTTGGAATTTTTCTTCTTCCTCTCTAAAAAATCTTCAAATATGTAATTCCCATTGCCACGGATAAATAACAGCTGCCGAAGATTTTTTGTTCGTAATAAAATGCCAAATTGGAAGCGCCGAAGCTGAGTGAGATATGTGCTGTTTTGCGCATTAAAATTACATCTCATACCTTAGCAGAAGACCTAAACAATTCTGTCAGTAGTCTAGAGAAAAATTAACAGAATAATACGCATAATTACTCAATCTGTGGACAGAATTATTCATAATTTTGAACGTATTCGGTGTAATGGCGATTTTTATCCATTGGATTATTTTTTTAATGGCATTTAAAAGAAAAAAATATACAAAAAAAGCCTTCAGTTTCACTTCCAATTTCTTTCGCTAATATCATGTTATAAAGACGCGAATCATCAAATGGCCAAGGTGAATTATAAAAATACGTAACTCTTAGGAGATGCGCTGTAAAAAATAATATAAATGTGCAACGAAAACGTGGAGCGACGATACGAGGGCGATAGTTGGAATAAAAGATGAATAAGTATTTAAGTATAGTGACGACTATGAAGACGAGTACGATATTGATTACTTAATGACAGCAAAACAAGCATAAGAGCATATGATACGAACCACTAAGGTGTCTACCTTGACCACCGGGATACATGCAGCGGAATATACGGCCTAATTCCTCGGCTTGTATCCGGCCGGCCGGTGTTAATTCGCCGCCCCATTTCAGAATAAGAACCAACGACGGTTCCCCCAGTCGATCTGAAAAAAAAAAAAAATCAATTTTTTTCCCAAAAATCAACATCAATCGTCAATTAAATTGAGAATATTGTGAATTTTCACTCCGGAATTCAGCAATTAATGGCTTGTGATGAAAAATCTCCAACTGAAGAATGTGTGAGAAAAATATGCCAGGCTTTTTTGTGCAGTTTTTAGCTTCAAAGCGACGGAAAATTAAGTAGTTTTGTTTGTTTGTTGTTATCTGTCGTTAATTCTGGAGTGATGAGCAGGCATTGGGAAACGTAATGATAAAAAGGCGAAGCATACTGTGACTGTTACCATCGTCGGAGGAACTCCCTCTCGGCCGACCGCGAGGCTGGTACTTCATTTGTACTTTTCGATTGATCCCTGAAAAATGCCCGTACCTACCAAACGAAGAATTTTAATTAGGCTTCGATGCATTTGTGATCGATATCGATTAAATGAAAACGGAGGAAAGAATGGAAAGATTAATGTGATAATATAACAAGACCTACATTTCGAGAACGCTCTTCAGCTGCTCCAATTTCCCTTGTTTCTCTTCAAGTTCCGGACCGGCAGCTCGATGCTGAATTTCTGTCAACAAACTTCTCGCGGTATCCAAAATCTCTTGTAGCTGTTTGGGCCTTTTAAGCTTCACGTGGCCGTGCTTGTAGCCATCGTATTTAGCGAATATCTCGAAGAACCTTCGACACAATAACCAGAGCATTAGTAGACAACGAACTTTTAATTATGCACACATTATATTTAAAAAAAAAAGATAAATTAATTATTGCAAAACGTTAATCCCGAAAAAGCTAAATTTAGTAAACTTACTTGGGATGACGAACTTCTACCTTCATCTTTTGCTTGGGAGTTCTGTCGCCGTGCCTAATAACGGCAACAACGCAACGTAGTTCCATCCTGAGAATGGCGAAAAAATGTTAACCAATTAGTACATGAAAATCGTCGAAACGGAATTTGGAATAATTTTCAAAGATTTTGTGTCGTGATAAGGTTGGAGAAAAAAGAAACCCAGTAATAAGTCTGTAGAAAAAGGATAATTCTTGAGGTGGGATAAAACGAGAAAAATATACGTCTATGTTTGTAGGAAAAATAAACATTGTGCTAAACATTTATTAATAATACATCGGCGTTCATGCTCCTGAATTTTATCGGTGAAAAATATGGAGGAATAATCGACAGTCGTTTTCTTTCAGTGTAGATGTTTTTTGGGATCCAATTTTCGTTTTGGTTTGTTTTGTTTTTCGGAAGCTTTTCGCCCTTTTTCTTTTGCTTTGCGTTTCTCTTACATTTTACCAAAAGTCGTGGGCACGATCGGCGGATCGTCCAGCTGAAAGGGCACGCTCCAAGGAATGTGTAACGTCGGGGCGAGCTCGCGGAGGATCATGTTACCCAATATCTTGGCGCAGTCGTCATAGTACTTGTTTGAATTCTTCACGAAACTGAAACCGTTCACATCGCAGACGAAGGACTTTCCGTTAGCTCTGAAAATAAATTCACACAAAAACCCGAATCGGTTTAATTAAACGTACATTCACATACTTTCTTCGGATATTTTATTTTATAATAGTTAAGTTACTTCGATTAAGGTAGAGAAGAAAACTTTCAACATTTTTTAACACTGTTATAAATGGCATTTTTTAAAAATAATTAATTTACTTTCTATGAGATTTTCTTTCATTTCATAGAAACGAAATGCATTCCAAAAATTACATTATCCGATGAAAAATTTGAATAATTTTCCGCGCGTATGTAGAAATCGTGCGAAAAGCGACTCGAAGTTTGACCGCAGCCTCGCAGAACTGACTGCGACAGTATTTCTCGGGCAGCTTCAATGAGCCTTGAAATCTGCTTGCGTTCAACTGTTGCTACGACGCAACAGGCAATTCGATACGCGGATTCTAGAATATCACTGACAAGCGCGCGCTTTGCGACTCCATGTCGATTTGCGAATCTATATAATGTCTTGGGGTAATAAATTTAATATTCTGTATCTTTGTAGGATCTCATAATGACAGTCATCGATATGCTTTTTTTATTCGAAACATTGTCAAAATAGTATTTAATTCCTGGCAGAAGTGGTAAATTTCTTCTTTTTGTTCTGCGAATCGTTAATTAATTTTATTAACATATTTACTTTTTTCTAAGGGACGTTTTTATCCAAGTAAACCACGTTGAAAAATTGATGATTCATAGGTAAGCTTTTTTTTAAATCACGATTTTGCTTACCTCAAAAGATCAAAACCGCAGACGGTTTGCTTGAATGCCAAACAAACTTTACGACTGATGAGCTTTTCGGCATTGCTGAGAATTACGGGATAGCGAATTTCTTTTCCTTCAGAGTCACGTTCAACTTTCCCGTCGAGGGCTGGACTCTTTCGCGCCTCCGCGTGCGCGTAATCCGGTCCCACAGTGTAAACCTTCACGTCCGTACCGTCAGTCGGCATGAAATCTTCGTATATGTACGAGCCAGTTTTTCGAACCCTCGACTCGGGCGAATAAACGCTACTTCGGCTTCCTATCTATATAAAAGGCAGACAATTTTACAGAAAACAAAAACACGAATTGTTTTTCTTAAATAATCGATATGTTAAATGGTGATTCACAGCGATCATCATTTTTTTTCCATTACCGTCGCAATATTGTGAACGATTAATCATAATTGCGTATTTTTCTTTAAACAATTAAGGGCCTACGTTACACTGAGAATTATAAAACAATAAAAATCGGATCACTTGCATAATATAAAAAACTTATTCCTCGGAGAGAGGATTTTTTTTTGAAAATCAGTGATATTAATTGGCAAATATCTTGTATTATTTTCAAACAAAATGTTTTTTTTACCCAGAAAAAAATGAATTTTTTGCAAGGTGGCAAACAACCTCTGATTTCAACCTAAATTTATCCCCATAATCTTTAGCAACAGAAAAAAAGTGAAATAAAGTCCGCAAAAAATAAAATGTATTGTTTTTAGATATTTTAAGTTGCTCCAGAGTGCCGTAGTCCCTTGTAATAATTTCAACCGAACAAAACTGGATTAGCACAAAGCAGAAGAAATTTGTGTCGTAATTATCCATATTCAGTAATAAAATTGACTGAAATTTGATATTTTGGGTATCGAAATACTTTTGTTCAATATTCTTCAACAAAACGAATTATTTTCGTTATTCTTGTTTGCTTGTTTTTAATTTCCGAGAATAATTATTCGCTTACTCCGGTCATCGGAATGAGCTCGAGACGGTCATCAGTTGCGATTGATTTTCCGGCGAGTTTTTTTCTGCTGTAGCCTCGTTGACTGTAAAAGAAAACGATGGAATGTCTCTTTCGTACCTTTCGGAATAATCTCTGACTACCACCACCCGCGGAGGTTGGGTAGTAGATGTAAATGTTGTGATCCTCGGCTGACACTGGCTTCTCGACGAACGGCTTGTTGAAAGTCACGCCGTTAACCTCGACGTGATCCTCGGATTCGACGAGCTCGTGATCTGAAATAGATTCTTAGTTCTTCGCATGTCAAAAATTGAACATTCAACACAGGAGTTAAGCGAATATATAAAGCCTTTGCGCTTTTACCAGAATATTTTGCTAGAACGCGAGTGCGCAAAGAATATCTGTACATATGCGTTTTTTCTTTAATGAGCTTTTGCGGAAAACGTGCGTAGGGATTCAAACAACGAAAAAAAAAAAAGCAGAAAAGAAATTTAAAAAAAAGAAGCGCTTTTTCATTAGCTGGCAAGTAAAGATGATGATTTTGTAATCCTTTCATTTATAACAATTTGAATAATAATAATTTGAAGACTTTATCAATTGTAGTAATGGGCAAGATATTTCGATGAATAATGGCTTTGAAATAATGTTCAAATTGAATTTTACTACCGAGAAAACATCGACAATTCCGAAACTTTTTTGAATGGCGCAAAAAAATTTATAACTTCTTTTTATGCTTCGAACATTAGGATATTAATGATAATAATAATCCACACCCACGCACACGAAAACAGAAACCACAAAAAAGTCAAACATCGTACAAAAGAGGCAAATCGCACGTGAATTATTCATAATAATTAATATCGAAAATCAAGTACTTTTAGGTGTAAAAGTCTCTAATTTTGTGGCAAATTCAAATTCTTGAAGCAGAGTTGTTTATCGTTTTTACCCCCTTTTTTCTTTTTGCTAAAACAAAAACGGTAATTCGAGCTTACGTTTTGGATCCGCCGAGTCCCGATCCAGAACCGCGTAGCGCGGAATTTCGATGCCTTCGCTGTCCAATATTGCGTAAACTCTTCGTCGGTCCTGTTTGCCAATAGAGAAAGTGAAAAAAAAATCCAACTTGAGCGATTTTCGATGAGAGACAAGCAATTATCTTCGGTTATCTCGATAAAAACAAACTTGTGAGATTAGTTATTTTAAAATGCCTGTGTAAACGATTCACTTCTCTGTTAAATCCATCGAGAAGTTTTCGCGATTTCACACCTTGAACGGTCGAACGAGCTTTGAAAATAATTACGATTTACAGGAAATGCGTTATGATGAAAAAAAAAAAAAATCCTTTTCCATTATCTCACCTGAATGTCATATTGCATCGGAAGATTGTTAATGATGAATGGATTCCGGAGGTTCGCATAGTGAATTGCTTTGTCGAGAGGAAAGCCCTTGCTGTGAAAACTTATCAAGCAATCGACGATAGGCCAATCTTCCACTGGTTCCTGTAATTAAATTACATCATTAAATTCTGTTCCTTTTTTTAAGACTTTTATTCATAATAAACTATATTTCCAAAATAACTTTAAATAAACTTCAAAATCTGTGGGATGGAATGGAAATTGAAGAATTTGAAGAAAAAAATAATTTGTATTTATTTTCCATATCAATATTTTTTCAATTAATTAAGTTTCCAAAGAAGCTTAAAGAAATACATTTTTATTTTGTTTGATTTTGGTTAACGTGCGTTAACGTTGAATGAAAATTGAATTAAATGAAAAATTACTTACGATAAATTACCAAAATTTTGTACATAATTAGTGGAACTGAATATTACCTTAAGTATAACTTCTTCAGGGAATACGAGAATCTTAATGTACTCAAATTCCTCGAGCCTAGTGAGAATCTCTTTCATGGGTTTGCTCTGTGATTTCTTGGCCATCGCGCATATTCCCACCAACACCTGTTTTCCCTCTCCCTCGAGGTCACTTCCGCCCATGCACCCATCCTCGTTGCTGCACCCGTCCGACAGTTCGCCCTGAGAACATTAAAAAACGAAAAGAAAAATTATTATACCTTTAAAAACGAATTTTCAATATGTAAATTATTTTAATAACTATACAGTCCGCTATAATTCTGAGCATCAGCTGCAAATATAAATAATGTTGAGTAATTATTAAATCACTGCTTAATTGATTTAAAAAAACCTTAACACAAAATCGTGCATTTTTCCAATTCAATGTGATTAGAAAATTATTGTACCAATATTTATTAAGTCTCAAGCAAAAAATTAAAAATTAAATTGAATTAAAAAAAAAAATTAATAGGAAAATTTTATTGGCAGTAAATAAAATTTTCATATGACCCAAGACTTGAATGAATTATTGTCTGTGTGTGAAACCAACGACTCAGGAAGTCGTATACTTGACGATAATTGTTTCAAGCTGTTCTAAGGACAGTTAAACACCTGCAAAAAATTCATTCAATTTTCGAGGTGCCAAGAGTAGAATGAAAACCTGCGGTCAGCCGCAATAACTTTGTCACTCATGTGTTACGTGTGTTAACGCAGCTGACAAAAAGCCCACGCATCGCGTGACCAGACTCGATGCCGTTTATTCGACGTCAAAGTTGTGACGATCAGAGTCGAAGCGTGCAATAACTAAGTGCGTCTCTTGAAGACGAGTAATGGCAATTGTGTGAGACAAAATTGCGCCTTGCGAAATGAATTACGACCGCGCGATTCTATAATACTATAGAAGACGTGACTATTAAGCGTAGGCAGCTG
Organism: Clistopyga incitator; assembly: GCA_947507545.1. Taxonomy (NCBI): domain Eukaryota; kingdom Metazoa; phylum Arthropoda; class Insecta; order Hymenoptera; family Ichneumonidae; genus Clistopyga; species Clistopyga incitator. Next base: position 8,677,311 of record OX382179.1, on the reverse strand, counting down.
TTGAGCTGTCCTCGTGGCTAGGCCAAATAGCTCCAGATATTTATATCAAGTTATAACGAGGCGCGATAAAGCTCTCACGAAAATTCAGATAACTGCATAAGTTATTATTTTATTAAATTAGTCATTAATATCCTAAGTTCCCTTGGTCCTTAATAACAACAACTTTTATCGTATGCATTTTTTTCCTGCAGCCACTGAGTTTTTTCATAAAATTAAAAATGACGAATTTGTAAAATACAATCATTTCTGTAATGAATAAATGATGAACAAACCCAATATTTCGTCAAAGCGATTGAATATTTCGTTGAGTCAATAACATTTTTACTTCATTCACCAAAACAAGCAATTCAATAGTTATCTCGTAAAAATAAAGGGTTTATTTGAAAATTTTCAAATACATGGTTTATTTGGAAATTCAGTGTATCCAATTATATATTTCAATGTGATTAAAGTGAATCGGGCGCTAAATCTAAACCAGTCAAGTCTGCTAATCATTGTGCTATTAAAATACCGATTAGTCCATCAGTGTCATTGATAAAAATTCATTTGTCTGAATTAACAAGGTAATTCGGAATAGTCTGACTATCGGTAAAATTGGCCAACGTGTAAAAGAGGACAGAGCAAATGAACAAGTGGAACGAGGCTGAAGACTTATGAGCTAGGAAAGGCCAAGTTCAGCATCTCAAATTATTATTATCCTAATAATTCACTATCATAGCTAATACACGTAATATCGTATTAGTCGTCTTGAGGTGTCAACAAGAAAACGCAAGTTGGTTGATCATGTGGAATAAATGTTTAGGAAATCGTTGTCTGACAACAGAATGCCAAGGAGAAGGCCAACGACGAGGACAACGACGCTGAAGACGCAAACATGCGTCAGAAAATTGCGTGTCCAATATAAAAGTAGCTAATATTAAATTGTACAATTAACTGGCGCTTGTTTTCCTACATTAAATTAGAGTCCGCATTTAACTCTCGAGTCGACATCGTTAAGCACAAAGCAAAAATACGCAGGTTTACTCTCGAAGAAAATAACTTAATTTTTTTTTACTTAATCTGAATTTGAGAAAAAAAGAGGCGGACAAAGTTCGAAAATCCCGCACAGTCCCTCATACATTTGTGGATTCAACCATATTTCTTATCTCGCTGTGTAAATGTAACTAGTTTTGGATAAACATTGCCATAAATAATCCATTTAAGGTATTAAACGGAATAAAAATGGCCGTAACGTTATGGTTGGCATGGCTCGTAAACGAGGAAAACTTAACCGCGATCATACAGTAACTAATTCGACTAAAATATTCCTTAAAATGCTGTTGGCCGATATATCTATAGCGTTGATTGAATATTAGATACATACAGAATTTCAAAGGCCGTGGTAAAATCACTGATTAGTTGGTCCTAATTAACCCGAATAATATAAATTACTTTTCGACTAAAAAATACGCACCGGCATTGAGGAAGTATAACGAGCAATAACGTGCCAAGCCGAAAATCACCGACGACTAACATGCCCGAGAAATAATCTATAATATACTTTATCGCACACTCGCTAGGAGATCTAAGATTAGAGTGACCGAGCGTGAATATTCCAACGTGACACCGAGAATCCACCACAGAGTGTTTGACTCGAACGCGACCAAGTGGATAGTCACATAGAATTTAAGCGCAAACTTTCAGCCGTTCAATCAACTGCGAATTCTCAAAATCAACTGCACGTTTGTAAAAGAACAAATGAAAAATTTATCGAGAAGAAATAAGATGAAAATCAAAATTATTTTTCTGACAAATATGTAATTATAACACGGTAATTGAAGATTTTTTAACAAGGCAGCAAAAGCAAAGTGTATTTGAATTGTTATACGTTCTTTATGTATTTTTTCCACTCCACATAGCTGAGAATTATTTGGAAACATTTGGCCCGGTTTTTTAATATAGATATGTGATAGTGAAAAAAGAAATAAGAATTCATTACAGCAAGGATTTTTGTTGTTATTTTTCTCAGGACTTTTTGAGGCGATTCGACCCCTTAAAACGTGACACCTCTCAATATTATTGGCATTAAGTATCTTACATAGCACTCATCGCAGTAACAACAGTCATCAAAGTCTTCGATATCGACTATGTCCTCGATATTCGATCGACTGGAACCGTGATTTCGGTGACGCCACTTCTTCAGACGCCACCAGTCCTTCCACCAGCTCCACTCTAAGGCCATGGTCAATTTTTGAACCCCTTTATCCTCATATCCTTCCAAATGTTCGACACTTCACAGGTGCAATTGTTGCATTCTTCGTCGAGCGTTTTTCACGTTGCACTTTATCCAGATAGATATATGATTTTCGTTGGTCAATTTAGACATTTGTTTTGCACTGAGTTGTAGTGGTTTTCGGGGTTTAAACTATCGATTCCGAATCCCTGAATATTTTTCATAATTCGATACGTCAGCAAAGTTATTCAAACGAATTCCTGGGCAAAAATCAGTAACATTCATCGGTAATTTAACTCATTTACCTGCATTGGTGGAATAATTTGTCGTTTCGAACAAGTGAATTTTTTTTTAAACGGAATGTTTAGAATTTCAAAATGTGTGGAAAATGAATCGCTTTCACGTGAGTGTTGCAATTTGAGACGGAGGGAAAATTGGCAGAACATCCGAGACTTGGAAATTTCTTGAATAAATCGTAATTTCATGTTTCAAAGACTACAACAAAAGATATGCTCATTCCGGAAGGATGAATCTTGTGCACAATCGAGAATTGTTTCGGAACGTACGGATATAATAGACCTCACGATTTTGTTACCAAAGTGTGAAGTGCACACAAAACAACTGCTAACTCGAACGTTCCAAATGTTTCCTCACTATTTTATACCGTTTGCAAAGCAACTTCTGTGAGAATGTGTGTTCATTGATTTTACCTACCTCATAAAGAAACTCGGTTAAGTGTAAGATAAGATAATAGAAGCAAGGCTCCAATTTTCCCACGATTTTTTACGCAAATTCAAAAATATCATAAAATTCAAACCAGTCAATCGATTTTCATGAAATTTCGTGTTATCCACCGTTTACAGTAGCTTAATTTATGAAAAAAATTTCAGACCGATGATATATAATTCCCACGAATTAATACGCTAACTATATTATAAAAATGTGCGATATTTATATTTAATCAGGACACTTTTTCTATATTATACTATCAGTCAAACAAATGAGATAATCCTCGATGAATATTATTGATTTAATACCCGACGGAGTTTCCTCAATTAGAAAATTCTGTTCTGTTGTTTCTCACTTAAAACTTGTTTAACAACTTGCGAGATGTTCGAAGCTTTCAGAGCGAATTGCACACGCGAGCTCGTCTACCGACAAACTGACTCACAAAGAACACATGCGCGCAGCTTTTCTGTTCGAAAACTTGGATGGACAGACATCCAACACACAATGAGCATGAACACATCAATGAGAATTGTTCTGTTCTCTGATTACTCAAGATAACTGATAATCAAAAGCATAAGCATCCACTGCTTGAGCTGATATTTTTCAAGAATTCATATGAATAACAAGTCCGTGTACAAAATTCCAACTTGCACAAGTTCCGAAGGAAGTCGTCGTAAAATCCCTTCACTGACATTTATTTTTGCTTTGATTATTATGCTTCAGTAATAACTGAAAATCCAAAGCAACCGATGCTCAAAGCCACACGCAGAACTTGAAATTCGTTCTATAAAATTCCGGGAGATTTCCTCTAATTATTATTCTTCAGTAAGAATAACTGACAATCAAAAGCAAATGTTTTGACTGCGGATCTGAAAAAATCCGTATTGAAATCTGCCCATGCATTCCAACTTCGAGTCATGTTCTCCTTGAGAATTGCCGTCAACTTTCGTCACTGATTGCAAGATGATTCCTCACTTTTGCTGTTTGTAGAAAGAAAAGCGAGAAGTTCGTAATAGTTCGTCTTTCGGCCTCAAGAAAGCAGATGCAGAAACTCCAGGATAAAAGTGAACGTCTCTATCGCAGAACGACAATTATAGCTTGCAATTCGCACACGCAACTGAACAGCCTCGTTGGTATTAAGCGATTACCGAAACTGGTATTGAAACGCTATTCCGATACAAGCAATTCGCATTCCTTTGAGGAATCATTGCACCCGGAGTATTTATAATCTCTCTCGTGTGCGAGGGAAGCTTCGTTGACGTTTCAAAAACCCCGCGACGAGTCTCGCGAAAGGCCAGTTAATGCGAAGAGGAGTCAGCGAGAAATCCTCTCGGTTGGCTCAACTTCACTCGCCACTCACGGCGGGAAAATTCTTGAGTCCTCACAATCCGATGCCTTTTTTTGTCTCCTCGAATGTTCAGGCACTGGAAAAAGAAATCAAGCAACTTTTAGCGTTCGTTCGACAGCACATCAAGTTTTTCACTCTTTTTGCACGTTATTTATCCAAGACAAAGATTTTCATTTAGCTTTCAAACAAAGTGGAGTCATTTTAAGAGACTTTTGCTCCGATTGGTAAAAGTCGAGTGGCAACTCGCAGCCGAATAACTTGCGTGACTTTTTACGGTGTACAATGATTAAGTGCGAGTGGAACTTGCACGCAATACGACAAAACTCTTAGTGAACGTCGCACTCGCGTAGTTACCGCGCGTTTGTTATATTGTGTGACGTGCTCGGTTCGAGACGAGGCTGTGGCACGGACTACCGCAGCACGACGAAGATTATTCTCGGTTGGACCGGCTCATGTCGAAGCAAACGTCAAGTGCACAATGTTGAACGCACGCGCGTCCCACTCCGATAAACTGGAATCACTCCGTCGAGCATCATTACTATTGTCATTGCGGTCTCGTTGCCATCCTCGCTTTTCTCGTCACCCTAAGGCTGATGTTTGCACGCTGCGATTCAAGATGCGGCTCACAGAAAATTTTGAAAATTGCCTGTGGGACAAAAAACGGAAATAAAAAATGAAGCAGGAGAAAAACTGTGCAATGACACTATTTTCATCTCTCGATAATGTAAAGAGATATCACTGCGTATGGGAGTAACTGGTGGGTGGCTCAAACGATAGCTATCCTCGGGTGACGAGGAACAGTTGTTCCGGAATATACATTTCGATATCACAATTTATTAGAAAAATTGTTCCGCATTTCCAACAGGATAGATTAACAGACGTCACGCGTCTGTGTGCGGTGAAATTTCACCGATTTTACAATCGTGACCTTAATTTACAACTGAGTAAAACTTCAGGTCAATTCATTTTTTGAAGAATTCTTTTTTTTCGCTGCTGAATTTTCCTTTGAAGCTCGTTCAATGTCCTGCATTATTTTTCCTGGCTAATTAAAGATTCAAATTAGTTTGGTAGTATATTCAATTGCCAGTCAAATAAATTTTGCAAATAGTCAACTTGAATATATGGAAATATCGTAAGATAGGATCATTTTTTTTTATTTGTGAAATTACATAAAATGTATAGTTTTTAGGAATCAATTTCAATTTCATTCCAACAAATTGAATGACCAAAAAATCGTGAAATAATAAAGTAACCAATAAATAACGACCAAATCTTTGAATATTCGTTTTTTTGTTTATCCAATTTTGAATTGCTGCAGATGAAATTTTTAGTTGCAATTTTATTTAAGACTAGTAACATTTTCTCTGCAAAGTAATAGTTTTATTTGCCAAAAATAAAGAATACAGTCACGAATGGCTCAAGAATATTAAAATTTGTTTATGAAGGACCTTAAAAAAAGGGATAATAAAAAAGGAGACGACAACCTGCCAGATAGTCAATTGAGTACAAGGCCACAGCAAAGCTTTGGCAATCGTCTTCAGACATTGCGAATACCCATTTTGTTACGCTCAGGAACTTGATATTTTTGGCATACGTTGGAGAGGAAATAAAAATTGCATCCTCGAAAGGGGTTGAGGTCACGCCTCGAGATTATTCACTGAAGATGTTCGATGCTATCGGTTAAAAAATTAATATATACGCGGCACGTTAAGTACGTTTATCTCAGGACCTTCATCAATCTCTCGAAAGCCAGATAAACTTTAATCTGTGATCTAACAATAAAATTGGAGAGCAATCGTGTCTCCACTGAAGCGGATGACCCAGCAATAAAATCTGGCAGAATCAATAGGCTGCATGAAAAAAAAAGCTCCGGAAGACAGTGAGCCAAAATTCATCGGTGGATTATTTCATCCATCGATCGGCCGCCAAATTCCAATTTGAATTCTGTATTAACGAAAAAAAAAGTAATAGTAAAAATATATTGGCATTCAATTTATAATTTCACTGGAAATTTGTGATACTATCGCAAATCGTTGAATATAATTTTTTTTTTTTACAAAAATAAATTTCCAAATTTGTCATAAATTTTAGTCATCTACCGAATATTTTCACTCACTTTTTTTTGGAGTTGATTCTTGAAAAATTCATCAAAGGAATGACGAATAAAAATTTTTTAAACTGACATTATAAAATTTCGTTAATTTTTTGATAAAATGAAAAATTGTTAACTATTATTTACGAAATAATACGGAGCTTGGGTTGGCAGTGGGCGATAGAAAGATCATAAACAAGTCTTTTACAGCCGGGTGCGTGCTCCACCAATTAACCTAAACGATGTTTCAGCGATGAGAAAAAAAATTCCACAACCTTGACAAACGAGTGACGTTCGAGCGATCACGCAACAAAGGGAAAATTATTTCCCGATTAACTGCGGCCTGTAAAAAATTAGTTCTCATTAAATGTGAAATTCGAAATCATTTTATTTTGAATCATCTATCTAATTTTTTGCCCTCTAATGTTAATATCAGTTGATAACACAAAAATTATTTAGTAAAATTTATTATAATGGAACAAACTTAATTTTTGCGTATCATTGGAATTGGCGAATTAATTAAATTTGAATTAACTGGTAATCCAAATAAAATTATATTCAATAAAAATTAAAATCGCATTGACTAAAATAAAAATTATTTTATTGCAATGCATTTTATTAAATGTGCATGGCTATTTATGCAATAGAAATGCATAAAATATCTTTTAATTCCTTTGGATATTGTCATGTGATACACAAATTGTCTGCAAGATTTTTTCTTCTTATGTTTAATTACATTTTGTACCTGTAATTCATTGCGTTTCATGTTTGTTCCGTGCATTTATTGTCTTATAGATAATGTGAGATAATTAAGCTCATAAATTACAATGTATATTGCGAATAATAATAATCCGGTGTTTTGCAAGCCTTTAATCGTGAGATTTAATCGCCATCTACTTTTGATTAATATTTAAACATGATTTTAATCTTGAGGCGGTTACATTATTGCTTCTTATCGAATTATGAATCATGGAAATTTCGAAGATATCGTTAATTGCAAGTGACGAAATAGAGAGAACAACAACAACAAAAATGACTATATCTGGTTCAGAAAATTCAATTGTTTTCATAGGAAAAAGCGCTTATATAAAATTCTATAATATTATTAAATTCGCGGTAATTCGGACGAATAATTCACGAATTGTAATAATATTAATGTTACACACATACAAACACATCCAAAAATTTTTTAAACTCTTTTACTCAACATTGGGAATGATTTTTAATACGCTGGACTTACGAAAAAAGAATTTTTATGAAAAAAAAAAAGTCTCTTAAAGAGGAAGTAGAATGTTAAAATTTTTCTCGACGATGGAAACTAAAAAAAAAAAAACTATTCACGTATCACAATAGATATTTGCACGTTGTTGGTTTAAGAAATAATTTTGTTTTTCTTAACATACCATAAGCAACGATGTTCGAAAAGGACTGAAATATCCACATGTGAGTATCTCTTCGAAATTGACGTTATATGTATTATCGTCGTCATCAATATCGTCGTGGTCGGCAATCATGATTTATTCAGTCGTTGCTTTAAGCGTTCACAACAAGTGTCTATCCCACGATAATTTATGTATTTTCCTTCCGAAGTCATGAAACGCAATAAAACATAGAGACAAACGAAAGTTTCTAATTTCGCTTATCACTGACAAACTCTGTACGTTTGAAACAATTTACTAACTACTAAAATCACCACCAAATAAATTGTTAAAAATTTGCAAATTATTTTCAAACCCACTCAAAATATTCAATCACCATAATTAATTATTTCATCCGAACGTTCGATCATTCCGAAAATTCTAATACTAATATCCTCGTTAATTGAATACAGTTTTTTTATTGCAGTTTAATTTTTAGCAAAAATTCAATTTAATTTTAATTTTTTGAAAAATCAGAATTATCAAATTAGCTATTACTTTGATTATGGTAAACACTAAATTATTTTTATGACACCGATAATTTTATTTTTGAACTCCCTATTAATTGTCAATGATTAGAAAATTTTTATTTTCGCTTTATTTATTTATTTTATGTTTTTGCATCTGTTCGTGTGTACTGAATATCGATTTGAATAATCACTGATTCGTCGTGCACTTTATACTGAACTACGAATAATAATCTTTTTCGCAGCTGCTAAGCAGTAAACGCCGTTAGCATGCTGTCCACGTGAGGCCGGGGCTTTATCAGCGCTCGCGTTTTTTCCCTCTTTCATCGACTAGCAAAAGTGATGGTGATAGTATCGCGGTGAACCCTTGAAGTAGCCGAAAGGAGGGATCAAGCTGTCGCGGAGTGGGAATCTATTATCACTGTCTATTAATAAATGGGGGAAGCGTTTAGACCTTAGACTAATAATTTATCAAGGAAGTAGCGCGAACTCTATAGGAAATGCACACAAACCGAAGGCCGAAGAGGCGCTAAACGAATCTCAAAGCTAACGAACTTTGTATATATATTTATCGACAAATATCTTACCACTTCATCTGCTAATATTATATTTCAACTATGCACTCATTACACACCAAATTTTTCAAATCTCTAAGAATAAAAATTTTCTTACTACGTTTAGTGAAAATACAATGAGTCTTCCAACACAAATAAAAAATAATTTCACCCAAAAAAAAGTTGGGAATTCAGACACAAAAAACAAACCAAGGTATTCTAGCATAATTACCATAATTATAATTAAGACAATCACTATAAAATTACAATGTTCTTTTTCCGATTTATAAAAGTTTTTTTTTAACGTTAAATTGAATGGAAAACATTTTTTTCTATATAAAAGATCATGGGGGATGAAATATATATTAGTGTATAAATCACTGGTCACTCAAAAGTGCAAGAACATAAAGAAAATTACTGATCACTGTTAATTTCACTCAGAGAAAATTGTTTGTGGAGCTCTAATTGGATATATTTGGATACTGATTGGATAAGAACACTCTCCGTGCGTATTCACCATGATTTGCCAGTAAGGCTCGGCCTCGTCATCGCAGTCCGTGACACAGACATTGGGAAGACTCGTCGAGCACGACGAAATCGACGAGCTTCGTGATATTTGCGTCTCATCGCTCACTAATGTCTTCTCGATCACTTGACTAAAATGAATAAAAGCCTTTTTTCTCTCTTTTTTCGATAACCAGGTTTTGAAGACGTCTCATAAAAATATCTGTATTATCTTTGAATGTTTTAAGGTTTATTGTAGTGATGCGATAAACGATATGATCAAATTATAATTTTTTTTGCTAATTTTCTTTTTTTTCTTCGAATGTTAATAAAATTCTCTGGTGAACTAAAACCTACGTGAAATTTTTTTGCTGTGTATCCTCCTCAGCTTTCTTCCAAAAGAACATCGACTTCTTTAAGCACCAACCACAAAACGAGATAACAATTTGCCAGTATTTCCACAAAGCGTTAGCCATTCCAACGTTCCGCACTATTTTCGTGTCACGAAAACGTCTCAGTTGTCATTTTGAAAGCGGAGCGTAGAGTCGCGTTTACTCAAACCGGGAAATTCGTTCGTTATGAGAATTCATCAAATGGAATCACTTTAATCGGAAACCCAGAAGCATCGCGAGTGAAGAAACCATTTTAGCTATTGCATAGACCTTGAAGTACTAAATATATTCATAAACTAACTGATCGTCTGAGGAAAATTGACTGAATATCGTTTTATACCAGCCAACACTGAAAACCCGAAGCACTTATTAAAATTAATAAAATACATATAATCCCATAAATACAACACCAAGAATCATTTAAACCGGAGAAACTATTGAAACTAATGTACCTAAAAATTTTTGTAAATTAAATGATTAATTGAGGAAAATCGACTAAATGCATTTACAATATTCGATTGCATAATTGAAGAAAAAGATTTCGTATTACACCGAAATTTTTATTTATTTCAACGGCAAACTAAATTACAGGAATTGAATGAACGTGATTTTAAGCACCATTTTTTAAGAATGATCGAATTAAAATGAGATTTACGTGCGATTAAAATAGAGTATCACTCAATTGCGGATAAGACGAAGAAGATGAAGAGGTACGAAAGATTAAAACGAGATAAAAGTTTTAAAGAGCCACACGAACGCGTTACGGGTCGCCAACTCAGCCTCTCGTTCGGCGCCACACCGTGTGACTTTTTTGCTATACGGTGTACATCAGTGAACAAGATATATTTAGAATTATGTGGCAACGACCCTGATACGTGCGTCGTCGACGACCCTCCGCACTGCGAGAAGCCTTTGCATAATACGTGCATCTTGTCAATGATTTTGTGCGAGGATTTATTTGTGTTTTGGAAATTTTCTTCAAAGTGTTAGAGAACCAAGAAGTTCTCAAAGCCGCAGCCATTTTACGGTGCCTGTTATCAGAAAAATGCATTAAAGTTACCAGACAATTATTTTGTATTGCATCAATATTTTCTCACTCTGAAAACACCTGAAAAATATTCATTAAGTGATTAATTCGCTTGTGATTTCCTGCTGACGCTGCCTTTGTATTTTCGATTGTCCGCTGAGTATAAAATTATTTTAAACTTTCAATCTATTTTCATCTGTTGAAAAGTTATTGTTGTCCTCTAACAAAATATTTTGAACGGCAATGTATCATATTACAATATTTTTAAATTGAGATTGCGTGGTTATTTTTCTAACGATCCTTCCAGATGTTTTAATGGCTACATCGATAGAACAAAAGTTTTCATTTTTTTGCATGGACTCACTCTTTTGGATGAACGGTAGAGTGAAGACGCAGCTGGATCGCCGTGGGTCGGTTGGACTGTGTTTATGTCTCCTACGTAAAAGATCGGTCGGCTCGTGCTCCGAAGATCCTGAAAAGTTTTTTTTTTTTTTTTTTCTTTAATGACTAGCCAACGTTACTTTCTACGATAACGCATAATTAAAAATAAAACAGCCAATCGCACACAAAATTGGCATTCCGATAAAAGTACAATTTGCATATATTTATTCATTACCTGATAACCATGTTCCAGTTCAGTGTAAGACATGACAGAGCGGCTTTCATTGAGAAAAATAAAAACGTTGCTGCTTGTCGTGAAGAACTCCTTCGTTACGCTTGTTCAATGTCCTGCAATAAAAACATTACCGTTTTTAATACTCCCATTCAATTCTACAAATTGTTGAATGATTATCACCTACATTTAAAGATGTAAAAATTAAATGCTATTGAATGTTTTGTTTTCACAGCAAAGTTGAAAATTTGCACACAGAAAATAAAAGAAAATAAAAGAAATATGGATTTTCTTCCGATAGAAGGAAATAAAATGTGTCCTAAAAAAAAGATCCGGGTCGAAATTGGCGTGAGAAACGCATGACAACGATTTAAATCGAGAACGACGATAAAAAATGATTTAAACAAAAACAGTTGTTGGATAATGAAAATGGTTGAGGTATTTACAGTGAGAAATGTCGATTCGACAGTGACGAAAATGTAAATACGAGCAGACTGCCGCCTACTAAGTAGTATAGTGTGTCACGAGCGGTATAGTAAATAACACGAGTGAATCAATACTCGGCATAAATGGTGTAACAATTTTTTTCCTTGTTTTTGTTGTTCACGTTCTAACCTCGAAGCCGATGAAATTTTTGGATTTGCCAATAAATTCACTGGTGGATTCTCAGTGACAGTTGCTATTGGAAATTGGCAGCGTATTGGCCGCTTGAACACGTGAAAAATTTTTCAAATCTTTGAAACTAAACACTTGTCAATGTGCCGACATCTTACCTAATTCGAGATATCGAAGTGAATCGCTTTTCGATTTACAATTTACGTGACATTAGATCGTTGATATTTTGTCGGTTACGTTAATTCTGTGAAATTCCGGTGAAAAGTGCATCCATAAAGTTATGCTGCAACTGTTAATTAATCAGTTAATGTGATCGTCTGATCTGTATCACTATATTGACCAAAACCAGTTCCTTTTTGTAGTTGTATGTGCTACAAGTTTTTGTCGTTCTCTCTCTCTTGCTCCAATGCAATCGCCGATGGCGCTGTCTCACTCACAGACACTTTGATTCGGTCGGTACAGCCGAGCTTATCTTAAACTGTTAGCTGAATTGCCGAAGGTTCTAAATGCGAGCGGTCGGTAATGCAGATATCTACGTTTTTCGAAGGTAACTGTTTTCGCTGAGAGATGTCGGTTGGTGTCAACGCTACAGTAAATCACAGCTTCTCGATTGGTGCAAGTGGAAAAATCCATCTCGATCAGCTGTTGGTATAATTGAGCGCACAGAATGATCGCCGAATATTCTTGTTATCACTTGAGAGTTTGAATATGAATGCTCGTCGGCACTGAGCTCTAGTCAAATTGTTGGGAGACGTTTTGAATTTTTACACTGTCTACGAAAATGCATGGACTTTGTATGAGAATTTCAATAAGTCGTAATACGGAAATAGGAAGTACTGTACAATAGCATATTTTTAACTCTTTATTAACAAATTTTACTTCATGGTAAAATTAATAAGAAATTTCGAACAAAAGTATGCAAAGTAGAAGCTTGCAAATCTTTTGCTTTTTACCCAACGCTACCTCGTCGCTTTGTATTGTATCTAATAAGTACACTTTTATTTTTCAAATACTTTTTCAAGCTTGACGGAAGAAGCGGACCTCAAAAAAGGAAGTTCACCATACGGAACACTTTTTCACAGGATTCATCTTAGAACCGAGCGGGCAGTCGAAGTCTTCCGAAAACTCTGGCATATTCGACAACGGTCCGATAATCCGGAACTCATCGGGACTGTGAGAGTTGAATAGTGTATAAGATTTTAATCTTTCCGGTGTGTATTTTGAGCAAAACACATTCGCATAGCTGATCCAGAACATTTGCCTTGGCGAGTACGGAAGTGCTGGCAATTTTTGTTCAGGTCCATTTTTTTGGACCCATTCATTGTAGGCAAAATAGGCTTGTTTAATGCCACCGTCGTCCGCGATGTTTTCATCCTGCGTATTGACTCCGTCGACCTGAGAACAAATCAGATATTATTTTTCGAAATTGAAAAATATTATTACTGTCAACACTTTAATGTTTATTATTATTGAAATATTCATAGTTATTGATCGGAATTCATAGAAATTTATTAAATCATCGAACCAACATTTTATCATTGCTAGAAGAGTTTGACCAGGTTTGACTATTAAATTTGATGTAATAAATAAAAAAAATAAAATAAACTCTCACATTCAGTCCAATTTCTTTAACCGTATAATTTCCGTACTGATGAATTATACATTCTGCCCTTTTGTGAAAATTTTCTTTGGTCGATAGCGGCCATTCATAAACGAGTTTGCCGCGATTGTCGAATCGTCGGCCTTGATCATTGAAGCCGTGAGCTATTTCGTGACCGATAATAAAGCCCGTGGATCCATAGTTCATATATTTTGGTCGGTTATTGTTGAATATTGCACCTTGAAGAATAGCAGCTGGGATATCTGCAGAAATCATATTTGAAATATTATTTAAACGTAATGAAAACAACTCAATTATGCATATTTTTCTGCATAATTATTACACCTACTAATACTATTTTCATACGCTGAGTAATAGCCGTTGGTCCCAGTTGGTAATCCATCGAAAATCCAACTATTCTTATTCATGGGCTCGCGCAATTTACTGTACGAACGTTTAGTAGTGAAACGAGTCAAGTTCAAATTGCTCTCGAGATAAGTGCCCCCGGTTAATTCCAGATTTTCGTAGAACTCTTCGATTTTACTGTCATCCAAAAGACCCTCGGGATAAGCTATCTTACCAATCAATGCTGCTGCTTTTTCCAACGCATTCTCTCGCGATTTTTTGTCCATCCATTCGACCTGAAATATATATGAAATTAATTATTTATCTATACAAGACAAGTTTTAATCCACTTTTCTCGATGTTTCAAATCATTTTGCGTATTCTGACAGGAAAATTGAGGCTCTTTTTTTCTTTTTACAAAAATAAAAGTTGCTCTCCGAAGTAGTACAAGAATTTTGAAAAAAAGTATGTAGATACATTGGAAAAAAATTTTTAAAAATGAGCTTTCGAATGAATTTTCACCTCTCTCAAAATTCTGTAGAATTCTTCCCTGACGTTCATGAATATATCGTCGACACTCCTCTTAGTTTCTTCGTTGAAATATTTCCTCACGTAAATGGCATCTACACTCAGGTGAAGACTCGTGGTAACTTTCATGAAGCACTCGTACCTCCTGGTTATCTGCTTGCGTACTCGGCCATGCAGGACATTCAAATAGGCAAATCGTCTGTTGCGAAGATCGTCGCTAAGATAATGGAGAGAAGCTTGTGCGGCTCTCCACATAACGTAATTAGCCAGAACCCTCTTAGGAGTCCGGGATATTAATTTCTCCAAAGCGGAGATGAAGCTCGGCACGATTACGATCGCGATCTCGTTTTTCTCGACTACGATGGTCTTTGGCAGTAAATTGCTGAAATACTCTCTCCATGGAATGCTCGGATAGTTTTTTTTCAGTTGGGCCAACGTCATCGGATTGTACATTTTCGTTACATCATACAATTCCTCTTCCGGCAAAGTAATCTATTTAAAAGAAGAAAAAAATTCGCGAGATTTATTAACGCAACGTTCTAAAACTAACATCACTAAAAATTCACCAAAACCTGAATAGGATTTTTCGATTTTGTAATTCCGAATTTTGCCAGCATTTGAAATATAACAATTACCCTTTTTTATTGAAATTAAGTAATTGCAAAGACTTATAACAGAAATTTGAAATTTTGCTGCTTACATTTGCGAGATTAATTTCGAATAACAAAGATTCCTCGAGTTCGGTGCTGGCACGTTCTCTTTCAGCGCCCAAAAGAACGGCAATGTCCACTATGTAATTGTAGTAAGCCTTTACCATTTTATCGTCGAGGCCCTTCACCAAATGTTTGCGACGAAGTCCAAGTGATGGTTGATCAAGCTGCAATGCAAATTAAGATACAATCAATTTTATCCCCGGGCACGAGAATTCAAAGCTTTGTGCTTAAGGAAAAATTCGTACATAGATCACTCGTCTGGTCCTGTTTCCCTCCGAATCAGGGTTAACGACGAAATTGATAAAGTAATTAACGAAATATCCCGCGTCATGCAATTTGTAGGTTGCACTTATCCAGTCGAAGGCATTGTCGTTCCCCCACGTCTCGCCATCAAGTACTGGCCAGCCACCGATTTTCTTGAATATTTTGTGAAAAGATTCCAAATCTTTATCGTCTGTCGTAGCTGCAAAAAGTATAGTCATAAACAAATGTAATTATTCAATGTTTAATTTCAGATGTTGGCGTTAAACTTATAAATGACAATGACTTATGTAAATTGATCAGTGCGAAAATCGTAAAAATAATCATACTTAAGAATGCTCATTACTTTTTGACTCTCTTTAACGACCAGTTGAAATTTAGTTCGATATAATTTGTAATTTAACGGACTTAGTCGATTTTAAATATTTGATAAGCGCAAATAATAACTTGACAAATAATGTGCAATTGTGGGACAATACATAAGAATAATTTCTATTGAGAACTCCTATCTAAATCGAAGTTAATAAATTGTTTCTCGTTATTTTCGCGGACTCATAATCTCTTATTGGTATTCAAGTTGAACCGGAAACCGGTTAATCGATTACTTGTAAAAATGACTCACTCTGTTTCATGCAAGACTTGAACAAGTTCTTAACGAGTCTGGAGGGTTTTGATGCGTTCGGTTCGCTCGGGCCTTCCATGATTTTCTCCAGTTGATATTGCAGCTTCTTCTCGAGGGAATTGAAGGTATTCACGGTGGATTTCTTCTCGGGAATGACCGTAGACTCGAGGAATCCGCCGCAAGCGAATTGGTAGAAATTGTCGCAAGGCTTCACATCAGGATTCATATTATTGAGCACCGCGGATGCTGAAAAAAAAAATTCCAATTTTTTGTACAGAAAGCGTAAGTTATTCTCCGGCATATCCGCCACTTAGAATTTTTTTCCTCACATTGAAAAACTTTTTTTTTTAGAAAAATTTCTTCTCCCAAACAAACTGTCTTATTTTTCTTTTTCTTTCTTTCAATTATTCGGAAATATTTTTAGCCGATTCTCTTCATTTGAATTAACATAAATAAAAATTCTACTCATTGACACACTTTTTATTTTCTTATTTTAAACTTCAGATAAATTTACGTATAAATATTTATAATTATGAAATATAATTTTTATTTTTGCATTTCAGAAATTCCAGTGGCCGGAATAACAGAACGTGTCTGACAAAATAGAACTTGATCGGACTTATACGCACCGGCGTGAACGCATCCTGGTGAGAAGCATACATCTTCATCACAAGCCTTTTTGAAGTTAATATGCAGATTTGTGACTGGTGGTTGACCGTCGAAAGCTCCCGCTAAGAATTGTAGTACCTCATTATCAGCAAGTGCTACTGGGATGGAATATCCAGTCATGAAGGTTGCAGACGCAGATTGAAGGTTGCGTGAAAAAATTGTAAAGTGTATTAGTTACAACAAAAAGAGCACCAGGATTTGCCTAATTGTTTGGTGTCGAATCGCTCAAAAAATATCGAGGCAATGTTTTCCGACCTGTGCCCGAAAAATTTGAGGCGTCTTTGGGGATGTCATTGGCTAGACCGATGCCCAAAAGAATTCCGAATACTGCGACGACCCTCAGACGACCTTCCAAATCTGACCGCCGTTTCCGCCTCGTTGAATTTCTATAACAAGCGAAGATAAAAATTATTCAAAGAATAATGAATTCTTTGTTTTGGAAAATATCATACTACGCTTTTCCGACAATCTTGTTTAAATTTTGTTCAATCAAATTCTTTCACATATTATTATTATCCTCTTTCTCCCAATAGAACATTTTTTACGTTACTGAATTGTACAAACGAAAACGTATGTAAACCGTGAAGAAAAATCGACATTCAATTAAAATAATAGAGAATTGCGCGATGCGCAATCGAATATTTTGATATTTTTGATTTAACGTTTTCTCGACAACTCAGCAGACGAATCATTCAGATTCTCGTGGAAGTTTTTCTCGAGCATACAAGGATCAATTTAGTTCTGTTATCAACAATTTTTTATCATTTCAGGTGTATTTTCGGGCATAAAATTGTACATGCGTATAGTTTTTGCTATATGGTCTATGTATAAGAGTGTAACTGCAATAATTAATTTCTTGATAATCATCCTTAACAAACATATCATCAAAGATAACTTGCACACTTTTGTGATGAATAAATGATAGTTTAATAATCGAACAATTCGTTTTACCGTATATGCATTTTATAAATTGAGTAGGTCTCGTATGGATAGTCAAGTGACGGATACCTGGATTTTCCTTACTGTGTTAGAAACAACTCGACTACCTTATTTTGTAGAGGAAAGATAATCAGCCAAGTTACGAGCATTTTTAGTGGAAATTATGTGGAAATCGGTGTCGAATATACAGCACATTGACGAACTAAAATGATAGCAAGTGCGCATTCGCGAGTGCTATAAAAAAAAAATAAAAAAAACCGATTCGCCATAAGGTTGTATACTTCAACAGGATACACCGGCGAAATTTTTTTCGCCCAATGTTAAACATCTATAGGACTGTCTCTCTCGCACCTCACGCCACTTTGTGGAATTTACCGATTCTCTTAAGTAAATGACTTTGAATATCAAAATGCCCAAAGCTTAGCCCAGTTGTGCGATACTTCCGTACATTCTATCAAAATTTGAGCTATTTCTGCCGATTATTTTGCGAGAAAATGGATTCGAAATTTTTGAAAGTGGTGGGGGAAGTATTACTGCCACTTAAGGATATCTTTTTTTCTCTTCAGGATGGACCTCTGAAAAAAAACAAATTTACGTATTGCTTTAAAATTATCGTTGCACATAAAATAGTTTGACGTTTTCAATAGTTTCGTTGGGAATTTCGTGTTCCACGTGTCGACGGTGACTGTAAAGTGGAGGTGACCTCAACTTATTCGTGCACTCCATAAAAATACCGTTAGAAGTCTGCTGCGCGACTTGATGTCTTTTAAAAACACACTCGATTTATTTAAAGTAAGGAAAAAACATGTTTTCCGGGTTCGATTCATCGAACTCCAATGTGAATTACCGACTGTTGGTAATGTTAGCGGCCGGTAATGTTTCCGAAGGTAGCTGTTTTCGCCGAGAGATGTCGCTCAGTGTCAACGCTTTCGCGAATAATGCAACTGGAAAGATTCTTCTTTATCCGCTGTCGTTGTTATCACTTGGGAATGAATACTGGCCGCCGCCAAAGAAAATGGACGTCCATTTTCTTTGCTCTAGTCTCCATGGTTGAAAAACTCGGTTATGCAGTCGGCGCACCGCGCAGGGATGCGAAATAACCGTCATTTTGAGCTCGCGTCAATCACGTGTCACCTGACCGTCACGTGACGTCATTTTCGTTTCTCATAATTTTCTATGTGAAAATGACGGTCATTTTTATTATTGTCATCTGACGAGACCGGCCTGACAGGGTCACCTATATAGATGGGGAATTACCGTTAGGATTGTTTCGGTCATATTGCTCGGTCACAAATTTTTTAGATTTCATGACAATTTTAAAATTCATTATTTCTCTCGTTAATTGTTTGATTACAGAGATGTCTATATCAATGGAAAATTAGTGCCGGCCGTCTATATAGATGGGAAATGACCGTCACAATTTTTTCGAAATGGCCGCGGTGTTTATAATACGTGCGCATGCGCAGATATGATATCAGGCGCTCGGCCATTTTCGTCACTTTTGCATCCGTCATATGACAGTTCTGTGACCGTCACGTTACAGCTTTACATCACTGGGTAGTACCTGGTAGACCGCGTGTCAAACCGATACAACTACATACATTGATAATGGGCGTTGCTTCAACGTCCATTTTTTTTATAGGTACGCACTCTCCAATGAGATAAGAACGCTTGAAAATTAACGCGCTTATATTTAAAATTTGAAAATTGATGTATGTTTTATAATGAATCTATATAATGGACTAGGAAGCACATTTTTTTTAGAATTGTTTAGAATCTCAGTACTCTGCGACAGCAAAACCATTTTTTTTTAAATCGACGTTCTTAAAAATAAGTGTATTGTTTTTGTATAATAGAAATAACATGGAATAGTACAACAGAAATAAAAGTTTTCTAGATTCAATTGAAAGTGGAAATATTTAATGAAGCTTTCGAGAAAAAGTAAATTCTCAAACATCTGATATTCTTATATTCAATAACAGGTGAATAAAAACGCGTTATTGCTGTTAAATTACAAAAGTTCGAGTTTATTCATATCCTCAAGAGATTTTCAATTCTGAAATAAAAAGAACGTATTTCTGGGATCTTTATGTCCCTGGTGATCTTAATTAATCTTTATTGAAACTAATATTTTCTCCTCTTGATGATATCCGGCTTCCAGTTAACCGGATAACTCTCTTCAGTCGCATTTTCATCTTCTTTGTACATCTTGATAGTCTTGTCAGCTTCGGTGGTGATAAAACGAGTTCCGGACATGTCGTAGGTGATGCTGAAGACTCCGGCTTCGCTGTCCATGGATCCGGGCTGTACAGGAGCTTGAAGTCGTTGAAAATTGTATCCCGTTCGCCAATCGTAAAGGTTCATTGTTCCGTTGTCCGCGCCGGAGACTAAAACGCCGTCGGAGTTAACGCCCAAGCAATTCACGATGGAATTGTGTCCGGACAAGTTCTGAACAAATTTACCCTCCGGACATTTCCACTGTTTAATATTATCCGGCGATGCTGAAGCGAACATGTACATCGTAGGATGAAAAACAACAGCTCTGACACTCTTCTTGTGATTAGTTAGAGTAGCTCTCGATTTTCCAGCCATTAGATCCCACAAGCGAATCGTACAATCGTGGCTTCCGGTGACGATTTGCGGCTCGGAATTTTGACAAATTACACTTGCGACTGTATTTGTGTGTCCTACGAGTGTGTGCACATTGGCTTTTGTTCTCATGTCCCAAACTCTGGCTGTGGAATCTCTTCCGGCAGTCACCAAAATATCCAGATTAGGATGCAGTGCCATGGAGTAAACTGCCGATAAGTGTCCGTGATAGTGTCGAATGACTTTGTTGTACTCCAGGTCCCAGCATTTTACTTGACGATCCTCTCCGCAAGAGAAGAGATAAGGATGCCTGTGAGAAAAGGCCAAACCTCGTACCGTGCTTATGTGACCTGTGAGGGAAACTTTCAATTTTCCAGTCGCCAGGTCCCAAATCTTTATCACTCTGTCCGCAGAACCAGTTGCGAACCATTCGTTTCCTGGCTCAACTGCGCAGCATCGCACCCAACCTAAATGACCGCTTATAACTCTGTAAAGTTTCCAGGGTGCGTGCCACTTTGGTTTTGCTATCGAGTGCGATTTCTTGTGAGCCATTACCATAGAATTTGTCGTAGTCGTGGCGGGTATGACGGCGGAGGAAGGTACACTCGTTGCGCTTGTGTGATTGTAAGGGACGACGGATGTACTGTTGCTAGCTCCAAAGGCTTCCTCACCCGGCGGAGGCGGATCGGAGCTTTCGTTCTCATCACGCATCCTCACATTGTTGTTCTGCTTGACAAGGTCCAAGACTGGGCCGTAAAAGTCTTTGGCTTTAACGGCTTTCTTTATTTTTTCCAGGGAATCTTCCATCGAGGGGAGATTGCCTTGATCGGTTATAAACATGTCGTGGCATCTTTTTAGGGAACGGAACACTAGTGTGTGAACTGAGTGTCTCTGCACCTCCATCTTTTAATACGTAGAGTTTTTATGACTGTTTGCACTGATTGTCGATCGGCTATGCAGAAATAATACGTGTACGGAACGTTATTTTGAGGTTATGAAACTTCAACTGCCGTTATGTTTACTTCTTGATGATTGTTGAACGTTATTTAGATGCCAATTTTATTTTGACGATGTAACTGTCTTAATTATCGATTATAAGGGTAACGCTTGTCATTATCTAAGCACATTACTTTTAGTTGGACACAAACTTGAGCGGAACGTCAATCACCTTTGGACGCGTGTGCTTGCTTGACTGCAGTGATGCCAGGCGCTCCCGCAGAAAAGTCCCGCGGCTGCCCCCACCCAGTGGTTCCCTCTCCTGCGCGCCGTGGTAGCAGGCACGGACTTATAGCAGTAGGCCACGCCCGCTGGTCGCTCGCCGTGCGCCGTATATGCTATTGTTCCCTGAAAATTAAAAAAGTGTAATAAATAGAATAAAAATTAATGTTTATTTGTTTTTATCGATTGGCTACAGGATAAACAAAAAAAAAAGACCAATTTCACCTGCACAATTTCACGAGCTCTGCCGCTGCGCTAACGCTCTTCTTATGAGTATTCACAAATTTATGGCTTATGGAATATTCAATATATAAATTGAAAAAAGTTTAAATTCATATGCAGAATTCGAGAAAAAATTACGACTAAAATTGAACGGTGGCGTCGCCAGAAAAGAAATTATTTTCGATAATTATGTCGTCAAATTTGGGTTTAGAATGTCAGTTGGATTTCGGTTAATTTTATTTTTCTTGCAAATCATGACTTTCCGCAAATTTTTGTTATTCAGGGACCTCAATACAATGAATAATTCCCAAGATATAGCTACTTGAGTAAAAAATTGGAAATACATTAATATCTCGCCAATTGATAAGATAATGAGTGAAAAACCATTCGTTATTTAAGCCGAAAATAAATAACGAATGAAAAATCATTCCGTTTTTTTTTTTTCTAAATAAATTATGCCCATCCCGGAGCTGAAGGACATCGGTCGATGGCTCGTTGGCAATTTATGCAAACATATAGATCTCATTTGTAAATAGCAACTCATTATGCTTCGCCAATATCTGTATTAATTTTCAATAAATTTCATGTACCACTACTGCTATGTCCATCCCTGATTGGTTTTAAGGGTTGTCGTCCCTCGCAGGTAGATAAGACCCTAACGCTCCGCTTGACCTAATTATCTGTTTGCCAGACTACCTGCGGATTTTCCGATCGTAAAAACCCTCGGTATGCGTACTTCGCGTATAGCATCCTTGAATGTTTCACAAAAGACTGGAAAATCCCAAAAACCTTTGAACATCTGCGGCTCTAATTGTCGAATATTATAATTTGTCTGTTTGTGTGTGTGTTTGTGTATGGATGTGAATATGTCTTGATTTAAATTTAAAATAATTACGAATCGTCGCTGTTGACGAACCACTATTCGCGAGTTATCGACGATTGAATTTTCAGTCCCTGGAACACACATACACATATACACATACAGATACATTTTCTAAATCATTTTTCTCGACGTTTTATGTGATTCCAAGCATATTGGCATGAAAATCTCGAAAAAATATATTTTTAGAAAAACAATGCTTCCTCTATGAGGAAGCGAAAATCACGAAAATGACTGCTGCTTTTGCAGAACCATTAAAGAATACACTGAAAAAATGCACTCGCGATAATTAAAAAATAAACAAATCTGCCCTGGAAATCTATTAATTCACTGCAGGATTACAAAGTTATATCTGATCCAAATATTAAATTTTGCAGATGGAGATATCTTCGAGCTCATAATATAATTCCATATGTCAAATTATGTACCACGATAACTCAAAGTTAATATCTCGCGAATTGATATTTTTTCAGTTGTTTACTCAAGTAGCTATATCTTGAGAACGATTCATTGTATTGAGGTCGCCGAAAAACCAAAATTTGCGGAATGTCATGAACTACAAGAAAGAAAAAAATTAACGAAATCCAGCTGACATCCTAATCTCACATGTTACGGCATAATTATCGAAAATAATTTTTTTTTCCGGCGACGCCACCGTTCAATTTTAGCCGTAATTTTTTCTCGAGTTCTGTATATGGATTAAAACTTTTTATGACTATCAAAATTTCTGCATCTTCAGAAAAGAACTTTAGCACGCTATAGCGCCGTGACATTAGTTCCGAGAGGAAAATGTTTACCACCTTTTTGTTCCTCTTTAAAGAAGACGATTAAGACGATTACTGCGAGTTGAAAACTTTGGCACGCTGCATCTTTTTCATTTTGACTCGGAGAGAAAAGTTTGTAGGAAACATCTTCTTTCTTTTCTAATTTTGAGGTGGCGGTTATTCGTACTTTTCGGGTGGCAGTTATGTGTGGGTAGTTATTTGGACTTTTGTCTTTGACAGCGTTTCCTGACTAGAATATTGATCATAGGCAAAAATGCCGGAGGACTTTTTTGTAGTACTGTCGATTATCTAGTGGCGGGTTCTGCCGGGCGAAAAAAATTTTTTTGTAATTTCAAAATTTTTGATCGCGATATCTTGGCCAGATCACCTCCTAGAGGAAAAAATATGTGTGCCTTTTCTATTCCTTTTTCAATTATCTAGTGGCGGGTTCTACCGGATTTCTTTTTAATTTCAAATAATTTTTTTTTTTTTCAAAAATATCCGCCACCGGGGAATTTAAAGAGGAACAAAAAGGTGGTAAACATTTTCCTCTCAGAACTAATGTCACGGCGTTACAGCGTGCTAAAGTTTTTTTTTGAAGATGCTGAAATTTTGATGGTCGTGTTTGGATTAGATATAACTTTGTAATCCTGCAGTGAATTTATAGATCTCCAGGGCAGATTCGTTAATTTTTTAATTATCGCGAGTGCATTTTTTCAGTGTATTCTTCAATGGTTCTGCAAAAACAGCAGTCATTTTCGTAATTTTCGCTTCCTCATAGGAAGCTTTGTTTTCATGAAAATTTATTTTTTCGAGATTTTCATGCCAATATGCTTGGAATCACATAAAACGTCGAGAAGAATGATTTAGAAAATGTATCTGTATGTGTATATGTGTATGTGTGTTCCAAGGACTGAAAATTCAATCGTCGATAACTCGCGAATAGTGGTTCGTCGACAGCGACGATTCGTAATTATTTTAAATTTAAATCAAGACATATTCACATCCATACACAAATACACTCACAAAAAAACAAATTATAATATTCGACAATTATAGCCGCAGATGTTCAAAGGTTTTTGAGATTTTCCAGTCTTTTGTGAAACATTCAAGGATGCTATACGCGAAGTATGGTATACGCATACCGAGGGTTTTTACGATCGGAAAATCCGCAGGTAGTCTGGCAAGCAGATACTTAGGTCAAGCGGACCGTTAGAGTCTTATCTACCTGCGAGGGACGCCAATCCTTAAAACCAATCAGAGATGGGCATAGTAGTAGTAGTATATGAAATTTATTGACAATTAGTACAGATATTGACGAAGCATAATGAGTTGCTATTTACTCATGAGATCTATATGTTTGCAGAAATTGCCAACGAGCCATCGACCGATGTCCTTCAGCTCCGGGATGGGCATAATTTATTTAGAAAAAAAAAGGAATGATTTTTCATTCGTTATTTATTTTTGGCTTCAATAACGAATGGTTTTTCATTCATTATCTTATCAATTCGCTAGATATTAATGTTTTTCCAATTTTTTACTCAAGTAGCTATATCTTGGGAATTATTCATTGTATTGAGGTCCCTGAATAACAAATATCAAATCAGTGGCTAAAGAACTCGATATGGTTCATGACAAAAAAATTGAAATCAACAACAGTATTAAAGTTAACAAACCCTGGTTCGACGAACAATGTTTTCAAATGAGAAACGGAATAAAACGAGATTTCAGAAAGTGGTGTGATTCTAAGATACTAGAAATTCAAAACAACTACGTAAAGCTCAGGAACGAATACATTTCAACAATAAAAAATAAAAAAATGAATTTAACAAAGCAATATCCACAGAGATCTCTAAAGCAAAAAATCCACAAACTTTTTGGAAGCTAATTAAAAAATATAGGAAAAAGCCAATTAGTCCATGTCCGATTAATATAGAAGTATGGGAAGAGTTTTATAAAAATATTTTTCCTCCCTGTCAGCACAACCCTCTTAACTTCGTAGATTGCAGACACCCAACATTTGATTTAGAAATTACACCAGAGGAAGTTAAGACTGCTATCAAACAACTTAAAATCGGGAAAGCCCCTGGGCCAAATAAAATCTCGAACGTTCTCTACAAAGAACTCCCGGATAACGGGCGTAGGTCCTTAACCAAAATGTTCAACAATGTTCTCCGTACGGGTGAAGTCCCCACTGATTGGTGTAATTCAGATATTCTCTTATTCAAAAAAGGTGACTGTTTCAAAAATATCCGCCATCGAGGAATTTAAAGAGGAACAAAAAGGTGGTAAACATTTTTCTCTCAGAACTAATGTCACGGAGCTACAGCGTGCTAAAGTTTTTTTTTTTTTTGAAGATTCAGAAATTATGAGGGTCATCTATGGGTCGGGTATTTGGGGATTGCGGTACCTGGAACAATTAAACAGAATTCAAACCAAATTCATCAAACAATTGCTAAACCTTCCGAGATGCACTCCTGGGTACATGGTGAGAATTGAAACAGGGATCTCCACACTGGACAGACTAATTGTCAAACGCGCCATTAACTTCTCGGTAAAACTATTAAATATGAACCCCGACCGGTATCCCCGACTTAGCCTTGACTACCTGATACAATTAGATGCTTCGCACAACAATGTAACTGGTACACAGCATTAACGACGATCCTTCTAAAGTACGGTTTTAGCCATCTAACGGAAAACCCTAATGTCGATGATATTGGGAATGCGACTCAAACACTTCAGAGGAACATAATTTCCAAAAGTTTTAACGCTGACAGGCTACGAATACGAGCCTCGACATATGGCCTAATATACAAACACATCAAACAAACTGAGGAATTAAAATGCGAAAATTACCTACTAGAAATACAGCCTTTGAACTTTCTAAGAGTTGCTGCACAATGCGGACTATCGGGCAGAAAAGTAATTGTTTTTAAAATTAAGAATATTATGTATAGATTCAATGAAGGTGAATTATGTCTAGTCTGTAACCTACGCGTAAATGAAACTCTAGAACATTTTTTATGTGATTGTCCGTCATACGCTCCGTATAGGAACCAATTTATAAAAGATGCTACATTTCCGGAAGTCTTTCGTGTCACAAGCAAAGACAAAACTCAAAATTTATTCGTGTGTGTTAAAGCTAGCTGCATTCTGCGTTCTTTCTCTCTCAACGAATGATTAATTTCTGACATCTCACATTATATGTACACGATATATTTGTAATAGGTATTGACCTGTAATACAAATAAACTTCATTCATTCATTCATTCATTTATTCATATTGAGGCCCCTGAATAACCAAAATTGGCGGAATGTCATGATCTGCAAGAAAAATAAAATTAACCGAAATCCAACTGACATTCTAAACCCAAATTTGACGGCATAATTATCGAAAATAATTTTTTTTTCCGGCGACGCCACGGTTTAATTTTAGCCGTAATTTTTTCTCGAATTCTGCATATGAATTTAAACTTTTTTCAATTTATATATTGAATATTCCATAAGCCATAAATTTGTGAATACTCATAAGAAGAGCGTTAGCGCAACGGCAGAGCTCATGAAATTGTGCAGGTGAAATTGTTCTTTTTTTTTATTAAAAAAATTTATCCTGTAGCCGATCGATAAAAAAAAAATAAACATTAATTTTTATTCTATTTATTACACTTTTTTAATGTTCAGGGAACAATAGCATAAGAAAAGTACATATACGGCGCACGACGAGCGACCGGTAGGCGTGGCCTACTGCTACAAGTCCGTACCTGCTACCACGGCGCGCAGGAGAGGGAAGCCACCGGGTGGGGGCAGCCGTGGGACTTTTCTGCGGGAGCGCCTGGCATCACTGCGTCCAGCGTTCAGTTACCGCTGTGTCGTGAGTGTCGTGACAATTCGAGCGGAGCAAAGTCGTTTTTCCTGCGAAAACGGAATATCCACAGCACCATCGTCTTTTCCGACGCAGTCGCATGGCTGCGTTCGTAAAATCGCGCATCGTGTGTATCTCGCTTGTCTTGCGGAAGCGACGATAAAGAGCGCGGTGGTTGTTCTCAGTTCTTTACACCCTCTCGTCGTGACCAGTGAGAGAGAGAATCGCTTCCGTGACACGAGCGTGATATCGCTCCTCTCACGTCTAAACTCAAACAGATGTGGAGTGACTGTCCAAATTTTCTGACATATCGCAGCCAGCGCGACTCTCTCGTTGTAGGGACACTTTTGTACATTTTCTAGTGAACGGAACATTAGTGAAACGAGGGAAAAAGTCATTTGGTGTCGCGGGCTCTCACAAGGAACAATAAACTGGGTGGTTACAAACGTTTTAATCGCCATGAGCGAATTGAGCCAAGAGGAAGTGAGTACCGATTGATAAAAACTCTACACAAGCATCTCAGTGCTTGTTTCTCCCGAATCACCTACACTCTGTCTCTCTCTCTCTCCCTCTGTCTCTCTCTTTCTCTCTCTCTCTCTCTTTCTCCTCGTCTTTTCGAGTAGCGTCTCTTTCTTTGTATCTCTCTCGCACTCACTATCGTTTTCACTCATTGGACGTGTTGTACCAAGTCGTTTCTGGGTCCCTGCACCTAAGCAAGCATTGCCGAGGTTGCCAAGTGGGCTCTTCGGGTTTCTCCGAGCCAACGAGGCCAAAGGGACTCGATTATTTAAATGTCTTCAAACCCACGAACGTCTCGTTCGCTTGTAACGCTAAATACTCTCTGCTAACGATTTCCGCTGATAAGCTTATGTAATATCAACACTTTGGTCAGAGTTAATATTTCGTACAAAAGAGGAGGCGCTTTATTTTATTTTTTTCTCGTCCCCGCACGAGCCAAGGACAATCGTATTTTCTATTGGCATTTTAAGTATTGATATTTCGTGGCATTATTTGTACGTTAATATGCGCGGTTTTAATCGCGCGTTCGATGAATTATTGACGCTGGCCAGAAGAAATTCTGTGGGCAGCAGAAACATAATCACAACAATAATAATGAAGGAAACAAAGATGATGTACTGGCTTTGTGCCTATATCTATATTTCACGTTCTTCCGCACAGATTTTCTTGTCTTATTATTTAATTAACAATTTGAAGTTTAACAACTTTTTTTAGCCTTGATTTTTATTTGATGCCAAGTATTATTGCTACCATAGATGAAAATTGAGATTTATATAAATAGTTGTAAGACAAATGTTTTTGTTTATACTCAGTCTTTGTTTCTTGCACTCGATTTTATTCAAGGTTATCAAACAAGAATTTTGCAACAGATTCCTTGAAATAAACTTTCGTTATTATCAATATTTTTAAGGATAAAAACAATAATTAATTCGTTAATCTTATTTTTAAAACTCTTTTTTAAATGCAAATTGCAAAATTATCTTTTGTTTATTTGTTTAAACGAAAAAAGTATTAGAATTCACGTTCAATTTGATAAGTTATTTGCAGAATTTTGCCTTGGGTACTTTGCCTGTTATGATTACAAAGAAAAGTTTTTTTTAGCTTTTAAAGACTGATATAGATATGCTGAATCATGTAGTTTCTTTGTTTTGTGCGTTGACTTGTATATGGAGGAAGATTGGGAGCAATGACTTTCTTTGTCATTGGAATTTTTGGGCGGAATGTAAATTGAGTTTTATAAATAGATGCGGAGGCGGAGGTTAGCACGTTTAGCTGGTCTGGAGACCAGCGGAGTGCCTATGAGTTCAAACGGCAATGCAGGAACGGTTCCTGTATCGCCGAGCACTCCAGGACCGTCTAAACAGCAGCCACAGCTTCAAACACTCAGTTCTACGATAGAGCCACACTTGCTGCAACCGGAGGCTCCGATGGATGTCGAAGAGAGCAGTGAAAAGCAGTGCAATACTTCTGGAGTAGATGTCGATTCTGGAATTGAAAATATGGAAGTCGAAGAGTCCGATCGCAAAGATGCAGCTCCAAGATCAAGAGTAAGGGTAATTTCTGTTAAATTTTTTAATTATTTGTATCTTAAACAAAATGACTTGCCAGCTGAAATACTTAGCTATTTCTTATAATTCTCCACCAACTTAGAGTTCACATTTTTTTAAAATCTATTTATTCTTGGAAGAAAATAAAAAGATGAACAATCAAAATTTGAAGAAAGTTTTGATTAGTCCTTAGATTTTTGGCTTGAATTTAAATCGAATCTACACAAAAATTTGCGATCTTTTTGTTTATTTATTTTTACGTATATATGGTAATATTTTGGACTTCGTTATTCACAGACGACGAGCTCCAGTACGGAGATAACAGTCGAACAGATACACGCTGTAATATCTCGAGTTTTGTGCGTCTCGTGGAAAGAATCGAGCGAGGGAACGATATTTTTGCCACAAACATCATCTACATTCGAGGCACACAAAGTCGAAGATTTTTCGGACATCGCTAGCCAGTCGCTCATGGAAGTATTGTACATGTTTTCACGTGGCGAGGATCCTCTCAGCGAAATCACAGTCAGTACGCCGTCGGATCGCGAGGACAGTCCAAACAGTCAAATAAGTCCCATGCTGAGTCCAGTCGTGACGTTTCCGTCTTATCCGGCCTCGACTTTGCCCTTGCCTTCTGGCAGCAAACTCGCACAGCCAAAGAGCTTTCTCTACTTGCTGGATTGCTACACAAGAGTCGCTGTGGAGGAAAGAAATCATCCGAAAGTAAGTAATTATATACCCAAAAGAATAGAAAATTTATTAGCGAGCCTAAACGATATTTTTAGGAAAATCATCTAAAAATCATCATTTTGATATACTATTTAAAAAAATTGCTAACTTCCTTGTATAAGAAACAAAGATTTGTTAACAACTATTTCGACATTACTTCCTAAGACTCGACATTCTAATAAAAGCGAACGATGCATTCAAAATATGACGAAAATTCGATGGAAAACATGTTTATCCCGAATTTACAAATCGTCTGTTCAATTAATATTTTCACAACGTTCTAAGAAACCGTTCGCTCATCCTTTTCTCGTTCTATCTTTAATGTCATTCTTGTGTATATCAACAGCGATCGAGCGTGCCGCCGCTGTCCGACGTGCTCGCAGGTCTACGAGCGCAGTGCGTGCAATACGCGAGCCTCGTTCTGCAAGGTCTGGTGGGTCTGTGCCAAGCGTCGTCATCGTCAACAGTCTCAACGACGCCTCTGCTCTACCCAGTTCTCTCTCAGACTCTGCCACGTGGCTTTCTCCACGAGTTGGTAGCGCGAACGCACTCAAATCCTCACACATTCAACAAGATATTCACGCCTCTACTCCAAGGTTTATATCTGTCGATGCAGCAGGGAAGTTTAGTGGGAAACACGCATAGAAGACCTATCGAAGCTCTGGAGGAGTTGATAGAAATCCGCTGCGGTAGCAGCGGCAACATTCGTCCAATATGTCGTCTGATAACTCACCAGGTTCAATTTTTGCCGGACTTCATGACAACCGCGGTAGGCAGAGAATTGGCGCGTACATCTTTCCTCGGTCCGTTCCTATCGGTCTCAGTATTCGCCGAGGATCAGCCAAAAGTAGCGGAGAAATTTTTCAGCGGCAATCCTTCCAGCGACAAATCGATCAACTTGACGCTTCAGCAAGAGTTAGAAAGCACAAGGACTTCTCTCCACAAGATGCTCCACGCTATTTTGGCAAACAGCGCCTGTCGCGAAACGACTTTAGCTTATCTCGCTGCTCTCCTTCGTCACAACGAGAAACGCGCGCAGATACAAACCGAAGAATTCGCGTTGGCGGGCGACGGTTTTATGCTGAATCTCCTTTCGGTTTTGCAAATGCTTTCGGTGAAGATAAAGCTCGACACCGTTGATCCACTCTATCCTTTCTATCCCTCGAGTTTTGTGGAGATAAAAAATGACACGAGACTAAAGCTCACGTCGCAAGAGGTCGTCGAGTGGCTGACCGATTTGGAAAAGTCGCACAAGTGGACGGAAGCCAAATTTCCTACGCAATGCTGGTTCCTCACGCTTCATTGTCATCACGTGGCATTACTGCCCGCGCTGCAGAAGTATCAGAGAAAATTACGCGCTCTCCGAGACCTTCAGAAGATGCTGGACGAACTGCAAGCCACGGAACCCCAATGGAAAGACGCCCCGTTCGCTGGACACAATAAGGAACTGATTAAACGCTGGAAACAGCAACTTAAGCGCTTGGGAAAATCGAAATCATGTGCTGACGCCGGTCTCATCGATCCGGTTTTGCTCAGACGCTCGCTACATTTTTACACATCCGTCGCCGAAGTTTTGCTGGGATTACTCACACAAACTCTTCCTGGCGTTCCTCTGCCTGCTCTACCCCTGCCTCAAGAGATTCCACACAAATTTACCGCTCTGCCCGAGTGGTACGTCGAGGATATTGCAGAGTTTCTGCTTTTCACACTGCAGTGAGTAAATTGTGACGATTTTACGGTTTTTAGCGTTGTACTTTTTTTTTAGCCCCACAAAATATCCAAATCTATAATATTTACTATTAATTCAGAGCTTTTAAAACATATCTGGTTTTTGAGTGTAGATATTACGAACTATTTAGATATTTTGTCAATAATTACATTGTCGATTTATGGGATTTCATGTTTTTTTGTTATTTAAAACAGATTCAGTCCCGGAGTCGTAGCGAGTAACATGGACAATTCGTTAATAACGTGGCTCCTCGTTGTGATATGCACACCGCACTGCATCAGGAATCCTTATCTCATAGCCAAGATAATCGAAGTTCTTTTCGTCATCAATCCCAGTGTCCAAGTAAGTTTAACCAAAACGTTGAGGACATCTTTATATTCCGTAGAAGATTAATAAACGTTTCTGCTCCTCAGGGCCGGACGGAAACCCTGCACGATCAAGTGATGTCCCACCCGATATCAAAGACGTTTCTGGCTTCGTATCTGATGAAGTTTTACACGGACGTGGAGACGACGGGTTCGAGTTCCGAGTTTTACGACAAATTTTCGATTCGTTATCACATCAGTCTCATCCTAAAATCTATGTGGGACAGTCCGGTGCATCGTGCGTCGATAGTTAACGAGAGCAACAATGGAAAGCAATTCGTTAAGTTTATAAATATGCTGATGAACGACACGACTTTTTTGCTGGACGAGAGCTTGGAGTCCTTGAAGAGAATTCACGAGGTCCAGGAATTAATGTCGGACGCAGCGCAATGGTCGACGCTCTCCCAAGAACAGCAACAGTCACGATCGAGACAATTAACGGCAGACGAGAGACAAGCCAGATCGTATCTCACTCTGGCGAAGGAAACTGTTTCAATGTTTCACTACCTCACCGTCGACATTACCGAACCATTTTTGCGACCCGAACTCGTTGGCCGCTTGAGCGCTATGCTCAACTTTAATCTCAAACAGTTGTGTGGCCCCAAGTGCAAAAACTTGAAAGTTAGAAAGCCGCAGAAGTACGGCTGGGAACCGAGGACGTTACTTAGTCAATTGGTCGATATATATTTACATCTTGACTGTGATAGTTTCGCTGCTGCCTTAGCCAGCGACGAAGTAAGTAATCTAGGCCTTAGTTTCGAAATAACGTTAAAAATCTTCTGATTTTCTATATTTTATTGTGTAACACCCGAGAATCAATTTTGAAGTCCTCGTAATATCGATAACATGATAATCCTGTGGCCTACAATGTTTAACGATATATGGAATTAAACGTAACCATGAAAGCATTCAACAGCTATTCAATAGCGCAAGAGTAATTATCTCCGTTCAAAGGAAAGCTTTTCATTTACAAGAGGCAATATTAGACTCTGTGTTATAATTTTGTTACTGTGGCAAGTGAAAAAAAAATTCGCAGTGGTTTAATGCTTTTTGAGCACGTTAATATACAAATGTTAAAATATTGTTGAAAATTGCTTCTTATTAAAAAAAATTTAATACGTGAAAATTAATTTTTAGCGCTCGTTTGGCAAAGAATTGTTCACCGACGCGGCAAACAGATTGGGAAGGTCGGTGATTAAAACGACGACGGAAATCGAAAGGTTTATGGCTCTCGCAGAAAAAGCCGCTGTAATCGCTCGCGACAATCGAGCTCGCGATGAAGATTACGGCGACGCGCCCGAAGAATTCAGAGACCCTTTGATGGACACGCTCATGGAGGATCCTGTCAAACTACCGTCCGGTATTATCATGGACAAAGCGGTTATTATTAGACATTTACTCAACAGTTCAACCGATCCCTTCAGCCGACAGCCGCTCAGCGAAGATATGCTTACTCCAGGTGCGTTTAACAATTTTTCGTTTCAAACATTTATCTAAAAACCTCTAAAAAAATGTATGAATATTTATTCAAGAAACTCCAGAAATTCGGCGACATTTTGTTTCCTTCCTGAGAATTCATCCACAATTTTTACTGAATATCCCAATGAATATTTTTGTAGTATTCATGAAAAAGTCCATAAATTAAATATGAAACCTTATTTTTACAGCGCTTGACTTGAAAGAAAGGATATCCGCATGGAAGCAGCAAAAAAACAGAGCGGGAAACATATAAGTGGTGCTAAAAGCAGCAAAAGAGTTCTGGAAACTAATCCGACAAGAGAATAACATTGATCGTGTGAGAAAGTGACGTGAGGGAACGTTGTCCTTATCTCGTACGATAAATTGCATAGTTCTCGCGTAGTTTCGAGATGCGCAGTGCAATGATCTCGAAAACGAGCCACTGTTGCGCTCAATAAATAAATTTACAGTTTTTTATACGAAAAAAAAGAAAGAAAGGACAACAAAATGAAGAGGAAACTACAGATATGAAAGAGAAAAGAGAAATCACACACAGACTGCAGCTATGGAACTGCCAATTAAACAATTCAGATGCAAAGAAATCGTTAGATACGATGTAAATATGTGTTGAATTATCGTCGGCACACAAAATTCCATTCTTAAATCTTAAATTAGAGTTTGTTCATTATACTTATTGTCGCGTGTCTTCATCCGCAAGCCATTGAGATTAACGAGTGGTAAAAAGAAAAACGTGGGTATGGCGTTTAATAATGCAATTATGACATTCAGTGAAGCAATTATTACAACAAAACTAGGTATTTCGCAGCACTTAATCGTTCAGACTAGTAGAATTCTCGATTGAGCAATTTTTTGAGACTTATACACAAGAATAAAAGGAAACCACAGAGGAACGTCTGCTTTGTAGAAAAGAAATAAGCCGTTATGATGCTCGAAGCGAATATTTTCGAGCCGTACTAAAAGACGTAAAAAAATTGCATCCCAGACGTTCCGAGTCCAACTTTTAGTGACAATTTACATGTCTGACTTCCCGTTGACGAGAAAATCAGAACAGAGAAAACCCCAAAATACAAAAATCTATAGTGCAACCGAAGCATTTACGGAATTCCAAAAATGTTCGCAAATTCTGCGTTTATCTAGTTTGTCATGCCCAAAATAATTCGCGTAGACGCAATGGTGAGCTTGCGTCCATTTCAAGATAATTAAAAATATGTGTATGTCTGTCGCAAATCATATTAATTGAAACAAAGAACAATAAACAAACAATGCGATGCATCGAAAAGTCATTTTTTTCAATCGTACGAAAACAAACTCTGCCTCTCATCCGTTTAGTAGTCAAAAATGCTCGGTCGTTAGTTCGTACATGTAAATAATTTATTACAAAACTTCTGTTCCAATAAGAAAATTGTGATGGCAAACCAAACGCCGCTGCTCGAATAAAAGAGGTCTTTTAAAAAATATCGTGCATTTAAGTAAATCTTTAGCCAATAGGGATTACTTTCCTCACTGATTCTACAGTGATTCGAGTTTAAATTCCTGTTCACATTGTGCTGAGCATACTGGGAAAAACATTGCGTTTAACTCTTCAAAAAAAATCATGCCTAAGCTTCAAAAATCTATGGTGATACTGTGTATCAAATAAATTGCGTATCAGCAAAGCTTGCAGTGCATTTAAGAGACTTTACGCAGCCACCGATAATAACCGAAGATTTTCTTCATTGTCAGCCACATTTCTTTTATTCTTCAATCAATACCATGACATCGCATCGTTCTTATGGAAAGGAATCTTGATTTCCTGTAAATTTCAACTGGACTATCATTTTTAGTAATAGATGAGACTTAATTTGTCATTAAGCAAGCATGATGTACTGATAAGGCGTAACGATTATACATGGAAATTAATTATTCAATAGTCTTACGAATCTCGGTATTTGTTGGGTATTTCAATTTTGTTAAGGCGTTCTAATAAGAGACGCTTCCTGGCGTTAATTGCTGCTTAAAATACGAATTAGTTCCGAGAGCGTAGAATTTTTCACGACGTTTTAGTGTTTTCAACCAAAATGCTGTGAAAAAATGCCACTTGCTGAATTTAATTTTAAAAAAATGTAAAAAGCCACGTGAGGTCGATCTCATAGAATTCCATCGACAGCTCATGAAATCACGAAAGAAATAATAAAATCCGATTTGTGATTTTCTTTGGCAATGCCTAAATAAGAGTAATAATATTAAATATCGATGAATATCTTACTAATTACTACTAGAATGTTAAATAAAAGATAACGATTATTTAGGCGAAGAAAAAAATGTTGATTCTGCATCAGTCTTCTAGCACTGCGCATTATTTAACAAAAGAAAATGGAAAAACGCGTTCACTCTCATCTTATATAGGATATTAATTGTAGAAGTTTTGGTGTTCCAGGAGTACCCAGATTGACGATTAAAAACAACAAAAATGATGAATGGTTCACGTAACGTCTATTGTGTAAATAAATAAATATTTGAGCTCCGACATAAACTAAAGTTTAAGATTCCTTAGTAAAGCATTACACGATCAGTCTCGCATTAATGGCCACATAATACGTTAATAATAAACTTGTTTACGAAAGAAAATTCCAGCATAATAAATTGCGACAACGATAAACTAAACTTGTACATAGTAATCGGACGGAAAAACTAACTTCTTTTTTTTTAATGCCAGCAATGAAAGTTTGTGAATGTCTTTTACACAATATATATCTATTGTAATAATGTGAAATTAAGTAATATCGTGATAATGGTCGTTCGCTTGTAATGAGGCTGCATCAGATCTCATCTGTACATACTATTAAATTAGAGTAAGTTGCGAGAAGATACGAAATTTACCTGAGCAAAAATAATAACAAACAAACAAACAAACAAAAAAGGAAAGACGAAATGAATCTAATAATACGATATAATAATCTAGAATGGAATCATCGGTATGGGATAGTAATATAGACGAGTAAGAAAAAATTATTATCCACAGAAAACCTAATATGAGTTGTAGTCTGTAAGGATATTGTTATATTTGAAATCTGTAGTGGGCCATTGTCATTTTCATTTAAAAAATATAAAAAAAAAAAAAACAAGTTGTGCAACTGTAAAACGTTATTTAATCATAACTTTAATAAACCTAAATATCCATCCTTATTTCATCAGGACCTTCTCCGAAAACGGTACATTTTTTTAAAGACTGAATACGTTTTTCAGGGTCTTAAAAAATAAAGAAGAAAAAACTAAAACAAACGTTGATAAACAAATGAAAAATGTAGTCTACATTATGAAGGCGTTACTATTTTTTTTCTAATCGCTCATATTTTATTGTAATAGAAAAATAATGGAAAAAAACAAATTGAGCCAAAAAAATTCAGTTTTTTATAGAAAATCGCAACACATGATCAGCAAAAATATATATCGTCGAATTAAAAGGTTGACTCATGTACAATAATCTTCAGATGAATCAAATGAAATGTTACGAAGTCGTACTTCACAAGTGCAAATTTGAATGCTCTGCGCAAAGGACTATGCGCAGGAATTTCCCCGCCAAAATGTCGAACAGCTGTAAACCAGCAAGTTTAGCTGGATCTGCATAATCGGTCATAACAATCAAATTCAATTTTAAAGACAACAAAACACGGAAAAATGTTGCGTCAGACGCTCAAACAGAAGTTCGGATATGACAATTTCAAGAGCGATATTCAAGCAAAGGCAACAGCTGCTATTTACAAAGGTAAGTGAATATAACCTTTGTTGATTCTTTATCATCAGCGATGCCTACTTCGCTCTCATGCAGCTTGCATTTTTTTTTGTTTCCCATCAAAACACAAAACTTTTTTTTTACATTAAAAGATGAATCTTATAATTTTAAGATTGTAATTACTACCAAATTTCTTGATGTTACATATATTTTGTCTCCATTTTTTAAAAATTATCTACATGTTTCATGTCATCAATCACAAAATAATCAAAACAATATATGTAGAATTTAATCAAAGAATATAGAAATAAATTTGAACTTATTTCCTGTAGGAGATCGAGATGTTTATGTTTGTATGCCGACCGGAGGAGGAAAATCGCTTTGTTTTCAATTGCCGGCTCTGATGAAGGAAAATGCTGTGACACTTGTCATTTCGCCACTTTTGGCACTGGTCAAGGTACACAAAGAGAAAATATGAAAGATACATTTTTTCTGATTATAAATGTTTGATAAATGTTTTGTTTTTATTTTATATAAACATTTTTTTCTATATGAGCAACGATATTAACATAACAATTTTCAGAATCAAGTTGATTTTCTTGTGAGTAAACGGATCAAGGCTTGTGCTCTGAATTCTAAGACTCTGACTGCTGAGAGAAATGCTATTATAAGTGATATTTGCTCCAAAAAACCTTCCACAAAGTTACTTTATGTAACTCCTGAGATGTGCACACAAGAATTTTTCAAGGTACATTTTTTTAGATATTAGAGATGAGTACTGAGAGATAGAAGAGAGGACAGAAAGGTGCTTTGCTAGATTTTTAAGTTAAAAAAATAATAACTCCAGGCTTTTCATATAAACTGAACTATAAAAGCCTTATAAAAGTATAAAAAGTGCATGTTTCATAAATAAATAATATTTTGCAAAGATAATTTCTTTCTGCATCAAGAAGAGAAGAGATGAAGAGGAAATCATAATTAATAAAGAAAAGAAGAATGCATTGATAAAACAGAATAACATTTATCTTTTGTTAAAGGAAATCATGATAAGATTGCACAAAATAAAGGGAATATCTTACTTGGTAGTAGACGAGGCTCACTGTCTGAGTCAATGGGGTCACGATTTCAGGCCAAGTTACAGAAAGTTAGGAGCTTTCAGGCAAATTTTGCCGGGAGTTCCTGTAGTAGCTCTGACGGCAACAGCAGCAAAAGAGGTGCGTTGACTTCTTAACAAACTTCGGTGGCTATTTGTCATCAAGATGTTTATAATCCATTGCTGCAATTTATTTCAGGTGGTAGAGGATATTTTCCAGACTCTCAAGATGAATAAACCGCTAGTATTCTCCGTTCCCGTATTTCGACAAAATCTTTATTACGACGTGTGGTTCTTAGAGACTCTGCCAAAACCGTTCGATCATCTTAAGAGTTTCATTGTTAAAGCTCTTGGCCCGAAGGACGAGTCACTCTCTGGTGTAAGTTGCTTTCAAGTCGTAAACATTCAGTCTATAAGCCACTCGAGCTATATATCCACGTTACTTACGATAACAAATTGTAGAACAGGTGTGACCAGTTTTTCACATTTTCATACCAAAATAGAATTATGTAACCTAAATAACTTTCTTTCTTGTCTATTGCTCTCAAACTAAGTTGCTAAGGTCATATTCACCTCATAATTAATTCAGTATCATAATTTTCTAAAATAATTTAAAATAGGGACGAAAAAATAAATGAAAGTTTTTCTTAAAAACATAAAAAAAGGTTTTTCATCTTTCATTTTTTATGGCAGTTCTGGACGAATTCATAAGAATTCATAACGATAC
Source organism: Clistopyga incitator (assembly GCA_947507545.1). Taxonomy (NCBI): domain Eukaryota; kingdom Metazoa; phylum Arthropoda; class Insecta; order Hymenoptera; family Ichneumonidae; genus Clistopyga; species Clistopyga incitator. The sequence goes on along the minus strand of OX382179.1, from coordinate 8,638,225 downwards.
ATATTCATAACAAAGCGTCACGGAATTCAAGACGACTTAATAATCAAATTTTCGCTCGTAATAAAATTATTGCAAATTTTTATATCAGTCCATTTTTCAAAATTAAATATTAAGTGAACTGTAGATAAAATAATAAATTCGGCAGTGATTCTAACGATAATTTAATTGATTGTCAATGTTTAATCTTTCAGGAAAAACGAAGCTGCGGTATAATTTATTGTCGCAAGAAGGAAGCGACGGAAGTAATAGCAAAACAGTTGACTGATCAAGGAATACCGACCCTAGCATACCACGGGGGTAGGGCATTTAGCGCTGAGTTCCTAGCACGATCTTTCCCCCTGACCTTTCCGAACGAAAGAGTAAATATATATTGTTGCTGATCGTCAACGATCTTTGTGTGCACCTAGGTCTTAACACTCGTAATCGAACCGAGGCTCAAGATAGGTGGACCTCTGGCGAAGTGCCAGTCATTGCGGCAACGTGCAGCTTCGGAATGGGGGTGGACAAAGGATCAGTTAGGTTGGGACAATGTGGAGCACACAAACATATCCGGATCTAGAATAACGCCACTGTAGTCGTAGTTTTGCTCTAGAATATGCATTAACTCTATTCTTCTGTTTATTTTATCACCCAAACGTACATATCCACAAAAAAATTATGAGAAGAAAAAGATATATTTTTTTTTTTCATATGAAGGGCAAGAAAAAATGAAAACACAAATTATGTAATTCAACCTCTTAACTTCCTGTTGCACGTTCTCCAGGTTTGTTGTGCATTGGACTGTGCCTCAAAGCGTAGCCGCTTATTATCAAGAGTCCGGAAGAGCGGGACGTGACGGGAAACCAGCTTTTTGCCGTATTTACTTCAGCAACGATGAACTCAGAGCAATATCGTTTCTCACGAAAGAAATTGGACCTGGCCAAACTCAGGATATCGTGAAATCAAAGTTCAAGAGCTTTCAGAAAATGGTTTCGTACAGTCTCGAAGCAAAGTAAGGACTTTACAACATTTACAATGGTCACGTGCAGATATTTAAAATGCTGACGATTTCACACACATTATTTTTAAATCTCTTCTTTTTAAGCTTTGTTTCGATCTTAACATGTGTCCGGTCCATTTTTGTAGATGCCGTCATGCAGAATTCTCAAAATTCTTCGGGGACAAACCTCCGGAGTGCAAAAACCGGTGCGACGTTTGCGAGGATAAAGAAGCCGTGAGATCGAAGATATCTGCCTTCGAAATGTCCCAAACTCAACAGCCAAGAAATCAGCGATCAAATCTCGAAGGAATCGCTTTGCCGAAATTCGATAATTTGTTAGTAAAATTGCAATTCTTTTTGTTTTCAGACGAATCAATTTTAAAAAGCTTCACAGTATTTAAACCGATCTCATTTACAATTGAACTCGTCAAGATTGATATGTTGATCGTGTACGTTAAGCAGTTCGTCTTTTTTCTTCTCACGCGTTTTGATTCTTGTAAAGTGGGGGCGGAGATGGCGGCGGCGGTGGAGGCGATGACGATGATGATGATGGCAGCAGCGACAGAAGAATAGCCGCAGAAAAGCGCGAAGCTAAGGAATTGATCGAACAACAATTCGCTCTTCGACGAGGAGGAAATCGTTTGGATGAAGTTAAAAAGAAAAATAGTCAGGACGCTAAGAAATCCGACGTTTACGCTGCTGAGAGCACCGACACCAAAGTTCGAGGCCTAACGGTTCAGGTAAGGCTCTTTTTTCCCTTCAACTAAAAAGCCATCGATCGTAAAATGTTTTTATCGAAACTCAATGTTTTACCTTTTTTTTTAGGTGCGAGAGCATTTTTACGTCCAGTTAATCGACGCTTTGACACAGAACTACGAAAAATGCCGCGAATTCTCGGAAGAAAAGGTTGAAGAACTCGATATACGAAACGTAGCACGCGAATTGGAGTACACGATGCTTTGCCGAACGAAGTTGGCGAATAAATACAAGCTCGATGTCTTCAACGCGGTAAGTTCAACGTCATCAGGATTGTACACTTCTATTATTTAATTTCATAAACACTTCATAAATCAATAGTTGTTATTCTGCAGCCTTCAGTTCAAAAGGAGTTACATTTTCAAATAAATTATTTTTAAAGAGCTTTCATTGAATGTTACGAATATATTCTCGAAGAAATTGGGACATATACCTAATGAATTTGAAATTACATAAATTTTCGTTGAAACAAGTGATGAAAATTAATCTATTCCTGTAGATTTCTGCGATACGCAAAGCCACGAAGACTTTGTCCTTGTACAGTTACTTCACTGAATACGATCCTAAAACGCAGTTAACATCATCCAACAACGTCAAAGAGACGAATAAACGCAACGACTTCGTTAAAAGTTCGGAGCTTTTGTTGGGTCGCGTAGGAAACGCTAGTAAAACCACCGAGAGTAATAAATTAAACGGAGGCTTCAGAACAGCGTCAGAAATAAATAACGACAAGTTTAAGAAGCTCGTTTTCAAAAATGAAAAGCCCAAAAGCGTTTCTAAAAGTGTCTCTAAAAAGGAGAATAACTCGATCCTCAATTACTTTACAAAATCGCCGATAAAGTCCCAAGATAAAGACCCGGAAATGAAGCCAAATGATGCCCACAACGATGATGAAGACTCTTTGGGAAGTAATTTTGGTATGATGATGGACGGGAGCCAAAATAACATGAATGTGAATGACCGACTGAGAATCGACGGGGAAGCGTCGCTATCAAGTATTGGCTCATCACATTCATCCCGATTGACCGACGCTGAACTGCCGCAATCAGATTCTAGCGCCACAGAATTTTTGGCCGCTGTCAGAGTCGAAAGAGACACGCGACCTACTGATACGCATAGAAGTGAAGTCGCGGAAGTACCAGATGTTGTAGAGAACAGAAGCGACGAAGAAAAATACCGAGAAATTAAGGAAATAGCGCATAGAAAAAGAAAAATCCGCGAGACTGACGATAACGATGGAAAATTCGATGAAAAGCGACAGAATTTCAGCAGAATCGAAGGAACGAAAGGGAAAAAAGTTCCAAAATTATCAGAATGTTTATTTGATAAAGACGAGGTAGAAAAAGATGAAGATATGAATAAAAAGTCGCAGGAAAAACGAGTAACCGACGAAATGGATGATAATGCTGGGAATCCAAACAGAAGTAAAGGTTCAAAGATAAAAGAAGAACAACTTGAAGAATCGAGGGAAAAATTGCGGAAAAAAGGAAAAATTGTCGAATCGAGTAACGTAAAATCGAATCTAAATTCAAATGAAAAGCAACGGGATTTAAGCAGTCGCGAAGGCTCGAGCGTTTTGGAAATTTTGAAGCATAATACGAGGTCTAGTAAAAAATCTAGTGCCGGCGAAAAAGTTCGAAGAGAAGCGAAAAAAATCGGTAACGTTGGACCTTCGCCCGAGAAAGGAAAACCTCGAATAGTTAACGAGATCGTTAAAAAATCCGAAGCTGATGCCAAGAAAGAAACAAATGCTGAGCGACTTTCCGAGGATAAAAAAATACATAGCGTGCCACGAGTTCCTGCAGGCAAAACCGTGCTGTTCGAATCTGCGAGGGTTTTGAAGGCTTATCTCATGAAACACTATCCTTCAGAACGAATGCCTGACAGAGATGCATTTACAAAAACCTGCAAAGAGATGCATCTCATGATAATGAGCAAAAATGTGTTAGGTATGATTTATAACTCTATAATAATTTATTATCTAAGTTTAGACTGAAAACAAAATTACATGTTTCCTACAATTTATTTCTGGTTTTGAAACGCCATTTCACATGATTAATGTTTATTGCATGAGTGAGTTAATAATGATTGATTTCCAAAATAAAAATAAACATTATGTTTCGTAAAATAATGAAATAAATCGTAGAAAATAATACTAACTATGTTGAAGTGATGTTAAATTTTCGAAAAATCTTTTTTCAGATAAAGCAGGAATCTCCAAATATGTCGAAGAATATTTTCGTCAGAATTAAAAGAGGAGCGACAAATCCTCTTATAAAAATCGGATATATAGAATATCCGGGGTATCGAGTTCCTCTATTAACCATTGCTCCACTTCCATGTAGCCCAACTATGAGAACGTTATTACCAGTAGCGATGTTCTTTACGTGTTGTATTTATTTTTCCACAGAATCAGTGTTAATAATTTATTTGTACAGCAAAAAAATACGGATAAAACATTTTTGTAAAAAAAAAGTTGCGAAAGAGTAATTATTTCTTCACGGACACTGAGATTCCAATCTATTGTGTTTCGGTCGCGGGAGTTTGATAAACTGGCCGGAGATTAGAGACAAAATAAGTTAATACGTTGCACGATAAATAATAATGAGAAATTGGCTGAAGTTTCGAAGGGTTCGTGGTGGCTCTAATGTTAGAAAAGACGCGGCAAGCTATGCCAGACAATAGTCCGGTATTGTTGAATAGTTGAGAGCAGCGAACACACAGATTTAATAGGAAATGTATGTTTAGCGTGTGCAGAACTCTAGAGATGTGTTGGCTCTGCGTAAATACTCGACGTAGCGTGTGCGCACTGAAGAGAGTACAAAAATACCTTTTTGCCGACACAATTTGTAAAGGAAGAGAAGCTGTACACGAGGAGCCACCGATATTGGGTTAAATCGACCTCCGTTGAAATTAGATTTCAGCGAAACAACGGTCGCAGTTTCCGAGGCCAAAGCCGAAGTAATTGGCAAATATTGGCAACATTTACCTTTCTTACCCCCTCGCGCGTTAAGCTTTCGTGTGAAAAATACTCAAAGACGATTGATGTATCTTGGATGGAGTCACAGGAGGCAAAGAACATCGTCTTCCGCACGGTATACAAACGCTACTCTCTGCAAACTCAATGTCTAATCTTAGATCACCCCTGAAAGCCGCCCAACCGTCTTTCAGTACACATCTACGATTCTCGCGGACCACTTTCACTCGTGTTCCGTTTCCTCCTGAGGAAGTCACAAGCTTCAGTTCCTCAGCGTCTCTCTGAGTGATAACTAGCGATAAATTCACTATTCGGTGGCTCAATATTGCGCTTCTTCGTGAATTTAGTACTGGAATATTTATTTCATTATTATACACGTTTTACGAGAATCTGTGCTGAGAAAGAAAACCATAAATTGTGATTTTTTTTTGGAAATGGCTTACAGCTGGGATAATCGTGTTAGTTTTATTGTGAAGTTTCTCTACGGTTAGTATTGATGTAATTATTTACCGTTTGGGATCTAATAGAAAAGAATTTTTAATTGTTACGATAAATAAGTGTACTCTTATTTTATAACGAATGACAGAATTTTTATGGTTTTTATGTTAACAAGATTCAAATCTTTTTTTCACGATTTTGATTTCATGTTTAGGAACATATGTGAATTTAAAAAAATTATACTATAAATAAAATTATGATTTGTTTCTTCAAACGGCACTAAAATTATCGTTGCGAATGTAATTGTTATCTGAAACTGAATAATTCTTTTGCTTCTTATTAGTGAATGAATTATTCTGTAGACTAAAATTGCTAATTAAAATTCCTCGAGGAAATTTGAAACAGAAATAAGGGAATAAAAATTATATCCAGATATTGACAATAACGGAGTTTTGGAACAACATGATTTCGAGTGCATGGCCTTAAAGATGACGTTAATCGAGGGCAAAGGAGACTTCAATTACAACCGTTATCAGGAAAACCTTCATATAATGCTATCGCTGTGGGAAGAAATAGCTGAGCTTGCGGATTTCAACAAGGTAAATTCGTGCAATTTACTCCAATTCTCAACTGATTTATGAATCAATGCTAAGTGAGAATAATTTGTGTATTAGGACGGTATCGTGACGGTCGAGGAGTTTAAGAGGGCAGTACAGAAAAGTTGCGTGGGACGTTCATATCGGGATTTTCCACAAGCCATGAAGATGTTCATCGACAGTCACTTTAAACTTGTAGATATAAATGGTAGGATTGCCGTTTTAAAAATCACCAAACAATATAAATCCTAGCTTTGCCCCCTAAAATTCAAATTGCATTACTTTAAATTTCAAAAAGCTTTCCAACAAACCCAAAGAATGCACCAAAATAAAAGCAGTAAATCAATCCTAATCTTTGAGTTTTGAACACGAATTATTTTGTTATTTGACAATCCACAACTGTATTGAATAAACATTTAAGTTATAATTGAATTAAAAATTCTCTTTTACAAAATTGATGTAAAGATGTTCAATTTTTTAAATAATATCTTAAAGAAATTTTCTTCTACTTTTTTACATTAAAATTGATACAAGATCGAATTGCATTAATTAATTTCCAAATATTGTGGATTAAATGATTGCACGTTCTTCTTTAAAAAGCATTCAAAACGAAAGCCCAAAGAATTAATTACATATAAATAAGCAATGAATTTAAGGAAACTAATTGCATTTTCAGATGACGGAGTAATAGCTGCTGACGAATTCCGATACAATTGCGTTTCTAGGATTGCCGTAGACAGTATCGATGTACTTGACGAAGCTTACCAAAATCTCTTAACGGTACAGTACACAAAAAAAAAAAAAGTCTTGGCTAATTCTATTTATAACGAAACTGTTAAAATAGTGACTTATGAGCAGAGGTAGCAGACAGATTCTGCCCGTTCCCCGAAAGCTTATTTCAAAGCCCAGCTCGACATAAAGTTTGAAATGTTTACAGGATGACGACAGAAGACGAGGCGGTCTGACGTTGTCACGATACCAGGAATTGTACGCTCAATTTTTGGGAAATCCCGACGAGAATTGTCCGGCCGTACATTTATTCGGACCACTGCACGAACTCTGCTAACGATACGCCATAAAATTATATGTTGTTATTCTTGCATTGACGAAGAATTTTGTGAAATCACGACGTATATATGCACATGTACAAAAAGACAGAGATTATTGCCGTGTATAATACGTTAAGTGCATGAACGTTGAGCGTATGAGATGGAAATAAATGAAATATATTTTAGCTATATTATGTGTACCCCCCGTCAGCTCGAAGGCTAACCGAGCGGCAAATATCTTAATATAATTCACTTGGCATGTGGTAACGCTCGAGCAGACGCGAATCCACTAAATTGATCTATAATATATACAATCAGGGATAAATAAGCTTCACATGGATTTAAAAAACCATTGGTATGTTTTTCTGATTAAATAATTATGAAGTTTTCTCGAGGAAAAAAAAAATTATTACTATTTCCCGACAATTAATCGGAAGAATCTTTTCGAATTATTTATGAAAAGAATCTCTTCATAATTATTTGGTAAGCATAATTTAAACGGATGTTGTTACTAATAGTGGCTGCGACTAATTTTTTTGTGAAAGTCGAAGTGGATTCGATGAGTTTTCAAAAGCGCAGTTATATCATCCATTTTTATTTATATTTTTGTTTAATTTTGTTTGGTTTACTTTCACAATAAGTGGGATTACATAGACTCATTAATTGATATGCAGCACGTTTCAATTTGTATATACAATGTTAATCAGATCCGAAGCTATTTTTTTTATTATTTAATATACACTCATTTCACGCGCAGTTCGTTTATTTATTATCTCACATTAAACCTATAATTGCATACGCTTTAAATCCACAAATCACGTTGTAGTCACAGTAGCGTCGGATAAATAGAAAAAGAAAAATTACATCGGGTTAAAATCGAAACTTATCAATATCGAACATTCACTAGATTTCTCTCCCTTTTTTTTTCTCATATAGCAACTCTCCAGTAGTCAATGCCTCACTTGGCATTTTATTCGTACATCAGCCTCTCTTTCTAATATCTTTTTTAATATATATAACAAGAGCTCATATACATAAATCCATTTATTATTTAGTTTCTTCTTTTTTGTAAATTGTAGTCTATTATTACCGCTCGTTTATTGGTATAAAAAGTATCATCTCCGTATAAAATTCGCTTCGGATAAAAATCTCGGACTCGAAAAGAGTCCCACGAAGTATCGAAGAAATAGCATTTCTTTTCTTTTTTCATTTCTTCTATTTTTTTTCGTTATTCTACGAGTGTGATACGCGTGTGATGGATAGGCCAAAACTATACACCCAAGATGATGCAAATGTGAATAAAGCCGTTTTTTAGCACGCTGATTTTGTCGTCTAACATGAAAAGAAAACAGCAATAATCGAGCGTGAATGATTTGCGAATTTTCTCAGGCGTTATTTAATCCCCTTTTTAAATATACTTGATACGCCGTAGGCCTCTTTCGAGCTACACTAAACGAATCGAAGAGCCGTGAGGAAGGAGACTATCAGGCTTTCGTTCCTCTTTCACTAATAAACATTCTCGATACACCAAAAAATCTACGACAAATTCAACCGAATTTTCTCTCTAACTTTTGCTAAATTTATCGCTATCTTATTTTTGAACGCCATGTTCGAATTTTTGCTTTCAAGTGGAGAAGCGTGGTACGTCCTTTTTTTTTACAATACGTAGATTGTTATTATAATAATTTATTCGCAAACTCGTGGTAAAGTCGCGATAATGTACTGATTTTTCTTTTCGTTGGCTAATTTTTGTCGAGGGTGAAATTTCGCTGATTTAGGAATACTCGGAGAGCGCTTTGCGCGTTTTCCGAATGACATTTCTTTCATTACGGTGCAAATGACGTGAGAAAATGGGAAATTTTGCGATTGAAAATAAAAGAAATACGAAGCACCCCAGGCAATTTTAATTAGAAAAAAAAAACACATCACCAAAGTGTCTGCTAATACTGACGAACAAAAACCATTAATCAAAAGCCAAATAATCGAAAGAACTGGGAGGCCAAAGATTCCACTGCCATGTGCTCATGTCACGGATCAAGTTCTGCAAGTCATCGAAAAAAAGAAAACTTTGTAATCTGTGTAGCGATGCAAGTTGTTAATCTTTACATTGGACGTTTTTAGTCGAGCTTTTTACAACAGTCTGTGAATTTCTTTAGTTTTTTGCATCTTTGTACTATTCTCTAGCCGTCAAGTGTCGATTGGAACTAGACGATGGAATATTTACAATATAGTATGTTTATTTTTGGTCGTGAATTTTTTTCAACTTCGTTTATCGGTTCTTTTCTTTTTACAAAAAAAAAAAAAAAACAACAACAAAAACAAAAACAAATGCATCCCATGTCGCTTCTACTTAGAAATGCGGCGTCCACGAAAGTCGCTTGAGGAATGATTTCCGAGCGAGTTTATCGAAAGACGCGTAAGAAAATAGTGATGGAGCGTTCAATGGATGGTTCAGAATAGTTGAGAATCACAAGAAAACACGAACAAGTCGTTGGTAAAGAGAAAATAAATTGAAATTCGGGTTCCTATAGGCGCTGAGATGTCGATAGCCAATGAGGGACTTCTAAAAAAGCACAACCGAAAATTTTCCCGTCGAGTTTACCGAGTTTGTAAAACCGTAATATTAAAAAGCAATAAAGTTGATAGTACAATTTTCTATATAATTATCATTTTATGATAATGACGTACAGCGATGAGAACATGATCTGTTAGCTATTCAATAGCCACAAAAAAGAAATCTTTTTCAATGAAATTTCAGTTCGTTTTTCGAAGGAATGAAAAAATATACATTTTTTGCACAACTACTCCCAATATTTGATTGAAAACGTGATTTTTTTGCCGCTATTGAAAACTTTACAAGTCGCTGCATTACCGCTGCGTTATTATTATTCGAAAACTTCGACTACAAACTTTATAACTCTAAATAAAGGGTATTAAAATTCTGACTTTTCCCTTCGTTTTCTTTCGAACTAACTCATTGATCTGTTTGCGTGTGTCTACCATTTAGAACCCTGTTGATTCCATAGGAAAAACTCATTACCTTTATTTGCATTAACATAACATTATCATATTTCCCATGTTAAAAAAATAAAGCTGCGTAATAAATAGACTGAAAAAATAGTTGTTCACTCGAGCTTGGAAAGACGATTAAACGCGTCGATCCTATTTACTCTTTCCTTTTCTGAGTGAGCGTGTGTGGACAAAGTATCGCACGGAAATTTATTTTTCTTGCACTCTTGTTTTTAGTCGACTTGCGACGTACAGACTCGTTCTGTTTCTTTGAGACTCTTTGATAAAAATGTGGTATCATCGAATGATGTCTAAATTAGTTCAGATATACATATCGATGGATTAAATAATTACAACTTGCCGGCTGGATCGTGGTGTGGTAATTATCCCCGCAAAATCAATGCTTTTTTTTACGGCGTTGAGGGGGTTACATTTACACTGGCGTAGGAAGTGGTTGGGAATTGGCTTGGGATATTTTGGACAAGTGGGGTTGTTGAGTCGACAAGCTGACGACTTGGGGCCTCATCATCGTTACCCCCACTGGCGCGCTCTCTCGCGTTTCTGTGCCCGCGGCTTGACATCACGCCTGAAACAACAGTCGTTAAAGGGTTAATATCAACTTACGAAGAGCTCCCGAATTTTATTATTTCATGAATATGTAGTTGTGTTGAGCGGCCGCTTAAGAGAGTACTTAAAGCGCTATAATTATAATTTAATCATAGCGGGCATGCATAAAAAGACGAACGGCTCCTTCAACTTTATCCGAGATCTGAGATGGTAAAAAAAGTGACTGAATTGACAGAGAATGCTTCAAATACTAATCTCCATCTGAAGTTTGCGTATTTTTACATTAATTAAGATATAACAATAAGGTCAGTTTCTTTTTGCCGAGTTTTAAAAAATTTAAAGAGACACAGACGATATTTTAACGTGAAACGAGCACAAAAAGTTTGATGGAAAAGGGCCGTTTTCCTTACAGTACAAAGCATTTCGCAGTAGAAAAAATATATCCTACGATTCTTAAAGCCTAACAAATTTTAAGCGACATTTACATGAATGCAGACAAGCTTCTGAAAGTCGTGACAATAGTTGTTTTATAGATTTTATCTTATGATTGAAAGATAATATCCAAATGGTCGCATAGACACCGATGGATAAGAAAAAAAGAAAGGCCACGACAAAACAATGTGTGTGTTTTTTTTTAATGCCGATTGATTTCGCGCGTAGAGCGTTCGTGAAACGAAAGCTGTACACACCTCAGAGATCTAAATATATCGTGATATCCAGTCATCCACCGATTGCCGAAACGCACGAGCGCGTTTAGTAGTTATTTTAGGCTTTCCAGTAAGACGCCGATGAGCCCCGACAAATTTATATACTCGCTTTTTGATATGAAAGCCAAAATGATATCCGCATCTGCCTAACGCAACTAAGTCGTAAATGCAGCATGAATCCAATGTAAATAGAATAATCTACAGCGCGGAGTTTGTAAGCCCATTCCTTTCAAATTTATCCTATTTGTTTACTTACGACATTAAGAATTTACGATCCCGAAAAACCGTTCAACAGTTCGGTCCGAAGATAAAACTTTTATTCGACTCAAGTAAACTATATTTTTTTATCCGAATTAGTTGAAAAGGTAATAATGTTTCATACATGAAATGGAATTATTAATTACAAATTAACCAAGAATTTTTTTCCATTCCCATGAAAGTAATTATTAAATTGTTTGGTAATTAACAAAATAATGAATATATTATGAAATCACTTACTTCTAATTACGTGGATCTTTCACCTTCGTTTTTATGGAAGCCTTTTTGTATCCCTTAATAGAATGCTTATGATTTTTTTTATTTTCATAAAAGAATTGGGAAATTCACAACGTTTGCCAATTATTTCAAGAATTGAAAAAGAAATAAGTTCGAAAGTAGTGGACTGATGACAACGCTCGTACAACGTAGGCACATATAAAATTAGTAACTAAGGGTGAGATGAGAGTTAATAAAAACAATATAAGGTGATCGCAGTTGATACAAAAGCAGAGTCTATTTGTTTTCTTCATCATAATCGTCTTACAACTATCGACATAAGCGCCTCACACAATTTGTGTCCACACAAATCACTCTTAAACCCTGTGTGAATACTTTGAATACAAAAATATTTGACCAACGTAATAATTTAAAAAAATAGATAAATAAATATAAAATATGAGCAGTAGAACTTTGACAGGTTCCGTACCTATCTATCGTATTCGAGCACTCGGAATGTAGGTGTACTTGTGACTGATGTAGGAGGTGAATTGGTTTTGCTTACTCGATGATTCAACGAAGTCTCTTGTACGATGTCCAGATTTCCCCGCATTGCTCTCTTATGGTTTGCCAGCTTCTCACGGTTCATTGGCGAGCCTGGAACCACCGACGATTGCCATGATACTAGTCCGATTATCTCATTAACTTAAGCTCTCCTGCCGTTAATACCGATGACGTCCGTTGGATTCGGCCAATCTCGGTGACGACACTTTGCCAACTTTATTTAGCTACTTATATTATTTACCTAGTTTTCGCTCTCGGATTTTATATTTAAGAAAAACTTGCGCTTATCTTACAAGCAATTATTGAAGAGGCTTCTAAAAATAAAAAAGCGGTTCCAGCGCGAGGCTTTATCAAAAACTACGCACACTTTTTTATGGACTACAAAAAAGAGCAGTTCTAACTTAACCGACATTGAAATCGTGGAAAAAAATAATAGTTCACTAAAAAATTTCGGGTTTTTTCTTCAACATCAAGATGAAACGAAATTCCTATTTTTCCAAATAAAAAATTCATCTTAATCGTGTGTAATGCCAAGTTTCCTGTGCTTTTACACACAAATATTAGTTTCGTCGAAACAGTGTGTGCGACACGCTTCAACCACTTTAATTCGTTCCTGTAAAACTACGCTTAAAGTCTGAGAGCGTTTTAACAATCAGTGGATTTTTAAATCCGCAAAAAATGTAAATGTCACTGTTTTTCCCTCTCGGAACTTAATCAACAGTTCTAATCTTAGAGCTCAGGTGCATTCAGTCGTTCAGTGTTTGTGCATTCGGTCGTGTTCGTGAAATTCCATCAGTGGAAACGTTTTTGAAGTGTTTTCGACGTGTTTCTGAATCTTAAAAGTAGTGTCAGCCGAATTAAGGTAAGTGATTCGTTGTAGAATTCTCTCAAGTACCTAACAGACTATTACGATTATTCATATTGTTTGAAAATTAGAAAAAAGCGATGAAGTTTAGTCTAAAACGTGAATCACAATTTATGGTCACTATTTTCACCAGAAATGAGAAATTTTACGTAAAAATTCATAGCATTCGGAATATTAAAGATCAAAAGAAAAAAAATTGAGCATCAAAAGCGCCAGGCCCCTTGATAGAAGCAAAATCGTAAATTTTCCTGACACACTTTTTTTACGCTAAATTTAGTTCTGTTAGCTGCTGTTTTGTATGCTACGCTCATCGACTACAACGAATTAAGGCAGCGAGACATTTGACCTAAACTATTCGAGAATTTGTGATAAATATGGAGATCTGTAATGCGCTGAATTCTTACCTATATAACTGAGCAGCACGGGAAGGAAAACGAGGCCGTGCGCCGCTCCGAAAAGCACGATTCCCAAATACATCCTAAAGTAGAATACCTGAAAAAAGCATACATTCGTTTTTGTTAATTTAATTAAATTATTGTTTTTGATTTTCTTAAAATATGAAAAAGACTCGTACCTTGAATATTTGACTCTTGGCGAATCCAAGAACTATTATACCACCGAACTTAGTTAACGTTATTCCGCTGAATATAGAACTTCCCATATTCGTGAGCGCGTCGGACACCCTTTCGACTCTCGTTTCACTAACCGACACGGAGAACGCGTGCACCAAGTGACTGCAGAATTCGACTGATATGCCGACAGCCTGCAATGAAAATAAACAATATTAAGGTGGTATTGATTTTTTTGAATTTTTTTCAGTAACGAAAAAAGCAATTTTGTACATTTTTTTAATATCGTAACTGTTAAAAATAAAATGTTGTGCTCACCATAACGAGATTAACGAGCGAAACGGCATTAAGTGTGATATGCCACCAGTACATGAGTCCTCCGATGTTGACGACAATCATGGCGATGGTGATGACGACGACGATAGAGGAGAAGATGTCGAGACCCATAAGTAAGAACGTCGTGACGAAAATCGCGAGTAGCGATATTCCGAGGCTCTGGAGAGTGTCGGGCCACATCGTTAAGTACTGTTCGTAGAAAACGTAGAAGACGCTGTACGGGAATACTTCGACGGTTTCGTTTTTCTTCTGATTCCGTAGATTCATGTTTATCATGTCGGTTAGATTGGCCGATATTGTGCGCGCGGCTCGCATGGATTCGTAATAATCTGCTGAGGTCTTTAGAATCGAGTGATAAGCCATGAAATAAGACGCGCCGACGTGCGATTTATGGCTATTCGGATCCATCATGTAATTAACGCCGTGACCATAAGCAGCGTGACCCGCTTTCGCACATGTGTCATCAGGATTGTCTTGCAAAAAGAACGACAGATATGTCTCGAATGCCGTCACGTTTGGACGACCGATTTCGTTCGTTCCAATGTTGCAAGGCGAGCATGATGTATCTGTAATGAAATATTTCAAAAGAAGTTTAAGAGAAGATTCAACAAGAAATTACTCTGTTATTTAAGATAAAAAGCGTAAAACGAAGAAAAATATATTATAATTTGACGTACTGCTGTGAGGACAGAAAGAATTATTTCCGGGGTAGTATCTGCAACAATCCGGCGACACCGACCAGTCGAAATAGTCATCGAGCCACGATGACGCGGGTTTCGCTATGTAACTCCTGAAAGAACGGACAAAACGAATGTTAATATAAAGATGACGCGGAGTAAACAAACGCTTTTATTAAGACAACGCCAAGGTTGCGGCTGACCTATTGGGCTGCTGCGCAGCGATGAATATCTGTGTCGAAACGGAATCTGTATTACAATACTGTCCACCGCATACTAAATTCTGGCTATCCGTGTCGGAATAATTCAGTCCTCCTTTTACGACGAAGTACATTGGCGGCCCGATCGACAAATACCTGTTCAAGAACTGCAAAAAAGCATGTTTGAGAAAAATGAATTCATGTATTTTTGGAAACATTGGACGATTCATTATGTATAAAAAAACGTATTGTATCGATTTTGCTTTAAAAAATATAATTCCTTATTAAGCACTTTTTTTCCAGCAGACTATTGGACGAAGCTCGTAAATTATACGTATTTTTTAAAAATTACCTGGAAGTATTTGAGTACAAAGCTGTCCTCGGGCATCGAAAGCTCTTGGTCCAATCCAATTTCGATATGCGGCACAACGGCAATGCTGGTACATAGCCACCCGAAGAAAATGATCATGACACCGGCCCTGACCCATTTTTTCAGCAGAAGCGGAACGTACGCGACTTTGAAGATCTTATACAAGATACCGTCGACGACCTCCTCGCTGTTGTCTTTTTTCGAGCCCCGCACGAAGCAGCAAATATCTAACCTATTATTCTGCAATAAAAGGTGGAAAAGATAAGTGTGATTACCAAGATAAACAGGTGGCGGCTTATCTGCGCCGGAAATTACAGATTTCGTACTCACACTTTGGCGAATTGTGTCCAATGCTAGAAGACTGACGAAGCATGTAATCTGAAGAAGGAAATCTATCAGCAGAGCCATACCAGCATAAAGTGCGAAAGCTCTTACAGCTGGCATATCGGACAAACCACCTTAAACATTGAAAAACACATATTTTAGAAAATGCTCAATACTGGGTCATTTAATTACAGAATTCTGACCCATTGTGAATTTACGGTACTTCAATAATTAGTTATTAAGAATTATGTTTTTTTTATTCAATAGATAATCAATCGAAAAGTAAAGTGTTCATTTTGACCGTTTTTAAAGAACCTCGATAGAAAAGTTTTGTTTCAATGGAAAATTTATAGATTTTCTTACTTATTACATAAAAACTCTAAAGTCATTATTGATATACAATTATAAAAAGAAGCAAATAGAAATAACTTCTAGGTAATAAGTGGCTACGACTCTGTTTGATTATTTTTATCGTATTTGCTCACCGAGGAAGAAGCAACAACTCTCAGAAACGCTTGTGAGAAGCATACTAGGTCCAACAGTGCCGAGTGTGCGGCCAATGTGTTCAGGTATCGATTCATTGGGTCTTCTTCCTTCCCTCTGATGTGTTTGTACTAGAATAAATACGTTGTCGACTCCGACAGCTAATACAAGGAACGGAATAACTTCGATGATGATGAGAGTCGCCGGAAGTCCGATAAAGCCGAACAATCCCACGGAACAAATCACCGAAGCTAAGACGATAAAAACTCCGCCAAGACCTAATGTGATTTTTGAGTCGATCTGAAAAAATAAAATGGAAGATGTAAAATTATGAAGGAATAATTTTCAATATTTTGACCTGATCGATTTTATACTTAGAAACGCAATCAGTTAATACATTTTTTATGAAATCGTGTTGATTACTCACCAGAAGTCTGCCACACGTTCGCATCTGTCCTAGAGAAATTGCAATGTACGCAAACATGATTACGTAAGAAACGAGAATAGTCAGAACGTCCGATTGAGATTCGCGGTATAGTTCGTCCTCGATGGATCTTTCGGAGGTGAAAGCGACGTTCATGTAATCGGGCTTCTTAGTAGTCGTCCAATTCTTCATGAAAGCGATGAATCTGCAAAACGAATTGGTTACAAAAACGTTTCCCATCGCGTATAAATTGTTTCGGGAATACATTTTTTTCGAATATAATGAAAAATCGGTATTCAACGTTAAAAAATGTGTTAAAATCTTTAATGACCGAGGAGAATTTTCGCAAAGGGTTTAAAATTTGGTGTTTATTTGGATTATTTTAACTTGCGATTCTTACTTCTCTTCCCACTCCATCGCTGGTTGCAACTTTGTCTTGTTGTGGTAATTGTTGACCAGAATTGTCAGAACAATGGCGGTGGCTTTATGGTATGGGGGATCGCGCATCGAGTCGCCAGGGGACAAAAATCCACCGACGGCAATCGCCGGCTCGATCGGACCACCATAAGGCGCCAAACATTCGCCCGGGTTGTACGGATTTCTGCAATAATTGCCTCATGAACGCTCACAGAAACAAATACGTGGCTAAACCTTTTTTTTTCATATTCATAAAATATTAAATATTTACACATTATCTCATATGTGGAACATTAATTGCAAATCCTTTTTTCTCTTTTTTTATTTCTCTTTAAACTTCATTAAAAAAAATTAGAAACTTTGAAATTGTTAAAGTACGAACTAAGAATATTCATATAGATTAACATTAAGCAAATTCATGTAAATTTGTTATGAATTATTGATTGCATTCTATTATGTGAAAATTATGATTGACAATTTTTTTGTTTAAATTCTGCTAAGACTGTATTTCGAATGTAAAATAAACTTACTGTGTGCAGGCCTTGAAATGATCGAGATAGTTGACTTCGTAGCCATCCTCGTCGCTGGTTTCGTTGAATTTACTGACGTCGTCTTGCCAGTAGCCCCAGATGCTCTGAATAACGCATTTCGAAACGGTAACGGGTCCGGTGAAGTCGTTGGTCATAGGAGCGAAGCAAACATCAGCGAGCGTGTAGTTGTTTTCAGTAACGAGAGCCTTGATGCCTTCTTGAAGCTCGAATATCGTGAGAAGAAAGTTTTTATCGAAAACCGGTCCATAAGTTATCGGTCCGTTTGACGTATTGTGAACGATCTGCAAACATTTTTTAGAAAATATCCATGCATATCATGATAAGACCCTTTCTGTAAAAGCAATACTAATTATAATTATGAGAAAATATAATATTTCGAATGAAATATTTTGAATACTGTCCGAATATTGTTTATCTCTGACAGCTGGAAAATATGACAATTGATACTTACAGTCGGTAGGCCAATCGATGATATGATTATCTGCTCATTTCTATAGAAGGGTTCGAAGTGACTGTCGAAATAGTCGCGTTCGATACGCGAACGAGAATTCGGAGAAGCCCAGAGATCCACGGGATCCGTAGTAACATGCATATACTTAATTCCGTGTCCCAAAGCTACCACGAAGAGGAAACCGAGGAAAAGAACTATCCAAGGACGTTGGGCGCAAGCTAAAGATCATAAAAATAGTGCATCATAATAAGATCAGTTTAGTAAAATAGTTCATAGAAGATATTTTTATTTTCCAAAAAATGAAAAAATTGAAAAGGAAATGCAGCTTTTGAATTTATAGGAAACGAAGTCTTTAAAAACTCAGTTTTCTCTAGTAGTAGCAAAATAGATTGAAGATAAGAAACTGATTCAACAGAAAATCGATCCACGAAGCGGGACTTACCTGTGCCCCACCAGCAGAAAAATTGTTGCAAGAATTTGTCAATGTTAGCGCCGAGGCGTTCGATAGCCGTCGATTCCTCCTCTTCAAGTACGCGAGGCAAATCGTCGGCCGAAATAACGCCTGAAATAAATAAACTCATCGTTTCTAACATTCGTTAAACAATCACTGCAACAAAAGCGAGATTTCGCGCGTTACAGATACGATTAATCAAGCGCAGAACGTGAACAGTGTACAAAGCGTATATACAAAAGAAAACGCATTCGCTTGCTGATTCAGAGATTAAAAAATCAATTTACGTGCCTGATCGAAGCCACATTCATGTGTGTCATTTATTTTCTCACATTCTCGACTACTGTTAGTGTTTAAAAAAAATGTTCAGCCAAGAAGAAGAACTTAATAAGTAAAGAAGTATTTTAATTAGCTCGGAAGTATTAATCTAGGATTGTAAATAAAATGAATTATATTTTAAGTGCACCGGAATTCTCGTGAATATCTAGTGTACGCATTTAATCTATATTCTATGGAAAACTCATTCAATGCTAAATACAATCTTTAATACGTTTCTAGAAATTCAGAAATCGTTTATCTAGCGTAACTTAGAGATATGAGCTAATCAAACTTCCGATCATTATTCGGTTTGTTTGGGTCGATAAGAAACATCTGCACGTTACATAAAAACTAGAAAAACATATAATCCTTCCGTTCGATGAATGCTCGTGTTATCTAATGTTCTAAAGTGTAACAGTGAATCAATGCTCTCTGAAATCAGCATAAATGGAAAAAATCTCGAACTGGCCACGTGCTGACGTTTTCGTAGCGATCTACATGCACGATAAGACGATTTAATCAGACGTTTACATATATATCCATGCATAAATCGATGATTAACAAATTATACGAGTGCTGAAGTGCGGCTGAACGATGATGTAACGGTCAGGGACAAAAAAGATATGCAGCAGGGAAATACAGGACAGACGTAACACAGATAGAGAAGAAAAGCGGCTCGTCGGATATTTTGCAGAAACACAGAGATAGAATCAGAGTGGAGACCTACTCGAACGTTTCGACTGTAGTGGGCTGTCTTCTTGGTCAGCGGCAAGGGCTATTCGAGCACCGTCTCCGGGGTGATGCAGCCCAGCGGCTAGTCGTCTACCAACCTGTCGCCCTACCTCTTCCCCTCGTGCAACTATACACACGCACGCCAACGATATACATCACACCACCAATCAGTTATTTGCTCTAATTTACCATGTATTATAGTATGTATGTCTACGGTATATAACTAAAGAACTGCTCCATGAGATTCAATTAGACGCGACGATTGCAGGATTGATTCGAGAGCGCGAACGATACGCTCGCAAGTCTCGTTATCGTCGCGCCGTCGCCGACGACTGAATTAAAAACGACATTCGTGCGCGTGAAAACTGCTGGAAAATCACGAATTCACGATTGATAAAGAATTCTTCGCAGTTTAGCGACATTGGATTAGATATCCGAGAGATTAATGAAATATTAAATAGACCGAAACCAGAAAATGGAGACTCTTGAGGAGGACGAAGATTCGCAATATTAAAATCAGTTTATTAATTGGGAATTGTAAAAATTTAGGTGATTAAAATTATTGCCTCTCGAGGGTGATTTGCACAGCATGTGTTCTTAATGCAGAAAAATATTCTTAGTTCATAATCGGATTAATATTATGATTTATTCTCTAATAATACTGGGTAAGCAAATATCTCATGGGATTAGCATGTATTGATAGATTTTTTATTTCAAGGAGCTGTGAAGTCATTTATACGTCAAGAACACATGCTCCTATTCACCCTTAAGAACATTTAATTAAACGACAAAATTTTAGACGCTTTTAAAAATGTAGTACTGATTTTATAAGTGCGAATTCTTGTTAAAAAAAGGGGTCAGATCACAAGGGTCGATTAAACCAATACCACTGAAAATGTAATAGTTTAAAGTCGATTTTGTTAAAATCACAGCAAAGGCTCCAAAGTAAATATACTTAAACTTCCTCCAAAAATAAAGAAATAATGCAACAATTATTCTTAACGATAAAAACAAATGAGTCGAACGTTATTATTAGTCAATGATGGAGAAAAAAAAAATCTTAAATTAGTACGTATTTGGTGGTATGTGTAATTTGTCAGGCTTTCAAAATTTCCTTTACTCGTGATTTGTTGTTTTACTGTTATCGTTGGACCAAAAATGCATTAAAATACTTATGCAGAATTTTACTTCGTTTCAAATCGATTTTGACGTATATTTCTGTGTATTCCTTGTGAAATATTCAAATTAAATTGTGGAAAATCTTCAAACTTCAAATTTCGTGTTTTGAATATGTAACTGAAAGCTTAAAGATTACTTACCAATCTGCTTTCGATTGCCGAAGCAAATAATCGAGAGAATAAAGAGCGAGGATCCGCCGATGAAGATTATCGTCATCATCACAGCATATCCATCGTATCCCACGAGAGTGAACGGTTGAGGTAAAGGCGGTGGGGGCGGAGGTACCGGACAACTTTCTTCGCAATCTACGCAGCTGCAAGCTGGAGTTTTTCCCTAAAAGCCGAAGAAAAAAATAAAACTTAATAAGAAAACTGTTGAAAATATTTGGTCCACTTTTGTATTACGGTAAAGAAAGCTGTTACAGAATCTCAAATATTGAATTTAATATGCAAATTCAAATTTGACAAAGACAAATTTTAAACGCGAAGTTTCTTTGCTGTAATTACTTTCAACAATTGCTACAATAGCAAATACTCACGTTCAGGCCTTTACTGCAAGGAGTAATTGTCGGATTTACTGGCTCAAACTTTTCTATCGGTGTATCAGTTGCGATGTAATTGATTTGGAAAGGAACGTAGAGATTGTTCTCGGCGTCGCCCATGTAATGAAACCAAACTTGCGGACTGCATCTACTAGCGCCTGCTTCACCGCACATTAAGTCTAGGGCCAATTGGCCAGTACTAGGGACCGACACCTTGTTACAGGACTTGTAGGTACCGTCTAGGTATTTGTTTGTGATGTATATGTCTATTTCGTTTATATAAGCTGCAAAAAAAATGTAAGTCATGTTTTTGTAGTTGGAAAAAAAAAACAATTTGCTACTTAAAACAAAATGTTTATGTTCTAGATTATATGAGTTCTTCGATTGTATTCTTGCATATATTTCACTTTTCGTATTTCGAGCGTAACTAGGTATGGCGAATCTTTTTTTTTTATATGGTAAAAACGGGCCTCAGAAATCCCGAGTTGTTATCTGATATTTGGACCTGAATTTGGCACGATTAAGTGGTAAACAGTTTCAATTTTAGCTATCAAAATAACAAGGACTATCTTAATTAAAGAGCCAGTATAAGTTTGTTTTAAAGATGAAAAATCTTGTACAAATTGAGGAAAGTTTTTTTGTCCTCTTTTAAAAATCTGGGTTAATATTTTTGTCTGCAATTTTTTTTAGAATCCACTTCAAAAACAAAACATTCGAAATAACACAAGTTTTTTATGCTAACAAAAAGATTTATACTGTAGACTTACTTTTATCCTCGCTGAGTTCAGTCACATTGATGAATGTACTTTGACGAGGACTGCACGTGAATTCACAAAAGTGCTTCACCAAATTGTCCAAACAACTGGGACATCTTTTGAGAAAATTAGCAGCCAATTTAACATTATCATTGAGAGTTTCTAGCTGATTTGCGTCACAGCAAGTCTTTATTCCATCACCGGCATCGTTCAACAAATGTGGACAGTTTTTGGAGAGCAACTCCTGTCCTTTGAAGTCCAGAGGCTTCGCTGGCCCTTCGTATGGACAATTTTTCTTGTGGCCAAAACTTGGATCTGTGTAACACTGGCCATACCATATACAGTGGCCATCATCTGCGGCAGTCACCTGAAAAATTACGATAACGCAAATTCAAACTATCTATGCAATAAACTCTTGATATGTTAATAGATAAGTCGATAGATTTTATTGCGCATTAAGCCCAATGTCGATCTGTAGGAACCGGAACATTCAATTTTCATTTACAAACAAAATCACAAAACCCAGAGTAATTACTATGATTTTATGCAATATCAAAAATAAACCTAAAAGACAATTTAAGCTGAAAGAAATATGAAAGTTCTTTGAGAGCCTTTGAAGAATAATCCTATTCGTTCAAGCACAAGATTTAAATTCTGATCTGATAAAGCTAAATATATTCACGTCCTTCAGGCTGAGTGTGCATTACATTAACATGTAAAAATAATTGTGTAGAACATAAAAAGTCTCCTGTCTAGGAGTCAAAGTGCAATTCATTTGATAACAAGTCAGGACTACAAACAAATTGTCTTATGAAGACATTAAAAATAGCTACAAAGGAGAAATGTAAAATAATCATAATTTCTAGAATGATTATTGATCTGATGAAACAAGATGTCATTAGATTTTTGTAACATTTTTAACTATCTAAACTAAATGATCGAAAGGTATTTTGTGACTATCTATGATTACAAAATACTTTGAAGACTCCCAAAATATTTTATCCAACAATTTAAAATAAACATGTGACAAAAAAATTCTACTTCCGATTTTTATCTGAGACAGCAAAAGAATTCACTTCCTTTGTGCTGACTGCATGAAATCTAATCATGAAAAGAGATCGCAAATGTAAACGATAAAAAAACGACTTTGAGTGCCGAAAGACAGATCAGTCAACAATGAGCTATGATAAAAAAAAATGCTTAATAAAGAGAGATGTTTTTTTAATCACTCAAGCATTTGGCATACAAAAAATTGTTCATCCTAAATAAACATTCCAGAAAGACTTTGAAATTTGTTTATATCGGAAAATACCAGAAATCAAACATTTCAAATTGTAAAAAAATTGGTCCCACAAAAAAACACTGCATGAGTCTTTCGGAAAAATCTAAAGATCTGCAAACCAATATTTGCCAAATAAAAAAATTCATCTGATTGAAGGTAGCCATAATCATCATCTAGTAACCAGTTATGGTTACAAAATCCTCTAAAGCCTCCATCATCGCTCTCAACAATGATTTTAAAATTCTGCTCCAAATTTTTGTCACATCGAAAAGCGAAAATTCAAAAAAATCCAAAAATAGAAAATGCACCTAGGAGTTCATGAGTTGTGTTTATCTCACATCCACACTCCAATTTGGCACGATAAGCTTGTAAACAGTTTCAATGTTTACCAAAATGGCAAATAAGAATAACCAGTAAATGTTACTACGATTAGTTACAAAATCCTGCGTCAATATTTCATCTGTTCAGCAAAAATCTAACTTCCTTCGTGCTGACTTAGCGCAAAATCCAATGTAAAACAAAAAAAAAATCGCCTATGCAACAAAACATTTCCGAGCGTTGGAAACATCATTTAATGACGGGCTATGATTAAAAAAACAAACGTGTAACAAAATCCCGTAATTTACACGGTGCGGAGGAGGGGATCAAATGATACATTGATCGGAGTGTCAGACAACAATCGAAAGCTCATCGAGAACAAGAAAAAAAAAAGTCGGACACAAGAAGAATGACGTAATTGTGAGAATAGGCGACTTCGATCTGTGATTATAATGTCTCGCGAATGCGAATTCATTTTCCGCGGAAATCACATACTTATGTGCTGACTCACAGAGTCCACCGCGAATAGTTTAATCACCGGGACGGGTGTTATCGCCGGCAGTGCGCGCTAATACGTATCATATATAAATACATATGCGTTACGAATGCCGAGCGTTAGATAGAAAAACATAGAACGTCGCCAAATGGCTTTACGCGCTTCCGCGTACGCTATTTGCGAGAGAAACAGGAGCTGCGAGGGCGACATCGTCGTTTATATCTTTTGTTGACGAGGATTTTAATCTGCTTGACTCGGGATAGTTCGATCGTTCGGCAGTGGCCGTGATAAACGCTCCAACGGAATTAGTCATACGTCAAGGCCGTTGTCACACACGTAGTGTATTCACATGGTCACGTACATATGCATATCCATATATATACATATATATGTGCCTACATGTGTAGTAGCATAGGCGCACGTACAAGCAAGACGTCCCTCATTTCGATAGCTGACTGGAATGCAGGGGAAGACACGAAAGTATGGAGAGGGACAGAGAGGGCGAGAGAGGGAGAGAAAATACGAAGCCGTGGATGATGCCCGCCGAGGGATCAACAGACCACATATAATTAAATTTAATAAGGCCCTGAGGAGCGTCTTGTGATAGGCCTTCTAGACGATCGCCCGAGATGACGTCACGCAGAGAAATAAGCGCAGGTTAGCCCTTCCATGGGGTGTGGTGATGGTTCCCGTAAAATTATCAAGTTTTCAGACGTTTTTTTCTTTTTTCCTTGTCGTTGAAATGTTCTTATAGGCGAAATAACGGGACTTACCGTTGACGTCAGTGATAACAGCGCGAGGAGAGCGAGAAACAACGGAAACGGCGACATTCTCGCGTCTGTCACAACACCAGAGAGACAACGGTGAAAGACACCAGCAGTCCGTTGCATTTCGAAGCCGCGGTCTCTCTCTCTCTCTCTCGCTTGGACTGTTCGATTATCAAGCCTCGAAACTTTAGCACTACTACTTTTCCGCTTCTGCCACTGTGGTTTTGCTTTTCTGCCTCCTCCTCCTCCTCCTCCTCCTCCTTCCACTTGAGTCACTCACTCCTCACGCGTTTCGATGGTTCGAGCCTCACTAATTTACGATAACGAGACTAACACTGTTATCGTTAATTCACGCGTTTTCGCGATGCTTTCTCTTCGGCAAAAGAACTCGCGCGATCGTGTTCTGCAGCTCCGTGAGATGGTCAATCTCCAGGAAGGAGCTCTGGGATGTGTTGCTGCGACGTCCCG
Source organism: Clistopyga incitator (assembly GCA_947507545.1). Lineage (NCBI taxonomy): Eukaryota > Metazoa > Arthropoda > Insecta > Hymenoptera > Ichneumonidae > Clistopyga > Clistopyga incitator. The sequence continues at coordinate 8,613,135 of OX382179.1, read as the reverse complement.
AATACTACTGCGTTATTGTACTACGCTGCGCGTCACTCGCGCCGCTGCTACGTTGCCGTTGCTCCTCAAACGAACCGCGCCGACCAATCGCCGCGCTTTGCCTCGTCGAACTCGAGGCACATTCGTGGGAAACGAAATTCGAGCTCCGCGGACTTGAGCCGGCTTGTGTGAGCCTCTTTAAGCTCAATCAGACGACTCTCAAGAGCTTTTTATTAGGCTATTAGGCGGCGAGATTGGGAGATAAGAGTTCGGAGTATGGCTTGTATATATCGAGCGATTGTTTCTTTAGAGATGTATTTTTTTTAAATAGTTCTATCGGGCTCCAAGCTTTTTTTTATATACGTATTTTTTGGTAAAGATTTTTGTTTTGTTTTGAGATCGGAGCTTTTCGCCGAAAAATTTTGTGGAGTCTGTTTTGGGGGAATGGGTTTTTAAAGAAGAGAAGCATTGGAATATTGAAATGAAGAAAATGTTTATTGATTTTTTTTTGTATCTGAAATTTTTTGTTTGGCAATTTTTGGATTATAAAGAAAAGCTCGTACGCTGAACGAAATGTTAATTGATTTGATGATAAATAAAAAATTCGGAAGTCTCTATAATTTTTTGCGATTTTTTTTTGCCAATTTAAGGTCGTATGTTGTTTTGCAGTTCATGAAGGAAAGGCAACGTTTAAACAATTTTGAAATTAATTTTTTAAAATAATTTCTTCAAAACGCAAAATGATAAGTTTCCGATATTAAACAGAAATTCAAACCTTTTTGAGATTGTTATTTTGAATGAACAATTTTTTATACGACTGCTTGACAGTTTTTTTTAATATTAATTTTATTATTTCGCTCCGAAATCTTGAACGCGCGGTAAATTCTCATCGGGTCAATAGGCTCCCAGTGGAGTCTTTAACCCTGCAAAGTGGTTGGGCGCGGTCAATTAGACCTCATCGCTGCGTTCCTTTGTAGGTGGGAGCTCAGATTATCACAGGATGACTTATCGAAAAATATAAGACGAGTGACAAATTACTTGCGCAATTAATATAATTTATAAAATTTTGGCAGTTTTAAACAAATTGTTCCCGAAGAGTTGTGTGATCATATCGACTCCTATCGCGTCGAAATATTTTATCAATTCAGATTGCACTTCACCGTGAACTTTCTCTACATTCGGCGGTACTTGAATCATAAATTGCTTCGATAAACTCATCGAATGTCCTCAAAAGGAGATTTAACTGTACCTAGTTCATTTCACTCTACAACTCGTATGTACATACGAGAAAGAGGAAAGCCTCGTTTATGGCCCTGCAATAGCTGAAGAAAAACTTTGAAATTGTTTTTCTTAAAATTACGTGGCCCATGAACAGCTCAAAATCAATTCATCTAGTCAATTAAAAATTTTGCATACATCTCCGGCACATGTGGAACTATCACTTAGATGAATATCAAGTCAAAGACAATATTCAAAAAATTATGATGTCAAAGTTGGAGAAAAGAAATTACACAAATCGATACTTAATTATTACAGTCGCACCATTTTTGAAATTGGCAATATATATATATATATATATATATATATATATATATATTTTAATCCTTGATATAGCTAATGACATCTATTTTAAGAATTTCTTTGGTTTTTTTGTTTCCATTGAGTAGAATAGCAGAAATGCTATGTAATGAATTTTTAAAAAATACATTTACTTGAGCTTTTGTACAGCTTATGTCTTAATGAATCGCAATGGAAAAAAATTGTATAGATACTTGAAAAGTGTACTAATGTATAGAAAAACGTCGTTCCCTAAAAACCCTTGTAATTGTATCTAAAAAATTTGGCAAACATAGAGAATCGAGTCTCCGGAGTAAAAATTCCCTCGAAGTTCACTTCGTATTGTTCGTATAATTCGTTATTAAGATACAAAACATTATATTTCCATTTAAATTATGTTCTACGTGGCTGATCGTTGATTTTCCGTTTTTTTCGACGCCGTTGTGCTTCCCAAAGACGGCACGATCGTTATCTCATTTTTATAGACTTCAGGTACCAAAGCTTTGAGTACCATTTGCGTGATAACGGCGGTAAATCCCCAAACTCGATACTTTCCTCCCGTAAACGCCGGAAGTGTGTAACCGTTACGAAATCGCGTGTAACGAAAGAATTTTGGATCGCACAGATTTTCCAGACTTATGACGAATGCTTCTTCGACCTCCTGAGGATTTACTTCGAGTTTTTCGGGATCTACGTTACCTACGTAACCGAATACTGGCATTACGCTAATTTGTTTTTTCCCTATTAATTTCGAGCTCGACCAAATGTCCACTTCGCTCTCTGGAATTCGTAATTCCTCCCAAGTTTCTCTCAAAGCAGTTTTCTCGATATCCTTGTCAGTGTCATCCTTCATTCCTCCAGGAAACGATACGTGACCTCTGTCGGAACTTAATTTCGTCGATCTCAAAGTGTAAAGGAGTCCAAGTTCGCCTTTGTATGTGCAGAGAGGCACGAGAACCGCCGCTACTTTCGCTTCTTCGTTGACTTTTGGCGAGGGAAAAAGTTTGAGCTTCTTTATACAAGATTCTCGGTTTTTCTTCGACATTACAACATCCGGGCTGAGCTGCGCTTTGTTCACCAGCGATGAGAGACATCGTCGCGATTCCAATGGCTAGAATAAAAATATTTCTTATATGAAGTTTTTGATGCTTTCTCCAACATCTTGATTTATTTTTTAAGATACAATTTCGTATTCCCTGGATCGTAAAATAAGCGACATCAGAATAATTTCAAAATAATTTAAGGAAAATTTGAATCAAACAAAAAATTATGCCCAGAATTTTAATATGAGGTATTCCGAAACAAATTTATTAACGTCATATTGTTTTCAATTATTTCTTCCTGAAGATTAAAAAATATTATCAAATTACCGCTAGGATCAATGAATTGCATTTATTTCGTTGATATTTGTGTTATCATTCAAACAAAACACGTGCAGTCAATTTTTTAAAAATGGCGGGAAAACCATGAAGGTAAAACCGCGTTTAAAAAATCACAGTTTTTCATTCAAACTAACTCTTTGACATTAGTGTTATTTCTGTTGACTACTACATGGATACATGATTTTTCAACGCCGCTCGTAGTGCAACGATAACGACTGATGGTTACAAACTAGGAAGAGATAAAAGCGCGCGTCACAGGCGGCATAATTTTTATATTCAGCGATCTCTGCCCTCGAGGGAGCGCTTATATACATATCGAACGATTTTAGAGGTCGCCGATGGGGCAGAGAACTTCATTACCGTCTAATCGAAAGAGTATTTCGGAAATAACCGTATTAAAAAACTTACGCGATACCGTCGTAACAAACGCGCGAAAATCATCGGGTTGTTCGATGCCATCGATTGTAAACAACTTTTTACATGCGCTACGAAGCTGTCAGTCACGTTTCTCCTTGTATCATGTGCTTGTCACGAGGACGTTGTCCGTAGTTTCCTCGTAATAAACGAGCTAGTGCGTTCCTCGGCGCTTCTGACTGTCGGCAGGACTTTGACACTCCGTGAAGGTTAGTCGAGTCGAGTAACGCGAGTTTGTAACCGTCTGAAGTGCGCGCCTAACCGGTCGACCAATAGGATCGCTCCGTTCGCTCTCTCAGTCGCGCAACTGGCCAATAGCAGCGCTCCATTCGTTTTCTCGGCCAATCACGTGCGTGCATAACCTGAAGAATCGCAAATAAAATTCTAGTAACTTCCTCCTGAAACACGATTCGTTAAAATCGATCGAAAGAAACATTTGCTGAACCGCCAAAACCCGGCAATTAATCGCAAGCGCCTGATTTTCGATTGTTGTGCCAAGCAGTGCTGAGCATCACGCGAAAGGAACATCACAAAGCAATTGTTCTTGTTGATTGGGCATATCGTTGGTTTTTTGCGAAAATGGCAGACCGAAAAACACGTGTTCTGGGACAAATGCTCGGCCAATTCGTCGGAGAAGATGTGGTTGTACTCGGACGGGTAACCAAGGTGACAAATTAGGCTCCTTGAGGTTTATAGGTCTTGCCAATACATTTTGCATTCGTTTGACGCATTTTGTACGCCCACAGCTCGGCGCTGAAGGGAAAACCATTGAATTGACGACTTTTGATAATACTAAAATCAACATCACTTTGCCCAACACCATCGAAGCTACGCCCACTGATATACTCGAAGTTTGGGGCACCGTCAAGACGAAAGGAACAATGATGGCCTCACACTACACGCTTTTCGATGAGGAAAACTGCGCTGGATTTAGTGAGCATGATTTAATTGACTTTTATGTTAAATACTTCTCTACCTAATTGCTTGGACTAACTAGACTCGTAGAATCTCATAAATTAGGTTTATTTTGTTGATTTTTCATTGAATTTGTATAGTCGGTGAATACCTTAGTAAAATTGATTGTCGAGAACATAATCGCAATAAATAGTTTGTCCAAGTTTTCAAATGTTTTCAGAGTGTGAAGTATAGATACAAAATGCTACAATTTTGTTTTGAACACTGCAATTACTTTTTTGAAAAGCTTATTTATATATCGCAAACCTGTGCTAAGGAAATATTTTATTTTTTTTCTGGGCAATACTATATTTTGCATCATAATCATACTGGAAGTTTGGAGATTTACAGTGAAAAAAAAAAAAAAATGTTCTAGAAAACTGTGGTTATTCCAATCTGCTTATTTTCAATAACATAATTTTTGCAAATTTTGCATGTAATGATAATTGAGATCTTGGCTGAAAGTGAATCCAGTTTGTAATTAAAAAACCATTCATGGGTTGTTGCATTAAATTAACTCGAAGTTAATACTAATTGCAGATCAGAAGATGTACAACGATTTGATAATCATACTGCATGCGATAAAGAATCGAAAATGGAAGCTGAACAGCCCAAGAGAAGCTCTGCAGTAATTACCCCTTTTCTCAGAGTTCAAGATGGCACGTATATTTTTGTACACCTACTACGATAAAAAAATAAGAATTAAGTTGTTCATAAGTCATATAAAAACAATTTCTAAATAACGTACAATATAAAATTCTTTACTGATACATTGACCCTGTTATTTGTGCACTACGTTACGTTGGTTCCTATCGTACACGATGCATCCAGCGAAAAACAACGGCAGGTGCATGAAGTTACTGGACACTCGGAATGTTGTCTGCAAAACAATAACAATAATATTTAAACAATAATTTTTTATCATGGCCATCAAACAGAACCCAGGAATCACGGGGAGTGCAAAAATGATAAAGAAAATTAGGGAGCGGTAAGGAAAACTTTTTAATTACTGAAAATATGAAACGTCAAAGAGTATTTGCAGTGAGAAAAGTTCGTGCATGCATAATTTTAGTCGGAGAAAAACGACGAATTCCTCATAAAAATTCCGGATTTTTTGTTTTGTTTTTATGCCAGTACGATTATTTTCTTAGTGAATTATTTTTTTTATTACCGAAACCAATGTGTAATGTGATTTGTATGACCGCCGTGTCTGCATGTTTGGCACCAAGTGAACCAGTTGCTGAATTCCGTGAGTTTGCTGTCGTCTTCGCTTCTGCTGGAGCTTCCGGTGGTCATCTGGAGTCCGCTGACCGTTCCCATATGCATAAGACAAATGGCACAACGCGGCAGAGGTTTTCGGCAGCTCGGACAAGACGACATCTGGAGAAGAGATAAATGATGGGCACATTGGAATTAGCATGAACTCTGAGCAGGGGAATTTATTTAAAATTCTCTGATCTTACTTTCAATTTGTTCGATGTGCTGCCGAGTCTCCCGAAAGGGCCTCGAGCTCTGCTGAGGCCTTGCATGAAAGCCGAGATACTCTTGCCACAAAAATTACAAGATATGTAGACTTGCTGAGGAGGTTTTTCGTTCGTCGACGATCGCATCGCGATGTCGAAGTGCGCTCGTTGATTCCACATTTTCCAAGCGTCTAATAATGCTCTATAACTGTAAAAATGTATGCGGAGATATTAGTAGATAGCAATATACTTGACTTCACATCATTAAAAAGTTTTGCAAGTCCCGATAAAATAATTGCTCGTTTTTATAGGAAGCAATCGTTAAATAAGCAAAATGGCTGAACAAAAAAACTAATTAATTCTCAGTTGTAACATACCTTTCAATCCACACTTCCACTTGATTTTCCTGCAGTAATTTGGGAGGCAAGGCTCGAATAGCAATCAAACTACAACTCTGTACATCTCCAGTAATCTCCAAATACCTGTTCAACAATTGAATGCCTTCCAAGCTTGCTCCTGCAATAAACAATACATGAAGTCTACAATCAAGAGACAAACTAACGACGTCAATTGTACCTGTGAGTAAAAATCCTGCTAAATTTCCATCTTCGCTAAGTTTCCGCGTTAATATCTTCAAATATTCGCACAATTTGCTGTCCGAGAGGAACATCAGAGCGAAAGCGACTCTGTCTTCGACTGCCATTCCATTTTCATTCTATCAATCAACCATCTTTCAGTTCTTATCAATAATCATACTTTTTTAAAACTAAAATATACAACTTACGAGAACGTTTTCGTAAGAATCGTTGTCGGCCGTTAAAAAAGCAAAGGTCGCTCGAAGATACGGATCGGAAAGTTGAGACCTCGATTTTAAGCATAATTCGCGCCACATGCTGTTGCGATCCTCGGAAAATCCTGAAAGCGCCATAGCGACGATATTCAAATTTGTAGACATCGACATTTTGCTGGCTCCCCTATTTAAAATCTCGATCGCCTGGCGAAGGCAGAGATTGAATACGGATATCGCCGTGGCTCGAGGATAAGCTCCTTCCCTCTCGAGACGCTCGAGAAATAAATTATTATACATGGCGTTTGATTCTTTGTCGAATCTCCAACCGCAGAGCTGAAGCGCCTTATCGCGATCGGCTGATCTAAAAACCAAGAGAAAAATGACTTTCCGACTGAAAATTGAAAATTCATGACTTGGAAATTCAACGACTTTGCTGCTAGATCCTTATCTTTACCTGTACATTTTCGCTGTGTGATTCGAACCGATATCCGTCCACGGACGGTGAATAAGATCCGATTTTATAAAACCATTACCAAAGTTTTGTTGCCCGTCAAGCTTCAGAACCGTTCTAGGAAAGAAAATTCATGCAGGGTTCGAATTGTAAAGGCAGAGCATAAGTTACATGTAGTGAACTGTGGCAAGATTCAATCTACATATTACCTTACACCGGGATAATTACTATCTGTATTTGGTATGGATCCATCCTCCACCAGCGAACGGCTCAGGTATAACCATTGCCACAAATTTTTCAGCGTTTCATTCTCAGCTAATTCGCCGTTTTGCGCTAATTCTGGCTGGAAAGAATTTCTCATATAAAACAAAATATTACCTATTTACTTATGAAAATGATATCATATTTGATCAACAGATTGCCTGTCCAAGTAAAATATCGTTTATAAACCTACCAGTAGACCGTACTCAGCCAAAGCTCGAGTTTTCGTTAGAACGGAGATATCATCGAAGGCCTTGTAAATATTGTCGCTGCTGCAGATATATTTGAAGGATTTCGAGGCGTGATTCCACGCGAGGTGCGAGCGCGTTGACCAATTCACTGTTATTCTCTCGTAGACCGTATAATCAGTAAGACCTGTGGAATAAAGTGTAGCCTTCGCATGAATTACATTTTCTTAAAGCGACAGTCTGAATTTTTTTCATTTGTAATTTCAAAAGTTATACAGAAATAATTCTTTCAGCCTGTGAACGAGGAGCTCTTGATCATTGAAATATTTTTAAGCTTCGTATGAATATCATTTTCAAGACGGACCATTTAACGCATGTTTGAATACTGACCTTGTTGGGAAATTGCCAAAAGTCTGTTAACATGCGAGGGATGCCACGAAAAGCTTGTGGGACTTGACCAAGGAGGTGCTACGGTTCGTTCTAAAGCTCCGGGTTCAGTATCTTCGCTCCCACCGAGGCCACAATGTTGAATATCGTGAAGATGTAACGATCCTGAAGAAATAAAGTCGGTTAAATAACACATTTGTGCTTCAATGCTAAGACTAATTACCCGAATCTTTTTGCAACGTTCCCAAAAGATTGTGCCTAGTAGGGCACCACAAAACTTTACTGATCTGCCTCGCTTGCGGAAGAGTTAGAACCGGTTTCTCAAAGTAACGAGTGTCCCAAATGGTTATTTGGTTCTCCACGTGAGATACTATGTGGTGATCGTTGTGAGGATTCACAGATACGCTGTACACAGCTTTCGTGGGCGTTGTATTTACCACTTTTACCGAATCTGTCGATAATAAAGTGGACAAGATGAAAGTAAAGTCGTTAAATTTGCAAAAAAAATCTGAAGAAAATATGATTTTCTCCAATTCTTCACGCTTTATTGTTTAAAAACATTACCTCTGAAGTCAATGATCTTCAATTGTTTATTGTTGAGCCCCGCCACGAGACATCGCGATTCGTTGTTGAACCAGGCAAGCGAATGCGTAGTTTCCGAAACGCCAGCCTCTGCGATTGGCTTTATGGAGTCTGTCTGAACGTTAGCATGATGATGGCCTCTGTCAGAACCTACAGGACTTTTTTGTATATCCCACAGGAGAACCGAATGGTCGGTGCGATATTTATCGAGACCGGAAACTATCAAGTTTGGATCCACGGGATTCCAAGCGACCGCATTGCACTGCCGGGCATGTTTTGGTGCTATAAAATAGAATAAATGACTCCAGGATTTTTAATGAATTTCGCATTTCAATTGTTCTAGTAAAAAGTCGTCAAATATCTATCTTTCATTTAATTAAATAATGCTGTTAGTTACAAATGTCTAAATAAATAAATGCTTTGGTAAAAATTTACCGAGTTCTTTGCCAGTGAGTCCAAGAGAATCAAAGGCTGTAGGGCCAAAAGTTGTTAATACTACTTTTCCATTAGCCTGACCAACAGCCAGCAAAATATCTGGCTCTGGTTGAGGATAGATATCAATGCATTTAACATAGTGATGGCTACTGTTTGTGGCCAGGAGATGAGCAACTGTTGAATCTGAAATTTTTTGGCCTGAAAAAAAAACAGAATTTTTATTAGCAATCTAATTTTTTACAGGATCAAATAATAATGCAACAATACAAAAAATGATGAATTACCAATTCTAGGATACAGAATTTCTATACTTTAAAACATTACAAAAAAAATTTCATGTACCCCAAATTTTCACGAGATAATATATCAATTTATTTTTCAATGCATCAAATATATATGCCTTATTTTTCAAAGAAATTTTGATGAATCTTTACAAAAATCTTTTCTGTTTAGAGTCTCATTGAAATTTTATATAAAACCCTTCGCATAAAATCATCTCAAAATCTCAGAATCTGTTCTCACAGGATGGTCGAATGCTCTCCTTCATCTGCGCCACTTCATACAGGCAAATCTCGGTGCCCCATGTTATAAATTTGTTCAGATGAATCGGAGACCACTGGATCTCCAACTTGACGCTGTTCATCATGAAAACCTGCAAAAAAACCTCAATATCGCAGCTCCGAAACAATGAAAATCCTCAAAGACCTCGAAAAACATACGTATCGTCAGAACCGTGTGGGCAGCTACTGTGCCTTCAACATTGTTTGGCTCCGCTGTGTCAACATAGTTGCTCCTCAGTCAGTCGTCTCTTTTAACCTAACGCTTTTGCTGCAGGAAAGCGATTTACCTATTTAAAAAAAATTGAGAATCAACAAAATTACTATCGCATACCTCTGCAATTTTAATTACATTAAAAAATATATAAGTAACAAAAATTCTAGGTGAAAGTTTAATTGTCGATGAAATTGCAACAACATACTTGCTCATTGCTTGCCGATCGTTCGATAATCGAGCCGGTCGACGGAAATCGATCATTTATGTCATAGACGTCAAAAATCAGCGTGGGTGGCCCTCCGTTGTTCTCAATTAATGCATACAATGTACGAGATATTAATCTCCGGTTATAATTATACAGTGCAATGAACTATTTATTTACATCCTGGAAAAAGCTCCGATACAATGAGCAATTTACTCTGTCGCAGGTGTTTGTAAATGGGGCTGGTTTCTCGCGAATTGCGAAGTACGGACTGTAAACTAGCAGACTGCAGCGGCAGCAGCAGCAGATGCGGTTGTACAGTAAAATTAGTAGAGCGCCACATTCACCGCTCGGCGGTGAACGAGTGAACCAACGTGCGTGACGGCTCACAGTGTGTGTTGCAGGTGAAACTATACGTCGGGAGAAAACTATTCGATATTATAACCGTTTTTCAAGGTATTTTAATCACGAATAATATAATTTTTTGCGTGGTCCTCCGGTGTCAAGATCGGCAATCGATATTTTCGTATCCGGGCTTAGTGTGCGGCGATCGAAAAAAAAACAAAAAAAAAACCACCGATTTTCATTCCTCGGAAGCAGCTTCGTTGAAACTCGTGCGACAGCGCGGCACCGCCTTTTCATTATTCATACTTCGTATACGCCCTGGATCATCGCCTTTTTGTTCAATTATTTATCCAACAATTCGATTCCACGCCCTTGGGATCATCGCGAGTGGATTTGGAATTTTGGAGATCGGTATATGCGAGGACTTTGGGATTTATGATTCAAAGTCGATGTAATTGTTGTCAAACAACTCATGGGAATGTCGAGAGAAAAAAAAAAAAACGTTTTAGCTGTTGCCAGTGTTGATGAATTTGTTTACGGAAATTAGAGAATCTTTTAAAGGAAGTACGACAGTTAAGAACTTATGACAGTTTTGAGGTTTTCGATGATTTGAAAATTGTGGCAAAATCGATGTTTTAGAAATAAATACATTTAGTGGTTATTGTTTGTGGTTGTTTATCACTGTTTGTTAGTCATCAATTGGCTTATCTTTGGTGAGTCCAGTTGGCATTTAGTTGCGGATAAGAAATTGTCTACTTCAGTTTCCTTTTTTTTATGCCTTTTTCTTTTTTTCATTTTGTCATGGTTAATTATTGCAAAAATTTGGGTTTGGTTATTTGCAGCGTGTCACTTCGATGGTGATTATCAATGCTCGGTTGATTTCATTTTAAATTGCAATGATATAATTGATAATGTCAGGAAAGTAAATGGCAGCAGTGTTAGGAGGAAAAAAATTGGATTTTGACAAATTTGTTTATCAAATTTTTATTCTTTTTTATAATACATGACAATAATTATAATAATTCATCATTTTTGTGGAATAGAAAAAAATTTACATATGTATGGAAAATATTCTCCTGCTTTTTCATTTTTTTTTGGAAAATATTTATCGTCAAATATGCCAAAGTTTTGTGTATGGCTATTTTCGTTGAATCACTGGATTGATTTTTGTCCATGCAAAATTGATTGAGCATTGAGTTGCAATGGTACTATCATGTATAGTTGTGCATTGATAATATCGGTGGAATTCTGTTCTTTTGATAAAAGTCGATAAAATAAGCTTGAACTTGATGACTAATGTACAAGATAAATGTACTAGAAGGAAGACAATCATGTGTGGGTTAAGAATGCTATGAGTAAGATCTGGGCTTGTTCATTACTTGCCTTCGTTCACTTGACCCTCCAACGAGATCTCTCACGCTGATTACTTTTCTACCACATCCTGCCTTTATCCCAGTTGGGAAAGATCCAAGGGATTGTGTACAATGTATTTCAGAGAGAAATTGCTGCACTTTTTTTTTTTATATACATTTATTCATTTAGTTGCACAAATAATTTTTCAACAATTTTATCTTTTTTTTTTTTTCAGGGTAGTTATTTAGAAATAGCAGGATGTCGAAGAAACCAGGGGCCACACAAGCTCTCCACAAGGTGATAATGGTTGGGAGTGGAGGTGTTGGGAAATCAGCACTTACTCTGCAGTTTATGTATGATGAGGTAATAAACAATAAACTAGGTGTTGTTCTGAGTGGGAGACAAAGTGAAAATGAGGCTTGTAAACATTTCACAAGAATTATGATAGTGTTAAATCTTTCAACGATCTATAGATTCTATAGGAAGATGTACAAATTTTTTAAATTATTGTCACAGCAGAAAATTATCTCAAATCTCTTGAAAAACACGATTAGCATTTTTGTATTTTTCAATATAATATAACAAATATTAAACGCATACCTCAAGATTTTGGGCAAACAAAAATAATTGTATGATTTATCCAGTTTGTAGAGGATTATGAACCAACCAAGGCTGATTCGTACAGGAAAAAGGTTGTCCTGGATGGGGAAGAAGTACAAATAGATATTCTAGATACTGCCGGCCAAGAAGACTATGCAGCCATTAGGGATAATTATTTCCGGAGCGGTGAAGGCTTCCTCTGTGTCTTTTCAATCACAGAAGATGACAGCTTTCAATCTACACAGGAATTTAGGTAAAAAATTCATCTGATTGGATTTATAAAAAAAGAAACGACGACCACGGAAATAATGTTGCTAAACGAATCTCAAACTTTTATTTCAGAGAACAAATTCTAAGAGTAAAAAACGACGAAAACATTCCCTTTTTATTAGTGGGCAATAAGAGTGATCTCCAGGAAAAGAGGAAAGTTAGTTTGGCGGAAGCTCAGGCGAGATCGCAACAGTGGGGAGTTCCGTACGTCGAAACGAGTGCGAAAACCAAGGAAAATGTGGATAAGGTATGCGAAAAACTTACCCTTTGTTCCTACGAGGATGAAGTCCTCAATGTCAAGTTTCATCATTCGAATTATCGTGCTTACCGCTGTAAAATTAGTTGATTTTTTTTTTTTTTTTTTCAAACTCCATTTTCGCACCGTCTGCAATTGCGGTCATGGTTTATTGTCGTCTAGCACAAAGTGTATTTTATCTTGTGTTTTTAAATCTATTGAATGTTTTTTGATGTCAAAAATTGTGGTACTTTTTTTTCGCGCAAATTGAATGTTTTATAAGAGGCACCTTTTGAGTTATAAGCTTTTACGAGTCCTGAGACGAGCATCGATTGCCACATTTGCAGGTTTTTTTCGACTTGATGCGTGAAATAAGGTCACGCAAGATTGAGGACAAATCGGCGAGTAACGGTCGTGGGAAAGACCGTGCCAAGAGGAAGAAAAAGAAGTGCATTATTCTATAGGTTTGCACCTTTGCTTGTCGCTACCTATCATTTTTCTTCTATCTCAATGTCAGATTTATATTTTCATAATTATAACCCTATACGAGAGGCTTCTGGGCAGATTTACTATGAGTTACGTCGCTTTTATGTTTCGGTGCACTCGGCATCTTAAGCATGTCGTCGTCTCATTAGTCTGCATTGTCGTCCTCAATAAAATTCATTGATTCACCGTTACTGGCGTAATTTATAGATTAATTTACATAAAAACTAAAGTTAAAAAATTAATACACTTGAAGAAATAATATAACTTCACATCCTGAATTTCTTGAAAAAAACATTGAGTGCGTTTTTGAAATTCTCAGAGAATTAAAGAATAAAAATGGATTTTCTACGAATTCTACTGAAACTCTTAACCTTAGGGTAACTATCGCGAGTAACGGCGAGTTAATATGCAGCAAATATAAATGTTAATTATATTTCTCTAATGTTTTGCAGGTATTTTTTGACTTAATGCGTGCAATAGCGGCGCGCAAGGCAAAGGAAAACCAGGGCGAGGGACCCGAGCGCAAGGAACCGAAATGTTGCATCCTTCTCTAACGAACATGAGAAACAAGCTTTAGCTTTTATTTAAAAGAAAAAAAGAAAACCGAAAAGAAAAACGTATGTTAAGCACCAACATTGAAATATTATAAATGTATAACTAACCTGTGTTTGTAATGAAACAGGTTTTCTAACACTTTACAGTGAATTGACACTTTTCCATCTCACGAAAAACTTTAAAAATGCGAATACCTTCAGTACATACCCGAGGGACCGACTACTACTTATACAACTAAAATTAAGCTTAAATTTATTTCGAGATTATTTTTCATTACCTTCTGCGTTGCTAATCGTGCGATGAAACATCTTGTTGATGACTATTTATAAATGCTTTATGCGTGTTTTTATCTAAATCTTTTTTCAGATATTACCTCCATTAGCTTAAGAAGGTTCGATCGTTGAAATCTCAACGAATGGCTACCATCGATTAATTCTTCTCAGAAACTTGAAGAAAATCAGCGTTAATACAAATGCAATTGGAAAATCAAATCCACATTCCAATAATGGTATTATTAGTTTGTATTGACTATTAAACTTTTGCATTGCGATCATTTTTAGAGATTTTAATGGTCGAACCAACTTTATCCTGTGCGCTGAACTCCGGTGATGGGTGCTATTAGAAAAGAAAAAAAAAAAACATCCCTCATTGATATCGACATAGTTCCTACCGCGTTATCCAATACTTTTCACTCTTCTTTGTCGATTTTAAGTTGCACAAGGGACGGAACACGAAAGACTTGAAAATAAGAGATATTAGGAGTTCTGAAATGCGTTTCAAAACCCAAGATCGCGAAATAGTAGTAAAGTTTTCTCGCATTTGTCAGAGTGTTCTGCGGGATAACCAATATACATTTTCTCGCTCACGTTTTCGTAGCTTAAAAATGATTTTCAAATATTAACATATTTTCTTAATCAAAAGTATTCAATGTCAATCAACAATGAGCATCAGAAATTGCCAAACTGAGTTAATAATTGAAGAAATAACAGTAGTAAATAGTCTACCGATCCTGTAGTTCTGAACTAAACAGAATGGTTAAGTTTACATTTTTTTATATCAGCGTTGATAATATCTGCACATTCTGTAAATTTAATTCTGTTCAATAAATTTAATTTTCATAGTTGAATCTCACAGAAAGATAAGATTAGAGTGTACAGAAATTGTATACTGAAGTCATTAGAGATCTGCTGGGAAAAATGGGAGCTGGGAGAAATTTTACATTTGCACAGTGCAAAAGTTATGCTATAGAATCTCAATCTTTTTTCAATATGGAACAGTTTTTCAATGTGTAAATTCTCATTTTTCTGCATATCCCCGTATTTACAGATGGAAGATAGATTTTTTCTTACTTTCATGAACACATATTATACATACGTAGCTAAAGCAATTGTGTAAAAATTGATAAATTATTTTTAATAAATATTAAATTGCACTAGCGGTCATCTGAGCAGGACGAGAGCATGCACGAAAAATTATCACGGATTCTAGAGCGTGTGAAATAGTAGCGAATAAGGTGGCAGATATCCAGCTCGGGTAAATTGGATCAACTGAAGATTGCAGTGAAGAATAATTGCACTAGAATCGTTATCAATCTTTGAGTAATTAATCCCGGTGTCGTAAGCGATGAGACATTTACTAATCACGTGGGCTTTTGGTAACGATGTGAAAAAAACCGTTTGTTTATTTTGTTTAAAAATATATATTTAAAATAATGAATTAAAAATAATTCTCTTAACTTTATTTATTTTTAATGCGAATTTAAGCCACTTAAAAAGTTGAATAAAAACGTACATTTTTTAAATTGTTTTTCTTTTCTTTTGTTATTTTGCAATGTAAAAAAATTGTAAGTTAATTCAGAAAAAAATCTGAATGAAATTTACAGGACATAGTCTCAATTAGCAATAACGTCTGACTGATTATGAGAAATTTCAGAAAGACTTAGGAAAAAAAGTCTGAATCTGACAGAGAATGACTTCAATATAAATACCGCGTTGCCTGGAGTAAATTATAGCATAAGGAAGCAATGTGCAAATATTGTACTTCCGACTGTATTGAATATAATATTTGTTGACACTGATAAAATTACGATAAACGAAGCAGATAAATTTCGAGTGTTCGTATCTTCAACAATTTCTATCAATTTCATAATGAAGTATATTATTTGCTTAAACAAGATTTAAAAAAAATTGAAATGTGTTCTTAAACATATAAAAAATTACAATAAAAACCTGCATTTCTTAAATCATATTTTTCTATTGCTATCCAGCAATTTTTTACTTTCTTGAGATAGAATCAAAACAAATTCGTTGATTATTGAGAAAAAAAAAAAACATAAATAACATCTAACCGATTATAAAAATGATGGGACAGCTTTCAGCCAACAAAGAGAAAATGAGAATGCCTTTTATCTAACAATACATGAAAAATTATGGAATAGGATCATGAGCAAGCAATGTGCATATATTATACTTGCAACTGTATTCAACATAAGCGTAATCGAAGTAGATAAAATTATGATTAAAGAGGAAGCTTCATTTGAATTCTTATCAAGATCAACTATTTTTTTATCGCGATTCTCGTTAAACTAATGAAGTACATTGTGGGAGAAGAGCGATATACAATAATGAGCGCACGAGTTCGAGGCGTGACCAGCAGCTGCAAGAGTCGGGCAGCATCTAAGAAAGTATATCGCAGAAGCAGCACGACGTGCGCCGCAAATACCTGGAGGGCTTTTGAAACAGAACGGCGCCGATCGGATGGAGGTACCAAGGACGTTCATCGCCCTCCCGATTCGTCAAAAACGCGTGCACACGTAACGGATGAATGCGAGGATGATTTTAATACGCTAACGTTTTTTTTTCTTCATTCCTTTTTCTTTTTTTTTTTTCATGTCGCCTGACGACGTCATTCACGGCGTCGCAGCTTAGCCATATTAATAAACTTGGATGGATTGAACCCGTTTGGATTGTCGTCTTTCATAATCGCCTCGGGCGATGGACGAGATGTCGATGTCTGGACGAGGAAGAAAAAGGATGGAACTGAAACTTCATCGCGGGTCCTTCGTGTTGAAGAGTGCAGTGAATATGAATTAAGTACTCACAAATGAAAAAACTTGTTTTCCTGCCAGTTGGCTGTTTTTATTTTTAAGGAATTAATCTCACCGCGAGACTATCAAGCTGTCGGAAGAAACGAAGAGTCGAGCTCGGGGAGTGTCCATCACGTCGCCGGGTTGCGCCTCCGGCGAGTTTCGAGAGCTCGCCGAGACGATTAATTCCAACAAAGAAGAACGAAATGCCTTTTAGTCCTGCAGTTGTTTTCTACAAGACTTATTTCTCAACCGTACGCTACAGGACTTGGGAACTAAAGAATCCTCTGCCCCGGTGCTTTGTAATTTTGTTTGGTTTTGCTGATCGAAGCGCACATTTTTTTTTTTTGGGCTTTTTACTCCAGTCATTCTCTACAAGACGTATTTCTTAACGGTACAAGGCAAATAATTCTTCGCTGCAGTTGTCTGCAATTTTAGTTGAACGAGGAGCAATTTTATAGGTAAAAATCAGCGGATTTGTTTTTGTTTATTGTCTTCTTTCCGATTTGTGAAAGTTGGAGAAGTTTTAACAACACATTTTTTTATTCACGCATAGATTTGTTAATTAATACATTGATTTTAAAAATCTTGGCATGCGTGAAAAAATTGTAAATACTTTTTACTTTATGTAGGTTTCATATTTTTTTATTTTATAAGGGAAGAAGTTTCTTTGATGCAAAATTATTAGGAGGGATCAGAATTTTTTTCCACCTTAATTACACGATAAAAATTCAATACGTGTTTATGTTACATGAGAAATATGTTTATGTATAGAATAATTATTTATAATAAATTGCTGAAGCGTCAATATTCCACCTGTTGCGAATTAAAGTTGTGTACTCCAACAGCTGTCAATTGCGTTCTCATTACGTGGACTTAAAGATGGGCTCACGCGGTAACGAGTATCTTTGTTGTCGAAGTTGCGCAAACTTATTTATCGGCACCTCGAGGATTTCCTTTGAGCCTCTCGAATAAAAGTACATCACAATTTTAGTTGAAGTGTCCGATGCGCAGCTTGCGCAAGGAACGATGTATAAATCGAGAGAATAAAATAAGAGAGGACAATTCAAATTATTAATTGTCCTCTTGAAAAAACCATGTTGCAAATTAAGATTCTTTGAGTTCCAATTTTTTTGATATACCTTCAATTTTCAGCGAAATTTTAAAACTTCGAAATTTCGCATGTATTTTCAAATAAATGTAGAATTTCTTAATAAATACGTAGAGTTCGAATTTAAGAGAAAAAAATAACTGTAAACTATGTGTTGAGTTGACTAATTGACAAAAATGGTGGTCATGGAATTGTGGATCTATTGATATACGGATTGGAGTTTCATACCAACCGATGGTAAAACAGGGACCTGCGATTTTCGCTCTTCTTTTTTTCGACTATACCTCATACATAGAAAATAATAATAACAACTGATTTTAGAGATATACATTGATTAGTTAATGTTATTATAGACTAATTTTGGCGAATCTGTTGCAGTTTACAGTCGTGTGTTATCGTACGGATGATCCGTGAGATCTAAGTAGCTGTTAAAAAGAATCATTTCCAATTCTTCGGTAGTATAGTGGTGAGTATCCCCGCCTGTCACGCGGGAGACCGGGGTTCGATTCCCCGCCGGAGAGAATTATTTTTTTTTCATTTTTTAACATAAATATAACAGTAAAGAACACCAGTGAAATATTTGCGATATTTGAAAAAAAATCAATATCGGTGCAGTGTCAGTGTTCAACTCCTGACACAGTTCAGCAAGTAAACAGCAAGTAATATTATCAACACCTGGCCAATTGTGTAAAATTTTAATTGAGAATTTAATATTTATTTAGTATTAATTGGAATATGGGCTGAGATGAAAATTCTGACACGAAAATTTTGCAAAACCATGAAAACAACGCTACGAGGAAGTAAAAGGTGAAACTAACTGAGAATTACTCTCATGTGGATCTCAGCCAATTTAATTGAGTGCTCCATGATCAATGACTTGCGTCGGGTGCGGGCTGAGTGCTCTTGTACTGCCTGTTTCGCCCGTGCACTCCGCAAGATAAGTAATGCACGGGTAGTGCAAGTATGCGCTGTGGCACAAGGGAAGGATAAGTACAACGTCACTGCTAATTCACTGTTACAGATTTCCCGGACCCACACCCCCCATTACATGGCTCCGAGCTACCGGCGCGCCGACGACTGGATGCAATTAACTATCGTCGATGGAGCCTCGCAGTGTACGTAGTGTATGTACCGGGTCGAGATTCCGTATAACTTTTAAAAATAATCACAGTCCTCCTTTCGTATATCGACTGCACACAACGATTCATTATTCGGTCCGTCGATATATAAAATTATGTAAAAGATCACGGATGATGATGGTTCTGAAAATTCATCGATCAAAGCGAATGGACGGTCATTTTCCTCCTCTCTGCACCGCCAACTCATGTGTATGATCGCTTCGTTCGTGTCACGCCTACCTTCGATTTATCATTTTGTGGCATGATATATCGATTCTCTTGAAAACAGTATTTTCTCTGTCTTTATTGCAGTTGTAGCTTTTGCTGCGTCTTAAGCGTCCTCTAAAAAAATTATTTTTAATGATATTTCAGCGCGATTAAAATTTCACGAAATGCACATCGTTAAAAACATTTTTTATATATTTATTTCGCAAGATATCGGTGATGAATTTTCATTTGTTTATCTGTTCTTTTTAGCAACGTTCGTTGAAATTACTTAACTGACACAATGGTTTAAGTGAGCGAGGAACAGGGATCTTCAGGTTAAGAATTTTTTAATAATAACAAAATTATATGACAATGGATTTATTATAAAATTGTTTTTGAAAAAAAAAAAAAAAACAATGGTGGTGGCACGAATTGGCACGCTATACATGTACGCTGTTACAGTAAATATTACCTACATTGCATGTCTTACGTGTACGAAGAATACTTAGTACTACATTGGGCACTTAAATTTATTTTGAGTACGACACAAAGAAATGCTTTAAAGCATTTATGAGCATTAACAACCACGAAGGACGTTGCGGTATACTCGTACGATAAATCGTCATATAAAGGTGATGGCGCTTTCAATAATTTATTTATTTTTTCGACCATTGGTTTTTAAAACACTCAAGATTGCGATTCGAAAATTATTTTATAAAATGGAGCAATTATTGAATCGCCAGATGCTTGCGTACGATTTATATGAGCTTTGCGAAAGATCCAAAAAATCCTGCAATAAATCGCGTTCGAAATTAATGTTGCTTTGCATTTAAAAATAAAAGAAAAAATAAAAAACGGCTAATGACCTATTGCAGTCGACGCCGTTATAAAAATTAAAAAAAAAAAAACAAAAAAGATTCCTTGAAACCATTTCTACTCAGTTGTGCAAATATCAAATACCTGCGCTTGAGAAATGATTGAATTTTTATTGCAACTCTCCGAATAAGCATATCATACGATTAATTTGAGCTTTGTCAAAGATTTCAAAAAATTCGAGTCGATCGATCGCATCGATCGCTCAACTAGCGCCAAAGGCTAGTATCATTAAACGTACTTAAAACACGTGTACGTTATTCGAAATTCATATCATAATATCAGACCCTTAAAGATCCGCAGTAATAAAAATTGCGTCGTCAAACAGCATGAGGAACTATCTCAATATTTGAGGTAATGAGGATAACGAACTAACTGCTCTACGTATAATAATAATAATAATAATAATAATATTAATAATGATAAAAATAATAATAATAACAAATAAAATATTACGAAGCACTAGTGACTCTCCCATGGGAGAGAATTTCTCGTCGATTGAGATACACTTCATTGACGTCGAGCGTCTTAAGGGCTAAAATTGTTCTTTACTGAGAACCGATTAATCGACAAAATACGAGTAATTTTATGGCGGAAGAGCTGCCATGACAAGTTTGGTCGCATATATTATTATTATTATTTTAAGATCGCAGCAGCGGAGCCACGCGATAAACGTTTGCTGCGGAAAAACGTATATCTCCCCGGATCATTGATTATCTTCGATCACCCGACCTTCGCAGCCTCTACGAGATGCTGTCAGTGATCCGATATTAATCTGGCGATTCCGGCTGGCTCTGGCCGCTGCGATTCTACGAGCGTACCTCTTCATCACAGAAGCCTTTCTGCCGCGCGGGTACAGGGTTTGTTCTACTTAAGTTCGTTTACGTCATTCACCGCTTATTTTACGTTACATTGTGTCTCGTTTTGTCTGAGGAGTGATGGGTAAGCCGACCGGAAGTGGCATATGACTGACTCTTGCTTACTGACTTCGAGACACGCACCTCACGATATGCTATGGTATATTTGGCGTTTCTGTTATTTTTGTTTCAGAGAAACAACAAAAAAAAACCCGACTACCATCCGAGACATTTTCTGTCAACTGAGCCACTGTTTTCCAGCCTGGGAAGATCATCATCAGCTATTATTTATTATTACTCAAATTCTTCCTTGAGGATTCAAATATCCTAGCCACTAGACAATATCGGAATATTCAATCTCTTAGGAAATGTTACTATTATCAATTCAAACTATGCTGGAAGTTGCGAAACTCGAAAAGAAAAAAATTGTGGCGAAAATCACTCCATGCACTTTTGACTAAAAAACGTAAAGATTTTTTTTTCGTCGAAAAAAGTGGCTTAATCGACAGAGAAAGCTTGATCTACTTAAAACCGTTATAGATCCACTGTTACAAAAATTATTTCGCAGCTCGATGTACCGGTACTAAAGCTTTTATGCATGGGCTGATATCCTAAATTTAATATCCACGTATGATATAAAATAAATACACGGTGTATTGAAAAAATCGTGTTCAATATAAAAGTACGTAATTTTATCATCATCACATATGCAAAATTTAATAAACCAGTTTATGCATAAATACAGTCAATGCCGGTACATAAAACTTAAAAACATTTCCATCAGCGTAATCCCTGTACCCGCTGATCACGGACACACCCCCGGAGGTGTCCTCTCCTCGATCGCTACCGGAAATCGTTTTGACTATTCTAGGAATGCCAGGACACTGCACCGCCAATACAAATATATATCGAGTGTCCCGGAGTCCCTCTTAACGTTACGAGTGAGGCAGTTGAGTTGGCAAGAGCAGAGAAAGAAGAGGAATAAAAAATAAAAGAATAAAAGACCAAGAGATAAAGTCATAAAGAGAAGAATCAATAATCAGTCGTTCGGTTAACCGACGTCGCATCGACACTTACGTGTACGGGCCTTACTCTAATCTAGTCACAGAGCGTTGATTTTTTCATCGGAAATTCATTAATAATAACCTAAACGTCGATCAAGTTATCGGATCAACAGACCGATTGATCATCTGAATCATTGCCAATGAATTACCGATAAGTGTCGACAAAGAGTCGATACCGCACGTGGTACACATTTCGTCATTCTCTAGTCGCTTTTGAGGGAACGGAGTCACGTAAAAATCTCGAAATGGTAACAAAGAACATTGGATATCTGACTTATTTGCCTGTCGAGTGTTATTTCTCGGTCAATATCATTTCATTTGTCCAATTTAAGCACCGTTTGAATTTTATGATTTTTAGGTGACTCGCGTTATTTCACACTTTCTTTCCCACAGGACCCCACAGTTTAACAATAACGCGACACACAATCTTTCGTCTCTGTCTAGTCGATAAACACGTTGAACTTCCGTGTCTCAAAGTGCGAGGAACTTCATGAGAGCTTCGTAGATGAGTCTAGGATCAATAGTACCGTCGGCGGTGTAGCGGACACCGCGAAGCGACCCATCGTCGTGACTAACGACGCCATACTCTCCGACGATGAAGCCATCAGGCGTTCTCTCTTCGACCCTGTACTTGCGATAGTTCCTCTCGTCGACGACGTAGCCAACCTTGTGACCATCTGCGCTATCTTTGGAGGAAGAGGATTGCGGTGGTCGGGATGATGCACGTGGCGCAGCTTCGGTGACGACCTGCGGCCCGTGAACGTTACCGTTGCTCCCGACACTCACAGCCTCGTCGACCTCGTAGTTCTGTTCCTCAGGTTCTTGCTGATGAATTTTGTGCATCACAGGCCTGCCATCCGACCCATAAATCTTGCTGGGCTCGCTGTAGATTTTCGCAGGCTCGCTGTAGACCTTAGCGGGTTCTCCATAGATCCTGGCGGGTTCGGAATACACTTTAGCAGGTTCCCCGTAGACTCTCTCAGGCTCGCCGTAAACCTTGGCAGGTTCGCTGTAGATTTTTGAGGGCTCACTGTAGATTTTCGAGGGCTCGCTGTAGATCTTGGCAGGCTCGGAATAAACCCTCGACGGTTCACCATAATTAATCTCCGGTTGTGAGTAGCTGTTCTTAGAAATTTCCCCATAAGCTCTGGCGGGTTTCCTGTATATCTTGGACGTCTGATGAGGATAAACTTTGGGCGGTTGATTGTAGAGCGTCGCATCGTAGTGTCTGCCAGCTTTTCGACCTTGATGCAGGTGTTCCGGTGCCTCGGAGGGCTCCTTGTGGATCTCCCGAGGCTCGGAATTTTCCTCAGGAACTTCGTAGCTTTCCTCGACAGGCTCGAGACTCGTGCTCGTCTCCTGAGAGTCCCTTACCTCTTCCATTCGCTGATGCGGGGTGAAGGATGACGGCGAAGTTAGAGAAGAGGGCGACGGCGTGCTGCTGGATCTTCCGATCATCGATCCCGTCGTCACTGGCGCTCTGTTCCGCCAGCTGGTCTTCGGTGAACCTTCGTCGACCGAAAATTCACTTCTGTTTGACTCCGAAACGATGTTGCTCAGTTCCTCGGTTACCAGTTGAGCGGGCAATGGAGTTACGGTTGTCGTTGAAGTCGCCGTACTTGGCTGAGCGGTTGTGGCTATGGTGGTGGTCTTGCTGGTTGCTGCACTCGTGGTGATGGTCATTAGTGTAGTTGGGATGCTGCTGGTGCTGGGCGTAGTCACGGACGACGCAGCGAAGGCCTCGGTGGTGGATGATCTCGGTAGCGGTGAAGATGTCACCACGTTTGATTTTCTCTCAGGATCGTAGTGTTCGACTCTGACCTTGTAAGGTGTCGCCTCGACGGTGGACGTGACGCTCACGCCAATGACCTTCTGATTGACGTTTCTGTGGTTCGGTATGTTTTTCAGAACAACAACAGGACTGGAGTTTTCCGTGATGTTGGGTCTTTGACTGTGATGAAGACGTTGAAGCTGATGAGGCTGGTGATGTCCTTGTTTCACGCTCGTTACCAGTTCACCGGAGTTTCCAATCTCGCCCAAGTTTGTCGATTGGCTATCGCGATTCTCCATCGGTTTTTGATTTATGGGATAGAGCCGCGCGCCTTCTTCACGGTGACCCGCTCGCGTTACGAGAGGCCTTGGACTCGAGGGTGCTCGCGATATTCTGTATATGGAAGCCTCGCTCTGTCTTGACTCTGCTGGGACATTGTCCGCTGTCGAATGCAAGCCACCGCCTCGTCGGAAACCTCGACGTCTCGGCGATGGCGGAGCTACCGGGACCGGTGCCATTGCGCCGTTTATGAACACCGACAGGAACTCCGTTCCGGCAAGGATGTCGTTTCGCTGTTGAACTGGCGCGGCGTTCACTTGGTCCGAAACTAGTGCCGCCTCAAGCAGTACCTGCGAACAATAGATATAAATAAGTTAATTAAAAATTAAGGGCCCTGGTAATTTAATTTAAGGAGGTCCTGTCTATGAATTATAATCAATCATATGAATATACTGAAAATCGATAGAAATAGGCTTTTAACGAAATTATTTGGATCAAAATAATAATTGGTATGTAGATGTCCAGTATCGCTGTATAAACTTATTAGTAAAAACAGTTTCGACATAAAACGATATATTTTGTATATATCGTTCGGCCCTGTAAGCAATACTTTTTTTGAAGCGTAAATAGACGATAATGAAAATAATGTTCATTAATCACGGAATTTTAGTGAATATTATCTTAATGGTTAGACATTTTTCTACGTGTCTAATCGAAAGCAACGACTAATTGTTTCATATCTATCATCACGTGTAAGTTTGTTTCAATAATTATATAGAGACGGAACAATCATAACTAAGTGATAAATAATAAGATAGTTTGAAATGTGGACGTCGTTGATCAGGCATACTTAAGTATGTGGTATTATTAAGTGCTGAAGAAAATTTATATGTATCCCTGTGAAGAAGAAAAGGAAAGAAGATCGAGCAACAGGTGGCCTCACAGGTTTCGTTCGAGGCGAAACAAGTGCGCGAGGTGAACGAGTCAAAAAAGCGTTGATTCTTTGAGATAGAAAGTGAAGGTATGTGCTTCGTTCTTCGTCGAGTTCTGAGCTATCAAGGGTCAGCTGTTGAGTTCCTACACACTTTGCCCGATCGTTTTAACCTGAAGCAAAGGCTCTCTCACTTTGCATTGAACCCTGTCAAAATGTTATTATTCTGAGATATGTTGTCACGCATAGAGGATGCTTCAAAGATACATTGTTAAACAAGATTTTAATTCGATAAGAAATTCAGTAATTTGCGACGGGAAAAGAATTTCGATGAAAATGGAGAAATGTTAAGGAAATTGTTTTATAGAATAATAATGTCAGAAAATAATTAACGAATTTCCGTGATTGAAATTCATTATGGATGTGATTCTCTCATTTTTATTCAATTTTGTTTTTTAAAAACTCATTTATTAATAATTTTTTGGTATCGTTATTATAGAAAAATTTGTATCATCCGTAAAGATGATTTTTTTTCGTCGCGTATATTGAAAACTGGATCAATAAAATTTTTGGTTGGGAATGCGGGATAATATTTAAATTTCTGAAATGCATTTATTTTCATTTTGCATCGCGGAGCGCGAGAAATCCGGGAGGTCTATGCGGTCCGGTTTTATACGGGCGCTTAAGTATAATAATGTCTCACGGATGTATATTATACGGCTTTTCGTATCGTCCCCAGTTTCAAGCGGCTATCGAAATGGAACACGAGGGGCACCCGTGTTACTCCGATGTGTTGCTCGAGGGCCACGAGAGGCAACAAAAAAAAGTGGATGATCGTTTTGTCGCCATCGTTTCAAGCACGCATACACTTTTAAAACCCTTCGTTTTTAGCTTTCGCGAGATTTTCATACCGAACCGGCGCAATAAACCGATTTTACGATCGTATCGCAAGTCATAATTTTCAATGTAAATAACCTCAGGGACGTTACTTATCAGTGGGTGTTAAAGAGCGATTTAAAAATATTCTAAAAATAGTCTCAAAATAGTTCGTGAGATTTTATTAAGTGGAATTATCCTTAATAGCTTTTTAATATCTCTCGTTCGTGAAATAGTAACGCTATCACGTTATCGATTGAATTACAGATATGGAATATTATCCACTTCAAAATGAATGTAAATGATCTATTCTCATAGATGGAAAAAGTTTTGTACTATTTTTTCATCTATAATGTCGCGAAAACAACGAGAAAAGTGATTTAGAAAAAAAAAAAAAAAAAACGAAGACAAATCACTTATAAACCTAGTCAAGAACGGACTGGTACACTGAATCGCTGAACGGTGGCGCTGCCGTCGACGACTTCGGTGGTCGTTCGCTGAGCTTCCACGCATGGCCACCGGGGGGCTTAGATGCTGTATCTTCTCAGGTTTTCCGCAGTTTCTTTCCATTTTAGACAAAGATACTCCTTCTCTATCACGAAGTAGATAAGAAGAGATTGGTAAAAAAAAAAAACAGATAAAAGACTGTAATAAAAACGCTTCGACCAATATCTGAACGTCCTTCACATTTAAGACTTTTTACAATTTGACGGCCTCAGCAGGGTTAACTTGCATTATATTTTCAAGGTTGTGTTAAGACAAGCCAAGGTGCGTGTTGACCCCTGGGGGTTCGAAATAACGTCGGCAGTTTGTTCTCGCAGAAGCTCAGCGACCCTGAGAGGGTCGTCGCTTTGCAGCACATACTACTTTTACGTATATAACACGACCATGAAATACTGTCGCTAAGAATGACAACGAGCAGGCATCTCACCAAGTCGTGCATCTTGAGAAAGGTGAATCGCGGTGGAACGAGAAAAAAAAAAGTAAAAGTGTCTCCTGTCCATCGAGGCAACGGGACATTTCACGGAATCTGTGCGCCCTGTTCCGTCGACTCGTTGCCGTATAACGTCGCTCTCACTCGGTCTGGACCGCCGATTTTTTTTTTCTCATGTTTAAATTCATTTTGCTCATTTAATCGAACTGGCAGACGTGGCTAGCCGGCATCAAGAATTGTCTTGGGTTTACGACCGATTCGATTTATATACCGCGTGCACACGGTGAAGCTGATTTTTACTACCGCAGTTGTTGCAGTCAGACGATCAGCTTCACCGACCGGTTAAATTGTAACCTACACCGACGTGACCAGAGCAGAGGACGAGTAGGTTCACCGTAGCACAAATGAGGGACAAAGGAGACACGAAAGTAATTGGTGATGTAAAATAACGAAATTTTCATGCAGATCGGTGATGCCCATCAACCGAAACTTAGTGACCGGTCCTACAATAAGCTTCGTGTCTCTATCGACTCCGTGTTTTTTTCAGACTGAAGAGATCAACGTATCTTAATCTCTTGAACGGAATTGACACTTGGGCACAATTTTTCTGTCGATGGACAAAAAAATCTTATTTCTCACTTTCGGGAAAAACAAACAAGAATTTCCTGTACCGCCTTACATTTCGGTACGGCGAAGGAAAAATCTGAAGAAAAAAGTAAAAACGTCAACCACATAACAAATACTGAGAATATTAATTTCGAATAATTTAGTTACATGTTCATAACAAATTGGTTAAAAAATTGATTATTTTGCATATTTTGTATTTAAAAAAAAGAAGTTGATTTGTTGACTTATTCAAATTTTATATTGTACAAATGCGTCATCCAGCAAAGACTCCTAATGACTTTACGTGAGAGTGAATTCATTGTTCATTGTCGACTTAATAAATTATAAGAATTAACAGAATTAGCGCGAGAAAATCCACGAGCTAATGGAAAAAAAGAATCTTTCAGCGTGGAGATTTGGTATAAATAAACGTGTAAACAGGGCGCGATTATGGCTCTACATTCCCGGATTTTTAATGAGCCTGTTTTATTCAAGCTACAGTATAATTAAGCCACAGGATCTGTATAAGAGTACATGAAGAAAAAATGTGTCAGTTTTATATTCTGACATTAAAGAGAAAAGGAGGGAGAGACAAGCTGTGGAATAAACCGGAAATTGATGAATCAGAGCCAAGTAGGATTAAGACAACGTCGAGAACGACACTTAAAAAACTACGTGGGCGACAAATCTTAAAAAACCCGAATGTAAAGATCTACAGTTAATTTTAATTGCAAAAGTAACATAGAAGGCAATAATTAAGGTAGAACTTCAACGTCCCAAAAAAAATATTCATTTTTCATACAAATTAACAAATTTGGTATAAACAATTTATCCAATGGACAGTGAATATGTTGTAATAAAAATTGTTACCAAATATTCATCTTTCAATATTTATTCCCCTGTACATCCTTAAAAGATTATTAATGCACGTGACATATTTTTAAACAACCATACTAAAAAAAAAAACATGTTTCTTTGCTTAAAAACGTTCGCTGGTAATAAAATATGTCGATTTTTTTTTTAAGTTTAAATGCAAAATAGAAAGAGCATTAAATTTTATAAAAAATCGATGTTCCATTTTTTCCAATAAGCTTTGAATAATTTGCGGTATCCTTAAGTCTTTGAGTTTACTGGATTTTTTTCAATGCATGACTCGAAATCTTCATTATTTATTGACCGCCAAGAAAATATTCGCTCAGCCGAGAGATAATTAAAAAAAAGGAATGAATGATAAAAATTTGTCTCGCCATTATAACGAACCACATTTCCTCTCGCGACGACACGGTGTGTACGTGTAATAAGTTTTATCGTTTCGGATAAGTACGTGTAATAATTTTTATCGTTTCGTATTACAGTTCAAAGAAGGGTGCGAAGGAGTCGATGTCGAACACTCGTATTCACGAGGTTCAACAAGCTCCGAGACACCGTCGTGCTGCAGAAGTACGATTTGTGATGTTGGCGAACGCACCACTGACTCATGGTCACCCGATGCTGGGAATTGCTGAGCTCTCGATACGTACACGCTGCACTCGAGTGCAATGAAAGATCTCGTGACCTTGATCCGCCACCTCGGAATGGTCTCTCCGTTTTCATGCACGCGCAAGCTGATCGCAGCTCGAAGAGTCAGAGCGAGCGTCCAGCGAAAGAAAAAAAAAAAAGAAAAAAAAAAGGATTTTTAAATGGCTGGTCGTGTGCGTAGAGCACTTCTCTCGCTGCGCCGGAGGACGATATTTTATACGACGTCCGGGTGGTTACGGCACTTGAAAACCGTCGAATGATTGGTCCAGGATAAGCTTTCAAGTGCAGTGACCATCGTGGTCGCTTATCAGGTCGATATCAAATCTATTAGTACCTAAATTTGAATGATAAAACATAAAAATTGCCGCACAGCTTCTCTCAAATTTGTATTTAATCATTTTGGAAAAACGTTTCAGGAAAAGTTCGTTGTGAAAATGAACTGAAAATTTATAGCGGACGAAAAACCAATTTTTTGTAGATCGGCAAATCATTTGCTAAAATAGTAAGAAAAAAGCGTTATTTAGTCTAAGTAAAAAAAGTGCTAGCTCAACAAATCTTTTTGCTGGCCTATCGAAAGATTTGCTGATGGCCCAACAAAATAATTTTTTGCCTGGAGTTTGTCGGTTTCGTAATCAGCGGGACATTTCTAATCGTTAGATCTTGAGATCAAATAAAAACAATGTAGTAATCGAAAGAAAAAAAAAAAGATTTTTAATGAATATTTCCAAATCCTTTCTGAGATAATCCGCATTGTTTCGACGTCCTCTATTGTTGTGTGGGTTTTCGTTGCTCACCTACTCATGCATTAGGGTCAAATGCGGCGCCTATGTAATACCATAACAACGCTATTAGAATGGTTTCCTGTTGAAAGGAGAACAGACTGCCACTGTCCACATGCAGCCGTCCAACAACCCAGTGGGGTCACGCTCCTTTGCTTGGTTTCTTATACGCTTAATATGCTCGCTCCATAGTAATTCGCGTAGGAGATCAGCTATCGAGAATAATCGAGTCCATAACGTCGATGGATCTTGGGCGCTCCTTCTCAATCGGCTGATTAACTCTGCGAACCCAACGATCAACGTCATCGACGGCTGTGCACGTCGGTGATAATCGATCATACCGCGCCAATGACGATTCAAGCAAACTATTAAGTACCTGTTCGAATTCTTCTATCCATTCACCCGGTTCATTGATGCCAACCCACATATTTTCGAATACATACTTGATATTCAGTCGAGATATGAATATATGTATATTCATCATATTATAATGTGTACGTAATATCCTCACGACAGGTTTTCAAATTATTCCGGAAAAGAAGTCGGATTAAAATTCTTGATATCCCGTCACGAACATCTCACTTTTTCCAACAGTTGACATAACAAGGAAATAAAAAAATATATCGCGTTTAAATATGAAGCGACCTATGTTTGTTCTTGTGAAAAAAAAAGATCTTGATTTGGTTGCTAGTGTAAAATCAAGTTTCAGAGCAAAGATTTTTTAGAAATCGATATAAACAATTGTATGTATTGGGATACATGAAAATATTTATTTTATAGGAGAAACATACTCGTGCCTTTGATTGCGCTTGTTTAATGATTAAAAAATGCAATTTATTAATAAATTGTTCATATGAGTATTGGTAATTTTTTTCTTTTTTTTTTTTGCAAGTATTAAAATTTTTATTGATGTCACTTTTGACCAAGAATGTACGTATGAAGCATCTTCAATGACACAAAGGTATTAACTATTAAGAAATCAGGTTCTGAAGAATCTGGGGAGCATCGATCGAGGTTAAGATTGATGGGCGTGGTGAATGTGTCTCGGACGCGGTTTCAGACGTGACTTCGCCGCGTGCCGTGCATGTACGTCTCATCCAACACTGTACACATGTATGTGTGTATGTATATATCGAAGGGATCGTATTATCGATCGATATTTTTACATACTCGTCGTCTTACTCCATCAACGACTGGCGCCAATGCAAACTCACCCCCAATTTAGCTAATTGTGTTTTCTTACATGCAACTTGCGTGTCACGTTTCACCTACGTGCGTGTGTGTGTGTGTGTGGTGATACCTACTTTTGCAGCCTTGCGTTACTCACGCTCATTTTGAAAGCAATGAAATCTACTTGGCTTGCAAACTGTACGCTCTTAACATAAACTTTGTACTCCTACGACTAAACTAAACGTTACTACGAATATTTATTAAAACGCAGCAAATGAATAAAAGAACATTTTCTTGAGAAGTCATTGTTCTACGAGTAAAAAAAATTGCACGTTTTTGAAAAGTCATTTTAGGTGAGAGAAAAAAATAAATTAAAAAATGGGATATTTTTGTATCAGGAACAAGTTCAAGGTTTTAAAAAAACGATTAATTTATATCAGCGAACAAAATCAAGTTTTGAAAAAGCGATAGATTGATATCAGGAAAAAAAATTAAGTTTTTCGAAACGTCACGGGTTCAATTTCGAAATTGTGCAATTTGAGATAACCCTCAAGTCCAGATAATTTTGTACGAGATGCTTTGTCGACTTTTTCCTTATTCTCCCACGGCAGGAATAATTTTAAAGAAAATTAGCTTCTCAATTTTTGCGAGAAAGGAAATTTGAAGAAATTGCCGCGAGATTTTCTCATTCGCGAACGACTTTTTTGTTGCATTGTTCTCCGACATTCGGGCCATCGTTATTAGCCTATTCCATTAATTCGCGTTGCTCTGGCTCATAGGCGCGAACTTTAACTACTGGAATGAAGTGCCGGTCTCGATTTATGCTACACATAAATACGATGTTTGTAGCAATACTGGAGGAAATTAACATAAACATACGTGGAGCGTAATGTGCGTAGGTTGTTGCTAAATGTACCGATGCAAGTATGTTTATGGGATGGGGTTTGCTCTTTGGCTGCTGCCGCTTGCGGCTCGGAGAATGTGTGCTTAAACTGGTGCGAGCAGAATGATATTAATAAATATCGACGGTACGAGGGCAGCCCGGTAGGTCAAATGTCCATAAATTCCTGTAAACTACCGAAAAAAAGCGCTGCAATCGATACGACGCGACTTCTCCAAGGTGGGATTCTCGTCAGTTGGAAAATTGAAATTAAAAAAATATATACATACAAATATTCCATCATTTTGGCTTTAAAAAATTATAATTAATTTTTTACTAATGTATTAATTTTTATTATGTATTATTTAATACTAATGTATTAAAATATTCTACCTTAAATAATAAATATGAAGCGGGCAATATTAAAGTACCAACATTCTTTAAATAAAAAATGAATTAAAATCAATAATTTTTCAGAAAAATTGCAAAATTTTCACCTTGCGTCCGAAGGTGTGGATTTTTACCGACGAAATTAATAATTCCATAATCAAAGGACTTTAGTATATTCTCAATATTGCGGCAAGGTCGTTTCCGATCCACTGCATCAAAGTCCATAATTAGCGGGTTAAAAAAAAGAATTAATAACAAATCCCGATGATCTTTTGGGTGGCAACTTCCTCGTTGGTTTTATTTTTAGGTCACTATTCATCAGGATTTAATTTCCACATAGAGCGTCAGTAGCATTTACGAAACTATGGCGAAATGAAGAAATAAACAGTGGAATTTGAATCGATTTAGAAAAAAAATTCTCTCTCCTTTTTTTTTGTATCTCTTCAGTTCTCTTCAGTCTGTTCTTCTCCTGAAGCGAAAGAAGAACAGCCGCGGACTGGCAATGTCGACGGATGGTAATCAGCGGTACGAGGAACGGCAAGAGCAAGAGGCAAGTTAATTGACGCAAGGTATGCGCCGCTGCTGTGTCTGAGTGTTAAGGTCTTGGTCAAGGGAATTGTACGCTGGACTTGACAACCGCCGAGAGACGAGTTACTCTCCTCTGCCGATGCCCCGTGCATGAATATGTACAGTAGTACTTCGTTAATGGTGCTGCCGTCACGACCTTGCCCAATTCGTCGTGACCGCGCGGTGGCGCGCATTCGACGCACTTTCTAGCCGCAATTTTACATCCTATTCGCGTGATAATGAAATTTAAAAGACACTGATGATTTAATAACTTTGTTGACCACCGTTCGGAATATTCAATTGTAAATAAAAAGAGGCTAAAACTAATTAGGATTTGTTTTTCGTATTGAACGTATACAAAAAAAAAGTGGAATTTGGCAAGCAAAAAATGTCAAATTAATAAAACTGCGCTGCTTGACTTTTTTAAAAATATAAATGAGACAAGATTTTTTGAAAAATAATTCTCCAATGTACAAAAAAAAAAGTTCTTGGGTAGATAGATAAAAAATAAAGATAATTGAGTAAATAAAGAAAGGGATTGAAATAATATGGCTTTTTTGACTAGCCGATTTCCAAGTCCAGGAATTCAGTTATAAATAATAAAATACGAGATATAAATCACAGCAAGTAGAGTAATTCTCTCGTTTTTATTCAGCGCAATGAAGTCTCGTTTGGTAATGACAGCGGTTGTCCTGTATAGTAAAATCTCTCGCAAGTAATCGAGTAGTTACCAAGAGGCTTGAGATTCAAGGTGACAGCAGTGACAGCGAATTGCCCTGACCAACGACTGATGAAATAGAGGGGCAAGTACTAAAAACCGAATGAAAAATGCTCGAAAGTCGATGCGAGGATATCGAGAGGGAACTGGAGACGTATCTGGTTTCCGCAGAGGAATTTCGCCGTGGCCTTTGTGGTGTGTTGTAGTGAAGATCTTTTTGCGCCCTCAGTCTCTTATATTCTTCTTTTATTTTTATTTTCAAGTGTTCAGTCGACGCTCTAGAACGAAACGTTTCTTTTCTCTTTTTTTTTTAAATGTTCCCGAAGCTCTAAAGCAATTCCTTTTTTTTCAACGCAAGTCTGCTTTGCGATACTTTTTTTTTTTAGTACACGCGAAGCTCTATAGCAATTTTTTTTCCTTTCATTAAAGTGAGTGTCCATGACGCTGCAGACATTTTTTTTTTCTGAAAATAAATCGATGTTTCGCAGCGGCACATTTTTTTAGTATACTCGAAGCTCTGTAGCATTTTTTTCTTCTTCTTTTATCAAAGTGTGTGTGTGTGTGATAAAAGTGGAGATAAAAAAAAGTGAATCGACGCTTTACAGCGACACATTTCTTTTAGTATACGCGAAGCTCTTTTTTTTCTTTTATTAAAGTAAGTGTGTGTCGCTGTGGAGATTTAAAAAAAATTGAATCGACGCTTCACAGCGACACTTTTTTTTTGAGCATATAACCCAAGCTCTGTGGCAATTTTTTCTTGTATTAATTTTTTATTTTCTCTCATGTTGAAGAGAGTGGACGCGTCGTTGCTCTAGAGACACTGTTTTTTTTTTTCTTTTTTTTGTGAGTGTTCGCTATCGACGTCCTTGTGGGCACGCGAACGGAATGGAGAATTGTCGTTGGGTTGAGAGAGCACGGAATTCTTAGGGCACGTACAGAGGTACACTGAAGGAATCGGCGCGTTAGTGTGTGTGTATCGAATGCGATCGTCGCATGTAATGTTCGAAGCACGCATGGCAATTGATACATCTCTGAAGACTTGAATTTATATTGCAGAATAGAATTAACGCATCGGAATACATTGGGTATTTAAAACAAAACAAAAAGTATTACGACATGGCGTCACGCGGAAGTTCGGCAATATATCGGAAATGCAGGTAGTATATATATCGATATATATATCGAACTACAGATCCGAAGAAGCCTGTGGAAGAAGTGTCGTTGGGACGGTCGTCCAACGTTTCGTAAGAATCCTTTCAGAAAACGAGTGTTTCAGCATAAACTTTCGCCTTCGATATCTTCCGTATACGTGTACCGATTTCGTTTGCTCGTACTTTTCGATTTTTTTCTTCTTCTTCTTTTTTTTTGGTATTTCGAATCGCTGATGTGTTACAAATGCATTTCCAAATAGCTCTGGTGTAATCGTGATCGCATCGTAATCGAATGCGATTAAATTAAATGGCCGAGCATGGAACGTCACATTTTTCGGTCAACAGCAGGTTCCTTATCGTTGAAGCAGAAATTTTACTGACTTGCTCTTGATTTTTGAAAAATTGATTTCGATCTATCTGTGATGTTTCTGAGTAGCGTGAAAATTCCTGGCCTTTTTTCTGGTCATTTTTGAATATCCTGACACGCAAAAAATGTTGACTGATTTTCTGCCATTTTGGGGTACCTGACATTCCTAGACAAGAAAAATGTTTCTTCGGTTTTTTTACTCCCCTGAGAAGAAAAATATATTTTTTTTTTCATTTTTTTAACTCCCGTGACAAAAAAAACATTAAACATTTTTTTTACTTCCCTGACAAAAAAAACATTAAACATTTTTTTTACTTCCCTGACAAAAAAAAATGTTTTATGTTATCCTGACAATTCCGTAAGCCCCGAATATTACTTAATAATTAAAATATTTCCTGACCATCCTACCAATACTTTAATTTTCTGCGTACCTTGAAAATACAAAATTTGTCCAATTTTTTCCTGATATTTTTTTTCTTCAAAATTCCCAGTGACTGAATTTCGGTTGCCAAGCGACAAGATTGGAGGAGATAAAATATCGGAGCACGATGTAGTAAGCACAGTGCGAACAAAAACTAGATCGCACTTGTGCGGGAGGTGTCCACAACTGTTGCGGTAGTCTACAAGGTAGTGTATCTCGGTATTCTAGATTGCGTAAATCTCGTAGCTCGCGGCAAGAACGCAAAGCAGCTTCTCGGCTGTTATTAGTGGCTTACAGCTACTGTTATAAGCGACGTTTCGCGGGAAAGTGCGGGCGGCTGCCGCTCGAATACGACGGGAGCCGGGAGCAGCCCGCAGCCTCCTCGATATTAAATCGCCCGGATTCGCATGGTAGTTGATATTAATAACGTTCAAGTGCTCGCAAACTGGCAAGGACTCGGTGAACACACCCACAATGCGCAATGACGACTTTCACGGGTTGGACAATGCGCGGGCGGTGGGCGCGCGGGGGCGGATCTTTGCTCTCGAGTATGTAACACGTTGTAACTCACTCGTGCAACTCGGAGAGTATTGCGAGGACGAGGCCGAGGACGAGAGGTCGAATGTCTCTATAATCACCAGGACACGAGAAATTAACTCGGACAAATTGAGAAACAAAACATACTTAAATATGTCAGATTATATTTAACCCACTATTGAATTTAGGGAGTCCGAAATAAAATTAATTACCAATTTTTTGTCGTTCGTGTAGAACGTTTGGAATATTTGAGTCTGTGATTTTTTTTTTTAGTTACTCGGTATACATAGATATTTTATTTCTTGAGAGTAATAAAATGATGTAGTTATTTTAGAGGATCAATAAAGTATCACGAAGTTTTATTTTGATAACATATTCTATTGGAAAATTAAACTGCAATCGAATTTTGATAAAAAATCTATGTTGATCGAAGATAATCGATATTTATTTATTTTTGTTAATTTGGTTATGTATCGAAGAGATTTATCCTTTACATTTTTTTTTTCGTTGGGAATATTTAGAAATATATTTAAAAAAATGATTGTAAATGATGAAAAATATGAAAGAAAAGCAGTTGTTATTATTTATTTGTTTAAAAAATTTCATTGGACGTTGCAAATCTTCCTGGCAACTGAAAGAATATATCGAGGACGAGGACGAGAGGTCGCCAGTATCTATAATCACGAGAACACGAGAAATGAACTCGAATATTTCTCGCCATTTCACCCCGTGACTCTGCTGGGATTGTGCAATCGAAAGAAGTCATCGAGCACCGAGAGAACCTACGAGACAGGAGATATCTCTCGTACGAGCTTTGTAGCATGTTACATGTTACATACGAGTGTTACATGCGCGTATACACGCTGGTATACATTCGGTTAACTCGAGCGACTTTGCCTCCCCACCCACCACATGTGCCTTACAAAATTTACTTTATCTCGGCACATGCATCTCTCTCCTTGTCTCTCGACATCTCAGAGCCTTGGAAATACTTAGATTCAACAAGTAGATTTCAAAGATATTTCAAGCCTTTTTTATACGCCATTGCTAAATGGACCGATATGATTATCTTTTTTTTTTTCTAAACTATGACGAACATTGAAATAAAAGTTTCTAAAATCACTGACAATGTCACATTTCTTTGATATTTACATCCCATTTATTGATATTAATCATTTTAAAAAAATTGAAGTTGTAATTTTTTCCTTCTAAGTGATGAAATTTGTTGTAACTGATTTCCTTTTGTGCTGGAAGAATTCTAAACTGAATCAGCCAAAGTGACGAAGCGAAATTTTGGGAGCAAGGGTTTTTCCCAAAAATCTTTGCTCTCCTTTCTATTCTACTTATTTTCAGAATTATTTTTATGACACGTTCTTAAAAAAAGGTAGAAAAAAAAATTGGTTGAAAAGATGAAATTATTAGCTACTTAAAAAAAATGTATAAATCATCATCATCTAATTATTCAACATTTATACCAATCGATGTATTGAAAATATGAAAAAATGAGTCCTTCAGTGATTGAAAAAAGGAAAATACAGTGACTGCAAAAAAAGCAAAGAAACCCCGAGCAATGGAAGATAAGAGAACTTTTAGAGACGGTTGTCGGATTTTTTTAAAAAGCGATAAACCATCAAGGTGCACTGTCACAATGACTCGGATGAAGAAGTGAATATCGGAGCTTGCAAAAGGAATGATCGTGGAGGACGTTGCAGGGCAAGTCGATTTATAAATAAACGAGGCGATCGGTAGTCGTAGGTGCTGTTGAGGTACGAATGCAAACTCGTCCCTCGCCACCGTACGATGGTTTCACTTTCAAGGAACTTGGCCTCTGCCCGGGCACTCGAGCGTGCATTCCGAAGAGCCTCATCCTCTGGTATCTCTTCGCTCCGGCAGCTGCAGGAGCAACAACACAACTGCACCGAGTTCGCATACGTTTAAACGGAAGAAATAAAAGCGTAATGCGACGAAGGCCGCGGAAGAGCAAGAGCGGCGCCCCCGCGCGAGTTCCCGTACGGCGGCATATCCTGGCAACGCGAAGAGGTCCATTGCGAGTACTCGCCTTTCAGGCGCCGGACCAGAATGCGCGATTTCGCCACTTCGGCGTCTTCGTACTCTTCATCGTCGCCAGGTTACGCGACTTTTTTTTTTTTTTTTTTTTTTTTCGCGTGCTCACGCAACAATTTCTGCGCCGCTCTTCAGTGATGTCGGCGCATAATGGCCAATAGTTAAGGAGTAAACATTTTTTTTTCTCTCATAATGGTGACTCGATATAAATATTTACCGGACGCTTTCATTCGAGCTTCTAAATTTTTTTAACAGGCTATTTATGTGATTAATTTTGTTGGTGGAATATGTGAATATGTGGAATATGTTTTATTTAGAATAATTATTTGTTCGCTGGAGGGTTGTAAAATTGTTTTTTAAACATAGTTGGCGGCAGATTTTGAATTTTGAATTTTTTTGTTGTTGGATTTACAGAGAAAATTTAATTGGTGTCTAATTTGAAAAATGATGCGTGAGATATTAATTTGTTGTTAAACAATCTCATTTGGAAAATAAAAATTTCAAATCGACGAAGTGAGCTAAATATCGTGGAATGAAACTCGAGTGCATTATAATCACACTAAAGCAGTTATGATGCACGCATTTGTTACATAAAATTAATAACATTGCATTCCTGTGCGAATGCACATGTTAAGCGATCAGACACGCTGAAAATTCTACTGCAATCGTTATTAATGTGTCTTATTATTTATGTTCGCAATTGAATCGCTCCGTTAAAAGCTCATGCGTTTTAAGTAGTTCATTAAGAGGCATTCGAACGCTGCGTAAGATATTATTAAGGTATTGAATTTCAAGGAGCGATTTTGCAGTGTAATAAATTTTTCAATTACCAGCAATTTTTCGCTTTCACAAAATCGCGTTTTTGCTTTAGTTGCAGTAAATGTGCTTTTATTTAGAATGAACAATTGCTGCATGCACTTTATTCAATTAAATGTTATTTTTTAAACCGTTAACGCTATTATAAATAAAAAATTATTTAACAATTGCTATGCTTATGAATATCAGGTCTATCGATAGAATTTTTTTGGAAACCCGAAAAATCCTTCCGCCACTTTGTAGTCCTTTTGTCGCACCTGCCGATTGCAGAGTTACCGATATTTCGCTGTTTCCTTAGGAAAGTCGATACGTAATCGCTTTACGTGGTTTTATTGGTCATGACTTTTATTTTATGACTTTGAAATAAAAACTTAACGAGGCCTGATGAGAAAATAAGCCAGGTGAGTTTCTGGGTAGCTTGCCAAGAAGTTAATGCGCCGATTGGCCGATTCATCATTACTATGTACCAGTAGGCGACAAAATTGGGCGATTAAAGGTAGGCATCACTCCGAAAGGACGCGGCGTGTTAAATACGCGAAGCCGAGGTGATCCGTCTTGCACTTCTGCTTGGACATAACTTTGGTCCGTAAAAAAAATATCTAGTTTACATGTAAATTTCTTTATTACATTGCTTCGTCGTGTCACAGCGTGTGACTCATTAGCATTTATGAGCCTCATTTGCCTAACCAGATTCGGTGTCTTTATTCTGCTAAACGATCGGGGAAAATGACGAAGTGGTGATTTGCAGCCACTCGGGCTACCGGTTTATTTTTACGAATTATTTCCGCCTTGTCTCTGCACTTAAAAATGGTCCAATTTTTTTTTCTGCTTTTTAACGAATCACTCATCATTGGATTAAATCCATATTCAAAGTTCTTGTTATCGATAAAAAGTCATGATTTAAAAAAAAATGATAGGGTCCGAAGATTATCATTTTTATTATCGTTTTTCATTATTTATATTTATTTTAAAGAATTATATTCAATATTATTAATTACCTGCGATTTTTTTAATGTCGAACGTGGAGAAATAAAAAACACTTTACTGCCTGACATCGTTAGGCTCCTTTTAAGGTTTGGTTAATAATGATTATCTCGTACTTCGAATATTAATGTCTCGACAAAATTAACGGTTTATCGTTTGAGTATTCGCAGGCGGTATAAAACGATATTTCAGGACCTTTTGATCCTGTGAAAATATTAATTGCCTGCAACCCCACGAAATTCCGAATAATCTATAATCTGAGAATTAGATAAATCAGTGTAGGAAGATAATGTCCATTACATTGCTCGTGGAAACCTTCGGAATCTAGGCGTGTACAGAAGATTTACAGCGATCGTTAAATCGACTGAAAGATTGATACGTTTTATCTTCACAGTGGGAAGTACTTTCTCAGTACATTCAATGAAATCGAATAAAATCCGTGCTCTGTGCGTATATTCCACAGGTCCTCCGAATAATATGTCTCCGAGATATTTAATTCCGGAACTATAAATCACCGCACTGGAATTCTTCTCCGAATAAAAATCAATTTACTTGCTCTGGATCTGAAGATTATTAACGTGTGAATTATTTATTCCAAGCGTGGCATGAGACGGGTTGGTCATTGCGCACTTTGGCCTTGTACAATAGTCTGAGAATAAGAGCAGATAGCGAAAAATAGTTATTTCTACTCGTATGCTTTACGCACATAACAATTACATTGCAATGTGTTCTGAAATTAGTGGAACAATGATTATGAAAATAGACAATCATCTCCACAACCGATTTTCAATTTTC
Source organism: Clistopyga incitator (assembly GCA_947507545.1). NCBI lineage: Eukaryota > Metazoa > Arthropoda > Insecta > Hymenoptera > Ichneumonidae > Clistopyga > Clistopyga incitator. The sequence continues at coordinate 8,572,603 of OX382179.1, read as the reverse complement.
TAAATTCTATTAAGTATAGTTTTTTAACTGCACAATATATTTTCGAAAAATTTCCATACACCAATGAATAATTTCACGCATAAACATCGTGCTTTGTGCACCTATTAAACACTAGTGACAACAAACCAGTAATTAAAACCCATTAATTAAATACCAACAGTACCGAATAATTAGTCACTTCAACTGCAAAAAAAAGACAAAAAAAAACAGCATTTTTTAACCCCACTATTTATACTGACCAACGCCACATATTTTCCTCAGAAAACCCCCAATTATTTCCTCTATCGCAATTAAACATTAGCAATATCTCGTCTGTTTTTTTTTCCATTCTGGAATTACTGGATTTATTTTCTGCAATTCAATTCCAAGTACTGTTCTCAAGTATTACAACAATAGAAGCCGGGCGCGCTGATGTCGCTGTACTCGCTTTTTTTTTTTTTGTGCAAGTGACACATATATATATATACACCAAACAATCTGCGGCTATTTACTGTAGAGCGACTACTATATCGCGGCAGGCGCGAGCCCACGGCCTTGTGCAATTACGTCAAGAAAAGGAGAGCAGGCGTGGCGCGCAGAAAGCCGGCGGGCATGTAGTCGCCGCCGCCGCAGCCGTCACTACCGTGACTGGCGCACGCGTTTCGCGCGCGCGCGCGACTACAGCATCAAAACGATAGCGCGTATAATATGGAAAATGATAAATACGTTAGGCCCGAAGTGCCGTGATAGCGCACCGAGCCTCATTCCGTATGCAGTTCACGGAGTGCCAATACGGCCAGTACCGCCGGTGTGCATAGCGCTGATCACCGGTGGAATATAGTTCCTTTCGTCGGGCCTCCAGCGTTTCGTATCGTATCCAAACGCGATAAAACGAAACTGGAGAAGCGATTAAAGGGGCGTAGCACTTTGGGATATCGAAAATGCATTATTCTCACCGATCGAAAGATAGAAAAAAAAATTAATTGCCGCAATTTATGCCAAGTTTACGAAGAGCTTATTAATTATTTACGTGAAGTCCATAGATTTTATTTTTACCATTTTTACGGAATACGAGTTGACTTTCTTTTAATGGACAATTCTTTAGTGATTATAGAAATTATAGATCCGGTTTAATGGAAAGTATTAAGAGTGAAGAAAAAGTTTAAAGGGGAGAATAATTTATCGTAATTGCAGATGTTTATGTTTGTTTTGGGCGCTTGGTGATATCGTTGATAAAATTAGCGGTTACCCATAAAATATTATTATTAAACGGATGAAAATATTTTACCTGCTAATATCTGTTTTAAACATTTTTAATTTTTTTTTTCGAAAATGTACGTACGAATTTTACATCCATCCCATATTTCCGATCTCAATGTCGTAATAAATAATAATATTATAATCCATCTGATGGAAAATAAATTCGATTCTTCTAACTCCAGACTTTTAAGAGTCTGGTATTAGGAATGTCAAGTGAGTACTCGGGTATTCGGCCGGTGCTCGAAATTGGCCGGGTTTTATGAAGGGAAAGGACTTGGATTCTCGTGAATGGCTTAAGGCCAATTTATCGAAATATCACTCCACTGCATTGTGGACAAGTGAGTACGCTTAGCTTTTTTGTAAGGCATTTAGAGGACTCGGCGGATGGAATGCCCCGATCGAAGCTCACGGTTTACGACTCCGTGATTATTACGGTGAAATTATACCGTCCGAGAAGCATCGGGTCACGATACATCAACCGGCTCCAGCCGATGTTTAATGCACAGTCGCGACTATGCGAGGACGAGATCCTCGGGGCTTCCCGCAGCGAAAATCCGAGGGAAGCAGGCAATTTCGACTCATCGAAAACATGTTGTTACGAGCGTGAGATTGAAATTATTCGAGTGGTAATTGCGCAGATACGTGCATAACGAAGTTATTTAATTACTTTGAGCTGTGTAGCGAAGTACATACAAGCACTCACATGTGTGTACTTCAATATGTGTAGATATGTATTCATATGTATGGAAGTTAAAGATAATCGTGCGAAAATATTCAGGCAGGAATTTGACAGAATATTGCAAAGATTTTTAATGTATCGAGCGTTCTGAATTTATCAATGGTACGTATCGTAGTAAAATATTTTCGTTGTTGAACGCGACTTTGCTATTTATTTTATCGGAAAATGAAAGTTTTCTTTAAGATGAACAAGTGGGGTTTTTCGTGGACTCCGTTAATGATCCAATTTTGGGTCGGTACTTTGTTATGGTGCTGAGGAAAATTCCATGAGCTGTCAATGCGCTTGATTTCGAACGATTTTGAAAGGTTTTTTGTTATCTCTCGGTCCATCACTGAAATTAGAGGATGTGGCTAATGACACTGCTGGATACAGCTACCGCGTCAAACCATTGGGTTCACTGCACTGTGTCTGGGCACCGCATAACACAGTAGCTGTGCTACTAATCACGTCCCGCATGTACGTGTCCGCCGGCTCATCCGATTTATGTTCCAAGTTATTTCAAAATCGTGTGCCCGAAGTTTCAGCGCGGGTCACAACCATTTTTGGTACGAAGAAGCCATGGACTAAACCGGTGTACCAGATTTACCAAAACGATTCCGGATAACGGTCGCCGATTTCAGTTAAAAAAAAAAAAGTGGTTTATTTTATCTGTCGGTCCATAAAATCGCATCGAAAGATCCTCGTGTTTATAGTGGCTTTGTAATTATAAAAGTACTTCGATCCGAAATCAAAAGTATTGTAGGAATTTCTATTCTTTTTCCAACATTCTCTATGAAAATAGAAAAATTGACTATTGCTTTTTTTAACTTCCGGAATCGAAGTATTTTTGCTTGATTATCGTGTATGCTATTATAAAATTTTAATCAATCATGAGTAATTTAAATGACGTGTCGATGTCAAGTGTAGCCCAGACGTAAATATGACATTATAATTGATTACAGGCATCCCAAGGTCATGTCAGAGTTTGTAAGCGGTGAAAGGCAAAATGTCAACTACAATTCTTTTTATATGTTTATGAAAATATTTTTAAATGTGTGCAATGCAGAAGTGAGGAAAAATAATCAGCATTTTATTATGAATTTTAGGCTAAGTTGCCATTCAAGTATTTTGGGATGCTTGTGCCAGGCAAGGTTTATACGTGTTTTTTTTTTATTTCGTCAGACACCGGGGATCTATCGATCATATCCGCCGCCCGAGGGGCACTCCCGTAACTAACAATCGCCGCAGTTGCGGTCTCATTCCTGTATAATTACTAATTAGCGAGATTTGAAGTGTTAATATAAAAAAAGAAGGATAGAAATAATGGCAGCTCGCGAGATAAACGGAACGATCAAGGGCAGCCTCCTTAGATGTCGAGGACTACCGGACTCCGAGGTTCTCCGCGTGTTGACGATTCACATAGTACGATTCAACTCTAAACTTTTTAAAACACAGTAAATACCATGAAATTCTAATCGATTGATATTTATTTAAAAACTGAATGATGAAGAAAATTTTTTTTCAACCATCATTTTAAAAAAGGTTTCACAAAACTTTTCAGATCATTTCTTAATGCCAAAAAGATTGGAAAATTATTGATGAGCAGTTTTTAATTTTTCTTTAAAATAAAATAAAATCTATAGACAAGAAAATAAAAATATGTGTATATTTTTGTGTTTTAACCTCGGTTTTAGTTACTATAACCCAGATATTCATATTTATTTCAATTTTCTTACCAAATTCCTTGTCTACAGGTTTGATCTCTCGGACGTAACGTTTCAAGGTTAAAGTGCGTGGCACGGCGATCGCTGTTCACTCGAAGGATATAATAGCTGCGTTGGGCATGAAATAATAAACCTCTCACCGATAAGTAAACGATGACAGACGCGAATGATTCGAACGCAAGTCGATCGATTATACTCGTCGACCAATTGATTATGCATCACCTGAATGTTTTTATTAGCTCTAAGTCCCTGTCTCCGGTATTTTAAACGGGAAGTTGTAAGTGTTTCGATAGACACTGTCTCGCTGTGATCGCACGAGCCACTGTTACGTTGGCACGTGAGCGCCACATGCCGACGACTCAACGACGAAGGATACGTACAGGAGTTTATAGGCGTGTAGACATCTAGTCGAATACTTTTATAATGCAATCGTGAAGAAGGTCGTATCTCACGCTGTGCGTTATCGCACATACCAGCAAAAGTAACAACTGTAATATCCTTATCATTATGATATTGTAATGGTTACGCGTGTGCCACATATCAGAAGGAAGTCGCATAATAAAACCCTGTTATATGACTCGGCAGCCATAAAATGGTGCTTCTGATTAATTCATGTCTCTGGTCCCCGGATTATATATTACGTAAATATTTGTGTTTTTTCTTCCCTCTGTCAGCTTAAACACTTTTTTCGACGCTTTCAGATCTGTCCCATAATTGGTCACATTTCTGTACCCGCGACGTTCTCCTCGGCTTTTTTTTCGGATAGTACCTGTTTCATAAAAGGACTAACCTTTTCTTTAAGTTAACGGACTTCAAAAACGTCGGTAAGAAGCACAAGAAAAAATTACAAAAGAAAGTCATTTTTTCTATCGCTTCCACTAAAAATCGTTGAGCAGTCGAAAAAGTTATTCCGAGATTCTGATACCACTAAGACGTCTAATATCCACTTTAGGGTCTGATATCTAATTTTAACGATTTAATCCAACGTTTTCGGTATTTCTCTTCCTTTAGATCTGCACCCGATGCTTTTATCCCTGTCCCAAAGAGCAGCCACAAATCCCCCTGGAAATAATTACACGTACGTATAGGTTAGTTTCAGCAGAAAAGTTGGTAACCTTGCGCGCGCGGGTGATCCTTGCGCACATGTGTCTGTCTATCTCTCTATCCGTACACACACATATATATATTCTCCGCTCGCTCGTTGCCGGTTAATTAGTCTCGTGTACGGCGTACGTTCGCCGCGCAGGCGAATAGGTACCCACCAGCAAATGCGGCCAGCGCTCCTTCGCAGGACTTCGGGTGCCCGTATAACTACAGGGACTCTTAGTGGTTATCTTCTTTGACGTTTCAGCAGCAGCAGCGCCGCTAACAGCAACAACGGCAGGGTAGATTACGAGTAAATCGCGAGGGAGTCTCGCGCGGCTCTTCAGCAAAAGACTGTATCGCCTCGTACCGAGTAGACAAGAAAAATTGCGAAAATAAGATAGACAGAGAGGGAGACACGTGAACAGCACAGTGTGCGTGACCAGCTGGTAAATATACATAGAAATGTGTGGTGCGATACAAAGACAGAATCGAGTGTCGTGTGTATGTGTGTACGTACGTTATTATACGAGGCTCGGGCGATATTGCCTTTCACATAACTGCGAGAGTAAATGCCACAGCCGCCTGCTTAGTCGGTGAGTGCCGCAGCGCTCTCCGCTCCGCCTCCCGCAGACGCGCGCGCGACCCAACCGAGAGCCCGAGCTAACTATCTATCTGTATTATGTGCCTAACTGTCCGTCTACCTCTGTGTTCTGCGTGCAGACAAGACACGACGCTGCGCTGTTCTGCGGCTAATAACCGCAGTGCGCGCGCGCCCCCCGAGGACCCCGAGAATCACCTGCATTCGGATTGAGTTGGGACGTCTCGAAAATTGTCGATGGCTTCAATGCAATTCTTAATCTCCCGCTCTGTCTTAGCTTTGAACTATGGATTATCCACCTCACTTTTATCCCATGGTACCGTGGGTTGGCCGATGGACGTTGCATACATCCGTTGAAGCGGAAAATAACACTCTCCTGGTCTTCGACGTCGTTTCTCGACACGAAATTCGCTGAAATTCGGAAATTTTTCATTGACCGCAACTTTTTTTTCGGTGATCGGAAAAAGGGGCAGTGTATGCAGGATTTTTTAATCTTTCCTCGAACTTGAAAATTTTAGGAAAAAAATATGCGGAAGAAAAAAAAATTGAACCTGAAACTTTTTTCGATCTCACACACTTTTTTTTTTCCCTTCTATCTATGGTCTAAAGTATCTGTTACATATTAGTTGTAAATCGCAATCGGAGAACAGTCGCCAGGATTGCTTGCCTCCTTTATAACGACACATGTATAATCAATACTATCGATAAATTGTAATCGTAATATGCGTTGATTTTAATTACCCACATAACGAATAGTTATCATGCCAAGTGCACAGCGCTGGTCAAGCGTGCAAAAGTTACAATACAATCTCTCACTCGGAGAGATACAAAGGTGGTGGTGGGGTCAGGGAGTGAGGTGGTATCGAACGGAGAGCGCGCGCGAACGCTCGTAGAAGTAATTGTGATTTAATGCCCGAAGCCACGGGTCAAGATCTCGGAACATTGTATTCTAGGAGCCGCGCGGCAGAGGAGCCAACGACTCTCTTCTATCACGATCGCTGCGCGGCAAAAGCGCGCGCTGCGCTATCTGCGACTTGTGCGCGCGCGTGAATCCGTCGAGGAATCCTTCTTCTCGTTCCTCTCGTGACGGCGCGCTTTGTGTGTAAATCAGCCAACGTGGGAATCGCGCGCGAATCTTCTCTTGTGTTGCACCAGCACCAATACAAATGCACGGATGCTGCGGTGCATCTGCACAGGCCAGATTAAGTTCTATTGGACTTTTTTTTATTTTTTCAAAAAAATAAACAATTTATTTTTCTTTTTTTGGTCACCAGCACCACGGAAAATGTTGTCCTTACCAAATACGGAGACCGACGTAGCGCGAGAGCTTATCTCTGGGCGACAATGCGCAACGATAAATTCCAATCTATAATGCAAGGCGTTTTCCAAACTCTCCGTTCGCTCCACCGGGAAAATATCTTCGTTATGCGCGACTGATAAAGACCGAAAAAATCTAAAATGGAATTGGAATTTTCAGGATCGCTGACCGGACTCACGGTCACGTTTTGTTCAGGAATTTGAGAATCTTGCGATTCACCTTTTTTTCGGCTGCTTTTTTGTTAATTATTAAATTCGCAATATACATGAAAAATAATAGATTTCTGTTTAAATAAATTTTTTAAAAATGCGGACGAGAAATGAAAGCAATTTTTCAGAAGAAACGGAAATGGCTCTCCGAGGTGTTTTACGGCAATATAAATAAATTACTGTGTTAAAATGTAAAAAAATAATAATTATGATATTCGCATCTTTAATTTATGATTGATTAAATCCAATGACAAAGAATTTCGAATGTAGCCGATTTTTTAGTTCGGTTTGTATATCAGGTGAAGATAAATTTGACGGTTGAATAATTTATAAGGGTCGTTGAGAATCTCTGAGTGCACTTTTGTACTCTTCATGAATTCATGTAGATACTCGGAACTAATGGGATGAATGTACTCACGTTTCTACGAGTTGTCAATTTTATATCAGCTGGCCAGAGTGAGTCACGGACCGAGGCACCGCAAGCGTATGAGACGTTATATTATGTATGCTAATTCATGCAGAGCACCGCTCGAGAGTTGCTCTTGGTGCTGAAGTGCGAGGATCCCCGCCGCACGAGATTCACCGCACGCGGCCTCTCTGACGCCCAGCGGCTTAAGGTTCTGTTAATTCAACCCTGGCGCCCCAGAAAAACTGATGAGTGTCTCGCTCGAATATTTTTAACGGCAAAAACTCGATATCCGTGGGGCCTCCCTTCGAATACCGTATTATTATCGACAGACCGGCCACCGTCTCGACGTCAACTATCCTCTCAGTCACGTGGTGACTTGTTAAACGTTCACTTTTTGTCCACATTCAACTCAAGAAAATTTTACGACAGTAAAAAAAGTGTGTACCTTGTTTAGTAATAACGTGCAGAATTCACGTGCAGAAAAAAAAGTGTTTACCTTTTTGATTCAGAAAAAAAAAGTTTAAATTCAATGACAGAAAAAAAGTGTTTACCCTTTTTATTCATAAGAGGAACATGTTTAAATTTTCGGGGGTGAAAAAAAAACATGTTTATATGTTCGTTAGTAAATAAATGTGTTTCGCTTTTGATTAGCAAAAAACCACATGTTTTCGTACATTTTTGCCAATGTTTTGAAAGTTATTATACTGTAAAATCTCATCTTATCACTTCACACGTTTTCAAGGTCTGAATTCTCAGCGAAAACTATAAAACAACATGCGGATTGCCCTCGTAGCGATTCGCACGTGCGTGCATACCGATCTTGGGACTGTCGAGGAGTTGTGTCATATACGTGCGTATATTCAGCCATTCAACTTCACCGAAGATATGATTGAGAGTCACTTCGATCGTAAATTCAAGCGAGCTCTGCTCCTCTGACGTTTACGGTCGAACTTTTATTCTCTCCCCCACGCTCGGATATACCGATTTATGGAATACATTTTGTGTATTTTCACGAGCACTCACGATACGCAACAAAAATGTATTTTTTCCGTGTTCCGAATAAACCGCCGTGGATATTCGCATACATTCGTAAGAATCGACAATAAATTTACACCGGAAATCAGTTTGAAAATATTATCGACGCTCTGATTATCACATTTTCTAAATATTACCTCAACCGAAAAAAACTCATATTTCGATCTTCCAATGGAAACATAATAATTAAATTAATCTCTGTTACAGGAACTCTTCCAAATTTCGAACAAAGAATTGAAAACGTAAGTATTTTTTTTTAATGAATGAGAAAATTTGATTAATGTCTATCAAATTTGCAGCAGTTGAGTTGATAAATACTTTTGCTTTGAAATATATTATGAGCGTGGACGAATTGGAGAATGCAACAATTTCTCATTCAAAAAATTAAAAGTAGCAAGAAAATTTGTCAAGTAATTAAACCGATTAATACGCCAAAGTTGACTCTCAATTAATTTTAAATGCAATTACCTTTGTTTAATTTGCACGATTAATCCTGCAGGTTAAATTCTTCGTGTCTCTTGCGTTCGTGTGAAACTGATGGTGTATGATTCAGGAGAAGAAAAAAAAAAAAACAAATCGCGTCAGGTGGTAAAGTTAATGGATTAACTTGTACAGCCTCTGCACTTAAAACATCACTGGAGCGTTATAGTCGGTGAACTGGAATTTATATCGCGCTCCTCGTGTCAAGGTCAACCATTATTTATTCTTAATGCCTGCACAGTCGCAGTTCGCTGCATGGGATATTAAAACTGATCTTATAAGGCGATAGAAAAATCACCGTAACTTAATTTATACAAGCGTTTGCTTTCCAACTTAGCATACCTTAAGCTTCATAAAATATACTTTTTTTTTGGCTAATTACTCAAAATCCAATCAGATACTTTTTTATACAAAAAAAAAAAAACACTCAACATTTAATTGAAAGGTAGGGTACCAAATTATCACTTCCTTTTCCAACATTTTTTCAACAATTAATTTTTTTTTAAAATTATTATCAAAAATGAAATAGGATAAGGTCGGGAAAAATGGAAATAAATTTTCAAAAATAATAACCGAGACTTTGAGAAATCTTATCATTACAAATCGTTAAGGCATCCGATGAACTTTATCGGCTGTTTAGGTTTCATGTCATCGGAAAAGAAACTGCATAGCGGAACGAAGAAAACAAAGCGACAAAGTTTCAGAGATGAGACATTAAGGGGCTTATGTAGCTAACGCTAATCGATGGCAACTCGACAGGGGGCCTGTCGACTTGATTTTCGGCTGAGGCATAGTGGTAGCCCATAACCCGTTCTTGTGGTGTGGGTCAACGTCTCCTTCGGGGGATAAACATAGCGTGGCGCCAGCGCCAGTTATATGCAGGTATCCGTTAAATTCCCCATAACTCATTCCTGGCGAAAAGAATCGTCGTTTATTCCAGTTTTCCAACCCATATTTTTATGGCATTTTTGTGCATATTTATCGAAAGGGTTTTGTGAGACCCCACGCTAATTTACGAGACTTTTCATTTGCTTTCTTTAGTTTATTTTCCCTGTATTAACATTATTTTTTAATAATACGACTTAATAAACGTCCGACGAAAATGATTTTTTTTCTTCGTGTTATTCTGGACGATTTCACTGCTCCTTAATTATTTTAATTTTCATTCATTTTTTGGCGTAATGATGTAATTTATTGAAAATCAAATTTCAATTTTCAGAATTAATTCATTCAATTTTATTAAAATGAAATATATTTTTATACAAAAAAATAGTTAATTTTACCAAGAGGTGCAGCACTGCAAATCAGTGGAGATAACGCTAAAATATAATTATTGTTGAATTTCCGTATTAGCGATAAAATATCGGATACAAATTTCTGATGCTTTTATAGTTGGATCCCAAAACGAATCACCAATAAATCTTCTGCATACTTTGCGTATAGGAGATAAAAAATGCAAGCTCAAGATCTGAGGAATCTCTGGAATGCAGAGAAACGTCTCTTTGTCACCTTTATCCGATGGGCCGTGTTTTTTATTAGCTGTCGGGGACACGCGTGCCCAGGCAACGCCTGATTTGTCGCGTGAACAAGATTCGAAGCTGCGATCTTGTGTTATACCGGTTCACTCCCGGTGGTAGGCATAATTAAACTATTAATTAAATCGCTTCTTTCAATCTAAATATTAGGTGTAAAAATATGCATTTCGCAAAGTATTATATGAAAAAAAAAAATCCTTAAGCGTCTAAAACTTTGCTTAATAAAAATTGCTAATTAGTGTTACTTAGAAAAAACAATTTTTTCATTTTATGTGGAAATTCTCTTGTCCATGATGACATGAAAACAGACGATGTATTTCTTATAAAAATTCGTTACAATTTTTTTCAGAATTCCAGGACAAAAATGTATAAAAAATATTTTCTACCATATTTTTTCTCACTTTAAATTTTTATGATCCTTTTTTAAGGACAACGATCTAAAAAAATCGTCATATGTTTTTTTTTTTTTTTTCATTTTTACGAATTTTTTTTTATGATAGCATTTTTTGTTTTTAAATCATGAATAAAGTGTTCTTCATGTTTCAGAGAATTCAAAGGAGAACCATGTTCTTGAAAACCCGAAAAAATGTTCTCTCTCAGTCTCTTCTCAATTTACATATTCGATGTCCTTACTTTATATGCACTTTGCGTCTTTCAGAGGAATCGAACATCGAGATTTGAGAACAAGAGCACAGAAGTAAGGACCTTGGAAGGCCGTGCCAGTTTGCCAGGGAAAAAAACAATCCGTTACTATATATCGTTTCATGGTTATCAATCCGTGGAATCAGGTGTTCCACGCAAACAGCCTGACTTTCCCTCTCCGTCGAGGAAAAAAAATAAATGGTGCTATGTATATTAAAGGGAACGTTTCAGATCTCAGGTACAGAATACGGGCTTAAGAGTCGATTGTCCGCCAGGCGGGAAACCACGACGACGCCGTAGAATAAGAGCAATACAAATAGAGAAGCAAAAGACGAAGAAGAAGAAGAAGCTGAAGACTTGCGACGGGAGGAAACCGCCAAGCAGTAGCGCTATTAAATCAATCAAGAAAAAGACACAATGACGAAAAATGACCACAGTTGCAACATAAAAAATATACAGGGCAATCTCTGTCAGTTCGGATAGCATTTTAATTTAAAAAATGTTTACCCCCTTAAATAGGTTTAGCTCCCACTTTGAATTTTTCTGGAGGTTTTTCACATACTATTGTGGGTGATATAAAATTAAGAGGATCTGAAAAAAAATTGAAGAAAAGTGGAGAATGTTTTGTAATTTTGTATAAAAAGTTTTTGCATCCCTTGAAATATATTTCGTCGGCGTTGTCAATTTTTCTGTAGGTTCAGTGGGTTCCATTTAAGGTGACATAAAATTAAGAGCTAAATGCAACGTATTCGCGGCAGTGAAAATAAATGAAATTGAAAAAAAGGGTAGTTGGCTGACGGAGAATGCCTTGTATATCTTTTCCTGCTTGTGTATTTATCCTCTCTGCCTTCACAAGCCACTTTATCCGCCCAGGCTGAACGCGCACTGAATAAAAAAGGGCGTGATAGATACGAATGAAATTTTCACCGGTGCAACGTATCATTAAATAAATTATGTACCGAGTGGCACTTTTTGCTACCGCCTATAATTAACAATTCATTCGCTCCTCCAGCCAATAATACATTTTATTAATTATGGGCATGATCACCGGATTTATGCATCACCGAAGAAAGCATGGGACGTTGTTTTTTTATTCGTCCGTGAAAATTGGTAAGTGCAGCAAATTATGTCATGTAAACTACTTTGGCACCGACGAGAAGCTATTCTTGAAAATAATATTTAAAAAATTTAATAACAAAAGAGCAGAGAAGGTCAGCAATGCCCGGAATTTCGTCAGGAATGCAATCAACATTTTGATTTTGAAAGCAGTTTTTGCGAAAGTACAATTTTTAAATATTTGAATTTAAAAAAGTCTTCAAAACGTAAGAAATCTTTGTTCAATAGAAGTAAAAATCCAATTAATTATAATTGGTTTCATTTGGATAAAATTGAATTCATATGAAAAATATGAATCCAGTCTCAAGTTTTATTTAAAAAAGATTAATTAATTTTTTATATGATTAAAACGATTTTTTTTTCAACGTTACTTTGAATGATTGAATGTTACATACATTTTACACAGACTTTAATATTTTTTTGAGCCGAAGCGGCACAAATGGTAATTGAGATGAAAAATAAATATGAGCTGATTTCAATTTTTACGCATATTAATTTTACTACCGAGTTCAAATTGCTTCGTCCTGAACGTCCTTGCTAGAAAAAAAAACGTCGGTCATTTGGAAGGTTAATTACTCGGCTGCTGGCTTCAAAGGAATTAAGCAAAAAAATAAGAATGGATCTGAGAGAATGAAAAAGCATCGAAGAAGTGTTTAAGCAGAACTGTGTGAATTTCACCATTACAAGCACTTTGCGTTCCGCGTGTCTGCCCGCGCTTTATTCTTTTTATTTGGCTCCTCAGAGCAAAGCCATCTCCGCTGCGATTAGGTGGACGATGAACCTCATTCTTCGGGGTCTTTGATTTCGAATACAACGAGCTATTCTCACTGCTTCGTGTCCTTGTCGAGGGCAATAGTGCTACTCTCTGGAGCGCGTCGTCTCGCCATCCGTCCTGTCAACATATCACTGTAGCGATGCATGGGCATTTTTTATACAGGATATACGGTAATTGTATAGGAAAAAAGTGTCTGGTAAAAATTGCTCTGTCATAGCTTTAATAGTACAAGATTAATTTCCACAAATTGATTTTTTCACACTATAATTAAAGTGTCCAGAAAATTTATTTCACGAAAATCTTCATCTAATTTATTTCACGAGAATGTTCATAAAGTTTATTTTACGAAAATCTTCATGAAATTTATTTTTCGTCTTATATGGAAAATTTGCATATAAAAATGGTTTTTCGTATTGAATGAAAGATTCCAATGAAAATTATTTCTGACCCTTCTGATAAAATATTAAATTTTGTAAATGCTTTGCCACTCGAATACCGTTCACCATAATTTCTAGGAGATATATGGCAATTTTCATATGCTTTTGCATAAAAATAAATATGCTCGACAAACATCGCAAAATTCCCTATCCTGGACAATAAAGCAGACAGGTACAAAAATGAAAAAAAATATATATATGTCCATCTAAGAGAGGAAAAAAATTCCAACTCGATGTTTTGGTCGTACGCGCGTGTGCCCAGCATGTATCTGTACGAGGATTCCGTCGATGGTCACGAAATGGCCAAGAAATAAGGCAAAAAAGTCGGAGAAAAATGATGGAAATAAAGGGACGCGTTACTTTTTGACTCGTTTATTTCTTATTTGGGAAAGGTGGCGCAGTTAAAATAGCGGCCGTGGATCGTTCGAGGGTACGCGAGCAGGACAGTGCCCTGATGGTCCCCCGACCCATGCCACGAGCCCAGCGTCCGGGTTTCGGTCGGTCAACCTCGTCTTCGATTTATTCTCCTCGTTTTCGTTTTTTATTTTTCACCGATCTTCTTCTTGTTTCTTGTTCTTCGGGTCCTTCGGTTTGCTTATTCGTCCTTGCCGAGGTCTCCCACCCACCGCGTCAACGACCACGTGAAATATATGACGCAAGCTGCCTGCGTGCTGTAAGATAAGCTCGGCGCATAACGACCTGCGCTCGTTGCCAATGTTTTTTTCAGGGAACGTGATCGAGATTCGAGAGAACCTGAGGAGGAGGCACGAGGATGGAGGAGAAAAGGGCCCGTAGGCGCCACGATGTCCCCTCGGACGTCACGTGGTATCAACAGAAATATTTCGTACTACGAATTCCTGAGATCGTTTCGTTTTACAGAGTATTTTAGTGGACCCGGGGATAACATTAACGCTTTTTTCGACTCCAATGTGGTATTAAGTCATCGTCTCGGGAATTCCCCAATAAAAATGTCGATATCTTCACGAAGAATATTATTATCGAGGGGGACTTTGCCACCGGAAGTCGGAACTTTGAACTCCGAAATCGGGAACGAGGAAGTCATTTTTCTCAAAATCACAGTGAAAATATGAACTTGAAGAACAACACAATTAAGGGGATTTTTCTGACCGGAAATCTCCGAGGTCTGAAATCCGGAAGGACCATAAGTGAACTTCGTAAAAATTTAAAAAAAAAAAAAGAAAATTGAAACGGGAGTTTTCAGGGGTAAAATGTGCGATTTAAAAAGCATAGCGGGGACAAAAATTTCAAATCCGCAAGAGGATTTGGAAATGAACATTAATCACGATTTTGCTATTAATATCATGGCGAAATCAAAATTTTTCCAATAGAAAGATCCGAATGCTACATTTTATAAATAAAACATACATAAAATCGGTTGCACGTTAAAAACTGCAAGTGATGATGAACAACGATTTTTTTTTTTTTTTCAGAAATAAAAACATCCCGACATAAAAATCGTTTAGCTATCTCCTGAATTTGATCACAATGTTATTACCGATGACGTAGATACTGAAAAAGTAAAGTGGCACAAGGGGGTGATAATAATATGCGTGAAAGGGACCAATAAAAAGCTCCCGAGACGGTGATCCAGTTCTATTTTTAGAAAATCGGCCCTTCGAAGTCGTTGAATGCTATATATAGTGCGAGTGGGTGTGAGGTGTTGGTAAAGTGACCACTCTCCACCTTCTCCTTCTCCTCCTCTCCCTTTTCCGCCCCTTCCTCCTCCTCCTCCTCCTCCTTACAAGGAACGGAGCCGCTGACCACGCATCGCGCAGAAGTGCATGTGGAAACGGTGTGTGTTATTCGTACCGGTTTTCTGGAATGGTAAGTAGGAGCATCGGCGCGACGCACTGGCATCCCAAATATCGCGTGAGAACCGTATGGTAACAGCGGCTGTCCAGATTGTCGAATCTCGGTGGCGCCGAATTCGTTGACCCTTAACCACCGTGAACGGCCTCGTGGAAGGGGGGAAGGTCGTACACAAAAATTCCACCCGCATTTCTAAACCGTGTATTACTCAAAATATCTCATTTCCGTACGAATTTATAAAAACGAATTTTTTTCCTCATATAAGTATACAATTTTTTTTGTTTTTTTTTTTTCAAAATTGTATTGAACTGCACTGTTATGTATATTGCTAGATCGTGTATTACTCAAAACATTAAATTTTTATACGAATTGATAAGAAGAGATTTTGCTTATAAGAAATATTTTTCAAAGATTATGCATAGAAAAAAAAAAGTACTTATTTTCCAAAACCACCAAAAATGTCCCTCATCTCATGAATATCATGTCTGCACTTTTATTTGGACATTCTGGACGTTCTCGCCTTCCAAAGAAATAGCCTTAAATTCTTATCCCCAAAATCTGGAAACTAAGAAGGAAAGCGATTATAAAACAAATCGCTTTACTGTCGCGTGTCGGGATGTTAGTCTGTTCGGGGACAGTTTTACGGCAGATCTCAATCTATTTCACGCTATAAGAGAGAGATATATCACACAGGTTGTCCACACTGTGCAATCTTATATAAATATATACGAAGAACGTTGTCGATGTTTCGCGGTCCGTCGCAGAGGCCACCATAGTCTTCCTCTAGGCAGTGTGATAACATCGTGACAAAATCTTGCAACGTCCTCAGCAACTAGCCGGCCCGACAGGCGCAGTGCAGGTAAATTTATTGCCTTGTCGATCCATCGCTGAGCTCTCGAAGCTGTCGGCACCTTCTCGCCCGCCAAGAAAGCCTTTATCGGGATAACGTGTTGGCAGCACTGTCGCTGAGCGTTTGCTAAAGTAATCCTCGCGTGTTGACTTCTCTCTTCTCTTCATCCGCTGACCGTAACGTCCTGTGGCATGTCAACGAACATTCTTGTTTGGGATTCACTGTTTTGACGCCTTGATCAATGCTCTGATTAAAATTACAGTTTTTTTTTCACTTCAATGTGCCATGTTTTATCTCATCGTTATTTTTCTGCTGATTAATTGGTCGATTAAATTAATGGCAAATTCATGTCCAGTGAGGCAGAATATGTTGATGTAAAGCTGAATAAAAATAAAAAGAAGTCAGGGATTACTCTTCAGGAAATGCAGGTTTTCACGTGAATGGGTATAAGTTTGAAAAAAACTTGAGTAGTGGGTGGGAGTCGCACATTGTTTCCGTGGTGAATCAAAAATTTGATTTAGAACGCCTGGGGAATCTAAGCGAAAAAAAGAAGGATTACTATGAACTCAGTGTCGTTACCTTCGCTTTAACGTGTACTTGAAAACGAAGAAAAAATTTTGAAAATCGTTTGACACGAAAAAAAGTTATGGCTTGTGGAAATTCCCGGCTGTTGGTAATCCTGACTGATCATGCTGGCCAACGTAAACAAATTAAATTTCGACTTTCGTGAAATTTAAAAACACTATCTGATCGGAAATTTCCCGTAGATTGCGAAAATGACAATGATTTTATCGATAACCCAAAAACTCCCAGTGAAAACCGCGAAATATTGCTTTTTTCAGTAATTTCGTTTTTCCCGTGGGTTTTTTATCGACCAAAAAATGTCATTTATAATTTAGACCAACCCGGAGTTCATAGACTCTGCTTCATTTTTTATCGTGCCGGGATAGCAACATTAAGGCTGCATATCCCTTTAGACGCACATTGGAATGTCTCCCGTCGTAGTTGTTTTAAGATTGTTGGGTGTCGCCGAACACGTTCAAGGCGTTTCCGTTGGCTTTTCTCGTCGTGGGGTTTCTAAGCCCTGATTCACACTCTTCGCCTTTACTTGACCTCCGCAAGATGCGTCAGATCTCCAAGAGCTTGACATCCCCGGTTTGAAAACACGTTTCAACTATTCTCGTGTTCCTAGTTCCCCTTAAGAGATTCTTATCGTTGCAGGGCTTTATCCGTTTCTGCACAACTAGGTGCGTGGGTGTACTCCATATACAGTATACCGTATTATTATCATCATTATTATGAATGTATCTACTACTATGTACTACAATGAGAAGCGAGGGAAAAGAAGTCTTACATGCAAGAGAAGCGGAAGTGTTGGTTACATGTTCGCAGCACCGTTCTATTATCGCAATGTGATCTCGAGATGTGCGGCTAAACTGGCTGGGCTTCATCTCACTTGGTCTTTCCGACATTAAACCACCAGCATCGGGAATGACCAACAGTTTCTTCTATTGAGGAGTACAAGCAGCGTCATTGGAATTTCCGGTTGTGATCTGCTATCTCTATCGATTCGATCGAAACGAGTTCAAGTCGGCGTAAACCGAAACCTTTGCTCTGTCAAATTAGCGTTGTCATTTTATTGCTTTCGAATTCGATTTGTTCGCTCATTTATATTCCATAAATAATTCGCTGCTCATTATGGAGTCGGGAAATTTTTTTTTAACATTTCATCTACTAAAAAAAAGTGGCTATTTAAAATTGAAGTTTACTAGTAAGTAAAGAAAAAAAAATTGCTCATTATTTTAAATCACGAATCGTGGTATAATATATATAAACGTTGAAAAAATATATATGTATATATATTATATATAAAAAAGCTTTGAAAAAATGCTTATTATATTTAAAAAATTGGGAATAAAAATCTTATACGGTTATGAAAAGCCCTAATGCCCGTGACATGAATTGGGAAAATCTGTTATCGTACTGGAATCGCTTGGGTCATGCTGTATATTACACTGGGTATACATAATCCTCCGGTCTAAGGGTCCCCCCTGAAATGAATCGCACGCCAGCGGAGCCAGATATCCGGTTCGCTCAATGAGAAACTTCCTCTTTCTCGTTGGGAGGCTCGACATAACCACTGCCGGTATCATCATCAGAAATCATCATTGCGCATCATATCCGGGCTCATGAACTGATAGAAAATATTGGTCGAGGCCTCCCCTCTTCACAAGATGAAGTATCAATTACCGTCTTAAGGGCCAGTTTTATTAACTACAGCAACACACGATTTTCAAAATTAATATAAATAAATCCTAAAAGTAATGAAATTACCAACGTAACAAAAAATACATTCCATGTGAAAATAATAATAAATTCCCATTGTATTTATAATCGTGAACCTTGAAAATCACTATTCTTAACATTGTTGAAAAATGTTCCAGCTAAATGAGAATTGAGATAAGAAGATATAAATGGAAACGCCGATAAAAGGCAAGGCCATAAAAAATTCCAGGCCGAGGCTCTTTATTTGATAAAATGTATTTCTCTTGCCAACCCTTTTTTTCACTCGCCCCCGAAGCACAAGTATTCTCTGAGAAATATCGCAACACGGATTGCCCCCCACTCATCGGCAATTTCATGCTATGCTTTAACTGAAAATTTCCCAGCATAATGAAAATTGAGATAAGGAGATATAAATGGAAAGGCTTATAAAGGCGACGTCGTAAAAAATTCAGGGCCGCGGCTTTTCGTTTCATAAAATATATTTCCCTTTCTAACCCTTTTTTTTTGTTTTTCATTCGCCCCCGAAGCACAAGTGGCCGGTACTCAGTGGGAAATATCGCATCACGGATTACCCCCCACTCTTCGGGAATTTCATGCTATGCTTTAACTAAAAATTTTCCAGCATAATGAAAATTGAGATAAGGAGATATAAATGGAAAGGCTTATAAAGGCGATGCCGTAAAAAATTCAGGGCCGCGGCTCTTCGTTTCATAAAATATATTTCCCTTTCCAACCCTTTTTTTTTTGTTTTTCACTCGCCCCCGAAGCACAAGTGGCCGGTACTCAGTGGGAAATATCGCATCACGGATTACCCCCCACTCTTCGGGAATTTCATGCTATGCTTTAACTGAAAATTTCCCAGAATAATGAAAATTGAGATAAGGAGATATAAATGGAAAGGCTTATAAAGGCGATGCCGTAAAAATTCAGGGCCGCGGCTGTTCGTTTCATAAAATATATTTCCCGTTGCAACCCTTTTTTTTTGTTTTTCACTCGCCCCCGAAGCACAAGTGGCCGGTACTCAGTGGGAAATATCGCATCACGGATTACCCCCCACTCTTCGGGAATTTCATGCTATGCTTTAACTAAAAATTTTCCAGCATAATGAAAATTGAGATAAGGAGATATAAATGGAAAGGCTTATAAAGGCGATGCCGTAAAAAATTCAGGGCCGCGGCTCTTCGTTTCATAAAATATATTTCCCTTTCTAACCCTTTTTTTTTTGTTTTTCATTCGCCCCCGAAGCACAAGTGGCCGGTACTCAGTGGGAAATATCGCAACACGGATTACTCCCCACTCTTCGGGAATTTCATGCTATGCTTTAACTAAATTTTTCCAGCATAATGAAAATTGAGATAAGGAGATATAAATGGAAAGGCTTATAAAGGCGATGCCGTAAAAAATTCAAGGCCGCATCTCTTCGTTTCATAAAATATATTTCCCTTTCTAACCCTTTTTTTCACTCGTCCCCGAAGCCCAAGTATTCTGTGAGAAATATCGCAACACGGATTACCCCCCACTCTTCGGGAATTTCATGCTATGCTTTAACTAAAAATTTTCCAGCATAATGAAAATTGAGATAAGGAGATATGAATGGAAAGGCTTATAAAGGCGATGCCGTAAAAAATTCAGGGCCGCGGCTCTTCGTTTCATAAAATATATTTTCCTTTCCAACCCTTTTGTTTTTTGTTTTTCACTCGCCCCCGAAGCACAAGTGGCCGGTACTCAGTGGGAAATATCGCAACACGTATTACCCCCCACTCTTCGGGAATTTCATGCCATGCTTTAACTCACCGCCACAGACTCGACATCGCAGCAGTCGAAGGTCTCCTTCTTTCTCCCGAAGCCATCGCTACTCAGACGGACCTCCACTCCTTATCTTTTTTCACACTTTTACGGCAGCGCACTCGGAGAACCCACGCTTTGTTCATTTCGCCACAGAGTTACCGACGATTTCAGCAGCAAGGTGGAATAAAAGGGATACCTTCCGAGCGGAGACCACGCGAATGGTGAGATGGAAACAAGTGTGGATAATTACGAACGAATCCTCGGGAATTCCCTACGTGCCACGAATTCCGATGAGCCTTTCTTCCTACCGCGATGCTCCAGATACCCCGAAGAAGTACACAGTTCGGTTTCCTTAATGCCTCCAGAGCGAGCTTAACGTTAATGTCTGCAATCCTCTTGTCGTTTTCAGCTTGACGATTTCCAGGGCAATCGACAATGACAGATTTACATGCCAGACTCGGTTTGACTTCGTTAGCTCGACTTGTTTCACGCATATGCTTAATTTTTTGTCGGCTTTGATAAAATCTTGAAAATTTAATTAAATCGCCACGGGTAAATACTTTTTTTTTTCTTTGTTTGGACTGGAAATCTTTTGGTTACAGACAAAGCGTAGGGGAATTTTTTCAATGGGCGGTAAATTTCCGATCAGATATTTCCAATTGTGGGAGTCGATATTTTTTATTTTCGGGATCTCCTGATAAAATTGAGATTACCAAAATTTTTTATTTCAGAAGAGGCGTAATAATTTTTTGCGATAAACGGAAATTTACGATTTTATTATCGACTATTTGTAAGGAGAATGTTGAACATTTTTTCGAAATCAGGAATTGCTAGAATGCTTGAAAGCGGCGGCGCCCTTGGCATTGACACCGCGACGAATAAAATTTTGCGGTAGCTGTACATGCTCTTAAAATTGTTTGGTATACACGTCCGCACGCGGCTGAACAATGAGTTACAAATAACACCCATTGCAATGTCCCAACCGGGACTTTGCTCCAGGAGACCTGCAGCGCGTGCAACTGAAACCCGCCACTTCCGCGTTAACGGTACAATAGTCTCCTTACCTCAAGCCCTTGAGGCCGAAAAAAATCGTTTACCCCACTTTTCGGTTACAGTCAATATATTGCACGTAAATTATACCAGAAATGAGCAATACTCGAATAAAAATGCATTAACCATTTTCGAGCATTCCTCAGAATAATAAATAAAAAAATAACAAAATCGCGTTTACCTAACTGTTCAGTCGAATTAAACATACATTTCAGTATATCAAACATGTTTCATCATTTCTCGGAAAAAATAAGAAAATTGATTGCCTTACTTTTTAATTGAATCAAATATATTTTAAAAAAATGGAAAATCAGTAAATCGATAATGCAAATTGAAACAAATGAATGCATTGATTTTACCCAATATTCAAATTTAACGAATTCATTTAAAAAATTGTTATTACCATTACCCAAAACTAAAATTTTTAATAAATCTAAAACAAGATACTTTTTTTTTTTTTTCTTTCGTCGCAATTTGATAAAATGATAATCCAGTCAAGGTTTCGTTCGAGAACGTATGTGCGATACATCCTTAAGATTGCGAGTTATATAGCGCGTGGGTACACGCACAATATACCGGCGGCTCTTTGCTATGCCTATGATTTCATTTACGGCCTCTCACCTTGCGGTTTCGTGCCTGTATCCGCCGGCTACTCGCCGAGAGCGACGATCCCACCTTTGTTGATCGCGTCATTTGCGTGCCTCGATCAATTTGCCCTCTGCCACTTTAGTGTTTTCTTTTATTGTGTTACGTCTGTTTAGGTGATAATAAAATGAGTTTATTATACGACTCGGTGAGATCAGTGACCGGAATGTCGAATACCTGGACCTGCCCCAAGCCAATTTTACATGTACATCTTTTATGCTGTAATACGCAGTGAAAAAAAAAAAGAACAGCAAAAAACCACTTTCAAAAGAAAAAAGAAGAAATGGGAGGCGAGCGAGTCTTGGCGACGTGACGATAAGTAATTTATTATACCGTCAGAAGTCTCCTGCTTCTCTATGGTGCACGCAGAAGCGAATCCTTTGGTGAACATGAGCACGGTGTACCAAACCCACCGGCCGGTAAATCATTCGCGCTCTTGCATACGGCTCCCGACTAAAAAATCAAACGAAACTCTCTCGTGGGCGGGGGTGCGTCGCTGAGGATCGTGGGTACGAGTGTACCTACAACCCCGCAGCAGGCATCCTCGTTATTTCCATCGAGAAAGCTCCAGCGAGGGAACTGCCTGTATGTATGTATATATGTGTGTATGATGAGCTGAGGTACAACGCCACGGGCGTTGAATGATCTATCAACCCGCCCTGCCGGAATGATCTTGTTATATCGTCTATGATGCCATGAGAATAAATTATTTATTTATTTGCTTAGGCACTGTCAAACAAATTTCCGAGGTGTTCAAAGCTCGGTTGCATTAATTTTCAGACGCCTTGTCATTGAAAAATGCAATATTGGTAAATAAAGTAATCACGTATTGGAATTTTCAAATATCAGCATAAAATAACTGTTCTCGAATTTGAAATAAATGTATATTAATATAGAATTCTGTACAATTGTGTAAATGTTGAAAATCAGATAATAATATATAGTGCAGTTTTTGGTTGATATTTTTTCTTCTAAATAATTTTATAAACGTAGACTAATTATTTCTGTAAATATTTCGAGAATTTTTTACTTTTCGTTAAAAAAAATATATATATATATATGTATATGTCGATCTAAAAGTACATTTTACGTCACAAACGTACACAAAATTATGTTTGGCAGTTTCGGGGGTAAAATTTTGGAATATTTTTTACATTGTATGCAGATTATGCAGGAACGTGTTTTCCGTCTCGGATTTGTTGACGGAACTGCTCATGTTAGACGGCGAATTTTTCGGCGCGCTAGCAAACCCGTCTAACCACAACAGAGCGCCTGGCAACGTATATCAATAATTTATGTACGCGTAGGTATGCATGCGGTTGCTTAGGCGGGTAAGTACATCTCTCTGTGTTCTTGCCAAGTAAGAAAAACTGATCGCCACGCCTGTGAGCACAGGCATTGTCGTATCATCGTCCTTCACACGTCGATCTTGTTATTTCCGCGATCCTGTGATAAGGTATTCGGATAAATGACTTCGTAAAGAGGCTTTCAACGAACGCGATGAATTTCATTGGACACGGGCGCGCATTTATTACAAATGTAAATTAGAGATGGGCTATTGTCGATGCCCAAATATTTTGATGTAGATGCGCATGCTATTAAAGATGTTAACGAGGTACATTCCCGGCCAAAAGTTAAGATCGATCTCAATTTTTCATGCTTTGTGAAAAAGGCCTGCAAAAAATCGACGATTAATGTGATAAAAAATGATAAAAATTAATCCAGTTTTTTTTAGAAAATTCGAATTGTCGCAATAGTAAGTAAAATATTCAGAATAAGTAAAATTCAATGTATGCGCGGTATTATTCAGTTATTAATAATAAATGGCCTTTGTTAGACTAAGAAAATTGCCTGGCGAGTGAAACTGATAAGTGCAAAAAAATTTTCTGAGCAAAACCTCGAAGCTTTCAGGAAGTCGAAAGCCACAGCCTTAAACGAACGTTATGGGACGTAAACGGTAGTAAAAAATGATTTGGAAAAGTAGCATCCTGAAAGCGAACAAGAGGGATGGAGGCCGCGCAGTGACCTTGAGAGATTCCGCGCGGCAAGGTCGACGAACGACCGAGGCAAGAATTTAGCCGCGAGATGTAAACGTCTTAATGCACCATTAAATCGTACGAAATCGTAAATATCCCCCGTGAAGATCCCAGTGGGGAAATAAAAGGAAAAACGATGCTGCACAGCGTGATGTGCTTTACTCGCTTGTCGTGCATTTCTTCATGGAAAATTCCCGCGACGGTCAACGGGCCCGAGCTTCTAAAACCCGCAGTTAAGATGACGTAGGAAGACTCGCGAACCGAGATTTTTTTTATTCAATCTCACGAAGATATTTCAACGGATTAAGAGTGTAAATTAACCCGTGTTCAAATTTAGACCCTCTTCGAAACCTAAATTCGGGACCCGCGGGATGAACGAAGGTTCATTTGTTCCTACGACATTCCTTAAGGGGCATCATTTACCTAAGAGCCCGAAAAAAGGTCGGAAATCTTTTTTTTGGTTCCCGGAATTAAAGCAATGTTTTTCATTTTAAAAACACCTGAAAAATCATTTTCAGTTTTTTTTTATGAATAATAAAACTGTTCTATTTCTACCCCACAATCAAAAATAATTATTTTATTTCGGGCGATACTTAAAAAAAAAAAAAAGGCGTTGGAGCTTTTTTTGGACCTTAAAACCTCGTAAAATGGTAGATATTACCAATTTCGATTAAGCAATTATACTGCGCACTAAAATTATTATGTTAGGACCTCCAATTGGGTTGTACGTAGTGAGATGAGATTTTTAGGCCCTTGTACAAACCTTCAAAAATTTAAAAAGCATATTCTGCCCACTTACATTCAACGAAGAGAGTTAGAAGGGTTTAAATTTCAACTCGGGAAGTGGATTGCGGCAGGAGCATGTTGTTTACATCGATTATTCTCTTTAACGAGGTAGCCAAGTCTGTGGGTGGGGGGGGGGGGGGGGGGGGGGGGGCGTTTTCGACTCGCCAACCTGTTTTGCAGGGCTCGTTATCAATTTTACAGATTTTTTGTTCTCTTTATTTTATTTTTTTGTTTTCTATAGCGAACCAGTAGCGACGCTTCTCATTAACTCCACGGGGCGCGCCCGCTGGCGCTCACAGCCATTTCGGTGGCGCCTGCCAATATTTATATATCTTAATTAAGTCCAGACTGAGATAAGCCACCCTCGAGCGACAGAAAGTGCAACAACCACCACGACCACCACAACCCACTTCCTGGCATCCTTTGTGCGATTCACCCTTCAACGAGAATATTACAAACCCCGTTACTAATTACCTAACTGTAAAGGCTACGTTGAAATTCTCATTTTTATTTTATTTTTTCATGTACCTAGAAAAAATTTGAGGCAGATCGATATTTAAAACATGTACGAAGATAAACTGTATCAATGTATTGATTGGAAAATTTGTTGTCATTTTTTTTAATTACAAAAATTATGATCCGTTTACAGAACATTTGTGCAATATTTAACAAAAATATTGTTCATTTGATTGTTTAATTTAATTCGGTAATTGTCATTTTTCAAGTACTGAAACGCATTGCATATTTAAAAAAAATAATTTAGGAATATGTGCACCAAAGCAAGTTTTTCTTATTTTACATGACTTAGAGAAAAAATTGATGATTCTTCAGTTATTTTATTCACGATTGTTAACAAATTCTCAGTTCTTCATCTGAAAAAAAAAAATTTCCCCAAATTTGAAAACAGAAAAATCTGCGTAATAGTAAAAAAAATAATGAAATGCATTAACAAATATTCTTTCAGTTGCGTTTTGAAAAAAAAACCTTTTATCAATTAAACATTGCTAACAAATTTTTTGCTGTCGATTTCTATTAAGTTTTCGATAAAGATATCGTAATTAAGTAGTTAATCGTTGGGATTAACTCCCGGATTATACAAGGAGCTAACTTGTCGGGGTCACTGGTTATAATTGAGTTGGATGTGTGTGGAATTAAATGCGTAAGTGGTATATAATGAGCGTTCCGAGCTAAGAAACGCATTCTCCTTCTTTAGCTTTAATTATAACGAGAGCATTTACGAGATCGGCAGACGAGATAGGCGCTTATTTAAAATCCAACAGTTACTCGCAACATAGTATGGATATGGAGGCTTGAAAATATACGATATACAATTTCTGTCCGAATGCGGAATTTTATGCACATTATTATATTCAACCACCGTTTCTTCGAAAATTCCGACTTTGTAATCCAGCACTAATTACTTAATTTCATCACCTCAGCAAAATTATGTGATCGGAAATAATAAATAAAAATAGTTTTTATTTTATATTCATTATTATATCTCTGAAATGGTCTATATTTTTTCAAACTCCCTTAATTATTGAGATTTAGAACCGCGGGTTTTGTTCACACTATGAAAAACTGGTAACGAACAAATTATTCAGCCGATTTTTTGTTACCGGTCATACAAATGAAACTCGTCGTGGTAAATTGATAAGAAGGTGGTGAAAAATAAATGAAAATAAATTTCGATAAGAAAGAATATGAACTAAAGGATTTACGGTCATAACCCGTATCGAAAGTATAACAGCTACTCGATTTTATACAATCGGGCGGCACGTATATACATACGAGCGATCGTCTGTGCCATTCCATGGTCTAAACGCCCCGTTCGATCCGATTGCTCCTACACACCGTGCGAGACCTTATGAGTAGCAATTCACCGTGAGATAACGCTGACGATATCCTTGACTCCTTAGAACACACTTGGTACTGGCACGTGTAACTCGTGTACGTATGCATGCGACGTTGAGTATGTGAGGCTTTTACCGTCACAGAGCAAATGAGACATTCTCCGTCGATTCAGCCATTATCTATTTTTTTTTTCCGCCGCCAAATACTTATTCCCTTTTTTGGCAATTTTGCGTAACGTTATCCATACACGTCATTAAACATTAAACCAGGAGAACTTCACTAAATTAATATCAAAGGAAAATTGAGTATTAAAATTTAAGCTAATTCGATCGAGTAGTTTACGAGTTACGTTCGAATAAATTTCAGGAATTTTGTAACACTTTTAGTGTTCTACTATATTAGGAAACAAAATTTTAAAAAAGGACTTGCCTGAGTAAAGGGAATAATTTTGAAAATGAAATACAATAATAATGATAATGAAATTTGGATTCAGCCCGATTTTACTTTGGCTTAAATTTTTTGTGAATTAAAAAAAATTGGACAACGTTTAAAGTTCATTTTTTAAAATCAATTGATATGCGTTCAGTACAAAAATAGAGTAGAGAAATTGGAGGTGAGCTGACGGAGAATGCCTCGTATATGGTATATTTTATAAGGCACTCCATTCGGTATGTTACGTGCCAAGAGTTTGTCGGTGTCAACACACAGGTATACACTCAGTGAGAGAACCGAGAGCGGAGCGCGTAAACCGCGCGCGTGTGCACGCTCACTCGTTCGATCGTTCGAAGCTGCCGTTGTTATTGCTGCGAGTGCGACACGTGTGCTTTGATTTTACGTGAAAGCGCAATGCGCTCGAATGCTGGAGATAGCGCGCGTGGCGAAACGAGAGAACGCTGCGTTACTCTTTACGATGCTGTTGCCAAACAATGACCCGACGATCTTCCACCACTCGACTTGCAATCATTGTCAATCCATTACTGATAATATACACCTGGCACACATTTCTCTAAAATAATTTCATTCAGGTTCAAAGTCATCCTTATATTCGCAGGAATTCCACTTCGTTGCCACGCGGAAAGAACAACATAAATGAAATTATGCTTTCCACAATTATAAAACGAAAAAAAAAAAATTGAACTTTTTTATCGAAGGAACATTGGAAAAAATGTTTTGGGAGAAGCGACAACGAATTATTATTTAGGATAATTATCGGCGTAATTATAACTTTTTAAAATTAAGTTTTCATCTAAACGAATTTCTAAGTCCTGACGAACTGTTCCGATACCGAAGAATTTCTAAGACTAATTATCTGCATTAATTTCTGATATTTTTCGTATATTCGTATATACAAAAAATGTATAATTTGAGCGATTTCATAATCGTTGGATTTTATAAAATTATTATTTACCTTGCATTGAAAAAGGACATTCAATGTATTTTTGTTTCAATATTTTTCGGCTCTGGGTCTAAAAGAGGATTGATCGAACAAAAACCAACTTCAAGATTGGATCAGTTCGATATAAGGGGAATTGCAATATCTCCGGCGAACAAACGCGGGGATTAAATAATCTCAAGAGAGAGAGAGAGAGGATTGTGCAATGTGCAGCAGTATACAAGTTTTCCCGAGCACACAGGCGTGCTTGATGAGATACTTCACGGAGAGTCCGACAACTCAGAGCTGCTAGAACCGCGGGAGAAGAGACACAAAGAGACACAGAGAGGAGAACGCAATATGGTGCAAAATTATGGTGCACAAAGGCTCAAGAAGGACCTGCCAGAACCACATGTTTGAACTTTGAGGCTGAAAAAAGGTTGAGTTTATAGTTAATGCAATTCCAAAGGCGATCGCAATATTTTATGACAGCTCGCGAAGTGAAACGCCTGGAATTTGATATAAAAAATGATACGTTACGTGAGAAAAAAAATGAATTTGAATTTAAAAAACAAACGGGTTACATTTTTTTTTATCTTTCTTTTTTTCTTGATAGAATCGTAAATAAGTTATAAGTCCCATTCGCGTTATTATTTGTGAGGATAAATATTCCATATAATATTTTTCGTTCAATCATCATGATTGAATGACATTAATGACAGAAATAGATCGATATAATAATAAATAGGAACCAGGTAAAAACGATATTACGAAAAGTGGATCATTCCTCCTTTTTATAAATTCAGACCTGGAGATTTTTTTGTATCATCAGAAAACCATTCTGAATAATAAAAAAAAACACACACGCACGAAATGTTTGACAGGTTTTTTTTTCACGGTGAAAAGATTTGTGGAATCCACGCATAAATGAAAATCGAGTGAGATTTAAGGCCATTTCTTCGAATGACTTCATTTTGTAATAGTGAATACCTGCAGACATATTTATTCCGAATGTGAAGAATTTGGCAAATATTCCCGTTGACTCTTATCGATTCAAAGAATTTTTATGATCGAATCTCTTAAATGGAAATGAAAAAACTCACCAGCAGGACGAGTATCGTGCTCGTAGCGGTTTTCTCGTACGATAATCTGCACGCCATTTCTTCTGGGGGACACTGATGCCCTCCTGCTTAATACCAGAACATCCTTGGCGTAACTGCAGCAGCCGGTGATTCCGCTACTCGCTGCACGTTCGTTTGTGCTTCCCCTCTTCAACGCTCCTTGAAAAATCGGCCGATTTTCTTCGAATGACTTATCTTCAGAACCACACAACTGACAATAATCACGTAGATAGAAGAAAACCGAAAATCGATCCGATCTCGATCGTGTAAAAGTTGGAAAAAGTGAATACCGATCTTGTCCTCGCAGACAGCTGACGAGTTCTCAGTTGCGGAAGTTCATCGATATGACAATTTTCAGTTGGTCCTCTTCACGATCGAATATATCGTGACAAGATCGTTAAAATTACCGATAATTGTGCTTCTCTGTTCTCCTGTCGATCTTCCGATATACCGATTTTTTCGTTTAATTCTTGACGATTTAGCGCGGGACTAGATTTGTGAATAATAATCGATCGAAATTTTTTTTTTTTTCAAATAAACTAATCCAGGCGCCAAGCTTTTTTGGATATCGATTTATCGATCGCACGGGCCTCTCTTTCACTCGTTGCGACGACCGGCGTTAGATTTTGAGTGTCAGGTGTGACGTGTGACGGTCCTAACCGTGGCACAGGGCTCCGGCAACTGACAGCGGGTCACAGTCGTCGCGGTCGGCGCCACGCCGCTCACAGCTGTTCTGGCGCTTTGCTTTTACCCTCTCTCTGCTCTAACGCTGTGCGCTCGCGATCGGCGGTAAGTAAGTAATAAAAGCACGCGCTACTCCCCGCGATCTTACCTCACCTCGCCGATTGCCGGTTTTACCGCCGATACTCAACGCACTCTTGATAATGCACATCAAGACTATAAAACTATAAAACCGATACCTTCATAAATTATGCACGAACGATTCCATAGCTTGTAACGAAAGCTTACAGTAAATGTGAAGGTCGTATTTATCCTCTTTCGGCTACGAAATACCTGCCCGTCCGGTAAATGGATGAAAAATAATAGATATGGTCAACTAAGGCGCTTGCGCAGCGCTCCCTTCCGTCTGGTCAGTGAGCAATTTCGCTTCCGGCCACGCGACATGCGGTCATCATCGAGTGGTTATTGCTAGTTCTTCCAATCGCTAATTTACGCGGAAAAAGTGCGTACGATGAATTACAGTGTTTCTGGTGCATTTTATTTCCGTCAATTGAGTAACTGTAATTTTACTTAATATTTTACTTAATATTTTTTAGCATTGTGTACATCGGAACATAATCTGTGCGGTCACACAAGCAAAAAGGGAATTTGCCGATCGGATGGGCTTTCTTGAGACTCGGCAATTTTTTCTTATCTTATTTTTTTCGTGCGCCGATTTTTTATTTTTTTCTGTGGAGAGAACTCGCCGAAACAAACAGAAGTGATTTTTTTAGTGTTTATTTCAAAGCGGGTGAAATGCGTTAGGATATAAGTCCATCTCGCTCATACAAAATTGATCTTTTCGGGCTCTTTATCACGTTCGATTTCCTCTCGCAGAGTGTTTGAGGTTTTTTCTGAAATTCACGTTTGCCGGGACTGTACGCCTCGTACACGTACTTAAGAAATCAGCGATTGGTACGTTTACTTTACTAAGTATCTTTATTCCCAAGCGGGTGAAATGCGTTAGGATACAAGTCCATCTCACTCATACAAAATTAATCTTTTCGGGCTCCTCATCACGTTCGATTTTGTCTCGCAGAGTGTTTGAGATTTTCTCTGAAATTCGCGTTTGCCGGGACTGTACCGCTCGTATACGTACTTAAGAAATCAGCGATTGGTACGTTTACCTTACTAAGTATCTTTATTCCCTTTATTCCCAAGCGGGTGAAATGCGTTAGGATATAAGTCCCACTCATACAGCGCATCCAAACACAACTTTAATACATTACTGCACTTAACTGCCTCGCGGTCACGATAATTGGAAGGCCCTCAAGACAAAAAGGTAAAACTAATAACTATTCAACATAATAAATAAGTAAGCTCCAAGGTATATGCGCATACCAAGTAAGAAGAAGCAGATGAGATAGAGAAAAAAAAGGTAAACTCGAGAATACACGACTCGACTCACCTCGCGACCTCGACCTTCGGGAGTTCCGTGAGGTTTGCAAAGTCATGCGATTTCCATTGGATTTCCGAACTTACCGGGAAAATTTCGTGTATAAAGGGGGATTTTTATATATCGGGGATTAAGATATTATTACGTGGCACGTGACGCAAGCGACTTCGAGAATCGTGAAATGAGGCGAGATGAGACTGTGTACTAATTCGTTGTGTTGTCGACGTAGTCGCCGTCACGGCGATCGAAATCGTCATGGATGACGAGCCCCGCCTGCAGGTAATCGGAAGCAATTTAACGAAACTCCGTTGTGCAATACTCGCCTCTTCACCCGATGAATAACTCGACGGCACCTTCGATCTCTTATACGCGGTAAGAGTCGAAAGACTTTCGTCAAAATTCAAGGTCATGGATGTTAACCACTGCGGAATGAAGGAAGGAAGGAAGGAAATCGCTGAAGTAGCTTAACTTTTTTGCTTAGCTTTTTCGCGATTTTTTGTTTAACGGTTCATAGCAACATCCAATTTTGTAATTCTGTTGATGGAATATTTCGATCTTTAGATTTTTATTTTACAATTATATTTTTTTATCTGAGAGATGATATTGCAAAGTGAATTTTGAACGTGATTGCCAATAACGAAATAAACGAACGAAATAATCGATTTAACGATCGCTTCGAGTAAATTATTGCGGTTTTTAGTGATTTTTAAAAATCATCTCTTTGGACGAATCGAAAATAATGAAGATTTAATTTAATATACCGTCTGTTTTCATTGTTTTACCATTATAACGAAATTTTTTTCGCGAATTTTTCGCGGACGCAAAAATCGAGATGCTATAATCGGGTTCCCGCCATTCACTTTGTTTTGTCCAGCTCTTTTAAATAAAAACGGACTAACAAAAACGGCAAAAATATTCACAAGTCTTACATTTCCGAGTTCCAGTTATTTCGCACTTTATTTTAGCGATAAGTCGGCAAAAGCCGCCAGCGCCGCTCGTCAAATTTATGAAAGTTTTAAGCGCCACAAAATCTGCATTGCCGACTGTCGGTCATCGCCTGACAGTCGGTACATGGCAGTCATACCAACTGCGAAACACAACCAAAAACAAATTCACAATACACAATATCAATATTCATGTAAATAAGAAACACTCATAAATGTTTGCATTACTTTCATTAGCCCCCGATTTCACTAAATCGTTTAGGACCTTAATTTTTCTCTTCAGGTCTGATGCAGAATATTCAATTTCTCATTGAATCCGAGTTTTTAACATAACATTATGGTAAAAACCGGTTATTTTACACGAGTCGGGAATCGCGGTCATTTTACACCACCGGAAGCACGACATAGGGCCTTTACATTTTCTAGAGATGGTATCACCGATAACTTGTTGGTGTAGACAGTGAAATCCTAGCTGCTGATTGGTCAGCAGCTAGGGACAAATTTTTACTGAACAACGTGGACCAATCGGTAAGTCGCATTTCATCGAGAGTTCAGAATGACTCATCATATCGATTGCGTGCATTTTCAGTAGCGGAAAGTCCCTTTCTTGCTGGAACAAATCTTTCATGTTCCTGTAGCGTGTACCGCACACGTTACTTCAGTATTCAGTCATCACCTCAGTGATACGGAGCTTTTCTTACATCGTTCAATAAACGAACCATCAGCTAAGCCAATTTCAAAAAACGATTTTCACAATTTCCTTGCATCAATTACATTAATTACCCTGTGAACTTTGCAAGTAGAGTTCTGTATTTGGTAGCGATTAAACAGCGACGAAATGAGGAAAGGAGGTACGTGTGTGACACTCAGCATTTATTACGTAAGACATTTCGAGCGCATTCGAGTTTTCGTCAATTGTCGTCTTTTGCGAAAGAAAGAAAATAAGAAAAATTGCTCTAAATCGTGACGTCCAAAGGTGCAAATGCGAAATGTACGTAACATGCCTCGTTTGAGGCGCGACATGTACACAACATGAGTTTATGGCGTCATGCCACCATTCTGCGGTTTATTCGCTCTTTTATCACGTCCAGGTTTCAGCTTTTGAAATGTTATCGCTACCATTAATTTCGACCTTAATTCGAAAACTGATATTTTCAGAGACATTTTTGAGAAAAAAAAAGATTTGGGAACGATAGGGATTATATAAAAAGAGGCTAGCTTTGCTTTTGCTGAAAAGTATAGAATGTTGCAGTTGTTTGTTGACATTTTAATAATTTCGAGGATTTCTGTAATATTTAGAGTCTGGATGAAAAAATGCTTGGATATTTTGAGACCAAACAAATGAGCGATTTTTATCTGGTTCTTCGATATTTGCGGGGAAACGAAATTTATTGGAAAAAAGATGGTACAAGGATAGTCTTAAATTATCACATACCTTTCCAACTAATAATCAGACATACATTATTTTTCTGATGTTTAAAATAGTTTTCGAACTGATCGCGATAGCCACTAAATATCTCGATCCTTATTTAAAAACCGATATTTTGAGACTGCAACAAAAAGAAAACTTTGTTTTCATGAGTTTTTTGAAAGAACAATAGAGATCCACAGAAAATCTTCACTTCAAAAAGCATAGAATTTCGCAGTTTTCCAGAAAAATTTCAAAAAACCTTCAGAATCTCAGAAATATTTGGAATCAGCGACTTTTCGAAAAATGTCTTACATTCGCACCGAAATTCCAGGAAAACAGATAACGCAACAATAGACGAAAATTATCACATACGTTTTTACTAGTAATCAGATCGCGTCTTCGGAGCGTATATATATCTACATACTGCGTCTTAACAACTGGATGACGCATCCCATAAAAGATCCCTACGAGGTTTCGAGCTAATCGTTGGATTCCCAAGTAGCGAAAGGGGAAACAGCAGTTGACGTTCGAAATTTTCATTTATCTGCACAGACAGGGTTTTGTGAGTTGGCCAAACTGACGGCAACGGAATAAAAGGCGAAACCTTGCGCAAAGTGATACAGAAAATGCGAAAAATGATGCGGAAATTGTCGTTATTTATTAATCCAACATACTTTATTCGAATGGTTTATTTAATTGAGGAATGAACACGTTTGTTTATTACTTAATATGTTACCAACTGCAAGAATTTTTAAGCCAGCGATACCGGCTAACCGGCGATGTATGAAGCTTTCATTTGCGCATGCGCACTAAACTCTATTGCTTTGTGTGTGTGCTCATAGCTTCCAAAGGGAAGCGAAAGTACGTGAGGCCTAAATTGCGTTGCATCAGCGCACGAAGTGCTCATATTTTAGCGTACACGAAAATTTTTCAAGCATATCAAACATCCGGAACGTTCAGCGAAGTTCTTTGTCCCAAACTTGTACATTTAAAAACGAATCAAGAGTTTACGTGACAATGGGGAAAAAAGGTACGAGAGCAACGCAAATATAACGTCTAGTATTTACGGCCTAAAAATATCTTTTGGCAACATACGCAACGATTTCATCGACAAAGACGGTTGATAGCTCTGCAGTTAACAATTCAACGAATTTTCAGCGCCGCGGCTTTTAAATAGCGAATGTGTGATGCTGCAACGGAAATTTCATGAATTTTAGAATCAGCAACGGAGGGTTTTTTTTTGTGCTGTCTAAATTACTCTGACAGTATCTGACGTTGATGCAGTAATAATAATAATAATGGTTTATGTTATGGAATTTTTATTTTGTAATGTGAATTTGCTGTTAGTGAGTGACAAGATCTTTGATAATGTCATAAAATACAATTAAATTAATAATAGGTTTTTCACAGATTTGGTTAGGTAACGATAATATTTGCTGTGTTCTTGTATCCAACTTGTCAAGTATTTGTGACTTATGCGAACCAAATAAGGACAAATGATTATCATTTAAGTACTTCTAATGTCTCATGAAAAGTGATATGACTTTTTTTGACATTTCCATTTTTATTGCAGCATTCTTCAGAAGTGATAATTTCAAATCAAAAAATCCAGCAGCAAGATTGCTTATGAAAATAATAAAAGTGAAATGACACTTTTTTTTCGGTGTATTAAATAGTATTGTATTTTTTCATAGGTTGTGCAATTCCAACTTATTATTAAGTCCAAAATATTCACATATAATTATTTTTTTATAATAATTTTAGCCGAGATTTGATCCAGTGATTTGCAAAATTCTGTTTTTGTTTATAGGACTCTATTCACTCATTTTGAAAATAAATCATGAGTAAGGTTATTTTTATCATTCAAGTGTATATTCCTAAGTTTTCAATGTAATTTTGGGTGCACAGTGTTTGTTTATCCTCAAGTCAACTGTCTGAAATATATACACAACTGTAGTGGACAATCATAAAAGAGAAGAAATTAAAATATTTGCTGAAAAACCTAATGTAAATAATCAAATCTGAAAAAATAAATAAATACAAAATAAGCAATTATTTTGGGTGAGCCATTATCTATATCGAGACATTTCTTGATTTCGAAGGAAAAAAAAAGGAAAATAATGCAGAGCAAAATTCTGATGCTGGGCCATCCCAGCAGGAACCACGGCGCCAACAACGGCAGCAGCCGCAACAACAGCAGCAGCCGCAACAACGGCAGCAGCCGCAACAACAGCAGCAACCACAGCGGCAACAACAGCAGCAACCACAGCGGCAACAACAGCAGCAGCAGCCGCAACAACAACAGCAGCCGCAGAGACAGCAACAGCAGCAACCACAGCAAGTTACATCTGGTGTGGCACAATTGAGTATGGGACCACTACCTGGTGAAGACAGACGCCCAGGTCAGGATGGTTCGCAAGGTAACAATAATATTACAATATTTACAATAATTATCTATATTTTACCTCAAATATTAATGAATTTATTCAGTTTTTGTTTGAATAATGTTAATAATTTATAATATACTCTACCTCCAATATCACTTAATGAACAAAAAAATAGCTGTACCATAAAAATGTCTATGTACTTGTCTGAAAGTTATATAACAGTTGCACAAATCAAGATCGTCTAGTCCATTGATTCTAAGATGAAATACCGAAAAAAATACATCAATTAGAAAAATATTTAAAAAAGGACACATTAATGAGCGTGTTGTCTCTTTTTTGACAAATGTTTAGATAACATATTTCGATAACTGCAGAATGGCCTATTTGATGATCGACAATGATTTTAGATACACATGTTTAGAAATCAATAAAGTAAATCCCAACAGGCTCAGATTTACGCGTCGTTAAGGATATCGCTTTCAATTTTGAATCATTCAAAGGTTCTGGACAACGAGCCGGACGAGGACGGGGGAGAGGAAAGGGTATGGGCAGAGGTGGTCCACCTCCGAGTCAACCTCCTGGTACGCAAGCAGCTCCTTCAGGAGGAGCGCCGTGGGGACGTCAGCCATCTCAGCCGGTTCCTCAAGCTGCGCAAGCACCGATTCAGAGTGAGCCGCCAGTTCAGACGAGCCAAGCACCTTCTGCGCCGCCTGTGACTCCTGAAATTAGGTCCGATGGTCAAGGAAGAGGAGGTGGACAGCAGAGGCAGCAAATAGGACAAGGCCACGGTCGTCCAGGCTCTGGTAGAGGAGGAGGGCAGCAGCAATCTCACCAGGTAATATATTTGTATAATGCTCCCTTAATATTAGGTTTCTAATGTTCTTTATGCTAAAAGCCATGTCAGGGATTTCACGCTCAATGATCAATGCCGCGCACCATCCAGTCGCGTGATTTTCGTCTTATCGCTGGTCATAAATAGCCACATAAATGGCCACTTTGGCCTGGATTATTTTCAGTCTTTCAAACCTTCATACTCCGATTTTTCTAAATCTTTTTAAGAGTTCATTTAATTCAATCATGCAGGCTCATAAATCTGTTCACCACAAAAAACAAACGCTCTATTGAAAATGACAACATTTTTATTCTTATTCTTATTATTAGTATTATTAATATTAATTCTATTATTATACTTATTAATAATTATTGTTTGAAACTGTATTTTGTCTTGTTGTTTGCAGTCTGCACCGTCTCCAGCTCGTTCGACAGCGTCGTCCGCTGCAGGGGACGCAGCCTCCGTAAGTTCCGCAAAAAGTGACGAAAAGAAACCATCCTCAAGTTCTGCGGTAAGATTTTTGTGTTGGAAGCGTTAAAAATGTTTATGAAAATTTCTGCAAAGAATCAATGATATCGGCTTTTCAATTTGAGCATATGTTAATATGTCTGTGTACATTTTAATAGCCTCCAGGAAACACGCCAGTGAAGACGTCACTGACTCCCTCGCAACAAGCTATGTACCGAGGCATGATACCAAAGCGAAAAAATCTGAACCAAGGCGGCAAAGCCGGACGAAAAATTACCGTCGAAACTAATATGATTCCCATTGCGTTTGGTCAAAATTTCGTAACGACAGTTGCTCATTACGACGTCAAATTGCAGCCCGACAAGCCCAGATTTATGTTCCGGCCTGTTGTCGAGGCTGTGAGACTGAAACACTACCCTAAAAATTATCCAGTCTTCGACGGACGTTGCAATTTGTTTGCCGCCGGAAATTTACCGTTCGGAGCAAGTGTGAGTATAGAAAAATGAAAACCCGCAATGAAAAAAGGCCAATTGAAATAATATTAAGATTAAATAATAGTAGTTGAATTCCGTAATAACAAAATTACACTCCCAATCGTTTAAGCAAATTATTCTGAATTGTACGAATCTCCAGTATTTGCAAATGGTGTTGATAATTATTCTAGTCCTTATAGTATTTTGAGCGGATCTTTATTGAGCAACATTTTTGTAACTTTCTAATTTTTATTTTCATTTATTTTTGTCAGTTGGATACAGAAGTCGAAGTAATTAATCCTGAACGTCAAGTGACAATGACTTTCAAAGTGACTCTTACCAAAGCTCAAGACATCGATATGTCGTGGTTGAGGAACGTAAAACCCGGAATTGAGGAGAATGATCGAGAGCTCATTTCCATTCAAGCGCTGGATGTCATTCTTCGCGCTACACCGATCCGACGACAATCAATAACGGTAACTTTGAATTTTCAATTAAGACGATTTACCGTACCTTAATTAATTAGCTTATTTAATAGTAAATAAGCTTATTTCTAAGTCGTGTGCGTCACTCATCTTCGACTGGTCCTGCAAACTCACGTTCTTCAGAACAAAATTTACCGCACTTTTATTATAATATAGTATTTTAATCAAGTGTTTTCTCCCTACAATATGGATACATTTTTAAAAATTTCATTTAGATTGGAAGGTCCTTCTTCACACAACCGGAAATCGGAAGGGCAGTGGATTTGGGAAACGGAATTGATCTATGGGTGGGTACTTTCCAGTCAGCCGTCCTAGGATGGAAACCTTACTTCAATATTGATGGTAACTACAATTTTTTCAACAATCTTTATACCTCGTACGAAAATAAGATTTCTGTTCGGTACTACATATTCTAATGTACATTTATTAAAATTCGAAGCAAAATTAAAAGTATCTATGTGAGGAAAATAAAAAAGAATTAAACAAAAGGAAAAGTGGTGGAAAAGGTGGCGAAAATGTTTGATAGGCCATTTTTATTTGTGTGGAGCTTAAAATTTCCTTCTGTTTTACACTTTCTAGTCGCCCACAAGGGTTTCCCGCGACACCAGCCAGTTTTAGAGTTGATGCGTCAACTTTGCGGTGATCCGCGAAACCCGAACGCAGAAATCAGTCTGCGAGACATTGAATACAATAGAAGAAAGCTCCAAGATTATCTGAGAGGCTTAAAAGTGACATACGAAATTCCTGGGCATCCTAACTCAAAACGCACAATGGGAATAAACGATTTGGCCCAGAGCTCGAAGCAAGCAAGGTTCGAATTGCAGGATGGCTCGGTTACAACGGTTGAGAATTACTTCGCCCGAGAAAAGCGTTACAGGATTCGTTATCCGGATTACCCGACGTTGTGGGTTGGTCCTAGAAACAAGCTCGTATTGATTCCGGTTGAGCTTTGTGTAATCGAAGCGGGCCAAGTAACAAACAAAAAAATGGACGAGCGCCAAACCTCAACGATGATAAAATACGCCGCAACGGACACGACAACTCGTAAAAGAAAAATCATGGAAGGTTCGTAAGACCGATTTATTTTAACTACATTTTTAGTGATCAACACTTTTGATTCATTTGAAAAGTTATTACTATTCATTTTTGTGAAAATAATTATTTCAAGTATTTTGGTAATCATAAATTATTTCAATAAATAGTTTGCCGTTTGAGGATGATAAGACAATTATAAATAAGGCACGAATAAAGTAATTTAAATCTATTATTTTACAGCTTAACTCTATTTAGCTCTACCATTTATTGATTGATGGGTATCATTGCTAATCACGAAATTTAGTTTGTTATTTTTTCGTTTAATCTAAAGCTGTTCGTTATGTCAACATATTTTTACTGAACTTTATATAAACGCAAACGAACATTTCTATTTTGCCTTTTTGTTTTTATATTATTACATTTCAAAAGTTGAGACTTTTTGTTTGCATCACAAATCTCATGCTATAATAATCGATTTTCTTTGATTCAGGCGCGAAAATAAAAAATGGGTATCTTGTCCTTTCAGGTTTTGCAAAAATGCGATTCAACGAGGATCCCGCAATGAAGGAATTCGGCATTTCTGTCGGCGGTGACTTCGAGACGGTGAAAGCTCGCGTATTAAATCCTCCGGCACTTTCCGACAAGCGTGAGATCTCCGTGCGAAAGGGCGTCTGGAGGGCAAACAGTTTTCACACGCCGATGGTTTTGGAGCCCCAAAGCTGGACGATTTTGAATCTCAACGATAGAACTCAAGAAACTCCTCTGAGAAATTTGGTGCAGAATTTGCAGCGCAGCGGAAGAAACGTAGGAATGAATATCGGCGATCCTCTAACGCCCTTTAGAACTATGCGAGCCCCAATGGGAGATATGCGGGAAATAATTAAATTTTTCAACGACGTGAAGAAGCAAAACCTGAAGCTCGTAATCGTAGTAGTTCCTGACAAAACTGGCCCGGTGTATGGCAAAGTTAAGCAGGTTGCGGAACTCACAGTCGGCGTTTTGACTCAATGCATAAAGGCCGTTACAGTTGAGCGGAAAATGAACGACGCAACAGCCGGAAATATTCTCTTGAAGATAAACTCAAAGCTCAACGGCACAAATCAGATATTCTCAGTCGGAAAGAATCCTCCGTGTCTTAACAGTCCCTGCATGATCGTTGGCGCTGATGTCACGCATCCTTCTCCGGATTCCGAGGGAATCCCGTCCATTGCTGCGGTCGCTGCTAGTCACAGCCCGACGGCCTTCAAATACAACGTTAAGATTCGTCTTCAACCTCCGAGAACCGAAATTATCCTTCATCTCGAGGAAATAATGAGGGAACAACTGATATTTTTCTACAAGAACACCGGACACAAACCGACGCGCATTATTTTCTATCGCGATGGCGTCAGCGAAGGGCAATTTCCTCAAGTTATGCACTATGAGCTTCAGGCGATAAGAAACGCGTGCAAAAGATTATCGCCTACACACAAATACGAGCCTAAAATCACTTTCTTGGTCGTTCAAAAACGACATCACATTCGACTCTTTCCGACCGATCTGAGAAACTCCGACGACAGAAATGGCAACGTTCAAGCTGGCACCGTGGTTGACACTGATATTACGCATCCCTCGCACATCGATTTCTACCTTGTTTCGCACGCCAGCATTCAAGGAACTGCCAGACCCACAAAATATCGTTGTTTGTGGGACGACAGCGATATGTCCGAAGATGAAATGGAGCAACTGACTTACTATCTGTGCCACATGTTCTCCCGATGCACACGATCCGTCAGCTACCCCGCGCCCACGTATTACGCTCATCTTGCAGCTTTCAGGGCACGAGCTCTGACTACCGAGTGAGTTGATTTTTTTGATGCTTTAAAAAATCCTGATGAAAATATTTTGAGAACGATTGTAAGGAAAATTTCATAGTTATTCAGTTAATATTTTCAAGATTATCAGAGAAATATATTTTTAAACTAGAGCAACGATTACTCAATTAATCAGCGAATCGTCGTCAAATTTAGTGTTCATTTCGTTTTTTTTTTTTTTTTTTTTTTTTCAGCGTCAACATCCATCTGAACAATCTCGAAGAAGAGCAGCGGATGAGAATGACTATCAAGCCAGAGATACAGATGGGAAATCCAATGTTCTTTGTTTAAAGGACTCATATTTACAAGACTGTGAATGATATGTATGTGATACTATTCCGGACTTTGTTATATTAATAACCATTTCGAAATCTCTTATTACTGCATCCTAAGTAGATGCGCCGTTTTGGAAAATTTAGTAGCTTTTATTTTACATTTTGAAGGATACACTTTTGATTTTCGACTCGAATCTTGATTATATTGATTGCATTGATATTTGCTATGATACGCAAGGGTTGTTGCACTAGAAGGGTTGTACCCTGAATGTTTTGTACCTTACGGAATCAATGTTCGAGTATAATACAGAGTTGTAAAGGTCTAATGCTTTAAAAAACAAAGATAAGGGTATAAATCGCTTTATAATTATTATTTCTTGTTAATGAAATGTAGCGATTATAATGCGATGTGTAGTTTTCAATATTTGGAAAAAAAAATTCATCGAGATGAAGTTTTTTCTTGTAGCTCGTTGAAAATTGACGCATCATTTTATAATCTAACAATTTATTTCTTGAATCAATGAAAAATCCAGTATAATAAAGTTAGGATTACGTTAGCTCCGATAATAATTGAAAAAATCATATGATAAGCGGGATTATTGATTTTACCAGTCGTTCGAAGGAGCATTATTATATTTTTTTCACGTAAGAAATTATTTTACAATGACTTTATTCAAATTTAGAGATTTATGCATTTCGAGATTTCTGAGTACAATCGAAATCAGAACAATTTTGGTCCTGCTTATATCGGGATATCAGTTATCTACTAATTAAGGTATGATGTAGAAATCGATTGTCACCAGAATTGCTTCTAGTGCTCGGCGAAAGGAGAATTTACCACACGTTGGGCTCTTTGCCGATAATTAATGGCTAACAGATGTCTATGAATATTAATAAAGTTGATATTACCGATTGTATCTTAACCATCCTGGAATTATTGACTTTGCATAAAAATCCTCCCATCCTTCAGGTATTTTATTACAAAAAAATGCACGCTACAAATGTTTTGTTTCTATAAAATTTTAAATACAAAAAGATTTCATTATTACTTCTATTTTTAAAGAAACGTGTTTCTTCGGTCGCTAAAATTGTACAGAATTAATGAGGATGTTTATTGAACACATGACAAAACATTGATAGCCTGGACTTGATAAAGATAATCATGAAATGCACACTTCGAAAAAAGGTTAAAAAATGATGTCTAAAAATGTTTTTTAAATAATTACAGCGATTTTTTCCTTCTTGGCGTCAGCTTCAAGTTAAGTCCGTTTTTAGCTCTAATTACGAGCTCAGCCGTGATACAAACATCTTCGCGACGTTCAGCCGCTTCGATTTTGTATTTTCGCAGTACTCCCGATATTATCACTTTTTCCTCTAGTAGAGCAAACTTTTGTCCTGCATAAAAACCATGTAATTATGAAATTACGGGGATGTAAATCCTTGCTTTATGATGCTGTGGATTTAAAACTCACCGATACAATTCCGCGGGCCTGCACTGAAAGGAATATAAGCGTACGGATGTCGGCCTCTGGAGTTTTCTGATGTAAATCGATCGGGATCGAATCTGTCGGGATTCGAAAATACTTCGGGATCACGATGTAACATGGGCACAATTATCATGGCCGTTGTTCCTTCTGGGACGACATATTTTCCTATCAAAAATACTTTTTTTAATCAATAAAAATCGTATAAGATAATGTGGAAATATGGAAAAGTTTACATGTATTTAAAAAAAGATGCATTCTTCAATTAATTGCACTTGGATCTCAAAGTTTTTAAGAAAACATAATCTAAATATGGGAATTTTAAAGAAATCATAATTTGCATCTGGGGATTTTTGAAAAATGCTTATAACTCTGTTACGATCGATAATTTCTGATAAATTTTTCTGTTGAAATGTATCATAGTTACCTATCTTTACTTCATCTGCAATTCGTCGCGCGAGAAGCGGAACACTCGGATACAATCGGAGTGCTTCCTTGATACATCTCTCAAGATATTTCATGCTTTTTAAATCCCGCAGCGTTGGA
The DNA here is from genome assembly GCA_947507545.1 of Clistopyga incitator. Lineage (NCBI taxonomy): Eukaryota > Metazoa > Arthropoda > Insecta > Hymenoptera > Ichneumonidae > Clistopyga > Clistopyga incitator. Next base: position 8,529,355 of record OX382179.1, on the reverse strand, counting down.
CGCCGCTCGCGATCATCTTGGTTAAAAATTAGTTCTAGTTCATTCATAACCATTTCCTTAAAAAAAAAATAATGAAATTGAACAAAAAATTTTTCATCACCGCAGTGAATTAAAAAAAAAAGTGATCTTGATTACCTGACATTCCGGATGACATCCGAGGAGATACAGTGTCCAACACACTGCTGAAGAAGTCGTATCATGACCCTAAAAAATTAAGTTATTTATCCACGAGAATTTGCTTATTACTGGTATTTGCGAACGAAAGTATGAAATACTACGTTCATAGTCTCTTTAAAACGATGTAAAAAATGTCTACACCTTAACGTGTTTTACTCAACTAAAATAAAAAATCACTCGAGTACCTCGAACATAAAAGTGTCGACTTCCTCTCGTATATCTTCATTCGATAAAAAAGACCCGCCGTTCGATGCTTCTATGAGAAGATCCAGAAAAGCCAATCGTTTCTTCTTACCATTTAGTTCACAGTGAAGCTCTGCTAAAACGTATAATTCCATTATATTATTATTACTTATTGCAATCCACGTAGACAAATAAATTTGTATTTAGCAGATAAATAAGACACACTTACTTTCGTCGTCGGTTATGTTGATGCGTTCCCTTTCCATTTCTTTTCGCCGTTCAGAAATTACCTTAAAGAGTAATATACATTTTTCAATCATTATACGTCCGATTAACAACGCGGTTATTTATCAATGCCGCAAAAAAATATTAAACAAGCTGCCTAAATAGAAAATTAATTAGAAAATAAGATGTTCTCATTTTTCGTTTTGTTTTTTTTGTTTTTTTTAATCTTGTTAATTATAATACAATCCACTGTAATAATTACCTTGTATGAAAAATAATGCAAGACACGAATGCACTCCTGATGTTTTTTGTAGAGAGACGATAAACGAAAAAGAATATCTGGATGATACCAGAGCGAAGTCTGCCTGGTTTGGATAATACTGCCGATTCTGGAAATAAATTTAACGAAAAATTGCACGTTATTATTATTACAAATCTCTTCATTGTTTATTTATTAAACTTACTCGTAAACAGCGCGCACATATTCGCTGTCGCTGTCGTTCTGTGCAAATACTTGGCGACCCATCGCCGTCTCTACGAAATAGACAATCTGATTGTTGGCACTTTTTATATTTGTTAACGAGTGCCTCTCAATGAGTATCTTACCGCAAATTATGTCGAGGGTGCACAGCGTCACATAAGGAAAGATGTTGAATGATTCACTGCCGATCTCGATCGACAATTTATTTACCAAAATTTCCGTCTGCTCTCCAAACACTTCGATAAAGTCCTCGAGGATGTTGAAGTGAAATGTTGGCGTCAATATTTTTCGTCTTTTGTACCATTTTTTCCCTACATTGAGAAAGTTTTCCAACAAACCTTTTTTTATCGATTCATTATTTTCTAGCCGATACGTTTTATACGTAAACTTTGATTGAATAAAAAAAAAAGGATGCAAAGTAGAACCTTGCACATTGCTTTCTCATTTAATTTTGCTCTTTACATAGCAACCTCTACGAGGAAGTATTGTAACTGATTTTGGCTTCCTCATAGAGGAAGCTTTGTCAAGAGCAAAATTAAGTGTAAAGTAAAATTAAATGAGGAAACAATGTGCAAGGTTCTACTTTGCATCCTTGTTTTAAGTAAATGAATAAATCACCGGCCCATCTCATTTTTATTAGGCAGAAACTTTTGTTTTACTTTATTAACTTTTGCGGAGGTTATAGCGAAAATCGCTATTTTTTCGAAAATACAAAATGGTGTATAATATTTGAACGACTTTACCGATCACAACCAAATTTTGTACCCTGTAGGACTGTATGTTATTTTTCGTTTGTAGAACATTTCAGTTAATTTGCTGAAATTCGACGCGATTTATAGCAAAATTTTGATTTCTTACAAAAATTCAAAATTTTATAAAATCCGAACCGCTTTACCGATTTTGTCGAAATTCAATACCAAACAGCATTTAGTGTCTCTCTAGTTATAAAGAACTATTTAGCCAGATCGGCGAACTTTTACAAAAGGTAGAGAGTATACGACATTTTTCACAAAAATTAAAAATTCTATAAAATCAGTATACATAGATATATTTTGTTCAAAAATTAGAGCAATTGAAGAGGAATTCATACTCTACTTGCGTGCCAAATTTGAGCTCGATCGATCGTGCCATTCGTGAGTTATCGACGATTGAATTTTCGGTCCTTGAAACACACATACACACACACACACATACGGACACATTTTCTAAACCACTTTTCTCGACGTTTTAGGTGATTCTAAGCATACTGACATGAAAATCTCGAAAAATAAAATTTTCATGAAAAAAAAAGCTTCCTCTACGCGGAAGCAATATATTGTGCAAAAATACAATTTATTTTAAAAACAATACTTTTTTTTAAATGTTAAAAAAATGTATTATTTACCGGAAGCAGTGAGAAGTCCCGTTCCCAACCAAGGCTGAAGAAACTGATAATCGGAACTCTTATCGATGTGGCGATTACTGCCGAGGATGGCTTCGACGGTATTCGCTTTACTGACAAATACATAAGGATTCGAACCGAGCCAAGCTTTATTTATTCCTTCTTGATTGCCCCATAGCATTCTCATGCCGATCAGCCGTTGAAAGAGTTCTGAAAGTATAAATAGGAGTACACTCATTTAATATTGGTTATTGTTATTGTAACAAAAAATAAATATAGTCAGAAGAATTTACTTTTTAAAAATCATTAACGAGAAAAGAATCAAAACAAACAAACAATTTGGTAGAAAAATGGTTTCGTCGTATTTAAGATTTTTTTTGGCATGAACTCTTATACTTTATTTTTCACAAGTCTCGATAAATGGTATATCAATGCAATAAGGTGAAATTTTGTTAATATCTAGATTTATTATGCATCTCGAGAACCGAAAAAGAATAGCTACTTTCATCGCAGTTTTTGTGATGCGGTGATTATCACATCAAGGCACGAGTACTGTTTAAAAAATAAATAAAAAATTTGCCGTCCCGAGGGATATCATTATGTATTCTTACTATACCGTTAAAAACCAGCGTAAACACTAAAAACTCTCCTAAAATAAAGTATAAATCTATGTTCTTAAAAAGTTATTGTTTTTTAAAAATGACTTACCGTCATGATCGACATTGAGTTCGATGGTATTTCCGATTAGCGGTAAACCCGGAGGTCCCGGTATTTTTTCAAAATACTTCCAATACCGCATTTTCACTCGCCAACACCGCACGACCCACCAAACGAAGCACGTAAAAAGAACCACCATAAGAGGGTTTAGTTTTTTCTGGAACGTATCCCAATCCCACGATGCCCATTTTTCCGGCAAAAATTTAAACATTTTTGTAAATTACCTCCCGCGACAAATTTTGTTTTACAAATATGTGCGTTTTTAAAAAACCGGCCAATCGATGCAAAAAGTTAAAGGCAACGTCTGTTCGTTCAAACACGTCGATTCGCTCGCCTCCAAAACTAAGACAATCGTTACATTCGCTTGGCGTTTTTGCTTGGTCAGACTTGCCCCACTTTTCATCGTGAAAAAATGTAAACACTTCGCAGACGATTTCCGATTGAATGGTACCACTATTGCACCATGCAAAAAAAATTGTGGCTTTTACTTTAATGGGTCGACGTAAATGTACCAAAATATTAAAAATTTATTCACAGTGTTGCAATTACGACTCGGTCGGTAACAGAACTATAGATATTTTTTTTTCCGCTACCGATGCAAAAGAAGAATTGTAAATAACGTCTAATTATACTGATGTTTTCTTTTCATTTGTATGCCGTAAAAAAATTATTTATCCCGATTTTTATCAGTAAAAAAGCTCTAATGAAAATTAATTATAATATACGGTGTTTTTCCGGTACGAAGTAGAAATCTTCATTATCATTTGCAGGTCACTTAATAAGCTGTCGGTAAGGCAGATCTCTATACTTTTAAATTTGTTACCGACTGCGGACAAATAAATGCTAAAATTATCGTAGATAAACTGAAATACAGATGTCACTGCGGGACCACGAGCCTCCCCCAATTATAGGGTTGTAATATTGACATAACGCGGTCCTGACCTCTGTTTGGACACGAACGCCGATGCCTCCTCCCGTTACCAAGGAGACGAAAATACCCTCCGAATTTCACGGCCTCACATGCATAGTATCATAGTATCAACAGAGAATCAGAGCTTTCCACGTTCGGAATTGAAGAAGCTTTTTTATAAAACAGGTATTCTTAGATCCTTATATCAATATGATTAATTACATTACCGATTCTGCCTAAGGGAATAAATTTATATTCTGTAGTTATAATAATACATGTTTATGCACATAGATTTTTGTGCTTTGCTCGATTTGCACGCTATATTGTCACGTACATTTTCAAGGAAATATCTCGACCATCGTCAAAAGCCTAAATAAGAGAATAAATAAATGTATGATGTATGCGAATAAATGATTAGACAGAAATATGATTCAGAAGAGATAAAGCTTTATTGATAAAGCCGCTTGTTCACGATTACCGATACACGTTATATATGAGAACGTACATGTCTGCCAACCCCAGGTAAACGGATCAAAGCTTGCAAGGTGCAGAATTGCTTGCGCCTCCTGTCGACGTTGATTTTCAGCTAATATGTCAGACCTTCGATAGCCTTGCGATGTCTTTGATCCCACTGAGGATTCCAACCTCGCTCGCACACTCCGTAACCCACCAAAAAGGACCCCCACCCTTCCGGGGAGTCACACGCGTCCCTGTGGACCCTCGTGCAACTATTAGGAGGGCAAAGCAAATCCAATTTTACTTATTTACGCCTCTCGGCAAGTGTACCAATTCCCTGCAGTCGGATGCTGATTATAATCAGGAAAGTTCGCTTCCTTGCGGCTGAAAATGTTCCACTATTGCAACTACATAACCGTACGTAATTATCAGTACGCAATGAAATATTATTAAATATGTCCAAAGTACGGGCGTTTACATACTATAATAAATTTGCTAAAGTTACAAAATTATTTTTTTGTTGTGATTATTAGGATTTATTGAAAAGACAATTTTTCTGTACTATTTCCATAAAAAATTAAAGCATCTTTCTGCGACACCGTGAGCAAAAAAATTCGGTATCTGCGCTCACCCAAATTTCATGTATATTTTACGCACTAGTGCGAACATAATTTACATTTTATGCTCCTGCCGCAAATAATTCAAAGATAATGTCGGGCGTGTATTCCTAAAACAAAATCCATCTATTTGCAAAGGTAAAGTACCAATAAATCGCGAAAACAATTATGCTCGTTTCACATATACACAAATCGTGAACCAGATCTATTTCAGTTTTATTTCCGATCTTGTTTCTCACTTAACCGCAACATACAACCTTCGAAGACTATTGACCTTTTCCGTTGCCCTTCACAATATTTTGACAATACCTTCTGCCCGTGTTCACCTTGTCGATGACTGTTACATCATCTTATTATTTCCATTGACATAACAGTCGTCGTAGATCACGTTGGTTTTGCCGAGCGACATCTCGAAGACAATGCAAGATTGGGCGTAGCGATGGGACATTCGTTGCACCAAAACACCAGATGTCGCTCTGTTTTGTACCGAGCTGAGGGCGCTCGTGGATCCGCGTACCGTTTTTCGTCCCACTCTTCGGTGGCTTATTTTTATCACGTACCAGGAAGCGAATAACTGCGCGAACCAGTCAGCCAAAAAAAAAAAGCCCAAAGAGACAGAGAGAGAGAGGTTGTGGGGAAAGGGGACGGAAAAAGAGGTGGATTGTGAGGAATGGTAGCGAGAAGAGAAAGTATCGAAGGGAGGAATCGACTCGACGATCTATGTGTTCACCGCCTATAGATCATTTCATTGTGCGAAAGAGGGAGTGTACACACATTATATGAGCTCGAGCATTATGGCCGCTGTGCGGCCCGGGTGTGTACACACTCTGGGGACAACGCGACACAGAATGTGCGGTGTTTGGTCTCCATTAATATCGGATCGACTGGATGGTTACTGCAGTAACAGGGCGGCCTCTTGTATCTCTTTTTTATGGGGCCATATGTCTTCTGCTCTGTGCATCACCCGAGCTCCCCCGGTGCTCGCTAGACCGGCCGCTCATTTGTCAGCTCGCAATCTGCCGGTGTTGCAATTTGATGGCTTGCAGTCAAAACACATGGAGCATTCGATTCGATACCTGTGAATATAGTCAATCTTATACGCATAAATGTGTCTGCGTGTTTATGTGTGTGTGTATAATGCACTGTAATGGTGACTCGAGCTTTGTCAACTTTTTTTAAATAATTTTTTCTGGTATAAACAGAGATCCAAAGAGCTTTGTTGAATAAAACGTGAAAATGATTAGAATTAAATGAATTTATGTGAATTAAAGACAGATTGAATATTTGGATATCAATTGTGCTTGATTTGGAATGAAATATCTGTTGGAATATCTGTAGAAGTTCTTGCTTGTGGAAAGCGATTTGTTTTTGCGTACATTAAAATTCGTTCGGTTTGAATAAATTTGATTCTGTTTAAATTAGTTGATTGAATTGTTGATAAACTTTTATCAGCTTTGGGCCATTTCTACATTAACATGTATTGTTCAACACATTATTTTTATATTTTTCCTGAAAAATTAGAGACTCACGAAAATTTGCCGATTGACTTAACAAAAAGTTACTTATGAATAAAAACTTTTAGTACAAAAATTATAAAATTTTCGCTGTATAAATATTTACATGCACCTGTCGAATAAGAAATCGATTTAAAAAATGAGCGACTGATCGTAAAATATTTTATACTGTATTTTATAAAATCCACAGAACATAAGTCCTGATACAGAATTATTTTACGCGTGATTTGACTGAAACTATTTTCTGAACGACACCCGTCGGAACCTGGCAATAACAATACAGCATAAAGGAAAGCCCACAGACGTCGACGACGACTCGCAGTGTCTCCGGATAGAAGAGTCAAGTTTTGCCCCACAAGCATTATGTATATATTCAGGCAAAAAAGCGAAGAGCCCCTCTGGGGGCATTTAGACGGTTTGCCGACACCTACTGTGTTGACGGGAAGGGTGCGAGTCGACAGTAATCCCGCCTGGACCCCCCACATCTGTCCCGTCGCGTGTGTAGAGTTATACGCGCCTCTTTTCTATATTATCTTTTTTTCTGCCAACCTCCAAACTCTCGAAAACCTTAGTATTGGAAACTGTGATGTTCCTTCGCACTAAAAAGTAGGAGAAAAAAAACTTTCATCCACCGTAAAATAAGTCAGAATTTTTCATCGCGAAAAAAAGGCACAATGGACACACGACCCGACGGAGGCTCAATTATTCTTCTTTATTGAAATTAAAAAATCCAAGTATTAAATTGTTGTCTGTAGAAATAATTTTTGTTTATGTACAGGAATTTTTTTTTTTTCGAATTGTGGTTAATTCGATTCAAATGAAATTTTATTTTATTGACATTTCATTTTATAGAAATTAAATTGTAATCAATTGAATTTCATTTCACAGAAATCAAATTTTATTTTACTGAAATTTTGTTTTATAGAAGTCAAACTCTATTGGGAACCGTGATGCTCTTTCGCAATGCGAAGAAGAAAAAAATATTCACGCACCGTAGAATAAGTCAAAATTTTTCATCGCGAAAAAAGACACAATGGACATATGAGCCGATGGAGGGTCAATGTAAAATACGTTTAGCGCGGTTCGTCAACGCAAGGGAGAATAGAAAATGGGATATATGACCCCCCCCCCCCCCCCTTGAGCCCGTTGTATAATATCAATGGACGATGGGGTGGCGATGATCGCATCGCATTACCAGTGAAGCGTTCTATGAGCGAGTGCCACCACAGTGGGTATATTTGGGCTGCTCTGTTCCTGCTGTTAGGTTATAGCGAGCCCAGTTTGGGGTGAGGTGAGAGAGTGAGGGAGAAAACGAAAACCCCCATGGCGCATTACGAGACTGGCGGCGGGACCGCGTCGCCCCTAAGCGGCTCCGGTGTAAAATAAACGATACCTAATTATACGCGTCCCGTTTGCGTGAGGCAACCGAAGGGCGAACAAGTGCGTCTCTTCTGTCCAAGGATCACCAAGGTGCGTCTATTATATAGTTGTAGCCAATATAACTATATGGTATGTTGGGTAATACAGATTTAATCTTCGAGATTGCGAACTCAAGGTTAAGTTGTATTCGCATGACAATGTGGAGAGAATTTTTGATAGTTGATTGAAATAACTGTAGGAATGAAAAATGTAGGATTGAATAATTATGGAAATTAGATGTATAGGAGCAAATGCGGAAACGAGGCGTGTAGGATTGAATAAATGTGAAAAAAGTGTGTAGGATTGAGCAACTGTGGGAACGAGATGTGTAGGATTGATCAACCGTGAAAACGAGATATGTAAAATGGAGTAACTGTGACGATGAGATGTGTAGGATTGATTAAATGTGAAAATGAGGAGTGTAGGATTGAATGAACGTGAAAACAAGATGTGTAGGATTGCGTGATTGTGAAAACTAAGTGTGTAGGATTGATCAAGTGTAGAAATAAAATGTGCAGGATCGGGCAAGTGAGAAAAAAAAAACTAAGTGTGTAGAATCGAGTACGAGTAAACACGACAAGTGTAAGATTTGTGTAAATAAAACGTGTGGAACCGAGCACCACAATATAGAACACCAAAAACAAACCAAGTCCCATTGAAGTTTCACAAAATAACTCGGGTCGCGGAGTAAAGTAATATATTCAACATTGCAAAATGAGATTCCCCGTGTATCAGATCAATAACGCATTATTCTCTGTAAACGGGTAACGGTCATGATGAAGCTGGAAGCTACGCGGAGTCGCTCGCTGGATCGACTTTGTAATCTGTATAGAGGTGTCGCGAGCGAGCCGAGCTCGCTACTATGCGGAGTTCGTATTTTTGGGGTTCGAGGCTGTGCTCCGCGTTGCGCCAACCCAGAGAGGGTGGAGCTCTGTGGGTTGGCCGGCGATGATTAATTAGCGTTTGATGAATATGTATGAGGGAGAGGGTCGACGAGGGGAGGAGGGGTCTACCAGGACAGCCAACTCTCCGGTATCCTCCAATGTATTTCTGTGTATATATATATATATATGTAGGTATATACAGTTTATATATATATGTATATATGTACACGGATGTATACAATAGGACGAGTATTCTGCCGGCGTGAAAACCATCCCCTATAACGTAGCATGGTTCAACCCAATGCCAAACGTATTTCGCTTCTCTCGAACCCCACGAACGCTCGCCGCAAGCCCACCACCCGCGCGTATTTCAACTCGACTGAACAGTCTTCGTCGTGCAATGTTTAACAATGCGCTTCACGAACCGAACTCGAAATCGTGCGATATTCTCTCTCTCTCTCTCTCTCGCTTTTCCCCTTTGCCCAAATTTCCGAGCTATAATTACCCCCCAGGAGTTTGGGGTCTCATTGTATAATTCATTACTATGTTGTTATAATTCGACGCCTAGAATTGGGGTCGTTTTTCGCTCGGTCATTCATTAAGAATACAGAAACAATGCATGTTCAACGCGGCAGAGTTGAAATCACTTCATTACTTTTCAACTTATGTTTTCATTTTTAATCAGAGTTAAGCAATAAAAATATTTTTGTGGAATGAAGCACAAATATTTGATAATTTGTAAAAGGGATTAATTAAGGTAACGCAGAAAATTATGTGACGTTAATTATTATCTTTGTTATATTTGATCGGGTTAGTGAATTTGTATGAAAATTCGTTTTTGTATAAACCATTTTTGTTATCGCCAAAGTGAAACGCTATCAAAAAGTCAATGTCATAGACAAAAAAATGTGTTGAAAGTTCCATTAATACGTATTAATTTCTGCAGACATAATAAAGCTTGGAAGGGATCAAAAATAGTGAGTTTAACAACTGGTTTATTACAGTGAAAAACAATGACGTTATCTTTTTATTTATAGGTCATTTTGAGAGGATAAAAGGGAGTGAAAAGTCGAGTGGTAGACACATCAAGAATTCGTGGCATAATAGCGATAGTACACACGTCGTTGGAACCCGAATGCTCAGATTCTCGAAGCCTGGCAAAATGTGCTGAAACGCTGTCGAGAGGATTGTTCGAAGCTGGAAAGAGGAGAGAACAATGCGAACAATGGCGAGAGGGAGACGAGGAGAGAAAACGATAGAGAGGGAGAGAGAGAGAGAGAGAGAACTGGCGCCGTGGCCAACCTCGGCTTACGTGCAAATACAATTATATCTCGTGAACTCGATTACCATTTAAATGGAAACAAACGGGAAATGCTAAAATAGACCACCACTACTACCACTGCGTCTTTAGTGCTGACACAGCCATTTTGATCGACGGTGAATCCCATCTGTCGCTTTTCCAACACTCTTGTTTCTTCATTGTTCGTTAGTCTCATGGTTTTATTGAAAATTATTGAGAAATATTGAAAAATATTCAAGAGGTTACAATGATCTTAAGGAAGGAGTGTATTTTTTCTTTTTATTATTAAACAAAATCGTGCAGGGTAATGTGTTTAATCCATTGTTCGTATTGATGCTTTTATCATCATAGCAAAAAATCCACAGGGCAAGTGTTTTATTTTATTTTTTGTAAAAAAAAATCGTACAAGAAATCCCATGTGTTTCATTTTTCCTATTAATCTATTTGTTATGACAAGTAATTTAGAGTAGCGTGTACAACAATTTCGGAATGGAATACAGTTTTTGAAAAAATTAACATATATAGCAAAAAAGGACAATCTTATTTTTTGGATTCAATTTGAATTGAAAAATGAATGATAAAGGGAATTAGATACGATTTTTTCCCGAAAATCAGTGGATTACGTTTTTTAAATTCAAGTGTCGTGTGAAAAATCTTACTTCCTCGCCATAAACGTTTCAACCCCGTGTCAACATTATTGGCTCCCATATTATTATACACTTTATTTCATAATGAAGCACGTCGGTCGAGGGTGTGCCGCTCGATCCGTTACGAGAAATCGTGCACTGATTTCACGGGCCACCTGTCGCACTATACGCGATTTGCTGGTCTCTATAGTCGCTACCCTCCTCGTTCATTCGCTCCAATTGGACACGCAGGGTGCAAGACACATTATTTTACATTGGGGGTCGAGGACACGGCACAAGGCCACACCAATTCGACGATTAGTTCGAATTCATTAGGCAAGTTAAGTAGTGAGATTTTCTGGTCTACTTCACTCGCCGTTTTCTCTTCATACTCATTGCCCTTTGACTTTATATAAGGTTTCCAATAATTCTTCAACCACTTAATATCATATAAACGTACTAAATAAACCAATTGGTTGTAAATTTTTAAAAATCTGTATAAGAAATTTTGCAGAAATTTATGCAACATAATTTTTTTTTAAATTTCCGAACCCCATACAATTCAAAACTCTACCAATTTTGTCCTAATTCAATACCGATGGTTGCATCGCTATCTTAAATTTCCATAGGAAGTTTCAGACCGATAGCTAAAAATTTGTTGCCGTTTAAAAAATTGCTAATTTTTCATAAATATAATACAAAAATAAGTAGCTTCGCGAATGAGGAAGTAAAAGGGTCATTTTTTTACCAGGCTGAGCGTCGACATTCAGTGATGCGTTGTGCTGCACATAAATGCATCTAATAAACTAATTAGCTGTGAATATTGACGGAAATGTTAGAAATACAATTTTCTCAGTCATATCAGGTTCCATCACCTGGCAACCCTTGACCTTTAATGTTGCTCGTGGCAATGTAGGTTCAGTCTACGACCCCAAATGATTTTGTCCTATTCTCTACAATGAGAATGGGGCGCGCGGAAAATCCGCCCGACGAAGGACGACGGAACAGTGTACCACAAACGGCCATTTGGAGATTCCCTGTTTGGAGATTTTTCCGTAAAGCTGTGCCAATATTTCCACTCTTCCATTGTCAATGAACTCGCGGCTGGATGTCCGACCACAATGAGCATCGTTCCGATGAAAAGGCGGGCGTCAGACACGCGCCGAAAATCTACCACAGTACATAAAGGCATTATTACAGTAGTTTTTGTACGGGTTTATATTTACCAAAACGCCCAAATATTGGTTCACACAAAAGTGTAAGGAATTTCTTTAAAATCCGTTCGTAAGTTACAACCTTTTGACTATGCCAACCCAAAGCCTGTATTTTGTTTAATCGGGCATTTGATTAATCGTCCATTAATCCAAGTCTAGTCCGATCGGTTGGTGTAAAAAGCCAAGCTTAAGTTGAATCTCTTACATATTAACTCTACGAGTGGATTTGTCGTTGGTCTTACAAAAACCAACTTAAACTTTGGATTTCGGTGAAATTCCATAAAACTTACCGCCTATTCAACTCTTTGCTGTGAAGACGTTGGGAATTCGGTACGATTTTGTAAAACCCACAGTTCATTAAACCATAGACTTTTAAATGGTGGAAAATTGAGTGAAAAACTGTAAAAACGCCTTTGAAAAATTTGGCAATGATTTTCCTGACCTTCTTCTTCAACACAAATGACCTCTAAAGTCACAGACCGCCAAAAAATGGTGGAACCAGTCCGTGAGATGAAAAACTTCAAAAACGCCTTTAAAAATTCAGCAATGACTTCCCTTCCCTGCCTCTTCAACACAAAAGACCTCTAAAGCCACATACCTACCGATTGTCCACTGCTGTCAGTACGTGTTGAAATAGCGTTAACGTAAAGTGCCATACGGTCTGCCAGTCTGATGCAGTGACTACGCACTGGAGACAGAACATACAACGTGTGGTCAGAAGCCCATCGCTCTGACAAAGGACAGTCAGAGGTAGCGCCACCACCACGAGCAGCAAGAGAAGCATAGAGCAATATAGTGCAGATAGAGAGGCAAACATCGCTCAGGCATTCAAATGCTAATACGTTCGCGTCTAATATACCCACCCAAAGAGACCGAGAGACATAAATACACACGCATACTCTACACAGATACACGTTTTGATGGAAACAGCAAACGTGTACAGTAGCCACTGTCCTAGGGTGAAGAAGGACAAGCAAAGGACCGGTAAGCACCCACACGAGGCACACGTTCCTACGCGAATCAAACCAAATATTGGCAATATCATCCCTGGCATTGTTCGGTGCACGACCTGCTAGGACACTACACTGTGGCCCTTGTGTGGCCCTATGGATATATATATATATATATAACTGGGTTATACACATGTGTATATAGGCGATGTATTCTCGTGTGTCGCTGCTGCTGCAGCTCTATGGTTAGTGAGTGTGTGTGAGAGTGTGTGTTGCTCATATGCTGCGCCTGTTGGTGCTGCTCGTGGTGCCACATCGCGGTGGGAACGACGATGTCCATTTGAATGCGCGATTTTGGTGTCAATGCCGATACCGGCTCAAGGATATTATGGGATTAGGTTTGAGAGGGCTTATCCGCGGCCGCGACCACACCAGGCAGCCAGGACCAGAAACTCAATACCTCTCTCTCTCTCTCTCTCTCGGCTTGAGTGCTGCGAACGGGTTTATCCTCGCTCTCTCTGTTCACTCTAGACAATGTAGCTACTGTATACTAGGTGGCGTAGTCTCGTCGACGAGTGTAATCGAAATCACTGCAGCGCTCAGTCAGTGGCTTGAATATCACGGGGGTTTCGGGACGTTGAAATATTTTTCGCATCAAGTCAAGTTAATTACGTTTGCGCAACTATTAGTGTTTTTATTTAGTTGCTGTTAGTAGGGATTGGCGACTGATATCCGATGGTAATTTGGTTATTGTTGCGTTTATTTAAATTACAATTATGGTGGAAGAGAAAGCAAATGGGAATGTAAGTTTTGAGCCTTCACAAGAATTTTCAGATCTGCAATTCACCACATTTTTTTGTTCTTCAAGGTATGGGATTTTGGCCTTCACTGTCACTTACAATTTTGTGGCTGGACTTTTTTTTTCGTAACACTTTCATTACGATTTATCGAAATTATTTTCAATCAGCAGTAAATTTCCAATAAGATCAGATGTTAATACTCGATTGAGGTCGGAATGACTTTGAAAAAGTGTTGCTCTGACTTTCATAATCGCTGAAACGTTATAAACATATTTTAGCGTCGAAAAATCTTTGGCGACAATCACGAAATTTGTGATGTTTCTATTTTAATGTTAATCAAATGCTACAGACGCTGTACAACTTGCGTCTTGATTGAATCGCGGAAATTTGTCTTGAGATTCTCCTCCGTACATAGATCTCGATTGCACGGGATCCAATTGCCCGTAGATCAGATCGATCATCCGCCGAGAATTTGGCATTATCGTGGATCTACGATCGCCCAGTACGATCGCTGTTGATTTAGGGCGTACGACGCACCGGAGAGAGCATCACGTGCCCACTTTAGACGAAGGCAAAGCTCCCTCGATCTCAACTCCAGCACGCGCCACGATTACGCGATTACGCGTGTCATCTCTCGCGCGTATAAGTTCTGTATATAGCGACGAGGGGGTCGGTTTTGCTCATAGGGCCCGCAGCTCCCGAAGGGCGCCCACGAAGAGGACCCTGCATGATTTTCTACGCCGGGAGCGAGAGCAATGACGCGAAAGATATTCGCCCTTCAGCAAAATTCCTACTATTATATACCTATATACAGATATATATTATGTAACTACCCTCGCGAAAATTTCCCCGCTTGTGATATTCACATCTGCCAGGAAAAAAAATTTCTAATTCCCTACAGTTTATATATTTTTAATAGTTGGGATATTGTTGTTATTATTATTATTATTGGATGAGACATGATTCGTTGCTGTTGCTAATTATGCAAAAATTCTATTGTTTTTTTTTGTCGTTGTGAAGAATCATTAGAAGTAAATGTCGATTTTTTCGATTTAGTCATTTGGAAATAATTTGTGATTTTCGAGGGGGTGGAAAATTTTGGGAAATTTATCAGGGGTTGATAAATTTGTAGAAGTTTTTAGCAGAATTTAGTGAAAATTCGAGTTGGTTGTCAATGGTGATTAAAAAAATGGTTTTTTTTTCCACGGCTAATAAGGAATGGTTAAAATTAAATTGTTCTTAAATGAAGAATACAATTATTGCGTAAATTATTAAATAATTACATTGAATATATTCTTGACAGTTATCGCGGGCTTTTTTCGTTGGCGTCCAAATAATTAATAGCTGAAGAGCCAGAGAATTCATCGAGATTAAGATTTTAATTGTGCGACGATAAGACCATAGCTCACATTCTGTGTACCTACACGCATTACGTAACACCTCGTATCCCACTCATATACTTCCCTCGGAACCGTTCCGAGCATTCCGCTGATTTACGACTAATTGTTTGCCCGACTTCTCCGAGACAGTGTTTGTTTGCTCTGAATTACGTTCTCGAATCCTTGCGTCAGTCTCTCGCTTCTCAGACGAATCTCGAAAACTCTCGAAACGAGATTTTAGTGCACACAAAATAATTTTACAAAAACAAATTCAATTATACCGGTATTAACGGAATATATGAGAAAAGCGGATTTTTAAAAAATCCTATGATGCCCCAGATATCGTTCTCGATAACAGGTCCAATGTATTTTTTTTAAACTTCACTTAATATATCACATTAATTTGAAAAACTTCATTTCAAGTAACTGATGGTCAATTAAAAGCTGATTTCACATTGTGATCATCCCCAATTTGATTCCCAGTAATCGGAAACATTATATTTTTATTTAAATCGAAATATTGTCAAGAACTCGTCACCTTTTATATTGTTTCAACAAATAATTTGACAACAAGGAAAATAAACCCATGCAGGCGTGAAGTTCTGTTGGGAATTAGGCAAAACGTAGAATTAAAAAAATTTCCTGACAAAAAACCCAATCCCTCCTTTATTTCAATTCAAACAAAGTTTGGCGAATAAAATAATTTTTCAATAAGCTTAATTACTCTTCGAAATATAAAATGCCGGAAAAACGAGCTTTTTTATAACCCGATATTTTTCCACTGTCTTAAAATTCAACTGGAGCTTCCGGGCTTGCAATTAACGGGAACAAAATATTTTCTAAGTTTCAAATAAATTATGAAAAAGCTCGCGGTGGGGTTTGTATCGCAGGCGTATAAACGTGGCAGCTGAAATCCGCGCTTAAAGCCCCGAAACGATTTAATTCCCCGTGCCCTGTAAACCACCAGCAGTGCAGCGGCAGTGCGAGTCAGCATAATTAACACGTTAACCGACAAACTACAATGGCTCGCTGTATAATCGGTAAACCGTAATGAGCCGAGCCGCGTGCGCAGTCATACCTATATCAAGAGGCTGCATCCGGGTGAACCGAAGAGCTCACACACTCGTACATATTCAGTCGGTGGTTTGGGGATTTAGAGGGAGAAGTGATCGCCGCTAGACGGTCAATGCGTTCTTGGATCATCATGTACACACTCTCGACGTTGCAACGTGTTTCATTCATAAACTCGCTCTCGTTCGCGTCAGTGAAACGATTTAACCGGATGCTGCAACGCTTCAATCGCCGCGGGGTTTCCACTCGTTTATACACTACACCCTCTTCATCTAAGCCGCAGAGCTGCCACTTTTACTATCGTTCTCACTCGCTGCATTCATTCATAAATCTCAGCGCTAGAATATCTCAAAGATTCATTTATACTCTCGAGCATAATCGAAGCTGCACTTTCCTAGATGGTCCATAAGATGACACACGAGGCGTGGGAACTCGCTAGTATTATAGTGGGATTTTTTTTTCTTGTTGGATTTATCTTATAATTCATTATATTCAATAATTATGGGAAATTTTGTCACTGTAATAATAGCGGTTAAGAATGGGAGTTGAGAATAATGAATATTCTATTATATCGATTGGGAAATAAATATTGTTGCCTATAAGCGACGTTTTTTCTCGCAATTTAGTATACAATAGGCTTATTAAAAATCGAAAGACGTATTGTGAATTTTATCGACGATATCTGCAAAAAAAATATAACAAAAATACAACACACATAAATTAGTTCGACACGAATTTTTCAACAGTATAAATGTACGTGTACAATGTATAAAATATCATTGCGACGGTTGGAACATAGCATTAAACGATGTCGCGACGAATGCACGAAACTCGTCTTATTCAGAACGTGTGCTTAACGTTTATTTTGCCGAGGAGGAGGTCGTGGCCACACACGAGAAGCGGTGGGTAGTGAGAAAGCGGTTTGGACCGAGAGTGACAGAGTAACACTGGCGTCCGATATTAAACCCGCAGTAATTTATGTTAGCACGGGCGTGCATAATGCTGTTTGTACAAAGCGTCGGTATCACGTGGCAGCACGTGCCCACAGGCGCCCTTAATTCGAAGCGTCGCTTCTCACTGCTGCTGCTGCTGCTGCATAGCACTAGGAGCTACCAGCGTAGCTGCTACTTGTTCTGTACTGTATACGACCTGCGTTCAAAAGCCCCCGCCAGTGTTACAGTTCCTCTGCTGTAACTATACCCTACATCACGCGGGAATGCTTCTTGTTTTGTGCTACAGTAAACCACGCGTGGGAGATCTTCATTGGCACTACGCCCCAATTCTATTCGCCTATTTAACGTGCACGCTTTGTGACGCTTTGCAATTCGGTCGCGCCTTCCGTAACTACTTTTTCATAGTAATACAATAATTTTTTTTGTAAATTGAAATATAGTGAAGGACAATTTATTTATAATGTAATTCTGCAAGGGATAAAGTAAACGCACGACTGAAAAGGATTTGTGTACTGTAGAACTTTTTTTTATATAAGGAATGCGAATCTTTGTTTTAATTTTCGAAAAATACAATTTTTTTTCTCGTATTTTCATTTGGACAAAGTTTGGAATTTTGTTAATTAATTTTTTTAATGAAAAATTGGTGATTGACAATTTGGCAAAAAAATGATTTTGCCGTGAATAGAGTTGATACGAAAAATCGATATGTCGATTTTGCATTTTACAACTTATTTCATTCGCTACTTATCGACATTTTTTTGCGGTTATAATATTCCGAGCAACGTTTCTTTCAGTCTGCGAGTCGTTGACGAATCGTTATTGAATATCGGCGATGGTAGCAAGCCGAAATCCTTTTCCGATCCCCGATGTCTCGAGCGAGGGTTTCTGGGTACCACCGGGTCCTGTCCTCGGCGACAAGATTTCCATTCACGACAAGAGATGGGCCGCGAGATTGGAAGCCCATGAACGTCTCTTCGCCCATCAAACCCTCAACAGCATACGAAGAAATCATCGCTTCGTCAGGACTGAAGTAAATTTTCAATATCCTAAGACTTATATTTTCATTATTACGTAATCGAGATTTACCAGACAATTAATTCCCTTTTTTTTTGGCGAAGTAAATTGGCAATATTGCAGAATTATTATTTTCAGCATGTAATCGAGATTTTGGAGACAATTAATTTGTTCTTCTTTTGGCAATATTATGA